>JALMGJ010000002.1:235755053-236486719 GCA_023362775.1 Charina bottae | reverse complement strand
CAGGCCCAGTGACCACCGCCACCCAGCGCATACTAATGTGTGTGGAGAACCACCAGGAGTGGCTAGAGTTCTATGTGGTCACCACTCCCCACTGCCCCCTCGTACTAGGATTAGTATGGCTCCAGAGACACGAACCACAAATCACCTGGACAACAGGGGAGGTCATGTTCTCTCACCCTAGTTGTGTCGCCCATGCCAGCAACACTCTTGCCGCGTTACATCTGGTCACCCCAAGACCCCCGCTCCCTGTGCAATTCCGGGACTACGCGGACGTTTTTGATGAAAGGGAGGCGGAACAACTTCCCCCACACCGGCCTTACGACTGCTCCATCGACCTGGTCCCAGGCGCAAGGCTCCCAGTGGGCCGGATATACTCCCTATCAGAACCGGAGCGAGCAGCCCTCAAGGACTTTATTGACACCAACCTTAGGAAGGGGTTCATCCGACCCTCCACCTCACCGATGGCTGCCCCCGTACTGTTCGTAAAAAAGAAATCTGGTGAGCTCAGGATGTGTTGCGACTACTGGAAGATCCTGGAGCGACTCCGCAATGCTCGCCTGTTCACGAAGCTGGACCTGAGGGGGGCTTACAACCTGATCCGTATCCGACAGGGCGATGAGTGGAAGACCGCGTTCCGTACTCGTTACGGCCATTATGAGTTTATGGTCTTTCCTTTTGGACTATCTAACGCCCCTGCGGTCTTCATGCACTTCCTGAACGACATCTTCAAGGACCTTCTGGATCAGTACCTGATAATCTATCTTGACAACATTCTGATTTTTTCATCCTCTCCGAGCAAACACGAACAGCAGGTCCGTACTGTATTGCAATGGCTGCGGGAGCACCACCTGTACGCCAAGTTGGAGAAGTGCCAATTTGCCTGCGAAACCGTAGAATTCCTGGGGCACCGAATCTCTGCTACCGGCATTGCCATGGAGCCAGGCAAGGTGGAGGCGTTGCAATCTTGGCAACCTCCATGTCGGGCCAAAGATGTTCAACGACTGCTCGGGTTTGCTAACTACTATCAGAATTTCATTCCTCAATTCGCAGAACTGACCACGCCCTTATCAAACCTACTCCGGAAGAAGACCAAGTTCCATTGGGGAGACACGGAGCAACGCGCCTTCGAAAGGCTCAAACTAGCCTTTACCACAGAGCCTATTCTCAGACACCTAGACCCGTTCCGGCCGTTCGTCGTCGAAACAGACGCATCCGATGTAGCCATCAGCGCCATCTAACTTCAGGCTGACACCCAGACTGGCACCCTCTGCCCTTGTGGTTACCATTCCCGGAAGCTCGCCCCAGCAGAGAAGGCTTATACCATCTGGGACAAGGAGCTCCTGGCCATTAAGGTGGCATTCGAGACATGGAGGCACCACTTGGAAGGGGCGCGACACCCCGTGGAAGTAAGAACTGACCACCGCAACCTGGAACATCTAAAGACCGCCAGGACCTTGAACCAGCGGCAAATACGATGGTCCCTGTTCTTCTCCAGGTTCGACTTCAGGGTTACTTACATTCTGAGAGGCCAGAACCAAAGGGCAGACGCACTTTCAAGAAAACCTGAATATGATCGCTTAGAGGCTCCAGCACCACCTCAACCTGTCATCCCTCCGGAGCGGTTTGCTGCCATCACCGTACAGGTTGACCTAAGCCAACGGATTTGAGAACAACAAAGAGCCGACCCCTGGGCAAGGAAAAAGAGACAAGAGCTGGCGCACCTTCCCATCGATCAGACCGATCAGTGGGCATGTAATCATGAGATGCTCTGCTTCCGAGGCCGCTACTACGTACCCCTGGGGGAACTCCGCAAACTGATCCTGCAACTATGGCATGACAAACCGGCCGCTGGCCATTTCGGGTTCTTTAAAACGCTGAACCTGGTCTCCCGGGAGTTTTGGTGGCCGCGCATACGGGACGACGTGAAACAATATGTATTCTCTTGCCCAGACTGTCGCAGGGCAAAAAATCAAACGGACAAGCCTGCTGGTCTCCTAATGCCCCTGCCTACTCCTGAACAACCATGGGAGGCTATCTCTATGGACTTCATCACCGACCTTCCCAAGTCCCAGGACGCCACTACTATCCTGGTAGTGGTAGACTCCATGACGAAGATGGCCCACTTCATCGCGTGTAAGGGCTTGCCCATGGCCCAAGAGACGGCACGCCTCTATATCAAAAAAATTTTCAAACTGCATGGCATAGCGAAGAGTGTGGTGTCAGACCGTGGCTCGCAGTTCACCGCCCATTTCTGGAAAGCACTCCTCCAGAATCTGGGAATCCAGAGACACTTATCCACCGCGTTTCATCCACAATTGGATGGAGGGACGGAAAGGGTGAACGCTATCCTGGAGCAGTACCTGCATTGTTACGTGAACTATCAACAGGACAATTGGGCAGACCTCCTAGCCTTGGCGGAGTTCGCATACAACAACGCACAACACTCTTCGACCCAGATGGCCCCCTTCGCTGCAAATTATGGATTCAACCCGCGATCGTTTCCTCTCACCACGCCAGACTCAGCCATGCCAGCTGCAAATCAGTTCTTCCAAGAACTACAGGCCAGCCACCAAGTGCTTAGAGACCAGTTGTAAAAGGCTAAAGAGGACTACAAACGCTTCGCAGACCGCCACCGGAAGACAGGGCCCCCATTAAAGGTTGGTGACATGGTGTGGTTGTCGACAAGACATCTATCCTCTCCACGACCATCTCGGAAGCTGGACCACCGGTTCCTGGGACCATTCCCAGTAGAGGCCGTAGTTAATCCAGTCGCCTTCCGACTAACCCTCCTGGGACACATGCGCATACACCCCGTGTTCCACAGATCCTTGCTGGTCACCGTTTCAGCTGACAGCCCACCCAGAACCAGGGAGACACCACCCCCTCCTGTCATCATCCAAGGAGAGGCAGAATACGAGGTTGCTCGCATCCTGGACTCACGCAAACGTCGCGGCCGTCTCCAGTATCTAATAGACTGGAAGGGTTATGGGCCAGATGAGTACTCCTGGGAGGATGCTGCAGACGTCCACGCCCCGCTACGAGTACAACAATTTCATCGACAATACCCGGAGAAACCCAGACCACAAATCCGGGGGGAGGAAGGTCCTGCGGGGGGGGGGATAGTGTGAGAGTTGGGCCACGAGGTGGGCCACTTACCTGTTTCCTGCCCGATTCAGAAGAGTCCGATTCGGAAGAGGAGCCAGCCCCCGGAAGCAGCAGGCTTGGCGCGAACCCTGTGGAAGAAACGGAGACGCTGATTGGCAGAGGCTCAGAAGGAGGGATGCCTCCACCAATCAGAGCATGCCAAAGGAGAGCAGAGAGGCGGGCCGAACAACGCGAAGCCCAATTGGCCCCTGCTTTCCAAAGGCGCGAAAAGCGAAATAAAAGACCGGCGCGACTTACCTCCATTGCCGGAGACAACCGTTCTAGCAGCTGTACGCCGAAGCCTCCAGACCCCGCGCTGGACCCTGCTCCCGAGCCACGCCTAGCTACTGCCACGAACCTTGCTCCAGAGCCCTGTCTTGCTGCCGCCCCGGACGTCGCCCACGAGCCCAGCCCTGCTGCCACCCCGGATCCCGATTCCGTGCCTTGCCCCGCCACCGAGCCAAGCCTCGGATCGCCATCTTACCTTGCTGCCATGCCAAGCCTCATGCCCGAACTTCCTCCAGTCATCGCGCCGCTGTCCTTGCTCCCTGCGGAAGAAGCCAGCATCCGGGTAAGCGCTGCCGCCTTGCCTGCTCCTCACCTGACTGCCCGAACCACCGATCCTCTGTTGCCCTCCACTCCGGAGCCTACAGACGCCGGCCACCAGTGGGCTGCCTTCGTCGGGCCCCGGTCTACTCAGACGGACCCCAGCCCGGATCAGCAGCCAAGCCCTGCTGACGTCAGTCACCAGTGGGTGGGTTTTCTTGGGCCCCGGTCTACCCAGGCCCCCACCAGCCCAGAGCAGCACCCAAGCCCCGCTGACGCCGGTCACCAGTGGGTGGCCTTTCTTGGGCCCCGGCCTAACCAGACTTCCACCAGCCCAGAGCAGCACCCACGCCCCGCCGACGCCAGTCACCAGTGGGTGGCCTTTCTCAGGCCCCGGACTACCTCCAGCCCCAACAGCCAAGCTAACTCCACGCCCGCAGTCACCACGCCTGTTACCTCCGGTTCACTGCCAGTGATCGCCGCTTCCTCAGCGCCTGCACCCTCTCTGGCTCTTCCTGTCAGGCCAGGAGTACCCAAAGGACTTGTTTCTATCCAGCCTGAGGAAGAAGAAGAGGACTGTGTAAACTGGGCGCTTTGCGTGTCCGTGTAAATAAAGCTATTTCAGTAATGTTTCCTTGTCAGTCTTAGTTGGAACAGGACACTTGGTTGCTAAAAGCAGGTAAATATGTTTCTTGCTTTATAAGTTGCTATTCCTTCCATCTGATATGTGTTGTAGGCTATTTGTGTAATGCCAGTTTTTAAATCCTTAATTTAAAAACCTTACTGATTAGCTATTCTTTCAATATCAAAAGTCTAAAAATTTGGTATATCTCCTCCCTGTTTAGTGTTCTGACTTTCCTACAATTTCCTAAAACTCCAAACAGTTATAGTCATTTATTTATAATTTTCCTTTATTAAACAATTCTAAACTGGGAATTAAAATGGAACAGACTGCTCCTACAATCTTTAATAAGGCTGTTGGAGCTTTAATAAGAATGTACTTTTTAAAAACAGTTTTGAACAATTTATTTTTAAGTTGGAATCTTTCTGCTTTGGTTCAGCTGGAGTATTTGGAGGCGGAGAACATGTCCTCAAATGAGTGTCAATGTAGAGTTTCTACATTGGAGAAACCAAACAACTTTTGTACAGGAGGATGGCCCAACACAGGAGAAGTAACACCACAGGACCAGAGTCAGCAGTTTATCTTCATCTAAAGGAAAAAGGACACTCATTTGAGGACATTAATGTTCACATTTTAGACAGAGAAGATAGGTGGTTTGAGAGAGGGGTCAAGGAATCCATTTATGCCAACTTGGAAAATCCTTCCTTGAATAGAGGTGGGGGCCTCAGGCACAACCTCTCCCCCATCTTCCTCCCCGCATTGTCTTCTGTGCCTAGGAAGATTAAGACCATTTCACAAGCTCAACAGCACCATGGTGATTTTAACGATCTTCCTTTAGATGATAAAAGGACTTAAAAATAACATCTCAATATAACCATGACCTAGCCCCAGGGTAAGGTCACACAGCTACCTAGAAACATATTTAGGATTCCCTTACCAACTTTGCTCAGACTGAAGAAGCTCCTTGGATAAGGAGCGAAATGTTTCCACTGAGAAAATAGAAATCCAGCTGATATGATTCAAGCTACAGACAATTCCACCTGGATGACTGAGAACCTTCATAGACATATATCTATGACAGCTTTCAGGCAAATAAGTTTTGTAGGTTTTAGGCAAAAGCAAGGGGTAATGTCAGGAGACAATGATGTCCCTTTCTGAATGCATTGGAGCTGACTGGCACTTGAGGATGGAGAAGCATGTAAGAGATGAACTCATATTATATATAAGCCGTCAGAAAGATAATTCTTCTCTCACTGGGAGAGAGCAAATGAAGTGAGAAAATAATTAAACTTGTAAAAATTATCTCCCAGTCTATTATTAGAAAGTAAAAAGTCTGAATGCAAAAGTCACTTTGATTTGAGAGCAGATATTTCACTCATTAATCCAATGTTCTTCCTCCCTCTTCTAACTATAGGTGTTTTATTTAAAAAGCAAGTAATTTAATCTTCTTCCTTTGAGATGTGGCAACTGCCATTGCCTTTTTCAACATCCCAGAACCCCAAAGAAACAGTGGGTTTTGAATTTGAAGAGGATGGAAACCCATATGTTCTCCTACAGTATGGTATAAATCTATCCCATGTTATTTCAATATGCCCTGGATTTGTCTTCCATTGCAAATTCTACTATATATGGGATAAGTGTTACTAGTCTTAGCATTCAAAAGAAGTTTAACATTCAAAAGAGAAACAATTAAAAAATTCACTGGACATGCTCTAGGCTAGCATGTATATGGGCATCTGGTACAAACAAAGCAAGGAAGGAAGGGAGGAAGAAAGGAAGGTTCCTCAGCTTTTTATACTTGCATTTCAACATCAGATGTAAGTATATATAAGTCATATAGTTTGTATCACAATGTTGCAACAAATGTTTCATTAGGTACCCTACCACCACCTTGCCCAACCTGTGGTACCTATGCTTATGAACAGTTTGTGAAATACTAATCATATTAATGGTCAATAATACAAAGTGTGTAGCAAATTTGATCTTCAGAGGAAGTGTTCTTCTCACCTTGGACTACTTTAAGCCATCTTCTGCAGACCTGCCTACCAAAAATGACCCTATGCTTTTCAAAAATCACTTGCATCTAATAAGTAACAAACACCATTTTTCAGCAGTACATATTTATTTATTAAGGTAAAGGTTCCCCCCGCACATTTGTGCAGTCGTGTCCAACTCTAGGGACCGGTGCTCATCTCCGTTTGTTAGCCGAAGAGCCAGCGTTGTCCGAAGACGCCTCCACAGTCATGTGGCCAGCATGAGGCACGCGGAATGCTGTTACCTACCCACCGAAGTGGTACCTATTCATCTACTTGCATTTGCATGCTTTCGAATTGCTAGGTTGGCAAGAGCTGGGGCGAGTGCGGGAGCTCACTCCGTCACGCGGGGCTAGGGATTCAAACCTCCAAACTTGCAATCTTCCGATCGACAAGCCTGGCATCTTAACCGCTGAGCCACCACGCCCCTACTATTTATTTATACTACATATTTATTAGCTAATTGAAAATGCCTGCACGTTTATCTATTTGTTACATTTAGATCCTATCTTTCCTTCTAGGAACTCAGAACAGTATGTAGAAATTATTCAGGTGATCTTCAGTCCAAGCATTGATCAATCCAATATTTGTTGCATCATGTGCCTTCAAACTATGCCCAGGAGGTTTGGGAAGACAGAAGAGTAGGTAACTTTTGGTAAGTGCATAAAGTTGATTTTAAAAATGTCGTTAAAAAAAATAAAATACAAATATTCTTTAGATTTGATTCATATTTTGTCTTAGAAGGCGCAGCACTTCTCCATTTGAGACTGGTGTGCAGTCTGGGGGTATCTTGCAAATGATTGTTAACATATCATTTTTCTTCTATGATATGATGATGTGTTAACAAAGCACTGACTGGTGCCATTGAAATTATTTTTCTACATTGTTTCATAATCTGCTTTGGTTTCAACATCCTTTTATTTAATTCTAGCAATTACTGGACATTTAAGACACTTATTCAGAATTTAACTTCTGTTGCCTGGAATACAAGGGGGATTTGCCTAAGAAAGAAACACCACTTCCAGGGTCAGATAAAATGGCACCTTAGTAAAGCTAGTGCAATGAGCTACATTATAAGTTCTGTCCATCTTCAATCACATGGCACCACTATAAATTCCCTGTAGCAGGAAGTGCATGAGAAAACTGTGCCTTATGCAGTGTTAGCCACAGAGATACAGACTTTCCATCTTTAGTCTTCCCCTGTAATTTTGAAACAAAATGAACAAGGCTTTCACAATACACTTCTTGCTAACAAGGTATAACTACTTTCTTCTTATCAATCTCCCCACTGTTACACTGTTATGTCATGGCTACAGAGCTTAGGATGACATAAATGAAATATCCTACCAATATTTACCTACTTACAGGTTGGTCCTACTAAGGATCCTAGTTTTTCTCTACATATACAGAAAGATACTAAATGATTAATTATCAGGTGGGTTTGTTTGTTTGTTTGAAATGCACTGTCCGGAGAATCTTGGGTGGAAGGCTACAAGAATCCATAAAAACACAGTAAAGTAAAATGAATAATAAAATTAAACTTACAATTTAAAACAATAATAAACAAGAGAGACCATCAGAGAGGTACATAATGGACTTAAACTATATTAGTCTGTGAATGCTAAGTCCCAAATATAAGAATAAAAAGCTAAGTGTGCCTCTGATACCAAAAGGCAGATAATATCACACTAACCTGAGAAAGGACATTCCAAATCTAGGAAGCCACATAAAATTGTCTCCTTCCTGCATCTCTGTGTAATGTGCCACGCCAGACTTGACACTCTCCTGCAGAGCATAACATTCAGCCAGATTCATAGTAAGAGAGGTGCTCCCTCAATCACTAAGATCCTAAACTATTAAAAGCCTTAAATGTAATTACTAAAAACTAGAAATGTGTCCACTAATGTATAGGCCAGTGTTTCTCAAACTTGGCAACTTTAAGCTGGCTGGGGAATTCTGGGAGTTGAAGTCCACACATCTTAAAGTTGCCAAAAACACTGGTATAGGCAGATTGTGTAGTGTTTTTTTTTTCCAGAACTGATGTTATGTGATCTCTGAAAGGTACTGCCACATTCTGTATTAACTGCAATTTTTTCAAGAGCAAATCCAAGTAAAGGACATTAAAGTAATTTAAATGGGAAGTTAATAGAGCATTTCCTACTGTGGCTAAGTCACCCCTATCCTGGAAGTGTTGCAGCTGCCAGACCAGGCACAGCTGGCTAAATGCATTCCAGGCCACTGCTGCCATCTAGGCCTCAAGAGCAATGTCTAAAGCTGACAAGGTAGGTAGGAACCAGCCTGCCCAGACCATGCAAAGCCAATGTGTAAACATGGAGCAGGTAAATTCCGATCACAAGGCCAGAAAAGAGGGATCCAAAGCCCATTGGCTTGAAAGAGTGGAAAGGAAAGGTTTAAGATTTACATCCTCAAGATTACGCTCTGTGTTTTGCAACAGGCAGTTATTCTCTGTGTATGTGAATCTGTGTATACACACATGCACACACAGTGTATATATACATACTGTATATAGATACATGATTTCAATTTCGAGATTGCCCAACTCCACAATGACTTTTCCTCCTTCGCTCAAACACCTCTCCAACGGCCTGAGAAAGAATGCTGGCCGTTTTTGCGTGGGTTTCCATTCAGCACCATCTCTCCCCCCTCTCTGCTCGCTGCCTGCATTTCATGGCAAGATGGGAGAAGTTTGGCTCCCACCGTGACAACATGTATTTCAAACTTTCTCAAAAATTCACAATTTCCTGCCAACAAACAAGCCAGTTTAAAGCATTTTTTCCATTGCTTCTTAAATTCTGGAAAGTTTACATATGTAATTAAAATTAGAACTCAACTCCTTTGGACTTCAATGGACTAAAGTCAATGGAGAAAAAGTATTTTGGCAGAGGTGTACAGTGCAAAAAGAGGGAGAGTCAAACAGGTATTCTGTTCCCAGGCCACGAAGAGTGATATTGAAAGTCTAGATCAGAACTTCCTTCACAGATGTATTTGAAGAAATCAACAATTTACTTTGGGATCATTTGCAGACAAAGTAGGTGTGCCATCACTGAACTCCCCTTTCAGATACTATTTGCCATATGAAAAGTCAAATCAAACTTTCATGTCATTTGATGCAGTTTTTGCAATACTGAAAATGAGAGTAGACTCAGCATGTTGTGCACAAAAATCTCTCTTGATTGTGTGTTTAAATATCTACTAATTTTTAAAAAAAATAAAGTAACATTTTCTGCATGTAGAAAGCCAGCATGCCTTGGAAATAAGAACTATCAATGTTAAGCTGTAATATAATGTACTGCACATTTTGTGTTATGTTTAATTTGAGCTTTCCAGCTGGCATTTATGCCTATTAAATGCTTACATTTTTTGTATTCATATTATTCTAGACTCATTGAAAAGTTGATAATTAAATATTTAAATTATAAACAACTAATGCACTGAAGCTTTCAAGTTTCAAGGTAATGTGTGAGAAGGATGTAGTGTCACAGTCTAAGAAAGACAGTTACCTCCAGCTTTGATTGCATTTGTCACATTCCATTGCTTTCCAGGAAATTTAATAAATAAGGTGGCAGGTTGGAAATTTCTCTGTCAATCTTCATGTTCTTTCCCTTCTACAATTAGCTTGCTTTTTCCACTCTGGTTTGCATCTAGTGAGCTGATAAATTAAGGATGCAATTAACAAAGAGTTGACCAAAAACCATGACAAGGAGAAAAAGTAAAAAATGCAGCCTCTAATTATCAGGCATCACTTTTTGAAGGTTTTTTTTTTAACTGTACTTAGAAAAAAATATTGGATGTTCAACCTGGGAAAACCATTCATTCTTAAATATATCAGCTATTTTTAAAACTATCAACTTTGATACCAATGAATACTCTTTTTCTTAATCTCTGAGAGCATTTGGGTCATAAGTCACATGTTACCTATTAAACATAAAATGTGCTCTATGATATAAGGCTTAATAAGATAGATTCTGAAGAATTTTGGGTGGAGTTGTTTGAGTTGACAATTTTCACTATGGTACAAGTGCCCTCCTCACAAGTCACTGACCCAAAAGCCTTTTTTTATTTTTTACAAGTTTACCAGTAGATCAGTGAAGAGCTAGGCTTCTTTTTAAGAAGCTCACTAATAGTGAAATAGTGAATAGTGAAAATAGTAAAAAGTTTTTTTTTTTAATCCAGGTGAAACTGACAAAAGTTATGTTACTTTGCCCTCCTCCCCCTATCCAGCAGTTAGAGGCCAGGGGCTGTGGTCAACATGGACAGGACAGAACATTAAGTTATCACCGTAACCAAAGCAGAGGTAGGGATTGAAATCCAGAAAAGGGATTTCTTGAGCCAGCTTTATTTCCAGCTGGTTTATGCATAGAAGGCAAGCAGCTTAAGGCTGCAATGCATAAGATCCCTTACTTGCTTTATTGTGGGATTGGACCATCCCAACTGAAGGTGAGCTGCCACAGCTGCACCATCTAATATTCAAAATAATGATGGAGAAAACAGAATTAAAGAAATCTCCCTGTTGCAGACTTGAACTTAATTGTGAATCTCACTTCTGAAAAGCTTGAAGATAGAGTTGGAGACTTTCTAGTAATTTCCAGTACTGAATTAGTTCTGTGATTCGGTGGTAACTAGGAGGCAACATTTATGATTAATTTCCACATAATTCTAGCACACTCTTCATAGGTTTCTTCAGTGTAACAGTAAAGAATCAGTAAAAGAAGCTGTTTGTTGCAAGAAAGTGAGACAGAAAACAGTATTTCTTAGCAAATCTGTTCTTGTTAATAGATGAATTACCCACATTAGCAATGATCTATGTGATGTATTAATCTTTGTCTGTCTGTTTTGGATTTTCACAGCCTTGTGTGTTTAGCTATGTGAGGTATTTATAGCAAGTTGGTATAAAAGTGGGTTGGTGCTTAAGGTTGTAGGATAAATAATTGCCATGAAATCGCAAACAAACAAGAAAAAAAATCTGCAGACAGAAAGATCTATTATTTCATAAAGTTGCATTAGCATAAACCTAATGTAGCTTAATAAAGATTTAAGTCACAGTTTGATTTCTGAACCAGCTAGTTTGATGCCTTTCTCTTTAACTTCAGTGGGTTTGTGTCTATGGCATTTTGATGCCACAATTCCAATCTAGAAACCAGGAGACTGTGAGTTCTAGTCCTGCCTTAGGCACGAAAGCCGGCTGGGTGACCTTGGGCCACTCACTCTCTCTCAGCCCAACTCACCTCACAGGGTTGTTGTTGTGGGGAAAATAGGAGGAGGAAGGTGTATTAGGTATGTTCACTGCCTTGAGTTATTTATAAAAAATAATAAAGGTGGGATAAAAATTAAAGAAAGAAAGAAAAAATCCATCTGAATAGAGGCTCCATTAAAGTCTCTACTTGAAAGAGTGAAAAATATAATCCTTTCATTGCTCTCTATTTCTTGGTTGTGATACTACTGAAAAGCATTTCTCATTAATAAGACTTTCAATCATATCTGATTTGTAAAACATTTTTAGAAACTCATAAAAACAAAAAAGAGCATCTAAATAGAGAACAAATTCTACTCTTCTACAAGCACTGTATTTCCTCAGCCTCGTCCAACCCAGCTGCCCTCCCAACGTGTCAATTTCAACTCGAATAATTTAATCAGTAGTGACCCTGGCTGGGAAATTCTGGAAATAAATAATAATATGTTGAAATACATATATGGGGGGCAGCCAGTCTGACTTATCATACAGGTAAATAAACTGCAATGTGTCTTTCATTAAATGAATTGGAGATTAAACAACTGGGAGATAAATGCCATTCAGGAAGTTCCATGTTACTTTTTATACAATATTTATTTATTTAGCACATTTCTATCCCGACACAATCCAAAGTCTTGTTTCTGTTTAAAAGTTTTGGCCAAAAGAGGCAATGCAATCTTGGGCTGCACCAACAGACATACAATGTTGATATCATGGGAAGTTATCATTCTGCTCTATGCTGCACTGCTCGGCACCTGGAATACTCCACCCAGTTCTGGTCACCACCATACAAGAAGGATTCCAAGGAACTGGAAAGAGTGCAAAGAATAGGGATGGAGATGGTGAGAGCTTGGAGGCTACATCCTAGGAAAAATAACTGAAGGATCTAAGAATGTTTAGCCTAAAGAAGAGAAGGCTAAGAGGAGACATAATAGCAATCTTCAGATACTTGAAGGGCTATCACAGGAAAGAAGGTATACTCCCAGGCAGATGTGTGTAATATAGCTTATCATTTTTAAAGGATGTTCACTTAATAATTACATCTATGTCTTTTACTTACAAACTCTGTAATTTCAACTATATGCTATGCTACTACAATATGCTTCTTTTTGTCTGCCCTGAATCTATCATTTCACTTCTAGCAGTGTGCATGAAACTTAATATGTATTTTGTTTTTTGATATATTCAAAATGTTCCATCAGAGTTGGCTGTATTCCAAAGAAACAAAACTAAGAATAATGTATAGTCGAAGCCTTTCACGGCCGGAATCTGATGGTTGTTGTGGGTTTTCCGGAAAACCCAAAACTAAGAATAGGTTTAAACAACTCAAAATAGTTTTAAACAATGGGAACTTAGGAGCTATTTCCTTTTTTATAATTTTAAAATTGGATCTTTTAAAAAGAAATACAGAAGAAAACAATATTCAAAAAGAAATTTAAAGTCTTATAATATACACATATCCAACAAATAAGTTATTAAAACATAAAAATAAACAAAAATATAAACAAAGAAACAAACAGGAAAACAAACAAAAAAGACCCTGAGAATTAATGTGCTAAGTTGATATAAATCATCTAAATATATTACATATATATTTAATAAAAATATATCAGAGTACACATTAAAAATTATATTCTTGTAAATGTGAAATCTATGCCAAAGGGTATTATGTATTGTGTCCTTTTTTTAATTAGTAGAAAAAATAGTCTTTTCAAAAATTGGTAAGTTACACATTTCATGAATACAATTTTTGATATCTAGAGCGATAGTACTTTTCCAGCCTTAAGTCTCTTAGTTATTCCACAGCCTGATGTTCCTCAGAAATGGCCATATTCCATGATTTTGGGATATAATTCAAAAAAACATTCACATCTGTAACATGAAAACATTTACCCAGACATCTACTTATATAGGAAAGGTAAAGGATTCCCTTGCACAGTCGTGTCTGACTCTAGGGGCCGGTGCTCATCTCTGTTTTTTAGCCGAAGAGCCAGCGTTGTCCGAAGACACTTCCGCGGTCATGTGGCCGGCATGACCCGTGCGGAACGCTGTTACTTACCCACCGAAGTGGTACCTATTCATCTACTTGCATTTGCATGCTTTCGAATTGCTAGGTTGGCAAGAGCTGGGGCGAGTGCAGGAGCTCACTCCGTCACACGGGGCTAGGGATTCGAACCTCCAAACTTGCGATCTTTCGATCGACAAGCCTGGTGTCTTACCTGCTGAGCCATAGCGCCCCCTACTTATATACATTACAATATTATTCCAGAAAGAAACCAAAACTGGGCATGATCAAATCATATGAATTAATGTACTCTCAAATTTCTTATAGTGCCAACAAAGAAAATCTATAGACTGACCTTTCAGCTACATTCTGTGAGGTGAACCTTTAGATAAATTTATTTCATCATTTATTTATTTATTTATTTATTTATTTATTTATTTATTTATTATTTATTGAATTTCTATAACTGCCCATCTCCCCCTCAAGGAGGGACTCTGGGCGGTTCACAACACAATATCAACAAAATATAATAAAAACTATGATAAAAATAGAATTACAATAAATTACAATAAAATACAATAAAATAAAATAAAATCCAAGAGGCAGATAGTTCTAAAGTGACGTTGACTATGATTAAAATTAGATATCTAAGGTGGCTCTAAGGAATCAGCCATCCCCAGGTTTGACTGCTTTCCTTTTTGCCCCAGACGAGGTCGCAGAGCCAGGTTTTTAATTTTGTTCTAAAATCCAGGAGCAAGGGGGCCTGTCTTATCCCTGGTGGAAGGATGTTCCATAGGGCAGGAGCCGCTGCAGAGAAGGCTCGTCTCCGGGACCCCGTTAGGTGAAATTCTTTCATAGACGGGGTCCGCAGCATGCCCTCTCTGCAAGATCAGGTGGGACGGGAAGATGTCATGGGGATGAGGCGGTCCCTCAGATAACCTGGTCCCATGCCATGTAGGGCTTTAAAGGTGATAACCAACACCTTGAATTGGACCCGGAAGCAAACTGGCACCCAATGCAGCTCACGGAGCAGAGGTGTTATGTGTGCAGATCTTGATGCACCTAAAACTGCCCGTGCCGCCGCATTCTGCACCAGCTGTAGCTTCTGGATATTCTTCAATATCATCAGTTCCAAAGAAACAAACTTAACATTTTTTAAGACTACCATCCATTGATGTTCATGAATGTGGGAGCTACTGGTATTTCCTTGTTTTTCACCCTAGGACCATTAGAATAGGTGGGATTCTAGTGCTGAGTACTATCTGAATAAAAGTTTGGAGGATATTATTTTTAAAACATTAAAAGCAACTTCCTGTGGGGAACTATGGGAACACAGCCCTGTGTTCTAACCCATTAGAAAATCTGTTCTGTTTAGATTAGAATATGCTATTAAATCCCATTACCACCATCTCAGCAGACAGAAGTATTTTTAATTTAAATAAATCCTCAAACAACTAATTTCAGGACAAAGAGAGCAGCTAATGACTTTAACATTCCTTCTTTATAAGTTTTGATTTTGTTAAAAAAAATGGCCAATTTTTCTGTAGATACTGTAAATTAGTAAAATCAAACCATGATCCTTTCCTTCCTTTTCCCTTTTGCTGCCTACCTGCAAAAGAACCTGTAATTTTCTTGGCCATGTTTTTGTTTGCATCTAAACTGCCATAGAAGGACTGATAATATTTCTTACTTACACAACTAACACTAGCATTGCAACATATAGGGTGCACCCATGCCAAAGCAAAACAAAACATACATAGAATCTTTTAAGTACACCTCAAAGCTCAATCTTAACAAGATAGAAGAACATGTAGAGATGCATGTAGAAACCCAAGTTTAACAAATCAATTGAACACCAACATTATTAGTAGCAATCTTTAGAGAGGGAGGGAAAGAGAGAAACATTTGAATTTTCAGCAAAATTTTCACACACATATACAAATATGTACATGAATTTTTGCATTACCTGCCTGCAGAATAAAGCCCAGAACAAGCCCGGTCACCTGTCCATCTACCCCAGTATTTCTCAACCCTGGCAGCTTGAAGATGTGTGGACCTCAACTCCCCGAATTCATTAGCATTAAACAAAGCAAACAGCAGCAGCAGCAGCAACTTGCCATGTAAGTAGCTAAGAACAATCTTCTTTTCTCTCCATACCTCACTCCCCCATCACCACACCCAATATATATCAATGGCAGCAGAGACAATTTGTCCTACTATTGTACTGGCTAGTCAAGGAAAACAGATGGAAAGAAAATCCAGTCACAAGACAACACTCCAATCACAGTGCTCAAAATAATCAGAACACTACAAATTAGCCAAGTTTTGTTTCTTGAGTATTTCAAGGTCAGAACATTTCATGGTGAAAACTTTTGCATATTTCTATTAACTTCCTTGGGTGACTTTAGTCTCTGGTGTGAAAAGGAGAAAAATGTTTCCTTTGTCCATGCAATGCATAATTGTATATTTCTCTGTTCATGCTTCTCTTTGCTCACACTGCAGAATCAAAAGGTCTGACACAATAAAATAGAAGGTATTTGGGATGTAAAGAGTTTTAGAACATTTTTGTAGAACTTGATCCAGTTCACAAACCACCACCATTATTTTCTTCGTATTGTATGCATATACTCTATCAGTATGACCATTACAGATTTCAGTACCATAGCAATAACTTGCTACAACACTATGTCCTTGGGTGCTTATATGGAAACCACTTAGAATCTGCCTGCTATGTAAATTATTGCACAATGAAAGAATCAGGCACCATTCTATTTTGGTATTGCAGTATTAAAATGTATAAGGCACACAAATCGCTTCCACTGCTTGAAATTGGCACAATTTAAGGCTGGAATGAAAACAGAATAAAGCCAAGATTTATAGTCCTTGCAAAGAACTAAGGTCACTAGTTACACTGAAGTCTGCTGAATTATGCACAGTGGAAAAGTTGTAGAACTTACCCTGATGTTCTTAGCTTAATGCAAAGCTAGTTGCTATACATGTTTTAGCTACAGTACATTGCTGTGATGAATTATTTTTGCAGATAATTGTTTCTGGCTTTCTAGAAATCTTTTTTCATGGTTAATTAAAAATGGCAGCTACATTAATTGAAAACCCAGTCTATTACATAACAAAGGGGTTCAGCAACCAGACTTGTGTCCTTTGACTTTCATTCCAGATTACTGTTTCTGTTTCATGCCTGTTTGCTGTGTGTTTCTATTTGATTGATCTTTGTGATTAGTTTTTGGTCTAATTACAGATTTTTTAAAAATAACCAGTCCTTTGCCAAAGAGAAAGAGAGAGAGAGAGTTGAGAAAGGATCATTCTTTTTGTATCAATTAAAATGCAATGTTGGGTTTGTCTGGGAGAGAGTTGTGAGTAAGAACAAAGCCATTGAGGTTAATGCTGAGCTATTTTAGTGTGACTTATCTAGATTCTCTCTTTTTTTTAATAAGAATTTTATTAAGTTTGAAACCAAGATAAAAACTACAAAAAATCCCTAAAAGTGTGTAAAACACAAGAAAAAAGAATTTTGAAGATTACATAAAGAGGTGACTTCTGACTTTCAACAACAATATACAGCAATTTCCATAATCAGTCTCTTACTCTATATCTAACCAAGATCACATTATTTCTATAAATCATTTCATTAGCACATTATAAAAATCACTAAACACAATTGCTCCTTGCCTTATATTAAAAGAAAAAGAAATATATAAACCTTCAAATCAACTCCCCCCAAAAAAAACATTTCTTTAATTATTTCCTTCCTACTACTATTCTATATATTTCTGTCCACTATAATAAAAATCAGATTATAAAAACATTTAAATTGTCTACTTTTATAATTAATAATACTATAACAATCTTAACCCTATTAAACCTAAAACCAAGCAATTATTATTATATCTTATAAATCTTAAAACTCAAACAAACCTTAAAAACAATCCAGTAAATCTTAATCCAAATCATTAAAGAAAAATGAAATCATACAAGCTTTAAAATCAATCCAGATAAACATTCTTAATTCTTTACCCGGCTTCGAAATACACCAAAGCATTTACATATCTCCATAATACACACAAGGCATTTTTCATACAGAAATCAAACAGCCCAACTGCCCCCCTTAGGAACTCAGACTTCTCAGCAAAAATCCTCCCACAGAGCAGAACCTCTTCTTTCCCATAACATTCCATCAGAAAAACAACTCCATTTGCAATTTGCAACTCAGACTGTCCCTTTAACCCCTTCAACACCAAAATAGAATCATCGCCTGGCATTTCATCAAAGACTTCAATCTCGTTGTCAGTAGTAAAATCTTCAACTTCTTCCACAACGTCTTCAGCCAGATGACACATTTTAAAGCTGATATTTTCCACAATGTCCCAAATATCTTGCAAAATAACTTGACAGGAATCAGAGACAATCTGCTTAAGCTCAGAACGAAACTCTGAGAAAGTCTCCTTGAAATCAACCATGTTTCAGGCAGTAGATTATGGCGCCCCCTAGATACTTGACTAGCAGAAGTAGGAGTTAACGAGTTAATAGAAGATTTCTGAAAAATGTTGACACAAGAGAAAGTATGCTAACAAGCAGCTCTCAGCGAAAGTGGGAACAGAAAACTGAAGATACAAAACAGCAGATTCAATGTGTAGGAAAATATTAAATCCTTCAAATTCAATACAAAAATAATAGCAGGGAGGCAATGATTTATTCTCAGTCCTCCTTAATATTTAAACGGGAAAACAATCCAAAACTTAAAAAGATTTAAAAATTAATCCAGAAACAATGATAGGCACCAAGAGAGATCGCTTCTCCTTGCTGTAGAAAGCCCCTCTTGGGGTACATAAATTTAAAAAAATATAAATTGGGTGGTTTAGAAATGGGGTGGCTCGACTTAGTGTCTCTTTAAGGCTGCAGCGCGGCTTGGAAATGATGACGTCCTGGCCTCCCAGCAGCTCTTACCCGATTGTTACGAACGCTGTTTGCAATTCTTAGGCTACAAGTCACCATGCGGAGGACAAATGGGTAGTTTCTGAGTGTTTCCTTACTCTGGAAAAATGCTCTTGGATTTCAGGAGAAAGCCTGAGCCCGAAAAACCCCCCACTGCGACGATGCCAGTTCTTTCTGCGGAGCCGGAGCTGCGGAGCTGTGGACACAGCTGCTCAGTCGGCCATATTCCCACCGGAAGTCGAGTTATCTAAATTCTCATCAGGTTGTCCTTGTGGATGAGGAAACACATAGTCCTAATTAATTCTCCCCAGAATATAAGGATTTGCAAACAGCCTCCATCAGTTGTCCCTAAAATATATGAAGATATTATCATTTTTACTGGACAAATAGTATATGAAACTGTGATCAGTTTTTTTAATCCTATATTTCTAGAAAGAAATAACAATCACATGGAAACAGCTTGTGGTCTGTGAGAGCAACATGCACCATTTAATACTTTGCAAATCAAAGTCATTAAAAAGATCTCAAATTGCCTTTACCATATCCATATCTCTAGCAGTCAAGAAATAAAAATAGGTGCTAGATGGCTGTTCTTGCTCCATTAGTCTTATTAAATGGTAAGAGTTAGGGAATATTTTCTTCTTTTGCTGCTTCATAATCAAATGCCCTTCTCTGGACATTTAACTTGTCAAATGTCTGCTATTGTGTAAGTCTCCCTCTCAGTCTGAGGTAAGTGAAAGAGTGATAAATGAATGCCAATGTACCATATGCTACCACGGCAGATTAGCACTGCTACGATGCAGGAAGACTTTTCATCTTCCTTATGTGACATCCTGTGGCTTAAGATGTCACCTCCCCACCCCCCAATACACATACACATCTTTTAATAAATTTCCTTTTATCCCTGGTAGGTCATTAATTTCAAGTTACAATTTAGAACAATAATTATTTCCCAGGAGAGCCTGAGGAACAACCTTGAACTTTTCAGTTCATCTTTGATAATAATAGAATATTGGGGAACCTAACTATAAATTCCAATTTCATGAGTTCATTGGTCTATCAACAGAGTATCTATACAAAGTCTACAGCAAATGATTTTTGGAAATTCAGCAAGTCCTTCCTGGTGTCATTCTAAGTGCTATCAAACTTACATCAGGGGTGAATAAGTAAATTCGGTTAAGTGTTGTGACTGTCCCCTCTCCAACATCCTGGTGGGAATAGGACAGCCTGGCTAATACCCCTTGATATATATTTCAGAGGCTTCCACCAAGTTCAGCTAATTATGAATGATATCCAGATTACTATGTCTTTGATGAATTCTGTAACATCTTTACAATTCAGACACCTCTATAGCCTCACACTTCGTCATTTCTCAGTTTGGCAAAAAACATAACTCCAGTTTCAAGTTAAGCACATTAAAAAATAAAGCAGAGAGGGGTCCAAAAGTAGCTACTTAAAAAGTAGCCCCTTTCTAAAATGAAATGGAACTTAGATGAAGTTAATTCAGTATATCAAGCACCTGAATTGCTGAGAATATTTTATTAACTAATCTTACAGGAGCATTTCTAAATACTGTGGTTATTCTCTTAACCAGACATTTGAAAATAAAGATAAGTGTATGAGCTATTGTGGTGGCAATAATTCCCAAAGGGGTAGTATCTGGCATAAGATGACCTGATGCCATATTTTAAGATCATAAGATTAGCCTGAGCTGGAGCAACCTAAGCCTGTCTTAGCCCAATATTTTCTTTCCCATAGTGGTCAATGTGATGCATCTGGGGTGTTTGCAAGTAGGCAATAGAGATATAGTCCTTTCTTGCCGTTGTTCCCCTGCAACTGATACATGGAAACATACTGCCTCTACTCCAGAGGTAACACTGAGTCCAAGACTAATGCTCCTCAACAGACCTGTCTTTGATGGATCTATCTAATCCTCCTTTGACACCATCCCAGTTAGTGGTCACAACCACAACTTTTGGTAAATATTTCCATGTTGACTGTATGCTCCGTGAAGATTTTATTTTGTCTATTCTAAATTAATTCCACAAACTAATTATGAGCTGTGTAAAGGACTTCTTTTTCTCTGTTCTGAATCTTCTTCCAATCACCTTCATTGGATGACCCCCCTGGGTCCTAGTGTTTTGAGAGATGGAGGAAAATCTAGCTATACCCACTTTCTCCATGCCATGCAAGATTTTATACACTTTGATCATGTTCTCTCTCTGTTATTTTTTCCTAAGCTAAACAGTCCCAAATATTCTAGCCTTTTCTTAAAAGTGTTCAAGACTCCTAATCATTGGGAGCTCTCTTCAGCATATTTTCCAGCTCTGTTATATCCTTTTACAAAAGTGGCAATCAGATCTGTACATCATATTCAAGATTTGGGTATACCACATATTTAAGAGCATTACAATGTTGACAGTTTAATTTTTCAATGCCACCCTAATGATTTCTAGAATGGAGTATGACTTTTTCACAGTTGCTACACACTGATAACTCTATTGAACTATCCACTATAACCCAAATATCTTTTTTTCTATTCAATTGCTGAATCAGTATAGCAATATATGTGACGTTATGGAGGTTTGTATCAATGAAAATCATTTTACCCTTTATGTAAATATAACCTTGTATATCATTTGGTTGACCATTCACCCAGCGTAAAGGACCTTCAACAGCATCTTATAATCATTTTTTGGTTGTTCAATATGGCATCATCTACAAACCTGGCCAGCTCCCTGTTCATCCACAAATCTCATTCATTTGTGAATGAATCATAAATATCTTTCAGATAACTCTTTCAGCACTTAATCAACTTCATATTTGTTGATTTTGATTGGACCTTTTTTCTCTGCTCAAATACAAGTTTAGTGGGGTTAGAGGATGAAACTGGGCCTGTTTCCATGAGACTACAAGAAAGTGAATCCTACTGGAAAAGAGAAAATCTAAGTAGCAATTCTTCTAGCTTCTATTTCCCTGTGTTCATTATCTGGCCCCACTACTTTTTTTTCTTCCAATCTGACATAGTAAGAGGTATCCAAGATTAGGAGTATGCAGGCTACTCTGTTCTACTTTTTTGTATCTAGAAAAAGAAACATATGCAAAGCAGAAGTAAATTGATCATAGGAATTAGTGAGCCCTGTTCTAAATGAGTTTTGTGACTAAAGAAGTGTCTGTGGTGTATAATCATTTACTGTATGGTATTGTTTTACAATTAATGCAGCAGTCATCCAAATTCCAATAAAAAGATGCAAACTCTTCCTTATGTCCACTGTATCATAATCCCACCTTTATACTTGCACACTCACAGCACTCTGTAAATTGCACCCTTAGGTATAAAATGTCATTTACCAAAATTGCTTCACTTTCACTTCACTGCAGAGAAAGCAGTTGAACAATTACAATTACTCATTCACCATTAATAAATTCATTCTTCTGCTTCTTTCCTATCCAACTGGTGTCAATGGAAGTTACACCAGCAAGGTACTTATCTTGGCAATGTTGATCTTCTAATTCTATTAGACTTCATCTACAGATGGGTAAGACACCAGGCTTGTCGATCGGAAGATCACAAGTTCAGAGGTTCGAATCCCTAGTCCCGCGTGACAGAGTGAGCTCCCGCACTCGCCCCAGCTCTTGCCAAGCTAGCAATTTGAAAGCATGCAAATGCAAGTAGATTAATAGGTACCACTTCGGTGGGTAGGTAACAGCGTTCCGCGTGCGTCATGCCGGCCACATGACCATGGAAGCATCTTCAGACAATGTTGGCTCTTTGGCTAACAAATGGAGATGAGCACCGGCCCCTAGAGTTGGACACAACTGCGCAAATGTGCGGGGGAACCTTTACCTTTTTACAGATTGGTATTTTTAGCATCTTCCCTGCCTTGTCTTAATTTTTGTTCCCTGTATACCTGTTTCAAATCTTAAAAAATATTTTCTGTTGGGGCTTGTATATACCCAGGAATTTACAGATAGATAAATTATACTGGAGAGGCTTGATGTATCTAGGTGAGAAGTGAAATATTCTGCAAGTCATCCAATTAGCAGCCATTTTTGAAGGTATGATGTGGCAGTAATGACTCATACTACAGGTGCTATAGTTTAGTTGGGTGTGGCAAATGATGAGAGTGGCCTATAACGTGATAGGTCAGTATTTGTATAAAAGAAGTGAAGTTCTTGTGTTCTTTCTTCTCGTTGCTGTATTCCTTCTCGTTGCTGTATTCCTTCTCGTTGCTGTTATCATTTGTAACTCTGTTGGATGTTACTGGACTGTATTTTGGACTACGTATGTATATAAAGTAAATAGGCTATTTTATCTAATCTCTGCTTGAGTGTCTATTTACTGCATAGAACGTGGATCACTGGAGTCTTGGAAAAAGGAGCAGGCCGCCCCACGTTGCGTGCTCTAACATTTTCCATCAACCATGAATATATCTTCTTTTGTTGTTGTTCAGTTGTTTAGTCGTGTCCGACTCTTCGTGACCTCATGGACCATAGCACGCCAGGCCTTCCTGTCCTCCACTGTCTCCCGGAGTTTACTCAAATTCATATTCGTTACATCGGTGATGCTATCTAACCATCTCATCCTCTGCCGTCCCCTTCTCCTTTTGCCTTCGGTCTTTCCCAGCAACAGGGTCTTTTCTAGTGAGTCCTCTCTTCGCATTAGGTATATCTATCTTCTATCTTCTAAGATGACTTTTATAACAAAAGTTTGTAAATGTTCTCCCAGGAGTGGAGGTGAGATCTGGTGATATGCCAGACACCCTGGTAGAAAAAAAGAATCTCACATCTGGCAAACTCCTTAAAAGACTCAGCTGTATTTAATGTGAAAATAAATTGTACCAGTTCAAAAATATACATCACAACTACAGAGCAATTGTTTAAATGCAGTCCTTTGATAAATGTATACTGTTCTCAATTTACCTTGCTTCAGTGTGATTTTTATTCTAAGACTTTCAAAATATTCTGCAGATGCATTGGTGGAGCACAGACATACATTTCCTTCCAGGGATTTCTAATACAAAGAAACAATGCTGGTATTGCAAGATTTGGTGGTCAATGAGTTAAAAATAGGGAGTGATAGCATTTGCAACATGAGTCCTTTTATATCTGTCTGCATTATATGTCATGAGGCATCACAAAATTTCAGTCTTTTGAGACCTCTCGATCAGTATTAATAGAATTGGGTATCTTCTAAACTTTATATGGTTTACACCATTTTAATTTTCCACAATATTAACAAGGTAGCAACATTGAAGGATATTATGAAACATGACGGCTGGGAAGAGTATCCATGATTCATGCATTGTTCCTGATATAGTGGTAGTATTCTGTATCATTGTGGAATAATTAAAAAAGCAGGCCAACTTCCCCCAAGAGGAACTGTTCTAGAGTATCCTAGTACTCAGTAGCAAACAGAAAAGATTATTCATAAGGTTTATACACACCCTTGTTCAGTAAAACAAATCTTTTTATATGAAGTGCTAAAAAGACCCTTCATAAAATGAGTTTAAAGTCAACAAGTTCACACATGCCTTTAAGAAAAATTCACCACGCACACTGAGCAAAAGCATGAACAGAGTGCGTGCACATGGGCATAAGCTGAGCAGGCCAACCAGCAGAAAGTCTTCTGCATTTTTAAATGTACCCTAAAATCTCCACTAACAAAAGGGCACAAGAGAATGCAATGCTCTGAGGGTCTTATTAATTGTGAAGCTTCCAGCGTGTCTTTGGAGATAACACATTCCCTGCAAAGGCATCCTAAATCTAAACTTCAACGGGAATCAATAGCATTTACAGAGTGCACACAAACCTAAGCTTAGTAGGCCAACCAGTACAGAATCTTTTTGAAGTTATAAACACACTTGGAAAGCTCAATAAACAAAGGGGCACAAGAGAATGCAGTGCAGTGCACAGGGGGCACAAGGATGAATGAACAACGAAATCAGTCAAAAACTCCAACTACAAACCCACTGAGGTTGCTTTTTGCTTTTCAAAAGCACTCATTCAAAAACTCTAAAAGAATCAACCAAACTAAAGCACATAATGTATGGGAAAAAAATAATGACTAAACTACTATGCTGATTATGGCTTGCTGAGTGTAACTGTGCATATGCACCCTGTGCATATTCTTGGTTCCTATTGATTGTGGAGTGCCTTTGAAGATTAAAATATTCACAGCATATATAAAGAATCTCAGCATCAGCAACGATCAACAGCATGCACTGAGCACTGCACACCTAAACAACAGACCAACCACCCAACATGTATTAGTACTTTTTACATTTACATTTACATTACTTATGTATGAGAATAAGCACCATATATGCACAAAGATACTTTTGATATTACCTCCAGCTTCTCTTTTTCAGATTATATACCCACCCATATGAAGCCCACTTACCCCAGAAGAATAATTATAAAAAACCAAAAAGCTTACCTTCCAGAGAGTCAGGTTATGGGGGATGATCAATGGGAAAGAATAGTCCTCTTTTTTCTTCTATCTGGCAGTGAGATCTTCTGCTGGCAAGTGGATCACTTCCACACATGTTTGTGTGCTCTGAGGGTACTGTATGTGGTCTCATAGCCAGTGCATTCTGTTGACTCAACTGGGTCAGGGACTGGGGCCCAACAACATGACTATTGACCACGGGTGAAGGTAAGTGGCCAGGACAGTGGGGCTCAGAGGGAGGTGCCATGGTGGATGAATTCCAATCCAAATCAGATACTATAGGAATTACATAAATTCACAGGGAGTTTCTTCTTGTGTGAGCCTCACTCAGTAATATACGTAACTCAGGGACTGAAAGAGGCAAATTACAGAGAGCCACTGGATTTTCTTACAGTGTGAGGCTCAGTGCTTGCTACAAGGACTGAAAAAGACAGCCAGGTGAGCCAAGTACAGTCTTCTTCAGCCTCCCTCAGTAGTTACTCAGGGAATTAAAGAAACAACGAGGTGACCCATGTGGATCTCATTTAGTGTGCATTTCTCAAGTGATGCAAACCATGACTTGCTCCAGTGACTGACTCAGAGCGTGACCCAGGATGATGATGATGATGATGATGATGATGATGATGATGATGACGACCATCAGTCAACTGCAAAAGGCAGCTTTACTTGGAACAGCTTACATCCTGTGACAATGCCTTTAATATTACTAAACAGCAACATCTGCCTATCCCAGGTCCTTGGGAAGGACTCGATTGGTGGACAAAAAATGCCAAATGACAAAAAATGCCAAATCCAATCTAAATATCTAGTTTACCTGGGAGGGCTGAAAAGATTGAGGTAAACCAGACAGGAAACACGACGAGATGAGCTAATTCTACTTTATTGTAAGGCTACGTTAACAGAATCTTGAAAATCTGAAAGTACAAATCTGCCACCCTTCTAAACTGCCTATTCCATGCACAGAATGTTTCACACATGCTGAATACTCACTGCTGTTACCTCTGTAAAGTAAACCTAATTGGGAAACCCACTTGCTTCAAAAAAAGCATAATTAAAAGTTCACCCAAACCTGAAATTGGCTGTACTTGGTTCAAGGTGTACAATAGCTAATATTGAAAATGTGCTCAATGTAAGATTATTAAAAAATGAAAAAGATAGTCAATTAAAATTGTAGCCCCTAGGTGTACATAACAGAGAATGAAATATTTGAGTTGAACGGGCTTTAGCAAGAACGTTATTTGACATATGCTCAAATGAACTGCTTTGTTTTTAGCTTCACACAGTGGGTGGCTTGAAGAGGGAGAGAAAGGACAGTGGCTGGCGATTCAAAATAACAGAAGGGGTAAGTTTCCAAGAACATGGCAAAGAAGGGTTGCTTTTTCATACAGAAAAGGCATAGAAATACTATAAATCATAGGGTTTGAAATAATAGGTTTCAGATAGCTAAATGTCTAAATGGCACACTTGTGCCTGCTGTTACTTGCTCCTATAAAAATGAATTTACATTGGGCTGGAATGACTTCGGATATCATTCATTTACAAATTGTTCCCCAAAGTCCCTTTTAAAGCAATTTTTGTAGGATGAATTTTCTCTAGTGTACATTTTTATTTGGGAGGAGGGTGACGTTTTCTTTGAGCACTTGAGAATTTTATTTTTTCTATCAGTTTGCTATTGTCCATAGCTTATATCAGCTTTGTTTCTTTGCTTCTTTATTTAAAACATGGTGTTTGATTATGATTGTACTCACAGTAATATTAATATGCAGTCAATCATATTTTATTTATTTATTTATCAACCTCTATGCCACCTTATTTACTGAAGTACATCTAGGCATTTACAAAGTAAGGTTACAAACAGTAAATAGAAGTAATAAAAAAAATAACAAAGACAAAACAATAATATACACCACATATAGGTGAAGGATGACCTATTTTAGGATAACCTAAAAATAGTTATAACAATCAGAATAGAAGTTCAGTAAGTGAATCACTACAACCTGCTCCAGGACCTGCTGAAACTGTTTACAGGTTTAGGAAAACCCAACAGGGTCAGAGGGAACAATTCCATAGGGCAGGCACTGCTACAGAGAAGGCATGCCTCCTAGGTCCTACAAGTTGGGAATGCTTTACAACTGGCACCTGCAACATGCCAACTCTTGATGTACAAGACATCAAGCAGAAATGACAGGAGAAAGATGGCCCCATATGTACCGTAAATAGGTCCTAAGCCATGAAGGGTTTTATCGGTGACAATCAGCACTTGAATTGCATCCAGGTTATCTTCAGGACCACCTCTCCCTGAGGGTATCTGCCCATCCCTCTAGGTCGGATAGAGTGGGCATATTCCAGGTCCCTTCCCTCAAATGTTGCCATCTAGTCGGACCTAGGAAGTGTGCCTTTTCCATAACAGCTTCTGCCTATGGAACACCACTCCCCTTTATATATGGCTGGCCCCTACCATCTTAGCTTTCAAGAAAGCTGTTAAGAGCTGGCTTTTCCCCCAGGCTCTGGGGTGGCAAGGTTGGAGCCCAGGGGACTGCATATTTGGATATATGTTGCTGCTGGCAGCGGGCTTTTCTTGTTTGTTTGTTGGATTGTTCTACAGTATTGTTTTGTTCTTATTATTGCTATTAGCCACCCAGAGTTTTGTCTCACAAGATGGGTGGCCATATAAATCAAATAAATAAATAAATCAAATAAATAAATAAATCAAATAAATAAGCAAGCAAGCAAGCAAGCAAGCAAGCAGGCAGGCAGGCAGGCAGGCAGGCAAGCAGGCAAGCAGGCAAGCAAAGTACAGAATGTCCATTACTACTCATGAGGCTGCATTCTGGACTAATTGTAGCTTCAGAGTGGTCTTCAAGTAGACCATATTGCAGTAGTCCAAGTGACTAGGCCAGACATGACCATGAGAAGGGTCTCCCAATACAAAAAGAAAAAAAATGCAATTGGTGCATGTTCTGCCACGTGTACAGGCACTGATCAGATGCCCAGACAATTGGTTCTTTTAGATCCAGGTACAATAAGCAAACCAGTGAAGAAAGAGATTTTAAGCTGTATTATTAACTTAAGCAAACAGATTTAAACAGAAACATAGTTTAGGCATATGTCTCCATTCATCTTCGTGTCGACACTTAATTTAGAATTTGCAGTTCAGATACCAAAGAAAGAGAACAGCAAAGCAGACACCAGGTTGGTGGTAAATCTTAAAAAAGGTTTATTAAGAAATCGCCTCTAAAAAGGTGAAAGATTTATATGATCTGAAGAGAAACCAGAGTATAACAAACAAAGTATAACAAAACAAAGACATTTTGAATTTGCAAATAAACCAGGTAGATGGTTAGCATATAAAATAAGGAAAGACACAGAGAAAAAAATGATTACTAAAATTCAGGAAAATAATGTAGAATTAGTAGACAATAAAAAAACTAAAAAAGCATTTCATATTTTTTTTTCAAATTTATATGAAAAACAAGAGATTTCATTAGAAAAAATTGAAGAATATTTGAGTAAACAAAATTTACCAAAATTGTCACAAACACAGCAATTAATAGTTAACAGCCCAATAACAACTCAGGAAATATTAGAAGCAATAAAGAAACTTAAATTAGGAAAAGCACCAGGCCCAGAAGGAATATCAGTAGGATATTACAAATGTTTTATGGATCAGATTATTATTCCATTTAAAGATTTGATGAATTCGATTATGATGGGATCAGAAATGCCAGACACATGGAGAGAAGCAAATATCACACTTATTCCAAAAGAAGGACAAGACCCATCTCTGATTAAAAATTATAGACCAATTTCATTACTAAATAATGATTATAAAATATTTACATCAGTACTAGCAGAAAAATTGAAAGTAATTCTACAAGAAATTATTGATCATGATCAAAGTGGATTCCTACCTAAAAGACAACTTAAGGATAATGTACGAATAGTATTAGATATCATAGAACATGCACAATATCATAATGAGTGTCAGATAGCCCTTATTTTTTTAGATGCTGAAAAAGCTTTTGATAATTTAAATTGGATTTTTATGTTTAAGGTTTTAGAGAATATGGAATTTGGAGAATTATTATTTGTTGTTGTTGTTGTTCAGTCATTTAGTCGTGTCCGACTCTTCGTGACCTCATGGACCATAGCACACCAGGCCTTCCTGTCCTCCACTGTCACCCGGAGTTTACTCAAATTCATGTTCATTACATCGGTGATGCTATCTAACCATCTCATCCTCTGCCATCCCCTTCTCCTTTTGCCTTCAGTCTTTCCCAGCATCAGGGTCTTTTCCAGTGAGTCCTCTCTTCTCATTAGGTGGCCAAAGTATTTGAGCTTCAGCTTCAGCATCTGTCCTTCCAATGAGCAGTCAGGGTTGATTTCCTTTAGGATTGACTGATTTGACCTCCTTGCAGTCCAAGGGACTCTTAAGAGTCTTCTCCAGCACCACAGTTCGAAAGCATCAATTCTTCAGCGCTCAGCCTTCCTTATGGTCCAACTCTCACAGCCATACATTACTACTGGGAAAACCATAGCTTTAACTATACGGACCTTTGTCGGCAAGGTGATGTCTCTGCTTTTTAATATGCTGTCTAGGTTTACCATAGCTTTCCTCCCAAGGAGCAAGCGTCTTTTAATTTCATGGCTGCAGTCACCGTCTGCGGTGATCTTGGAGCCCAAGAAAATAAAATCTGTCACTGCTTCCATTTCTTCCCCTTCTATTTGCCAGGAAGTGGGATTAAATCAATCTATACAACTCAAAGAGCCAAAATTATTGTAAATGAGGAATTAACAGAAAATTGTAAAATAGAAAAAGGAACAAGACAAGGATGCCCCTTATCACCTTTGTTATTTATTTTGGTCCTGGAGGTTCTTAATAGAGATATAAGAGAAGATAAGCAAATAGAGGGGTTAAAAATTAAACAAGAGGTTTTTAAATTAACGGCATTTGCAGATGATTTAGTTTTAATATTACAAAATCCTTTAGATTCCGTGGAATATTTAATGAAGAAATTGAAAGACTTTGGAATGTTAGCGGGTTTTAAAGTAAATAAACAAAAAATGAAAATGTTAAGCAAGAATATGATACAGGAAAATCAAGAAATATTGATAAAATATGGGTTTTAAAATTGAAAAGAAGATCAAACATTTGGGAGTAATTATGTTAACTAAAATAGTGCGATATTTCAAAATAATTATGGTAAAATTTGGAACGAGATCAAACAAGATATGATAAGATGGGAAAAACTACACTTATCTCTCTTAGGGAGGATATCTATAATTAAAATGAATGTATTACCTAGGATGTTATTTTTATTTCAAGCACTACCAATTTTGATAACTGAGACAATATTTAAACAATGGCAAAAAGTTATTTCAAAATTTATTTCACAAGGAAAAAAACCAAGAATTAAGTTTAAATTATTACAGGATGCCAAAGAAAGGGGAGGGTTGGGATTACCAGATTTAAAATTATATTTTGAAGCATGTTGCCTTATGGTCTGTGGCTTGAATCATGTCAACTGGATTTCTATTTTCTCAGTAGAAACGTTTCACTCCTTATCCAAGGAGCTTCTTCAGTCTGAGTAAAGTTAGTAAGGGAATCCTTAAATATGTTTCTAGGGTGGCTGTGTGACCTTGCACCTGGGGCTAGGTCATGGTTATTTTGAGATGTTTATTTCTAAGACCCTTTATCATCTAAAGGAGGATCGCTAAGATTACCCTGCTGCTGTTGAGCTTGCGAAATGGTGGCTGTTGTGGGTCTTCCGGGCTGTGTGGCCGTGTTCTGGAAGTTGTGGTTCCTAACGTTTCGCCAGCATCTGTGGCCAGCATCTTCAGAGGGCAGGAGCACAGATAGAAGCAAAATCTCTGTCACAGAGATTTTGCTTCTATCTGTGCTCCTGCCCTCTGAAGATGCTGGCCACAGATGCTGGCGAAACGTTAGGAACCACAACTTCCAGAACACGGCCACACAGCCCGGAAGACCCACAACAGCCATTGAACTCCGGCCGTGAAAGCCTTCGACAATACATTGCGAAATGGTCTTAATCTTCCTAGGCACAGAAGACAAAGCAGGAAGGAAGATAGGGGAAAGGTTGTGCCTGAGGCCCCCACCTCTATTCAAGGAAGGATTTTCCAAGTTGGCATAAATGGATTCCTTGACCCCTCTCTCAAACCACCTATCTTCTCTGTCCAAAATGTGAACATTAATTAGCACTTGATTACATACACTACATTGCTTTCCTTGTGTTTTGGAGTGTATATGTAGTGTATGCAATCCAGTGCAGTGAGGAGTGCTCTGAACTCTACATTGGAGAAACCAAACAACCTTTGTACAGGAGGATGGCCCAACACAGGAGAAGTAACACCACAGGACCAGAGTCAGCAGTTTATCTTCATCTAAAGGAAAAAGGACACTCATTTGAGGACATTAATGTTCACATTTTAGACAGAGAAGATAGGTGGTTTGAGAGAGGGGTCAAGGAATCCATTTATGCCAACTTGGAAAATCCTTCCTTGAATAGAGGTGGGGGCCTCAGGCACAACCTTTCCCCTATCTTCCTTCCTGCTTTGTCTTCTGTGCCTAGGAAGATTAAGACCATTTCGCAAGCTCAACAGCAGCAGGGTAATCTTAACGATCCTCCTTTAGATGATAAAGGGACTTAGAAATAAACATCTCAAAATAACCATGACCTAGCCCCAGGTGCAAGGTCACACAGCCACCCTAGAAACATATTTAAGGATTCCCTTACTAACTTTACTCAGACTGAAGAAGCTCCTTGGATAAGGAGTGAAACGTTTCTACTGAGAAAATAGAAATCCAGTTGACATGATTCAAGCCACAGACTGTTCCACCTGGATGACTGAGAACCTTCATCGACATGTTGCCTTATGTGGATGAGAGATTGGATAATGTTGGAAAATCAAAAACTGTTACAATTAGAGGGCCATGAATTGAGATTTGGATGGCATGCGTATATATGGTATGATAAAGCTAAAACAAATAAGGAATTTAAAAATCATATTATTAGAAAGGCTATATTAAAGGTTTGGGATAAATATACAAGTAGACGAACACCAAATATACCACTGTGGATATCACCACAAGAAGCATTTGCAAGGAAGGAAAGTATGGGGGGGGGGGAGGAATGGTTAAGATATAAAGACCTATTAAATTATGAATAAGATAAATTTGTACTTAAAACAAGGGAAAAATTAGGAATATGTCATTCATGCCATTGGCTTACATATATGCAATTAAATGAGTGTTTTAAATTGGATAAAAAGAATTATAAATTTATAAATGAAACAACGTATTTTGAAAAGCAATTATGTATGAATAATGAACATATTATTACAAAAATGTATATTACAATTTAATTTAGAGGATGAACAAGTTAAGGATTGCATGATTAAATGGGCGAGGAATTTTGGATACAATATTATGTTGGAACAATGGGAAAAGATGTGGACAAGGGGATTAAAATTTACATTGAGTTATAATTTAAAACAAAACTTCTATAAAATGATGTATCGATGGTATTTAACACCAGATAAATGATCAAAAATGTATAAAAATATATCAAATGTATGCTGGAAATGCTCACAGGAAGAAGGAACATTCTATCATCTTTGGTGGACTTGTAAAAAAGTAAAGAAATTTTGGGAACAGATACATATGATTATTCAAAAAATTCTTATGGTAAACATAATAAAAAAACCAGAAGTATATTTATTAGGAATAATGGAGAAAGAACTTGAGAAAAAATATGGAAATTTACTATTACATATGATCACTGCAGCAAGAATTTTATACGCTCAATGTTGGAAGAAAGAACATATACCAACAATAGAAGAATGGATGATTAAATTATTAGATTTAGCACAAATGTCAAAAGTAATGGTCTTGATGAAAGATAAAAATATCTCGAGATTTAAGGAATTATGGCAGCCACTTCTTGATTACCTGCTTGTAACCAAAAATAATGAAGTTATGACTGTGGGTTTTATATATTAATGAATTAGTTAAATAGAAATAATGGTAATATAACGAAAAATAGAGATAAGAGATTATTAAAAAGTAATTATATCTATAGTTGTGATAGTCGGAAACCTTTTAATATAATTTTTTTCTTTTTTTCTTTCTCTTCTTTCTTCTTTCTTCTTTTCTTCTTTTTTATATCTGCTGTATATATTTAATATACTGTATTTTGATATTGTAATGTATTTTAGTAAAAAAGGCTATTTTTCTAAAAACTTTAAAAAAAAAAAAGAAATCACCCCTAAATACTTACAGCATCAGGAAGATACGACCCCAAACAGCCGGGTGAGCCCAAATGGCAGGGAAGTTTCATGGTCCAGAACTCGACTCACAAGGAATCTGGGAAAAAGGGGTAGACCTTATAGCCCTTTCTCCTCACTCCCCCACCCTTTGGAATCCTCACCTCAGTTCTGGGATGAGTATTGAGGGGAAATTAATGTTTGCATTTACATTCATTGACGAGAAAGAGATTACAAGAAAGTAAGCAAGTATACAATGGGGGAATACACATTGAAAGGAATGCCTTGGCCCGGCTGCTTGCTTAGCAGGCTGGAGGCTGCAAGCCTGGAGCCACTTAAGAAAGCCTTTAGGGTCAAACTGATTAGGGTCTTTGTCAGCAGCACAAGCTGACCAAGGGTGCTAATTAACCTGTGGCTAGCACCGTTTAGGGAAGTGCTGTGCTGAAGAGCAGCTCAGGAAGAGGTACTTGTTTAAGCAATCTTTCCCTTCTGCAAGGGGGGGAAGTTTGGGAAGGTGAAAAGGGTAAAGGTAAAAAATATAAAAAATACAAGTTAGGCAATCGACACAGGACAGCAGATTAAATGGAAGCATAAACAGCATAACATAAAGAAAAATCATAACATACCAAGCAAGATGATACCCAATCTCCCTGTCAGGAGCCCCTTAATAACGACAGTGGAGATACCCCAGGGCGGCTCCATTTCCACAACACCCAGTGCTCAGGTCTGTGCAGAAGCTCCCAAACTCAAAAGGCAATCCTCAGGTTTTTATCAAAGTCTGGCCCTAAAACCTGGTGACCCTGTTTCCATGGTACAGAGGCTGCAGGATCTGACCTTGACTGGATAGTTCCCAGGATCTGGAGCACTTGTTTAATCCAAGAGCCTGGGAAACTATACAGATAAGCTAGTGCTTAACAAAAGCAATCTTGGGGTTTTCTCTTCTCCCTGCTTTTCAAGCAAAAATAAAAAACAAAGCAGCTAAACATTAGTATAACTCAAAATAAACTCTAAGCTTCTTCGTGTGAAGGAGAAAATCAAAATATGTCACTTAAACTCCTCAAAATACAATGGTCTTCCGCATTGCCACTACAGTGCACAGGATAGATTTGCATAAAATAACCATAGTTTCTACCTGCTCAATGAGCAGGAACCAAGAGTCCAAGAGGACCCCCAAATTATGTATGAGTTCTACGTGGGGAAGAGTGACCTCATCGAGATCTAAGATGGCAAAATCCTGTAACCAAAAGGCCTATAAACCAAAACCATTTGGTCCTACTAGGTTGAGACTACTCCAGTTGCTTATATTAAGCTTATGTATTTATACAGCCTCAGCTTTTACTTCTTTAAATATCCTAAAAGCCAACTTTTTAATTTTTAAACAAATTATATTATTTCTTTTTTAGATTCTATCACATCTATTAGTCAAAGCAGATGGTCTCTAACATATGCATCAATTAACAAAATATGATTGCAATGTTTTAATACAAATTCTACATTTTATGTACTTGTAGGCAATCTGGCGGTGCAAATACAAAAGGGCAGTGCTTGCATTCTGATGCCATGATGCACATTTTGTTATTTTGGCTCATTGTGATTAGGAACAAATACCTATAATCTCTAAGAATTCATCACAAATACTGAAAAGAAGAGGCAGAATTGGCAAAAAGTCTTCCCCAAATTGCCACCGGCAATTACAGGGAAGGAAGGAAGGAAGGAAGGAAGGAAGGAAGGAAGGAAGGAAGGAAGGAAGGAAGGACTCCCCCATAGATGATGATGATGATGATGATGATGATGATGATGATGATGAGTTATTAAATTTGTGTGCTGCCCAAATGTCAATGACTCTGGGTGGCTCACAACAATCAAACAAAAAAATAGAACTGTCAAAGTACATTCAATCTCTGTCTTCCTTGGAATGGTACAATGAGGTCTGTAGGCATAGTATGAGCAAAATCCAACCTGGTTAGGGTTTGTTGAGTCCTTTGTACTCTCTGAGCTTGGTTGTTTGCTTGGAGATGTTTCATTACCTGACTAGGTAACATCATCAGTGCTAGTGAGTGTGTACACCATTACCAAAATAACAACCCAACCTACCACAAAAGGACCTGTGTAAAAACATTATTCAGATGAGCACTGCAGCAACCCAGAACAACAGAAAAATAAAACAGACCATCTATACAACATCTTCTAACAAAATGGATACCCCACTTTAGCACAACCAACACAAGCTATGAGAAGGATAACACTGCCATACATCAAAAACACCTCAGAAACAACCAACAGACCATTACAACCACACAGTATCACCGTAGCACACAAACCAACTAAAGCCCTCCAAAACATCTTAAGTAAACCAAAAGACCCTGTAGCCCCAGAATTAAAAAACATGAGTCATCTACAAGATACAGTCTAAGGATTGTAACAGTGTAGGACAGACAGGCAGAAGACTCTTTGATTGAGAAGACTAGCCAGAGCGCATCCATGAACACCAACTAGCAGTCAGAAGACACGATGAAAACTCCTTAATCTCACAACACATGGACAGACCCAACCACAGTTTCAACTGGGAAACTGCATCCTTTTTTTGTTGTTTATTTTTTCAGTTGCTTCTGACTCTTCGTGACTTCATGGACCAGCCCACACCAGAGCTTCCTGTCGGCCATTGGCTCCCCTAGCTCCCCCAAGGCCGAGTCCGTCACCTCCAGAATATCATCCATCCATCTTGCCCTTGGTCTGCCCCTCTTCCTTTTGCCTTCCACTTTCCCTAGCATCAGCATCTTCTCCAGGGTAACCTGTCTTCTCATTATGTGGCCAAAGTACTTCAGTTTTGCCTTTAATATCATTCCTTCAAGTGAGCAGTCTGGATTTATTTCCTGGAGTATGGACTGGTTTGATCTTCTTGCAGTCCAAGGCACTCAGAATTTCCTTCAAACACCACAGTTCAAAAGCATCTATCTTCCTTCGCTCAGCCTTCCTTATGATCCAGCTCTCGCAGCCATAGGTTACTATGGGGAATACCATTGCTTTAACTATGCAGACTTTTGTTGTCAGTGTGATGACTCTGCTCTTAACTATTTTATCAAGATTTGTCATTGCTCTCTTCCAAAGAAGTAGACATCTTCTGATTTCCTGGCTGCAGTCAGCGTCAGCCGTAATCTTTGCGCCTAGAAATACAAAGTCTGTCACTGCCTCCACTTTTTCTCCCTCTATTTGCCAGTTATCAATCAAGCTGGTTGCCATAATCTTGGGTTTTTTGAGGTTTAACTGCAACCCAGCTTTCGCACTTTCTTCTTTCACCTTCATCATAAGGCTCCTCAGCTCCTCCTCGCTTTCAGCCATCAAAGTGGTATCATCTGCATATCTGAGATTGTTAATGTTTCTTCCAACGATTTTAACTCCAGCCTTGGATTCATTAAGCCCAGCACATTGCATAATGTATTCTGCATACAAGTTGAATAGGTAGGGTGAGAGTATACAACCCTGACATACTCCTTTCCCAATCTTAAACCAGTCCGTTGTTCCGTGCTCTGTTCTTACCGTTGTTACTTGGTCATTATACAGATTCCTCAGGAGGCAGACAAGACTTGGTATCCCCATGCCACCAAGAACTTGCCACAATTTGTTATGATCCACACAGTCAAAGGCTTTAGAATAGTCAATAAAACAAAAATAGATGTTTTTCTGAAACTCCCTGGCTTTCTCCATTATCCAGCGGATATTGGCAATTTGGTCTCTAGTTCCTCTGCCTTTCCTAAACCCAGCTTGTAGTTCTGGCAATTCTCGCTCCATGAATTGCTGGAGTCTACCTTGCAGGATCTTGAGCATTACCTGCCTGGCATGTGAAATAAGTGCCACAGTTCGATAGTTTGAACATTCTTTAGTGCTTTCCTTTTTTGGTATGGGGATATAAGTTGATTTTTTCCAATCTGATGGCCATTCTTGTGTTTTCCAAATTTGCTGGCATATGGCATGCATCACCTTGACAGCATCATCTTGCAAGGTTTTAAACAGTTCAGCTGGGATACCGTCGTCTCCTGCTGCCTTTTTATTAGCAATGCTTCTTAAGGCCCATTCAACCTCACTCTTCAGGATGTCTGGCTCTAACTCACTGACCACACCATCAAAGTTATCCTCAATATTATTATCCTTCCTATACAGACCTTCCATTTGATACTGTAAATCGTACTGCTCTCTGGACCATGCTTCTGAAAATCGGATGCCCTGATAAATTTGTGAACATCTTGCCGTTACTCCATGACGACATGATGGCAACAATCCTGAATAACAATGGCTCTCAAAGCGATCCATTTAAAGTGGAATCTGGCGTTAAACAGGGATGTGTTATTGCTCCAACCTTATTCGCTATCTTCATCGCTATGATTATGCACCTTGTTGAAGAGAAACTTCCTACTGGTGTAGAAATTATATATCGAACAGATGGAAAGCTTTTTAATCTTAGTAGGCTGAAAGCAAAAAATAAGGTAATTGCAACTTCTGTTATAGAACTTCAATATGCTGATGATAACGTAGTCTGTGCACACTCCGAGGAAGATCTTCAAACTATCCTAAACATCTTTGCAGAAGCATATGAAAAACTCGGCCTCTCGATTAACATTAAAAAAACCAAAGTGCTTTACCAGCAAGTTCGAACCAATCCCTCTGTAGCGCCATCAATCCAGCTTAAAGTTGTGTCACTAGAAAATGTCGATCACATTTCTTATCTCGGCAGCCATCTATCTACAAAAGCCGACATCGACGCTGAAATTCAGCATCGCCTGAGCTCTGCGAGTGTAGCTTTCTCCCGAATGAAGCGTAGAGTGTTTGAGGATCGGGACATTCGCAGGGAGACCAAAATGCTTGTTTACAAAGCCATTGTACTACCAACCCTTCTGTACGCCTGTGAAACATGGACCCTCTACAAACGCCACCTCCAACTTCTTGAAAGATTCCATCAACGCTGCCTCCGAAAAATTCTGAAAATTACTTGGGAAGATAGGTGGACTAATGTTAGCATATTAGAAGAAGCGAAAACCACCAGCATTGAAACAATGATCATCCAACATCAACTTCGCTGGACCGGCCATGTTGTTCGAATGCCTGACCATCGTCTTCCAAAGCAGCTACTTTACTCCCAACTTAAGAATGGAAAATGGAATATTGGTGGACAGCAAAAGAGATTCAAAGATACTCTCAAAGCTAATTTAAAAAAATGTAATATCAGCATTGAGAACTGGGAAGCCCTAACTCATGAGCGTTTCAATTGGAGGTCATCCTTTATTAATGGCGCTATGGACTTTGAAGAAGCACGAGTACAGGGAGAAAAGGAGAAAAGAGCTAAAAGGAAGGCACGTCAGGCAAACCCTCATCATGACCGTCTCCCACCCGGAAACCTATGCACCCATTGTGGGATGTTGTGCGGATCCAGAATTGGCCTTTACAGCCACTTACGGATTCACCGTTAAAATTTTACCTTTGGAAGACAATCTTACTCGGCTACGAGTGATCGCCAATGACAGACCTTCCATATATTCTTGCCACCTTTTCTTGATCTCTTCTGCTTCTGTTAGGTCCTTGCCATCTTTGTTTTTGATCATACCCATTTTTGCCTGGAATTTACCTCCGATGTTTCTAATTTTCTGGAAGAGGTCTCTTTTCCTTCCTATTCTATTGTCTTCTTCCACTTCCATGCATTGCTTGTTTAAAAATAATTCCTTATCTCTTCTGGCTAACCTCTGGAATTTTGCATTTAATTGGATATATCTCCCCCTATCACTGTTGCCTTTTCCTTTCCTTCTTTCTTGGGCTACTTCCAGAGTCTCAACAGACAGCCATCTTGCCTTCTTGGTTTTCTTTTTCTTTGGGACGTTTTTTGTTGCCACCTCCTGAACAATGTTGCGAACTTCTGTCCATAGTTCTTCCGGGACCCTATCTATTAAATCTAGTCCCTTAAATCTCTTCTTCACTTCCACTGCATATTCATTAGGAATATTAGTGAGCTCATATGTAACTGATCTGTGGGTCTTCCCTATTCTCTTTAGTCTGATTCGAAATTGTGCAATAAGAAGTTCATGATCTGAAGCTTGAATCATGTCAACTGGATTTCTATTTTCTTAGTGGAAACGTTTCGCTCCTTATCCAAGGAGCTTCTTCAGTCTGAGCAAAGTTGGTAAGGGAATCCTAAATATGTTTCTAGGTAGCTGTGTGACCTTACACCTGGGGCTAGGTCATGATTATATTTAGATGTTATTTTTAAGTCCTTTTATCATCTAAAGGAGGATCGTTAAGATCACCATGCTGCTGTTGAGCTGGTGAAATGGTCTTAATCTTCCTAGGCACAGAAGACAAAACGGGGAGGAAGATGGGGGAGAGATTGTGCCTGAGGCCCCCACCTCATTGTTATTGTTACATATAATAACCTCATTGTTATTCGTGATCTGAACTACAGTGAGCTCCAGGTCTTGTTTTTACCGACTGTATAGATGTCCACCACCTTTGGCTGCAAAGGATGTATTCAATCTGATTTTGGTGTCGACCATCTGGTGAAGTCCATGTATAAAGTCGTCTTTTATGTTGTTGGAAGATAGTTTTTGTTATGCACAGTGAGTTGTCTTGGCAAAATTCTATCAACCTATGTCCCACTTCATTTTGTTCTCCCAGACCAGCAAATCTTTGGGGGTGAATCTTTAGCCCAATTAGTCTTGACAGATAGATACTAGTCTCCTTAATCCCAGCTGAGTGCCTGGGAACTCAGGCAAATAATTTTTTTTTAAAAAAAGCTATACTATATCATATGAAATATATATAAGTGCCTTTTCGTTTTTGCTCCTGTACATGTGAAGAATCTTGATATTGTTGATTATTCGTACACAATTATGGACTTTTTGAGGAAAAAAGAAAAAAATGACTTATGATTTATGGTTTTGATGATTAGACAGGATAGATTATAGAAAGAAGAGAGACATGTTGTAACCATAGAGTAAGAGGTAAATTTATAATTGTACTTATACTGTAACTGCTGTAAAGGAGATTGGAAGCCACTTCTTTGTATCTTTTTTCTTTCTTTTCTATTTTTTCTTTTTCTTTTTTTCCTTTCTTGCACTTTTAGCTTTCTCTTTGATTTCTTTCTTTGTCTTTTTGTTTTCTTACTTTATATTAGTTTGTATCAGTTTTTAATCTTCTTTCTTAAAACTTTTAATAGAATTATTTTTAAAAAATGACCACTACACAATCCTATTAGTAACCTGTTTTGCAAATCTCCCCTCCAAATCAGGAGATTAAGGAAGCAACTCCATTGGCTTCAATGGAATACTTATGTTTTATTTCTTTTCAAAAGGGGTTTTAAGCATTCTCCTGCCTCAGTCAGGATTAGGGCCTGTACACTCACTCTAGGATAAGGGATGAGAGGTGGAGGTGTATAGAAGAGCCTCTGGACATGAAGGGTTTAATATATGATGAATTTTAGACCTCAGCAACATTTTTTTCAGAATGGAAGACTTCTTTGATTGATTCAACTGGCAAGATTTTGTCTCTTCCTTTACCAGCATACCAATTAATGATACGTTATGCATTTGATTCACGATAATGACTTGTAAAAATGGAAGTTAATTGGACAGCTTGTGCCTCATTTTTAATGACAGTATGACTATATGAATCCCAGATAAATGGTAGCCTTTTAAATTTGACCCCTTCCATCTACCATGGCATTCAGGTGGACAGTCTGAAAAGGGAAGCCTCTTTGATAGGTATAAAGTCATTCTTGTATGTTGACCCCCTAATTGCACTAAATTCTACATCCAAGGGGGGAGGGAATTTATGTGCATAGAATGGTCTCCATTCTTCAAACAATTCATCTAAATTCATGGATAAGAATGGAAGCTGAGAGATATACCCAGTAGACATGATTTTACTTTTCCAGTCCACATGATTGCAGTTATATGGACAATGACAACTGAACAGGGCACTTGTTTTACCACAATATGTTATGGAATATGAATGTATTTAGTAGTGAAACAAATTACTACTATATGTAAGCCTGAATCTAAAAAAATGTATGACTCCTTTAGCCTTCTAAACTATTTCAGCAATTCTAGTCAAGAACATGGAGTATTGTTGTATTAAAAATGGATAAAATTTGGAGGTGGTTGTTGAAATGATCCTGGGTACCCTGTCTAATATTATATTGCTGATGTTATACAGAATATGAACTAAACTAGGACCTAGTAATATATGGGAAATGGTGTTCTCAGATATTTTTACTGTTTTGTGTGACAGTCAATTTTCATTATGCCTTCATTTATACTTTTTGGTTTCCTTTCTGAATGATTTCAACAATACAATTCAGTCATGACTAGAGGCTAGCGGCAGTAGCAGGAATAATCTAATTAAATGATATATTACCTGAAGATTTATGTAAGAGGTTGCTGCCTTTTCAGGGAGGTAAATTTTGCAGAAGAAACTCATTAATAGCATAAAATGTAGGCTGTTACCTCACTAGACACAAAGATGGACAATATCATTAACATCAGGAGCTGATGGTGATTGACTTTTTATCAGTATTTTACATTTCTAAGAAATCTAGACATTCAACCTACATTTTCAAATGGTATGGTGTCACTTTGTTTTGCACAGCTTTCTCAACTCTGACCACTAACGTCCTGTGACATTGAAAGCAAAGTGCTCCATTTTGACACTTCCAGTGAAATGGCAAAGGCAGACCACTTTGCTCTTCCCAGCTTCCTCACTTCATAGAAATGTCTTTTGTAACCACCATGTGGAACCACCAAAGACCTATAAAGCCTTTTGTTTTTTACTGATGTCACATAAACTGACAATAAGCTGGCAACTTTAGGTAAAATCAGTCCAGATTTAGATAAGCCATACTAGTACCCTAGAAACGTCCAAGTGAGTTTTGTTGGCTCTAATTCTCCCTTTACTGTTATTGATTGATTGATTGATTGTATTTTTGTCTAACAGTCTTTCTGAGAATTCAAGGAACATGGAACCGGGGACTCCCCTCATCTAATCCTCACAAGATTTATCCTGTGAGATAAATTTGGCTGAGAGAAAGGAAACATTTTGGTCACCCAGTGAATTCTGTGATCAAGAACTTTAAACTCACAGCACCACTATCACTATAATCCATGAAGGGATGTTAACTGTTAAAAGTTGTCCCACAGTTATTTCCTTAGAGGAGTTTTGTCCTTAAAAATCTTCAGTCTGATTACGTCACTCGGGTTTAGACAACTTTTCAGTAGTCATAGACCCCACTTTTTTTTAAGGCAGCCAACAGCCACAGAAAGGAGAATGATATAATCATGTTACCAGAGGAGCATGAAAATAGGAGTTTTCAAGGTTTGGTGGGGTGAAAAAAGAAATCTTTGTACATACACGAAACATTTCTGAAAATGAATCCATCAGTTTCTCTTTTTGTTCATTTCCAGCCAAATATCTGGGAAACCATTGCTTCTCAGTGCAATTTAAGGGGAAATTAGCACAAAAAATTGGTCTGGGGACTGCATGCAGAACATCCACCATAGATTGCCCATTCCTGCTGTAATGGATCATTTCTACAAGGCTGAGGTGAGGGGATCACTATTGCAGAGGTATCTCCTGAGCTGGAGAGCTGTACAAGAGCCAGTTCCTCAGGCTGGGGATGCAACTAGTGTTGTAGACACTTTGCATCCCTTCTCATTTGGAACTTTCTTGGGGAACACTGGGACTTGGGTACAGGACTGATGGCAATTTGACTCATTTCTTTACTATCATTTTTCCTATTATGTTATAAATGGTGTTCTAATTGTACTCTTTATTTTATTTCTATTCCTTTGTTAGTTGGCATGAATGCCATCTGTCAGTGAAGTATAAAGCCTTTAATACTTTGCTACCCTTTTCTTCCAGTCAAACTGAATAAAATATGCAGTGCAGAAACCATAATATGCAACATGGTGTTAGAAAGTATGCAAAAATACATCCACATCAAAACAGCATGCATAAACTTGAATCTCTTTAGATAACTGACCTTGAAATAAGTCTTGCTGTGTGGATATGCATCTGGATCTGATCCATCAGCTTCTGGTGTGGCTCTCCTTTGCTGGAATTTGGTAACAATTTGGAGAGTGGACCTTAAAAACAGTGAACTTCTAAATATAATTAGAAGAAAAAAAATCTTTGTGGCCTGGAAGAAAGGGCTAATTTAATTTTATTGATTTAAGTGAAAGTGACTTTAAACCAAGGGAGACTAATATGAATAGTAAGCTTAATTGCAGATGCCTCAGTACATTATGTAGATAATAACAGCTCCCCTGTGGATAATACAGGACTTATCGAGAGAACAGAAAATTATGTTCTCTCTTGCTATAATGAAAATGAACCAATATTGCATCTTATCCCTCAGTCCACAGATTGAGTTGAAAATATTCTGTGCCCTTTGTTTTTACTAATCCCACCCTAATAATCACATGTGAATGAGCCTCTTTGCACGTTAATACATTCTGACAAAATGAAAATGCTCCAGGTCAATCTAAAAACAATATTCAGAAAATGATGGAGAGAAAAAATACTGCTGGGGGAAAAAAGCCCATTATTAGCAGTTCTACAGTTTGACGGTAAAATACTGAATTATCATTTAAAGTATCCTTTCACATCCTATCAACATCTGACACATATTTGGAAGGAAGGCAGGAGAATAAAAAAAGGGGGGGATCTTTAATGAAATGTTGTAGCATGAAATATTGATTTTTAGGATTCCAGTCATTTCATTCTAGACTCCCCATTCCCCCACAGTCAGCTACCATATTGGAGATACCGAGCATGCTCAGTTCTCAGAGGGATATTTGAAAAAGTATTTCCCCTTTCTCTTTTGCTGTCTCTATAGCCAGATAGCTGCCCAGGACTGCTCCTCCATACAGTCACCAAGGAAAAAAATTGCATTGGACACATAGAGCTTACATGTGAGTAAATTGCTTAGCTTATGCTACATGAAAGGAAAGTTTACTATATATTAGAAAGAAAACAACAGGCTTCGGGGTTGGAATCTGGGATGGAATGGCTTTTTAGTTTAGAAAGAGGAAAACGGTGCAAATGTACTTATTAAGGGCTCACCCATCTGTCCTGATTGCCACAGCATGAAGATGCCTTACTAACCATTCGCCAAGGACAGATCTTCGCAATGGAGCCTTCCTCTCATTGCTTGTCCACTGCTAAGGAAGTGGCTGAAGTTGGCTGAAGCTGGGTCAAGGCATTCTGGCATGAAACTAATGTATTCCACTGAGTGCCAGAAAACAACATCCCATGTGGACATTCTTGATCACCTTTGGAGGTCAACAGTCTTCTGGGCACCAGTTGGCCTACTGCAGGACTGCCCTTTCCTATCTGGCCAGTGGGTTGTGGGCCTCCAGGTGGCTACTGGAGGGATGGCAAACTTCACCGGCACAGCCTGTTCCTTCTCATTTTTGCTGTTCAAATGTGGAAATATTTACCTTGTGGAAAGAGGAGAAGAACTGTACTGTGGACAGCCTTCCTCCCCCACTGTGCCTAAATGCTTACTTTCATCACAGCACTTTTCTTCTTCTTTGAACTGAAAACCCCCATGCCATTTTTTAATAAAGATCTAGCCATGCGGATATTGTCAATATTCTTATTGAGAGAACGTTTAAAAAAAATCATGGTTTGATTTCCCAGAAGAAAAGTGGCTGTTCTACCAACAGTACCTCTCAGTTTGGGGTTGGTTTGGGGTGTTGTTGTGGGGCACACAGAGAGGTGTCTTTTACTAGCCTTCAAGAGGAGAACCAATTGTGCCTGGAAATTAGCTCACATTATTTTCTGCAGGAGCACAAAAATACTGGCCTCACTGCTGCAATGTGGTAAAATGCAGATTGGGGAGGCAACATATTTTATTCTATAAGCATACTTTCCCCCTATCTTAACAACAGGAGGAAAGCACATTATTGTGGCTATGATGGTGAGCCTTAAGAGAAATCTTGCAGATCTGGCAAGAAAAAAAGAAGAAGCTCAATCTCTCTTTCATGCTCATAAGAGTAACAGGGCTTAGGTGATGTCATGAGTGTGAATGTGACTGGGCTTTTTAAAAACTCTTTCTGGAAAGCAGAATCAAGACTTTTGATTGTCTGTGCTACAGCTGAAGCTCTGCTAGCAGGTGGGAATGCAGGGAAGGAGGTGGAGAGATGCTTAAACGGTATTTGCTACAGAATTTGAAATATTCTATATTCTATGTTATAGGAATAGTTGCTGTAGCAGAGATGTGCAAATAACCCATGATTTTCATGGGCTAGCCAATCACATTACTGGTAACGACATTGGGTAAGATAATAATGTTGTGTCTGATTTGGAACTGCATTAATTGAGTATGATAATTGAGCAGTACATGCAAATATGACACCATTTCCGGGTGGAAGATACAAATGATTAAAAGAGGAACCTGAGGTCTCAAGGCTGCATGCAGATCCCAAAAGTCAAGGCTGCTGTTACAGTGCCAGAGTCTTTCCAAGAATTGCCACCAAATAAAACTTTTCAATCTGGCTGAAAGAGGAAAATTAACTGTATGGAGAAGAAGCATAGTAGTAACTATATTCAATTTATGCAATTTACAAAATTTAACTATTCAAAAGCCATGTGTGGCCCTTGGCCTCCCCAAAAAGGTTAAAGGGGATGGGAAGGGAAAGTTAAAAAGAGAAAAGTAAGTGTGCTCTCCTACATAACTCCTTTCCCTTGTTATCAAGCTTCCCTGAAAGACATTGACAGCCATAATCACCTGTGGAGAGGTTGCCTCCTCTTCTTCTTACATTCAGTGCTATTTTATGGCTGTATTTAATTCTGTTTTTTCATGAAAAGGAAAAGTGCAGGACCTCAGGGTGTTTTTTTTTTTTTTGAAGGATAAATTTAATAAGTCACTAGTGAGTCTTCCTTCAGCTTTCGATTTGTTTCAAGGTCAGCTTCACATCAGCGTTCCCAAATCTTACACCCTGGGTGAGTCCCCCTTCTTCTCAACTTCATCTCCAAAAGAGATCTGATAAGAAAGAAATATAGAGCAGTTTATACCAACTCACAGCTAGTGAAAATGCCCTCTAGACATCAGCACTGCTCTATTGTTAATGATATGCCCCTGTAAAGAACAATACCTATTTTCAGAAATCTGTTGGCAGCATTTTTTTCTAAAAACACTGAGCATTTTCTTTTGCAGTCTAAATTAATACCATGTTGCTGGTTGTCAGCCATACAATTCAGGCTTTAACAGATTGTAACAGAAAGTTAGGTTCATGCAATTGACTGCTTGCTGATTAAAATAACCAAACTACATGAAAACAATCATAAGGAGCAGTACACACACACACACACACACACACACACACACACACACACCAGTGCAACACAATCTTCCCAAACACTGTGCTTGGCCTATGTCTTAGTGCCTTCCAACCAGACCGAAACCAACATAGGCATGATTTAAATTTAATCTGGTTGATGTAGCAACTTGAGTTTACCTCTAATAGGCTGTAGCTAAAAAACATTGCAAAGAATAATGAGCAAATACTGGTCAGTTAAGATCAGCATGCTCATTGTGGCACAGTATGAAAGATGGATAATGTGTAATAACACTAAGTATTCACATTTGCTATCTAACGAAACTACACTGGGGGTGAGGAATCTCTTAGCATGAGGGCAAAATTTAATCTAACTGTATCTTCATATTTTAAGATTGCAATTCAGTTACTAGCAACTGTATTCAGTTAAGTATATTTAGAGAAACAGCGTATTCCTCTATATACTGTATCTGCTATAAAATTAAGCCCCACTGAATTCTGTTGAATTTACTTCTATGTAACTATGCATCAGTTACAGAAACTTCATCTTATCTCTCAATGCACAAATAAAGGTCAAACTTCTTTTTCACCTAACATTCAGTATGAATTACTTAGAGTTACTATTAAAAATTCAAAGACACAAATAAAACACAGACTCACCAACACCCATCAGTAGAAGTTATATTACCATCAAAGGGAGAAACAAAATCTAATTTCTATTCAGTTATTATTTTTAATACTCTTTTCCTAAAATAAGATATGACTAAAAGCATTGAGTGCTACCAAGTTTTATTTGTGACTAATGACAGTGCCCCTAGCTATGACTATGTAGCTTCATCAAGTCATGGAAAGTGATAAAGTCCCAAAATTTTCTGAGCAAAAGTGAAACATTCAGGAAATGTGAAACATGGATTAGGGTGGGACATTCTTGAAGTCAGGAAAAACTATAAATATATTTGAAAAACAGGAGACATAATAATCCAGCAACTATTATTTTATATATATATATAAAAAAAGATAAAGGACAAGGGGGCATAAAGGAAAAAAGAAGCAAATCTGGCATGATGATCATTATAAGCTAGAGGTTTTCAGCGGGAGGTTTTCCAAAACCTCCTAATCAGCTGGAGGTTTCCCATTTCTGGCAAGCATAGCCCTCTTATGAAAGACCACCAGTCCATTTTTTATGGGTAGATGGAGGGAGAGACAAATAGATGCCTCTGCCCACCCATGCCTGTTGCTCACCTGGTTGCTTGCTTGCTTGCTATTGCAACGATCTATCCTGAACAATGTGTGAGTCTTTCCCAGGCTCTGCTCAGCTCTTGCAACTCACTTCTTTCTACTACCTTGCTTCCACTAATCCATTTGACTGACCTGTTTCAAAAGCTAAGCCATCTCTGAAAATTACTACCTTCAGTTGATGCTATCTCCACTCAGAAGTGTTTCCTTCTAGCTATTTTAAATGGAGCAAGAATAATGCAGTCCTAATATATGGGACAGAAGGGGCATGGTGGCTCAGTGGGTAAGACGCCAGGCTTGTCGATCGGAAGATAGCAAGTTCGGAGGTTCAAATCCCTAGCCCTGTGGGCGGAGTGAGCTGTGAGTTGTGCGGACACGACTGCACAACTGTGCGGGGGAAACCTTTACCTTTACCTAATATATGGGACATCCCTCCTGTGCACTCTATTCCCTAATTATCACTCTCCTATTTCAGACTGAAGGCAGCCATTTATGTTCTCCTCCATTAAGGAAGCACAGAGCTCCATTTCTCTGAATATCAGTCTGGATTTGGACATTATATTGGTTAATTCTGGAGACTTATCCTGTACTAGGGCATTATCAGACTCAGACTGGAAAGTGTCTGTGTCCCCATAGTATAAATCTAAATTGTGGGATATGAAGCAGCTTTTAGCAATATGTCTTTAATTCTACAATAAGCCTGTCTGTATCTCAATGTTGTATTTTTATCACTTTGGCTTCATTCTCCAGCTACCCATCCTGCTTGACATTCCTAATAAAATTTGGCAGTAGATCAAATCATACTCATGTTGGAATGTAAAATGTGTAGCTAGATGAATTTCCACTGAGTTTTAAAAATATAGCAGTCAAAGGATATTTCTGCCAATTCAAGTTTGGAACACTAGGATAAAATAGAATTTCATTCTAAGAGTTGTTGGGACTAAGAAATTAGAAGCTACTAGTAATGAATTGTAAAAGTAAAAATGTGATGGGTGGGACTAAAAACTCCAATGAAATATTAGTGTGGTCTTTTGTCCTTCATGCTTTTTGAAGGACAGTATCTTTCTTTCTGGAAGAATGAAAATATTTATTGGATTGGATTTACTTGATTACATTTATATTTGTTCTGTAACAAATGCAGTGGAAATGAATTCCCATTTGGGATTCCTTTCATTATATCTTTTGGAGTCAGCTGGTAGAGGCAGAATCAGCTGCATAAAGCATTTGATGCCTTCCAAAAAAGGCAATGGAATGATGTAAAGTGTTCTGGGGGGGGGGGGAAAGGGAACCTGCCAGCATATCTTATAGTGTGGAGTCCTTGGTGCTCTCTGAGCCTTGTTGTTTTCTTGCAGACATTTCATTGCCAGGCTAGGCAACATCTTCAGTGCGAAAAGGGAGTGGGACTTGCTCTCTGTTTATATGATGAAATGAAATGTCTGCAAGAAAACAACAAGGCTCAGAGAGCACCAAGGACTCCACAGTTCAACCCTGACCTACAAATATTCTCTTCAATTGATATCTTATAGTATTTTTTCCATCAATATACTGTATGTGGTGGCAAAGAGAATAAGCAATCACTGACCCAGTGAAATTTATGGAGACATTAATATAATTTCAGATGCTCATCCTATGTGTGTATTAATCACTTTTAAGCATAATTCTAAAAATCTAACATGTACACACTGTTAGAATGGGAGCTTGTTACAGTTACTACATTTGGTGGTAGTTGAAGTATGGAAATTGATGCCTCAGCACACATTTCTCCACATCAGTAATGACTGGTTTTTTTTTTTTTAAAAAAAGGAAATAGAAAGAATTAAGACTTATTTCTAGACATATCAATAAACTGGCTTTCTCAAATAAATGTATTATTGAAGTAATGAATACAAAGGTGTATAAATGTTTTGCTATTTCATTTAGCCTTGTATAGATAAGTTTTTGTATATGACTGAAGTCTTGGAGAAATTATTGTACTTTCAACAAGAAACATCATTAAATCTGGCTTGTGTGTGTCTGCCAAAGTGGAGAAATGAGTCACTGAATGTCAATCAAAATAATACTCAATTTGACAATATAATCATATATGCTTAGATAATGAGGCTAACAAGCTTCTCTTCTCAATGATGTGCTAATTCTTTGTGTGATTATTCAAAGAAGATCACAGCTGGTTTTTTTATATCCATTTTTTACAAGAAAAATAGAAACATATCTTAAAAATCAAGATAGATCTTATTGATACATAGACATGAGCTACATTTATAAACAATTATATCCATAAAATAAATTGCTATAATTTTTTACCTTTATCTGCTTTAATATTTATGTATCTATTTAGATAGCAGCGGTACCAGGTTTATAGGTTTAGGAGTTTACAGCTGTATAAGTCTTCTTTTTACTGTGAATATATCATGGTGTTTATTGATTGTGTTGTTTTTGTGTAATATTAACTATTGTTAGTTTTCACTTGTTAATTTTTACTGTGGTTGGATTGTGCCGTCTGGGGTGTGTTATAATTTTTTGTTCATTTGTTTGAATTTATCCATCTGTCTAGATGTCAGAGCTCAGCAGACCTCTGCCAATATGTTAGACAGCTACGTGTATTCAGGGCGGCTTGAAACAGACACGGAAGAGACGCCTGCCTTTGAAGTAAGACCGATTCGCACCTAAGGGGCTAGCGCGAGTACACATCTCTGCGAACGGATGTCTGAGCACCCTGGAGCCACGAGCTACACGTGTTAACATCAAAGGACCTCAGGGAGGGGAATGTTTAAATGTGACATGCCATGCTTTGCTTGTCCATTCAAGTCTTTGTTCGTGTTAGCCTTCATGCTTTGTAATAAACCCTTCTGCTTCTAAGAAACCGCGAGTCTGTGGTTTACTCTAGAGTAAGGGGATTTCAGGCATCGGAGTGGAGCACCTTACACTAGAGGATATTCCAGCAACACAGTAAAACATATAACTAGTACTTTAATATACGTATGCAAAGAGTTTTCATGAAGATCTTGGCTATTTAATTATTGGCAATTGTATAGTTTTAGAAGGGCTATGCTGAACTTGGAAGGGGCATTTGCTTTCAATGGAGCTTCAGCAAAAGGATTGGTTCAAAGCAACACTCTGAAGTATTTCAACAGAGAGACCATGTTCTCTAAACTTGCTGCTAAAAGGTGTCTCAGAGCATGTGGTTTCCACCTGAGAGAAGCAGCCAGTCAAACTTACTTGAGATGTAGAGGCATAGTAACTCAATTTTCTGAGTTAAAATACTGCCTTGAATTGTATAGTCCAGACTAAGTTGAAACCTTGAGATGGAGTAGCATTATTTCACACAATCATGCACCTTCTTGAATGCTGGGAAAAATTAACAAGTGGCAGTAAGAATGGCAAAGCATCAATTTTCCACTTTTCTCATATCAATGGATTGCCATCCAGCAGCCTTGTTTAAGTGACCCAGTCCTTTTTAGGAAAGATCACCCAGACCTTCTTAGGGAAAGGTGGAGTGGAATTGGTTATTGGGTTCCTGTCAGGAATCTGCAAAGCATTTGAAAGATAGAACACTCACATTAGGTCTGGGCTGGAAGCTGTCAGGGCAAGTCAAATAGCAATGACAGAAGAAATGTCTTGTGAGGTTACCTGGGACCAATTTGAACCTATGTATTCCCAAGGAAGTAGACAGGGTACTCTTCAACATCAGGTCCATCATCTGTGGACTGGATACCTGCTCAACTTATTGGTGAAAGCTATCGGGAATATGACAGGAGGGCAGGTACAGTGATGGTTAATGCATCCATTCAGAAGAGAATGATGCATCCCCACCTGAAGTAGCCATCATCTGATCCAGTTATTTTCAAAAATTATAAATCATTCTTCTCTTTTGGGGAAATATTTTTCAGAGGATGGAGAGTTTATAATTGAGGAAATCCCTGGATGAAGCAGATAATGTGGAACCTTTTCATTTGTGTTTCAGACTAGGGTATGGCACTAAGACTACATTGATTCCTCTTGTGAATGACTTGTAGCAGGACCAAGAACGGGAAGTATAAGCTTCCTGGTCAGGCTGGCTCTCTGAGCAACATTCATGGTATTTTTCTGGACTGTCTGTAATGGTTGAAAGTGAAGGACAGTTTTCCAGTTATTTTCCTTCTTGAGTGGGGTTCCAGTCGGTTTTCATTGAGAGAGAGAAGTTGACCACTTGGGCCCATCACAATATAGTGATGCAGGGCTCAACACATTTTCCTATTAAATCTCTCTATTTTTATATGCATGTGTGTGTGTCTTCAAGCTGCTGTCTTGGTGCCTGGAGTTGTTAAGATCTGGATGAGGGGAAACAGACTTGGACTCAATCCCAGCAAGAGTGGCTGTAGTTACTGAAGCTGATTGATTCTAATAGTATTCCATCCTTGATCCAGATGCTGCCCTTTGCAGAACAAGTCTGTAGTTTGGAGAACCACTTAGATTCATATCTCCCGCTGGAAAATCAGGTGGAGGTTGTGGCCAGGAAGGTCATTGTATGTTTCAACTTGTACTTTCTTTTCTGTCCATTCTTGGATTAGAATGGTTTGCTGACGATCACTCACATCTCTGTCACCTCCTGTTTAGGTTGCCACAATTTGCTCTACATAGGGCTGCCTTTGAAAACAATCTGGAAGCTACAGCTGTTCCTGAAGGCAGCAGCCTTAGCAATAATAAGATTGGCCTGTTCATGCTACACCGCTACTACAGAAGCTGCACAGGTTGCCAGTAGGCTTCCCGAATTCTGTTAAATTCAAAACACTGGTTGTTTCCTTCAAAGCCCTTTATGGCTCAGGACTTGGATATATTTGAGACAGTCTTTTTCAAGTAGAATCTGCTGGTCCAGTGTGACTGAGAAGTACTTGTGACCCCTAAAATGGGTCATTCTCAGGGTCTCAGAGTGTAAGACTTCTTTGTGGCAGCACTCCTCTTCTGAAGCAGCATACCCTCAGAAATCAGTGTTGCCCCATGCCTGCTATTGTGAAAAGCTGTCAAAACTTGGCTTTTTAAGAGGGCTTTCGGGATGGTGCAGAAGGGTGAATTGCTTCTGAAGAAATGGTGCTAGATAGTTGTGAGGACGGTTATACTACTGTTGTGGTCTATTTTTGCTATTTCTTTGCTTTCTTTGCTGTATGTTTTAATTTAATTACCGTATTGTAAGATCATCTGTAAGCTGCTCACAGTCAATGTTCTGGTCTTATAACCATAAATACGAACCTTTTAAAAATATCATTAATAATATAGTATAGAGCAGGGTTTCTCATCCATGGTTCCGTGGAACCCTAGGGTTCCGCGAGAGGTCACTAGGGGTTCCCTGGGAGATCACGATTTATTTAAAAATTATTTCAAATTTGGGCAACTTCACATTAAAGAGGTAAGTTTCATTCTTTATTTTTGTTGTTTAAGAACGCTGTTAATGCATATATACAGGCCTTCACATGAAACAAATATAATAATTTTGTAACTTCTGGCCTATATTTGAGCCTGAATGTGCAGGGGTTCCCCGAGGCCTGAAAAATATTTCAAGGGTTCCTTCAGGGTCAAAAAGTTGAGAAAGGCTGGTGTAGAGGATCTTAACCTATAGGTCATGACACTGTGGGGATCATGAATAACTTGGATGGAGGGCCACTTTTTTTTTTTTATAAGCTGTTCAGATTGGCACAAAACTCTGACAAAATGTTCTCCTGTTTTGCCTGAGCAAGCCTGCTGCAAGCTTGCCTAAGCAAAACAGGAGATAAAGCCTGGAGCAAGTTTTGAGATGGCTAAAGCTATGGGTCCAGCCATCTGTCAAAATAGTTGACCAATTACAGCAGTGCTGTGATTGGCAGATAGTTTCCTACCAGCTGGTGACTCCTGGCATGGTATGTGGTAGTATGTCTGTAGTTTTTGGAGCATCTGTAGAAATGTATGTGTTAGTGAAATTCACAATTTATATCCATTATTTTAAATGTGTAGCCTTTTAAAATGGAAAAAATATTTGGGGCGATGTGAAAGAATAGGGTCTACACAGCTTGGAAAGGAATGCCTTGTGGCCCTTTCCTGTTGCTGTTAATTTTAAATGGCCTCACCAGCCTATGCTGATGGCTCTGGGAAAGATAAAAAGAGGAATTTACAACCAGCAGGGAGACTTGAGAGAGTGGTGTGGGGGGAGTGTTTTCCTCTAGATTAGAGCTGGCTGAAAAGAGGCTGAAGTTTTTAACTGAGAAGGCTGGATCCCCCCCCCCCCCTTTAAGCTACAGAGGTGGAAGCTGAATGGCAAAATAGCCAGGGGAAAATCAGCAGCCAGCTAAGTGTGCCTGAAGTTACAGCAACTGAAGGAGGCAGAGATAAGGCACTGTCAAGCTCAGGAAAATGGTGCATCAGCAGCCTATGATTAGGCTGACCATATTTCCTTGGGGGGAAAACGGGACCCTAACCTACCCACTACCAAAGAAGTTACAGCATCAATAACCTACCACAGAGGTCTGAGGGCAGTAAGCCACTACCAGCTGCTAGACTGGGATGCCTCCTGGTTAAAAGGTGGTGGGCTCCAATAGGAGGAATCCCCACGGTAGAGCTCAGACCATGCCCTCTAGGCTCAGTTATCTTCAGCAGGCATTTACCCAGCATAATGGTCTGTGGAGGAACCCTATTCAGAAACAGTGTCAGATGCTATGAAAACACAGCAATTAAAGACACTTGTAGCCAGTTTCAGAGAAACTTGGGAACTTCCAGATATAAGGTTAAACTAGATTAGCTTGCCAGCAGTCCAAGTTAGTGCCACCAAAGTACAGTATCAGCAACCAACAACCATCATCAGACTTAAATTCTTCATCTTCAAGCATTAGATAATTTAACTCTAGAGGCAGAGTTTGCATGTTAAAGAAATTAGTTTGAATAAATAGTTACCATTTATTGGGGCAGAGTGATCTCCTGGTGCAGTTATGGAAAGCAATAACGTACTCATCACTCCAGAGTTAAGAATTTGATTTTTAAATGTTATTGTGTATTGATGGATTATATGTAGTTTACAATTTAAAAGGGAGAAACTGTGAAATTTGATCCTAATTAATGATTAAAAGGAGAAGAGTGTATACCTTTATGGGAAGAAAGAACTCAGAAGGAACAGAAGCAGGAATTAAACTAGGGAGTGAGCCTTTAATTTGGAAAAGGAGACACTGGGTTGCAGTCAGTTTGTATAATTGTTTAATTGTAAATAAACACATGAGACTGCGAGCATAGCATTTCTTTTTTCAGTATTCCATCCAAACCCCAAAACAGATGCAGCTACTTTAAAGATTCACATTAAATACGATGTTTTAATGAGCTGACATTGCATTCTGATGCAATTCTTCTGAATCGCTTTCTAGGCACACACAGCCCTAAAGGACAACAGAGATTAGGAGAAATGAGCATGTGATTCAAAACTATCAACTTTTAATAAGAACAAAACCATTTTTAATATCTTTATTTCCAAGGTTTGTTTTGTTATCAGTTTAAATGTTAAGGATTACTAGTTAACAGTTCAGTTTAATTGAATTGGTACTTTTCTAAATAGGGGCGTGGTGGCTCAGCAGGTAAGACGCCAGGCTTGTTGATCGGAAGATCGCAAGTTCGGAGGTTCGAATCCCTAGCCCTGCGTGCGGAGTGAGCTCCCGCATGAGCTCCAGCTCTTGCCAACCTAGCAATTCGAAAGCATGCAAATGCAAGTAGATTAATAGGTACCACTTCGGTGGGTATGTAACAGCGTTCCGCGTGCATCATGCGGCCACATGACCACGGAAGCATCTTCGGACAGCGCTGGCTCTTCGGCTAACAGACGGAGATGAGCACCGGCCCCTAGAGTTGGACACGACTGCACAAATGTGAGGGGGGAACCTTTACCTTTACCTTTACCTTTACCTTTACCTTTACCTTTACCTTTACCTTTACCTTTACCTTTACCTTTACCTTTACCTTTACCTTACCTACTTTTCTAAATAGTTACAATTTCACAGCGTAATCTTAATTACAATTTATGTGTCACTCAGTTGTTTTCTTAGGGGCTAGTGTGTGTTTTACTTGATGTAATGGTACATGACTTATTCCTGATTATAATATTTATACAGATATTTAACTCTCAGTCATTCCTGAGCTATAATCTACTTTGTTTTAGGGACTTTCCCTACTGCTGAGCAGATGTGCTATCCACCTACTTTACTTTGACATAAAACTATATTGGCATGAAATTTTCTGTTCCCATTGTTGATTCAAGTGGTGATAAGTTTGTGTTCTATATGTGGCTTCAATTTTTTTGATAGTAAAGGGACTCTGATCTTTATTTATATATTAGAAGTTGGGATAATATTCCTATTACTGACGCATAGTTATATAGGAGTAAATTCAACAGAATTCAGTGGGACTTAATTTTATAGTAGACATACAGAGTTATTTTCTAAGATAAATTTAATATAATAAAATATATTGCTAGTAACTGAATTATAACCTTTAGATAGGATCATACAGCCAACTTTTCATATATTTGTCTTTCTCTTTGTTGTTTCTAAATAAAAAAGGAATGGACTCCCAGAATGGTATGGACAACTGATTATGAGTGTGTGCAAAGGTACATAAGAGTCAAACCAGTATGCCTTATTTGTGGCAAGAGAACTGCTGTGCTGTAGAAAGCAATACTGGGTAGTCATTATTATATCAAGCATGATGTTTGAAAAGATTAATTTAAAAAAGCAGAAGACAGTGCAAATAACTTGAATGATGACCAGTGTGCTTTAAGCTGGTTATATTAGAAAATGTAAAGCAAAAACATTGCACCATCCCTATATTATATAGAAGTGCATAACTGCAACTATGTAATTGGGTCTACATAGCTTGCTAATAATACAACATTATATAATACATAATATAGTTTGTTTAGTTTTGACATGGTGTATTGTGTGAACTCTCCCACTGTGACTTCATGGCTTTGTGTGCTATCAAAATCAGCCAGCTAATTCTGGTTTATTCAATAAACCCTGGATAAAGAAAGCATGGGTTAGGAGAGTGTGTGAACTTTAGATGTGACATCAGAGAAACTTAAATTGTTGATAAATATTAGCTGTAGGACAGCATGGTCAGGAGAGGAGATGTAACCCATATCTAGAAGATGGTACAGAGACAAGAGCATCAAACCCTGAGACACCCTGAACACCAAGGATTTCAGGCTGGACCTCTCTTTACCTGTCAACACCAACTGAAACCATTCATAGAGAAAGGAGGAGAACCACCAAAACACCTGTCTCCCACTTCCAGACACCATAGCCAGTCCAGAAGGATATCATATGGTATCAAAAGCCACTCAGATATCAAGAAAAACCAGAACAGTTGCATCACCCCTATTCTGACTCTTGACAGATGTGATCAATGCTATCTCTGTATTACGCCCTGGCCTGAAATCCAGCTGCAAAAGGTCCAGATAATCCATTTCCTCCAGGCTTTCTGAAGCTGTAGTCAGTCTACCTTCTCCACAACCTTGTCTAAAAAGGGATGGTTGGACATTGGATGCCAATGGAAATGCTCCAAACACTCCAGAGTACCTACGCAAAGCCCATCTTTCTGTCATTAGAAGACTGTGGTTCATTCCATAAAATATCATTCAACAAGGGAAAGAAGGAATCATTGCAGGAAATCTTTTGACTGGTAATGCTAGGGACCTTGCATCTGCAATCTATAAAGAAAAGCATTTTTCAACTATATAAAATATATAATCCATCAATGAACGCAGAGCTGCAATAATTACATCTTCTTAAAAGAAAAGTAACTGTTGGACCAGCTCATTTTGATGTTGACTTCATTCACAGTTGAAGCTAGTTTTCCTAGTTTGGAATTTGCCTTTGAAGCTAAGAGATTCCTCATCCCAGATGTAGGTAAATTAGATGACAAATGTGAATACTCACAAGATTTATAGCTTTACAATAAAAGGACAAGAAAAAAGAAGAAAGGTGAATACTGATGTTACACATTGTAGTTGTCAGCCTTCCCTATCATGCCCCGGAGGAAGTCATGAAATGTATGTCATGACATCTGACATAACTTTTGTGGGTTATATTTTTGTGTCAGGTGTTGAGATGCAAGTATACAATTGTAGTTTACATCATGATTGCACCATCACCATGTCCTCATTTTGATATAAATCAATTTGCTGAGGGAAATGTCATGGGAACACTGCAGAAAAAAGATGGTGGGGGTGGTTTGTACCACATTAGGGGCAAGTGAAGAAATGTCCTTAGTCAATAAACCTTCCCCAATTCTTTACCATTCAGACTCATTAACTCTTAACTTTTGCTGTTATCCAACTCTAACTTTCTTTCTCTCTGTGTGCGCCTTTCCTAAGGCATCCATTGATATTTGCTCCCCCCTTCCCAACAGGTTTTCACCTTCCAACCGTTATTTAGAAAGGAAGATGCCATCGATGGTTGTTGTGGGTCTTCCGGGCTGTGTGGCCGTGTTCTGGAAGTTGTGGTTCCTAACGTTTCGCCAGCATCTGTGGCCAGCATCTTCAGAGGGCAGGAGCACAAACAGAAGCGCTCTTCCTGTGCTCAGGTAGAATGGCAATGTTTGGCCATTCTACCTGAGAGGGAGAGGGAGAGAGAGATTTAACTACATTGCAAATGTTATACTTCTTACAGCTCCCTTTTATTTTCAAGTTCATTTGAGGTGCTTCAGCATATTTTTATATTTCTGATTTACAGAGGACAACTTTGGTTTTGCTACCGTGTTATTTTATAGCAAAATGCTTTATGTATAACATCATCCCAGGGAATAAAATAGTGGTCACCATTTTTATTTTTTTGTGGCAAGCTCCCTGCAATGCCCCAAGACGGCTGTTGGATTGGCATTAGCAAAGAAAGGACATGAACCACTACTAATAAACTTTTTTTGCCACTAGTAATAAAAATAAAATTCCTTCCGAGGTTATGAGTTTTGCAATGAAGGAAATAAAAACTCTGGCCCCTGCATGAGAGGATAAATTTGCTCTTTTAAAAACCACCTGAAGCCTGGGATTTCAGGCTTATGAATAATAATGAATAGGATTATGGTATTAATTGAATAACCAAAATACGTAGACTGTGAATTATGGCTATTATTAATTAGGCTCCTCCTTCTCTTTTATTACTGAACCTTATGTTGTCGATGAAGGTTCTCAGTCATCCAGGTGGAACAGTCTGTATCTTGAATCATGTCAACTGGATTTCTATTTTCTCAGTGGAAATGTTTCGCTCCTTATCCAAGGAGCTTCTTCAGTCTGAGCAAAGTTAGTAAGGGAATCCTTAAATATGTTTCTAGGGTGGCTGTGTGACCTTACACCTGGGGCTAGGTCATGGTTATTTTGAGATGTTAGAAATAAGGACTTAGAAATAAACATCTCAAAATAACCATGACCTAGCCCCAGGTGCAAGGTCACACAGCCACCCTAGAAACATATTTAAGGATTCCCTTACAAACTTTGCTCAGACTGAAGAAGCTTCTTGGATAAGGAGCGAAACGTTTCCACTGAGAAAATAGAAATCCAGTTGACATGATTCAAGCTATAGATTGAACCTTACGTTGTTCAGCCATATAGCATAAAAATGCACTTTTCCAACTTGAATACTTTCTGGAAACCACATAAATAAAACAACTGCAAAAGTAATGGTTCAATAGCTAGGGGAGTATATAGCCCAAGGATATTTAGTAAATAAAAGATACACTGTGTCATAAGAAGTTCCCTGTGGCATAGCTCTCTGGAATCTAAATTATAACAGTAAATCTATATTTGATTTACTGTTATTATTTATTTAAGGCATTTGATTGCCATTTGCTCTGTTCTAGTACCAAACCTATTACAGAATAAACTTTACTGAATGTTTTTTTCTGAATAAATGAGTAAATGCATACAGCGGTGTCCACGGGGGGGGGAGGGGTCCACAAAAGGAAAGATTGCAGTTGTGTCTATGCATGTATGGACTAAGGAGAGGGACTGTGGTTGCAAATGCCATGTTGCCTTTTTTGACACTGCCCTGCAGTGCCCCTGTATATTGAATATATATGTGGATTGCATGAAATTGGGTCACAGAAACTAAGCAATTAATTTAAATTGGACCAACACACCATCCTCCACTTTCTGAAATCCTATAATAGAAATACATATTTTCAAATTTGCAGATGCAAGGGCTATTTTTAAATACAGCAAATACTGTAGAATTAAACTAAAATACAGTACAGTTATTAGGCGAAATGCTGTAATATGGATTTTAATTCTCTATGTCATTGGGTCTTAAAATATTTTACTTACAATAATTTCTTTTTTGGCGGGTATGATCTGGGTATTAAAAAGTGAGTTCTGTACAAGAACTTAACTTGAATGTATTTTGATGTCTTTAAAATGAGAAGCATAATTTGTGTTAAGTAATTTTACTGTAGCTGCTTTTAAAGACACACACATACACAACTGTATTGAGTTCCCATATCTATCCTCCTTGCTTTTGGTTTCCATCAGTCTGGATCATGTTCCTTCTGTCTCTCAGGCTTCCATATGACCCCAAATAGTTTGTCAACAGGAGCTAATTACATATATGGAATAAAGAAAGCTGCAGAAAGGCTGCAAGCATTGTAAACGCTGTGGTGCATGGTGATAATTATAAATTATTTAAAGCAAACAAACCAAAAATAAACATTCCTACACTTCTGCTTAGGTACTTCATTCAATGTGCAGTATAATGTGCAAAACTTCCCTGAGATACTAAAGACTGGCTAAAAACATATGAAGTCCCAAGGAAACCATGAGCATTCATTCACATGCATAGCCTTTTTAGGCTGGAATACTTTGATCATATCAAAGATATTCAGTTGAAATTCTTTTGTGGCCTCTTTTTGAATAGAATGCCCTTCAGGCCTTCACACTATCTTGAATGTTAATATTTAACATTTTATTTAATGAGAGTAGGGTGTCAAACTGCATGTTAAGCAGACTGCCACTTAGGGCCAGTTCAAATAGTAGAAAGCCTTCCATAAGGATGTGGTTGCATGGTGTAGATAGAGCAGCAGTTTATCAAATCTGCAGATTACCCAAAGATAGAAGACAGCTAATAAGACTAATATGTGCTACATACAGTATGTCGGAGGAGCAATGAATCCCTCCTTGAAGTGTTAAGGCAGCCACATCGTTGGGAAATTTTGGCATGGCTGCTTTGAAAGATTCCTCCTAGACGTTTGTGCATGTAGACTGGCCCCGATCCTGCTGGCCTTTTGGAAGGCTCACAAGACATGGCTTTGTCACCCTGCCTAGGGACCCAGTGGTGGTTGTGGAGCCTGTTATCTGACTGTATTGTTAGTCATTGTACTGATTGAACTCTCCCACAAATAAAGTTTTAACAGTTTTAATTGGTTTCTAATGGTTTTCATTTTGGTTGTTTATTTGTAACTATTTATTGTTTTCTATTTTTAAGTCCCTGACCTGCCTAGAGTCACATATGTGAGATGAGCAGCTATATAAATTGAATGAATGAATGAATGAATGAATGAATGAATGCACAGACAGTACGTCCAGTATGACTAGCCCTACTTCTGCTGTGACTGCCAGAAGTAGAGCCAGTTTGGTCTAGTGGTTAAGGTGTTGGGCTAGAAACCAGGAGACTGTGAGTTCTAGTCCCACCTGAGGCATGAAAGCTAGCTGGGTGACTTTGGGCCAGTCACTCACTCTCAGCCCAACTCACTCACAGGGTTGTTGTTGTGGGGAAAATAGGAGGAGGAAGGAGTATTAGGTATGTTTGCCGCCTTGAGTTATTTATAAAAATAATAAAGGTGGGATATAAATAAATAAACAAACAAACAAACATACATGTCCATATACATCTAGAGGTAGCCAGGAAAAGATTTTGGAGCAGCCAAGGAAGCTTAGAGAAAATGCAGCTGGTTTAACACTTTGAGAAGGGATGTTTTGCTCATGCCCAGACACTTTGTGATATGCTTTGCATATTCCTAGTAGATACCAACATACAAGAGAGTCAAGGCTCCAGTGAAACTTAATTGTTAGAACAACCCATTTCACTTCCAGCAATGTATATGGAGCAGAGATGGTTCTCTGCTAGCGGAGATGCATTTTGCCAGAAGTGGAAACAATTCCCAGAGGTTTCATTTTTAGCTCACCAATAGTGGGCCTCTAAATAGGCATTCTGAGGATGTGACAAAGGAAAAACAGGGCCCATTTTGGGGTCTGGTGATTTCAAAACTTCATTTGCTGAGGCAAGCAAAGTTCCTTCCTGCTCAATAGCAGCCTAAAGCTGGCATAACTAGGCATTCTGGAACAAAACTAGGCAAACTGGAACAAATGGAAGAAAAATTTAAAAATCCAAAGATTCATGCAGGACCAAAACGTCGTATCTCTGTTGCCTGCACTGGCTGATTTAACAAATGAAGAATGATCTACCACCAGCTGTACACAGGAATTTACACTTATTTGCAAAAGAATATTGTCTAAAGCAGGGCTTTCCAAAGTTTTTCCCGCGGCGACACACCAACCGGCGTTGGTGTGTCGCCGCGGGAAAACCCGGAAGTGCGGCAGCGCGCAAAAACCCGGAAGCGCTGCTGCCGCTTTCGGGTTTTGCGCACTGCAGTTGGTGTGTCGCCGCGGGAAAACCCAGAAGCGCTGATGATGATCAGCGCTTCCAGGTTGTGTGGCGACACACCAGACTGTGTGTGGCGACACACTTTTGTCGCGACACAAAAGTGTGTCGCCACACACAGTTTGGAAAGCTCTGGTCTAAAGCATGCCTAAGACTGATGATGTTCCAATGGGGAAAAGTAGGTTAGTTTCTAACTTATGCAGAAAATCCTAAATTATTAAGTAAGTTATGACAAAATAATTTTCAGATTACATGTCTTATTCATGAGCTGATAAATATTATGTAGAGAGGTATTACTGAATTATGTGCTATTCCTTATAAAAGTTTAGTTACAGCTCAGTCACAATGTAAGGTAAAATCAAATAATTTTGAAATGATGCTTACTATCATATATGTAATTATCATGTCCACAAAGTTAGCAAATATTACTATCCCATACACAATTCCACACATAAAAATAACATATTCAAGGTGTTTTTTTTCTGCTTGGAACCTCACTTTTTCTTTTTCTTTTAAAAGAATTTTATTGAGTTTAAAGCTAAGATAAAAACTACAAAAAAGAAAAAAAGAAAACTAAAAAAGTGAGAAACACACAAAAAAGAATTTTTAAAGATTGCATAGAAAGGTGACTTCCAACAGGAAGAATATACAGCAATTTCCATAATCAATCACTTACTCTATATCAAACCAAGATCACATTATTTCTATAAATCCTTCCATTAACACATATACAAATCACTAATGCAATTGCTCCTTCCCCTTATTATATCTATATATCTATATATCTATAGATCTATAGATCTATATATCTATAGATCTATAGATCTAGATCTAGATCTAGATCTAGATATATATTTCAATTTCTATCACCACCCCATCTCCCCCGAAGGGGACTCTGGGTGGTTTACAGAATCAATAATTAAAAATGAATAAAAATATAATACATATGCATATACATACAAATAAATTAAAGATAAAATCCAAGAGGCAATAAAATTGTTTTTAAAGGGGGTCTTTGGGACCAGCCATCCCCAGGAGGAGCTGTTACCCTTCCCATCCCAGGCGAGGCAGCAGAACCAGGTCTTTAAGTTCTTCTGGAAGGCCAGGAGTGATGGGGCCTGCCTCACCTCCGGGGGTAGAATGTTCCAAAGGGCGGGCGCCGCCACAGAGAAGGCCTGCCTTCTGGACCCCGCCAAGTGAAACTTCCTTACCGACAGGGTCCGCAGCATGCCCTCTCTGCATGACCGAGTGGGACGGTTCAATGTTATATATAATGTAACATAATTTATATATATATATATATATATGTTATATATATAAATTTCTAAATCAACTTCCCTCCCCCATAAAACATTAATTTAATTGTTTCCTTCCCACCACTATTATATATATTTCTATCCACTATTAATAAAAATCATATTGTAAAAATATATAAATTGCCTACTTTTATAATTAATAATACGACAACAATCTTAATCCTATTAAACCTAAAGACTAAGCAATTATTATTATACCTTATGAATACCTTATAAGTCTTACAAATCAAACAAATCTTAACCCAAACCATTAAAGAGAAATGAAATCATAATAACCTCATTATCAATCCAATTACACATTCTTGATTTTACCCCACCTCAAAGTATACTATACCAAAGCATTAACATATCTCCCTATTACACCCAAGGCATTTTTCTTACAAAAATCCAACAGCCCAACTGCCCCCCTTAGAAACTCGGACTTTTCAGCAGAAAAACTCCCACAAAGCAGATTCTCTTCTCTCTCATAACAACCCCACATATAGCCATAGCAATTCTTCGGAAAAACAGCTTTCCTTGTAATCTGCAGCTCAGACTGTCACTTTAACCCCTTCAACACCAAAATGTAGTCTTTGTCTGGCATTACTTCAAACTTGCTGTCAATAAGAAAGTCTCCATCCTTATCAAAATCTTCATCTTCCTCCATAACATCTTCAGCCAGATGACACAGCTTAGAAATAAGTTCTTCCCCAAAGTCCCAAATAGTCAGCAGAATAGGTTGACAAGACTCTAAAAGGATCTCTTTGAAGGTCTGCTCAGGCTCATAACAAAACCTTGAAGAAGCCTCCTTGAAATCTTCCATGTTTCAGGCAGTAAATTATGGTGTCCCCTAGATACTTGACTCAGGAAGATATGAGTTAATGAGTTAATAGAAAAGTTCCAGATGAAATTGGCACAAAGAAAAATACGTTAACAAGCAGATCCCAAGGAAAGTGAACAGAAAGCTGAAAATTCAAAACAACAAATCCAACATGTAGGGAAATATTCATTCCTTCAAATTCAATACAAAAAGAATAACAGGAAGGTAATTCTTTATTCTCAGTCCTTAATCTTTATATGGGAAAACAAGCCAAAACTTAAAAATTAAAAAATTAAATCTAGAAATAACGATAAGCACCAAGAGAGTCCGCTTCTTCTTTCTGTAGAAAGCCTCTCTTAGGGTACAAAAGCTTTAAAAAGAATGATAAATTGGGTGTTTAAGAAATGGGGTGGCCAGACTTACTGTCCCTTTAAGGGCTGCAGCGCAGCTTGGAAATGATGAAATCCCAGCCTCCCGGCGAAGTCTTACCGGTCAATCGCGCACACCGTCCACAATCTCCTGGCTACAACTCACTGTCTGGAGGACAAATGGGTCAATTCCAAGCATTTTCCTTAATTTGGAAAAAAGCTCTGGGCTACAGGAGAAACCAACCTGTGCCTGGAAAAACTGCCATGATGCCAGTTCTGCCTGCAGAGCACACGGGCAAAGCTGCTTGGTCCGCCATATTCCCACCTGAAGTCCACCTCACTTTTTCTTGACAGTGAGTATAGTTGCCAAAATATTAACCCCTAATTTGAAGTTATGTTTACAGAATCCTTTCGTAATTTGATGCACCATGAATGTATTAGACCAACTCCTCAACTTCCCAACCTAGTAGTGATATCCAAGGCATCTGGAGACTTCAAGTTGTGGAAGGCTGTTTTCAAGTTATGATGAAAACATGTAATTTTTAAAGGGTGCAAAAAGATCTACAAGTCAGCACAAGAATACTGTATTTTCCATTTTTTTGCATTAGTTTTCATAGTAGCCCTGATCTGCTCTTGCTTCAACAAGCTTTTCTTTTATTTTCTTTCCCTGCATTTTGAGCTAGAAAAGTCTTTTTACTGGTGCAAATTAAAAAACTATTTTTAAAGTGTCTTTGCACAAAATCATCTGACTTTAAAAACAACTACAGAATGAAAGACTCCTTAAAAGCTTCCTTGCTTTGAGGTAATAGATATATCATAATACATCTGCAGTGGAATTCTGCATTTTTATTCAAGAGTCCTATTGTATTCAGTGACACTTGCTACCTGGAAAAAGTGATCAGAAGTGCAGCCACAAAGATTCTTTTTAAAAATCTCATTGAAGTATATGATTTGCAAAAATGTGAGGATTTGGACAAAAAACAAAAACAAAAACCCAAGATAGAAAGCAATCTGTTATCCTGTACTTATTTTTGTATATTTCCAATTCCTGTTAAACAACTGAATAAAATACGAATGGTTTATAAGAATCCTAGATTCAGCTCTGCCTACTTTAAATTGGAAATTGCTCTGCATACTAAAACAAAAAAAGGTTTAACTACTGTACTCTAACTCAGTTTTTTTAAAGAATCAGCCAACAGCTATTTTTTTTAATAAATTTTATTGAATTTTAAAATACATATTAAAATGTAGAACAAGAAATAAAGAAAGAAATACAAAGTAAGAAAAAAGTAAAAGAAAAGTGAAGTTAAGAAAAATAATATACAAAAGAAGTATAGAAAATAGATGGCCTCCAATCTATCTTTGGTCTTTAAGTACAATATTTGCTTTAAATGTTGGTCTTTCATACAATGCACAGGAACCTTTCTTTGTCATATACATTTCAATTTATATAGTCCAATCTTCTAATCTTCATGTAAATTTCATCTTTCTATCAATTCTCCATTAGTCCATCTGTAATTTCCACTCCTTGAGGTAATATCAATTTAAATATTCTTTACTGCATCAATTTCCATTTTTACATCCATTATCCTTGATAAAATCCAATTAGTCTTAAAACATATATATAGCAAGTAAAGGCCTTATTTTATCTCTATGGTAATTTGTATTTTATTCTAATTCTAGTAAAATAAAATATATTATATTCATACATATCCATAAAAACAACCTTAATTTAAACTTAATCTATAATTAGATTATAATTATACCATAATCTACATCCTCCTACATATTTACCTATTTAACAAATTTTTATATCTATTTATTCCCCTAATACATAGCCTAACAACAGTTCTCAATAATATACATACTAGTAATTATAAAAATAAGTCCTATAATAATATTAATTCTAATTCAAGCTTAACATCCCATCCTTCATATATCTCCCTAAATTTTTTTCTATTTTTCAAGTACTCTATAACAACAATTTATATTTATATCACTAATTTTATAACCTTTTATCTATGATTAAAATATCATATTTTATACATCCATACAGTTTCACATATTAATTTTTAACATTTAATATTCCCAACAGTTATATTACTAATAGTTAATACTTTTACAAACTCAATATCCAGTTAAAATCCATGGTTTCAATACCTTTATATCCCACATAATGTTAAATCTCTTATTCAAGTTATATCAAAGTCATAATGTGTAACCTTTTTTGTTCTGTATCTCTTATAGTGTGTCAGAACCCATGTTTCACAATATCTATCAAATTGCATATTCAGCCTTTGTCCTAACCACAACTGTCCCAATATGTTTGTACCAAAGTTATATTGTTTTGTTGTCTGTCTCATATCGGGTGTAGAAATGATTTTTTGAATCAATGTGTTTGAAATTCCCCCTTCTTGCCCTTCTTCTATCTCAAAGTTTTTTTCTTCTGCTTCCATTTCTATTTTTTGTTCTTTTTGTTCCTGATCTTGCAAAAATAAAATTAAAATTTCCAGTGATTTTTTAATTTCCGAGAGGGCTTCACAAATCTCCACCTTAAATTCTTGAATTGCTTGAGTTACTGCTGCAGTTACTGTTGAGAAACCCATTCTTCTCCACCCCCTCTTGTTTTCAGGCTTCAACACCGGCCGTTCTAGCCAAAACAAATAAATGGTCAGCTGATCTATTCATGGAAAATTACCGGCATAGTCCATTAAGTAAAAAGTTTTTTTTTTAAAAAAAATAAAGGAAGGTGAAAAGTTTCAATAATCAAAAATAGGCAAGAAGGTAATACCTCAAACAGTTCATAAAAAGAGAAAGAGAAACTAAATTTCTACCATTATAAAAAGAAAAGAAAAAGAAAAAGAAAAATCCAGTTCAAATGTTAATCCAACAAAGTATATTCACAAGCTATTTAATATCAACTCTTATACTTCCAACTGGGATTGAGTCTTCTGGTAAATTAGAAAGATAAAAAGTAAAAAATAAAAAATGCAAGCATTATTATGCTTCAGACATAAAATCCATTATATTTCCATCTTGATTGTTATAGCAAAGAAAGACAAAATTGCCAACATTTTGTGCAAAGTCCAAAGATAGACCCTAGATGGTAAAACAGTCCAATTTAAATGAAAAAATATAATAAAGTGGTCTAAAAGCCAGCTTAGCTCTAACTTACGATTCCCTGTAAGAGCTTGTTGTTTCTCTCCGATCGTTTCACTGTCTCCAGCCCCTGCTCTCTCCGTAGCAGAAAACCACAGAGAAAAAGCAGGAGGGGGCAGCTCCAACGACCCCGTGAGTAATCTTCTGCTTCTCCCCTCTCCAGGGAGAACTCCAGTGGTCCTATAATTTCCATAGACCACTGCAAAACAGGGAAAGGTTAGCCAGGCTGTGAAAAACCTGACTTGTCGAGCTGGCAGCTGACTCGGAGTGAGCCAACAGCTATTTGAATGGTTCTGAATAACTTTAAAGGTGTTTTTCCCCCATATAAAAATTAAAATACCATCAACAGTTACTTCTATTGCTTCTAAGTGGAAGTGCTTTAATAAATTGGCAAAAAAATGCTGCTGAGCTAAAATTAAACCTTGGTGGCAATCTCAGCTACAATTGGTTTATAACCTATTAGCTATTTGTCAATCTAGTAATTCATGAATGTCCACTGGAGATGTTTTATTAGCTACCAACCAGTAAGAGGTACTACATGACCAGTTTCATACATATTGGGACTCTTCAAGTTAGGTATGCCCCAGACTAGGTGTTCTATGTTCAACTCTTTAATGGGATTTGAATCCACAGGCCTTGCACTTGATGACTATATAATGCATTTAGCTTTAGAGTTATCTTGGCCTGGCTGTCAATAGTGTACAGAAAGGAAGGTGTTACAGAAGCTTTGCAGGTGTGCCTTCCTCCCTCCCCCCCCCCCCCCGCTTTCCCTAATTTAACCATCTCAGTCTTTCCAAATACTTTGGTGAGAGGCTCTTTTCCTATACAAACCAGCTTTTTTACTAGGTGAGGATGCACCAACGTCCTTCTACTCCCTGTATCTACTAAACCTTTAACAGACACCCCACTGACTTTTGCTGGAACCCTAAGTTTGGTCCCCAGAGGTGCTTGAACTACAGCAGACATTCCCTTTTTCCTCTGGATCTTACAATCCCTTGCCAAATGTCCACTCTTCCCACAGTTGTAACAACTACGGGTCTCTCTACCATCCCCCAGTTTCCCTTTCAGTTGGACAGGAGCCACAGGCTTTTTTACACCTTTCTCCTTTAACCCTTCCTGCACCTTATGATTCCTGCTCTCTGAAACAGGCTTTCTCACTTCCATTTCTCCTCCTGTATCTCCTTTCAAATTATCCTCTGCCCTTTTTGCTGCCAGATAACCTTCAGCCAATTCTACTGCCCTTTGGCCTGTTTTTGGATGATGTTTCTGCACCCAAAACCTTACTTTAGAAAGGAGTACCTGTAGAAACTGTTCTAAAATTACTTCCTCTACCACCTCTTCTTTAGTCCTTTCATCTGGCCTCAACTATTTCCTACCTAAATCCTCCAGTTGTGCCCACAACTCATGAACTCCTTTACATTTGTCAAATGTGTAGCCGCTGAACCTCTGCTTATAGGTATAAGGAGTCACATCATATCTATATAGGATTACCTCGTTAACATGGTAATAATCCATTATGTCCCTAGCTGGAAGACTGTTATAAGCCCTTAAAGCTTTCCCTGTAAGACTAGGAGACAACCTGGCTACCCATTCACTCTCTGGCCATTTACACGAGGTAGCAACCCTTTCAAACATAGTGAAATAGGCTTCTATATCGTCTCCCTCAGATAATTTAGGGATTTTAATATCTTTGGGACCACTTCCTCTCTCGATAGGTTCAGAAAACCCTAGAGGTGAATGTACCCCTTCTGGAGACTGTATCCCCTTAAATAGGTCTATCAGCCCTTTAAACTCTTCCCTTCTTGCCTCTCTTTCACTCTTTTCCCATTCTAAACTATCTTTTCTCTCTGTCTCTTTCCAGAGCCGTTCTTCTTGTTGCTGCATCAACATTTCTGCAACAATGTTAGCCCAAGTTTCTGATCCTAGCCCCTTTTCTGGCTGTTCTACCTTTTTCTTTGGTTTAACAACCGGCTTAGGCTGGGCACCTGTTTCTACTATAGTGGTAGCCTCTTCTGTGTCTATAGGACACAGAAGCCCCTTCTACCTTTTCCATCTTTGTTTGTTTGATGTAGGCTCTAGTGAGGGGTCTGGTTTCTGCAGCCAGAATGTTAGCTAGTGCCTGCAAAGTCTGAGGTCTGTGCGGTCCAAATTCCCTTCCTTTAGCAACCAAAGTGTGTTTTCTCTTCATGCACAGCACTTAAGGAATCCTTTGAGTCTAAACAAACTCCCCTTAAACCTGTTCTGGGAATCCCAGCTTTTTGGATATCCCACCTATTTTGGATATCCCACCTCTGCCACCAATTTGTCACAGGTTCTATTTATACCCAAGGTTGTTTATCCAGACTCAAATGAAAGTCCCCCAATAAAGCACTGCACACATAATGATTTTAGATCTCCCCTTTTAGGTTTTGGGGGTATTTTACTTTAAGCAACTATTTACAATATAAAAGTGTGTTCTATATAACTATGTATGTGATTAACTAATACAATCCTAGCTTCTAACTAACTAACTAACTAACCTATATTCCTAATGTCTTATAAAAGGTAAAGGTACCCCCTGCACATTTGTGCAGTCGTGTCCAACTCTAGGGGCCGGTGCTCATCTCCGTTTGTTAGCCAAAGAGCCAGTGTTATCCGAAGACGCTTCCACGGTCATGTGGCCGCATGACACGCACGGAACGCTGTTACCTACCCACCGAAGTGGTACCTATTAATCTACTTGCATTTGCACGCTTTCGAATTGCTAGGTTGGCAAGAGCTGGAGCTAGTGCAGGAGCTCACTCCACACGCAGGGCTAGGGATTTGAACCTCCGAACTTGCAATCTTCCGATCAACAAGCCTGGCATCTTACCTGCTGAGCCACCATGCCCCTTATGTCTTATACTATGTAACTATTTCTATCCTTATCCTTATCAAATACAAGTATGCAACTCACTATGCTTTTATTACTACTATAAACTACCACTGCTGCTACTATATCTAGTACACAGAGCTCCTTTAAGAGGGAAGCTTTACACACTTGCCCTTCTCCAGACCTTTGCTGCAAGACTTTTATTCTGCTTGCCTTTTCCTCCGGACTTTCCAAGTCTCTGTGGGAAACAAACACCTTTTTGCTGTCTTTGGTTGCTTTATTTCTCTGTTCTGGCTGCCAGATGCAAAATCCAAACACACACCAGCTCTCCACCTCATCCTGTTCTCTCTCTCCTCCTCCCCCAGCTGTTCCAAACAACGCCTTTTATCTGCCACACCGTTCCAACACTGATAGTAGAGGGGAGGAAGGCAATCACAGGTGCCTGTACAATAGAATAATAACTTTATTGTCATCCCACTATACACTATACAAGTGCACAATAGAATGAAATTTCGTTGCAGTTGGCTCACAATTTCACTCAAGCAATAAAATACTAATGATAATAATAAAAGACCATAATTACTATAAAATACCCATTCTTATAAAATATACATTCTTATAAAATATACATTCTTTAACTCACAATTTCAGTCAAACATTAAAATACTAATAAAAATCCATAATTACTATAAAATATACATTCTTTACATATCCAACATATTTCACCTAAAAGAACCTATTTGGCATTCAAGAATCCAATAGCCTGGGGGACAAAGCTGTTTCCCAATCTGGCTGTTCTACATCGGATACAGCGGAACCTCTTCCCAGAGGGTAACAAAGAAAACAAACCATGATGAGGATGGGAGGCATCACTGATGATCTTTCGAGCTCTGGACAAACAGCGTGCATGAGCTAAATCTTGGATGAGGGGCAGAGATATCCCAATTATCTTTTCTGCTGCCCTTACCACTCTCTGCACAGACTTTCTATCTGAGGCCCTACAGCCTCCAAACCAGATGGAAATACAGCTTGTAAGTACACTCTCTATAGTGCCTCTGTAGAAAGTAAGGAGAATGGAAGATGGGAGATGTACTTTCTTCATCCGATGCAAAAAGTGCAAACGTTGCTGTGCTATTCTATTCTATTCTAGTTTGTATTAGTTTTTACTATTGTAATTAAAATTCTTAATAAAAATTATATTAAAAATAAAATAAAATCGGATGATGCCTACTTTTTTCCCCAAATATAAGATTTTCTATAATATTTGGTTAAATATAATTAACATCTATTATAGTTCAAATGTTCTAAGACAGCTTTTCTATTAAATTCAATTTTCTATTCAATACACTAATCTAATAATCATAAAGTGATTTTAATAGTAACACTTTGATTTGTAGGCCCACATGTTAAGCCACAGCATGGTTTGTTTAGTTTTCAATTAGCATAATGTATGAATCTAGGAATAATGGCTCATACAAATGATTTTGCATCATGTTTGAATTCAACTTATATCATCTTCACCACTGCATATTTTAATGGTGTTGTATTAGTAAAAGCACATTTGAATAGCAGAATGGAAGAAATAATGTAAATTAGCAGAATGCATTCTATATTGTTACATCTAGAATTTAATATTCTATTTCCTTTAATTACCCTAGATTTAATCCCATGTACTGTATTTGGGACATGATGAGAATCTACATCATCATGACTGGGGAGTGGACCCATTGCTGGCCTCACCCGTGGCATTGTGCAGTTGAGCAACACCATCTCCACCCAGCTTGAGTGCCAATATGTGAAGAGGAACTAATACAGAAGCACCACCTGATTGGAAACTCCATTTGAACTGGTGACAGGTTGATGTACCTGCTATGTGACAGCAGGATTCCTTTTCATATCTTTGAGCCCATGTAACTTTTTATAAACCCTAAGTCCCTAACAGAAGAGGATTCTTGAACAAGACTTTTGTATCATCCCTATTAAAGAAGCCTCTACCCTCAGGATGTCAATGAGTGCTTTGCCTTCCAAAGTCAAAGACCTTTGGCTTAAGATGATGTTTTTTTTAAAAAAATAGCAACTGAAGTTTTTACACTGCATCCTATATCCATAGAAAATCCCAAAGTTCCTAGAGGCAGTGGCCCCAAATGAAACATCATCTATAAATAGAGCTTTTAGTTAATATTGATTGTTGGTGTTTAGCTCTAACTGTATCTTTCAACCTTGTCATATATTCTCTCAATGCCACACTACACTTCTGTTTTACCAGTAAACAGTGGACCCAAATCTCACAAATCCAGCACCGGAGGCAAATAGAATGTAACCCAAATCAATCCAACCTATTCCACAGACTTGATTAGAATGTATGCTACCAATCTGACTTTTCAATGACACGTAACTGATTCATGATCCTGAAATATGTTTGTTTGTTTTGTTTTTTTAATGCCTTTTTCTTCTTCTTGGTAACTGTTTGCCTTTGTGGCTACAAACAAGGCAGAGAGAACATTAATCAAAATGCATGCAGTGCTCTCATAATATTTGTAAACTGATAATGAATGTACATAGAATATGGTTTTATCAGCAAGTGTCTTAATTTGTTTATTTAGGCATCTAGAGACAGGTCTTATGCAAGCTTGCTTTATTCCAAATGTAATTAAAAATGAACGATCTAATTAAGGTAAAGGAAAGCATTTTGCTACTTTCTCTGCAAGCCTGCAGAAAAAAATGTTGGGAAGGTACATTACCCCCCCCCCCAAGACTAATATACTTGGCACCCCAAATTACTTATGTGATGAGAGCTTCCTCAGGCTGACCCAATTATTCTGTATTTATATGCCTACTATTTATATGCCTTCTATTTATGACTTTGATTCAATTCCAATTACAGTGGCTGTAAGCAAGAAAAATCATCACAAACTAAATAGTATTATATTTTTCTTACATTATTTACTAGTAAGAAATGCTTCATTTGAAAGCTATCAAAAATATCTCCACATAAGGCACCAGGAATCTTTAGCTAGAGGCTATAGCTGCAGGATTCAGATAAGATAGAAGAGTACTTTAAAATACCGTGAAACTGGATTTCAGTTAAGTGTATTGCAAAACATCTTCTAATTGCTTCCAATACTTAGAGGGTGGGATGAATTTTCTCATGGGGGATGGGGGAAAGGGAACAAAAGCAAATGAATGAGTATAGGTGCCAGGAAAGAAGGTTGACACTACTAGTAATGTAATTTGGTGAATGACAGTTCTCCATTCCTTCTTTTATCATGACTGTTGGAGAAGAGTGATGTACTGTCCAGAAAGCAAGAGATGCACTGATAACCATAACCACTGTGGTTGGCTGGGTGGAGACCTCCATTGTTTCCCCTTCACCTATCCCTCAAGAATATTGCGCCCCCACTTCATCTTTTTTTTAAACAATTATTTGCAATCTGAGGGCTGTAGAGATGTGTAGTGATAATGTCACCAGAGAGGGCCAGACTTAAGTGTAAACTACTGTATGTATGTTAAGCCTCCTCAAAAGGAATACTCCTACGCTGCACCATTCTACTGCCACTTTGGTCTGGAGCTAAATTGTTGTTTTGGTGCCTTTGAGTCAGTGTTGACTCCTGGTGACTGCCTGGATTAGTCCCTGTAGTTTTCTTGGCAAGATTCCAGAAGTGGTTTGCCATGGTGTCCTTCTTCCTAGGGCTGAGAGAGAGTGACTGGCCCAAGGTTACCCAGCTGGCTTCATGCCTAACGTGGGACTAGAACTCACAGTCTCCTGGTTTCTAGCCTGACGCCTTAACCACTACACCAAACTGGCTCTCAGATTACTCTAGCAACCATAAAATAAGAACTAGGAGGAATGGCATGTGGTTCTAAATAAAGTGCTTTATATAAAGTTTCTCTTATCAGACATGGATATGGTAGTCAGCAACCCAGATATACTGTATATATATCCACCATAGATTTCTTGCTTTGGCTACTACGTACAGAGCTCCATCTCATAAAAAAGAGGAGAATATAAAGCTATTTTGCCACTCTCCTCAATATATTACTAAAGTCAAACTGAATGTCCAGCTAAACCAATGATTTATTGCCATTTCCCCTGATTTCAGGAAATATATCAGAGAAATCAACTACTTACATATAGGTCTTCACAGTCTTTATGTTCTGTAAAAAATTCATTGCTTACAGTATTGTCCTGTGGATTATTGACACAGAGGAAAGCATTGTCCACCATGATATCCACAATAAAGAATGATCTCCCAACTGAGATTTGGAGATCTCCCCAGTTTGCTAGGCTTCCATCAATCATTGATGACTAACATTTGTTTGGGTATTTTCCTGACTACTGTACAGATATTAATAGTGATCCCTACTGAATTGTGGAAGTGACATTTTATGATTGGTTCTATTATATTTTCATATGATTTTATTGTAAACCACTTCAGAGTTTTAAGTGAGAACATGTATGCCGATGTTCATATTTAGCTACCAATTTAACTGCAGATTTTTAATTAATACTAATTTTTCTGCATTGTATTATCAGCATTTTGTCAATAGCTAATGACTTCGTGGAACTTCTGGATAAATCACTGAATATCAGTTGCTGAGAAAAAAATAAAACACAGGAGTTGATTTATTTCTCTGTGTCTTTTTTGTGGTCATTTCTAAATCATTTGCCTGACAGTTTGGGGACACAGAATGCTGGACTGGGTAGTCTTTTATCTGCTCCAGCGAAGCTATTATGTTGTTATGCTGAGGCGTTTTTTAAAAAAAGATCAGAAACAATATGACGAATAACCTCTACTGTACTTAGATGCTTGACTTTCCCCTTATTCTCTGTGTCACAGTGGCAGCCTGCCATAGGAGCTCATCTATGTTCTGATACTGATGGTCGAATTCCCCTAGGCTCAACTTAGGATCTGCTTAGTATTTTCAGGCTTTTTCAGTAAGCTCTGAAAAAAAAAGCTGGTCTGTTTTCAGTGGTTTCCCCTGATGTATAAATGTGAGAGCTAGTTGGAAACAGGTGAACTATTTTCTAGACAAATTCTGGACATTAATAATTACTCAAACTGGTATAACACATCTCCAGAGTTTCATTTCAAGGCAGAACTTTATATTACTCCATCTAGAAGAACTTCTCCACTCATGGGGATTCTTGTTTCCTTCTCCTTCTTCATTATCATCTTCATCATCAGCATGAGCAAGAGGCTTCCCCATAGATGGATCATTAGGCTCCACAGCTTCCAGGAAATACTGAACTCATTTTTGAATGCACAGTAATGAAAGTTGGCAGAACTTTGCGAATATTTTGGATGATGATGTTGGAAGCTGAAGCAACAAACTGGCAGCATTTCTGTTTGCTGTTGTGAATAAGAATTGATTTTGGCACACACAGCAAAATATTGATGAATTTGTTGGTTAAAAAGAAACAGTGTTTAAATCTGAAAATTCCTAGTCTTAGTATTTACTATTATCATTGCAAATATGATGAATAGTGGTACATAGTATAATAATGTAGAAATGAACATAAATAAATAAATTGTAGTTAATTGGTTAATTGGTGCATAAGCAGTCAAGACTTTGGGTTACTCAAAACATGGCTTGAAACTCTGTAGGAATAATTGTGAATTAAAACTGGTGTCAACAATCTAGTGTAGTCTCAGGTACCCTAGTTGATAAAAACAGAAGGTTTGTAAGAACCAGCCAAACAAATAATTTGATTCAGTAGCTTTGCATGAAACTCTATGTTTATGGGGTATATAGAAATAGAAGTAGAGCTAGACCTAATTATGTTTCTGGATAGTGAGGTGGGGAAGAATGAATGCCTTTAGGAGCAATTGGGATTTTATTAACACTACATAATATATTTAATTTCAAGATTAATTAAAATTAAATCAATAATTGAATTGCTTTGCTTAGTGACATGTGGCATGACAATATTCAACAAGAAAACAATGATCTACATAGCTTGAATCATGTCAACTGGATTTCTATTTTCTCAGTGGAAATGTTTCGCTCCTTATCCAAGAAGCTTCTTCAGTCTGAGCAAAGTTAGTAAGGGAATCCTTAAATATGTTTCTAGGTGGCTGTGTGACCTTGCACCTGGGGCTAGGTCATGGTTATTTTGAGATGTTATTTCTAAGTCCCTTTATCATCTAAAGGAGGATCGTTAAGATTACCCTGCTGCTGTTGAGCTTGCGAAATGGTCTTAATCTTCCTAGGCACAGAAGACAAAGCAGGAAGGAAAATAGGGGAAAGATTGTGCCTGAGGCCCCCACCTCTATTCAAGGAAGGATTTTCCAAGTTGGCATAAATGGATTCCTTGACCCCTCTCTCAAACCACCTATCTTCTCTGTCTAAAATGTGAACATTAATGTCCTCAAATGAGTGTCCTTTTTCCTTTAGATGAAGATAAACTGCTGACTCTGGTCCTGTGGTGTTACTTCTCCTGTGTTGGGCCATCCTCCTGTACAAAGGTTGTTTGGTTTCTCCAGAAACCGCCAGGGTCTCTGCTTCAGCGCATGCAGCTCCTGCTTAGGCAACAGTTAACTCAAGTGCAGCAGCAGAGGAAGAGGCAGCCACAATGGTGGTAGTGGCTCTTCCCCCATTTGCTGCTGCTCCTTCTTCTTTCCATGCTGCTACAGCTCCTATTGTGACACATGCTTGGGCCACCATATCTCAACTGAAAAAATGCTGGCCAACCGCCAGACATGGTGACAAAGAGATGCAGAAAACACCTCTTTGTGGTCAACTAGGTTGGTTGAATGGATTGTGCAGCCCAGATCTGATAGCCCTACCCTACACATTCAGGTTTCTTGAAGGTATGAGGCAAGGTGTGGTTCTCAAGGGAGGTAGCTGGTGGATATGCTGTGCCTCTAGGCCCCAAGATGGCTGTGTCCCTTCACTATATTTACATCAATGCCTATGGTTTGCTAATTTGCTAAGAAATTGGGGGAAAGTTAATATAGGGGAGCGACTATTACCCTCCTGAATTCTTAGTGGTACAGTGGTAAGAGTGATATGCTAAACATGAGAATCACATTATATTGTTGAATTTAGACCATAAGAAGGAATGGTAATGAGACATTTCTTGAAGAATGGACTCCCACTCCCCTGCAGCCTGCACTCCATCTGTTTAGAAGATTAATGGGAAGAGAAGCTTGAGGTGATCCAGGGACGAAAAAATAAAAGTAAGTCCTGTTGTATGGTTAGAAATCTGCAAGTATAATCAGGCCTGAATGTCTAATGAGTCTGGATTTCAATGCAACAGTAATTTTTCTTATTTCAAACTGAGATTAACAATTAATTCATTTAAATCTTTTTTGGCTTGTGGTCTTTGATAACAAAGTATCCAAATTCCATTATTGTGTTTAACAACTATATGGTAGCTGTTGTAACTCAGAGTACCTCATCATATAAATATAGTTTTGACTCATCACATTCTGATGAGTCATTTACAACCCCAGGGACCCTGTCCACTTCATCCTAACTAACATGCTTGGATTCTTCCCAGATATCCAAGCTAGACTGTACCTTAGGCAACTCCAAAGGACCTGCACAGCCAAAGTCCATCTCAGGGTGGTACCGAGCAACCATATCCAATAGATGCCTAGAATATTCTGCACAGTGGCCCTGTAGGTGTTCTTCCACTTCCTCCCTCTCCAGGAGGACCAGGTCACCCTGAACAGGTCCACCAGCCAGTTATCTACAGACACAATAAGAGTAGGAAAATAATGTTTTGCTGCTCTAACCACCATGATGTAAAACTTAATAAAAGTTTTTACCCATATTTGATCAGATTTTGTCCTTATTCTCCTCCAGCAGTGATCTAGGCATCTCTTCTTCCACTTCATATCCTGAAATGGAATGAAAAAAGGGGCTCTCCAGGATGCATGCACAGAGAGACTCACACAGGCATGATCTGGTCGAAGGCCATTGTCACTACCTAATTCCAGGCAGTGACAAAGGCCCCAGTCAATCCATGCTTCAGAGCTCAGGAATAACCCACAGGTTTCCTCTGAAACCAAACAGGGTCCATCTAGTGCCTGGGGCATATTGATCAAATAGGTCCTTCCTTCCTGCAACATGGAATGGCTACAAGGTTAACAAAGAATGATCTCACCATAACAAGGGATATACCCCAACTCTAGATCATGCCACCACTGCCCCAAAACAAAAGCTAGCTCTAATGTGTGACCTCCATTGCAAGCTAGGCTTTCTATGGTCAGATCCATGGTTGCCATGGTAGCCATGAGGTGGCCTAAGCCACCTCTGACTCCGTACCTAGAGAAGGCAGACTAAAGTTCTATACAACCATAAACTTGGGGAACTCCACTGCCAGCCTGACCACAGCACTGAACATCTTGGGTGGGGAAGTCACTATGCAACAGGAAGTAGCAGTAGCAGCAGCAGTCCCATCTGATCCCTGGTACCCTACCTAATCAGCAGGGTCATACAGCCAGTTATCTGCAGGACAGCACTTCTAAAAGCCATTAAAGATTCTCAGATGTCAATAGTTACTCCACTGCCCCTGCCCTGGGGTCACAGCTGGTGCCACACTTAAAACCTATGTGGGCATAATTTTGAAAGAACACCCACACATATGCACACACACACACACAAACACACACACGCCCAGCCAGGTCTTGGTAATGTATGCCAGGTTGGAGCAGGTGAAATATGGCAAGTGCAAGTTAACCTCTCCCAGCTGAATTCTTCCTGATTATCCTCTCTTTGTGGAAAATCCTACTATATTACTATATACAGTTTGTTTCTATTATGCAGCAAAATATGACCATGAGTATGTGACAATAATAGCTGTGCTGAAGTTATATAGATTCAGTAGATGGCAAGAAAGGTAAGAATTATATTTCCCAAACCAGCTAGCTTGGAAGAAACATCACTTTGCATTTTTTAAAAATAAGACAGAGAGAAACCTCACGAGGCATTTACTTATTGACTGGGTGGTATAGAAGAACTTTCCTTCCTTCCTTCCTTCCTTCCTTCCTTCCTTCCTTCCTTCCTTCCTTCCTTCCTTCGGTCAGTCTGGAATTCAGGTTTTGAAATAATTCTGGTCAATTGGCAGTATAAAGTGCCATATGTTTATAGCGCTAGACTTGTCAGCTCACGGGGGAGAGTTATTCAAGTGTGTGGGAATTAGGCTGGGAATTATTTTTAGTCATGTGTCACAAAACACACTTTTAGAAAAACACCTCTCATATATAGAACTTTATAGTTTGTTGAAAAATGTGTCTGAACAAAGCACAAGACATGTGCAATCATGAACTGAAGTTTGAAATGAAACTTTGAAAATTAATACCTAGCTGGCTGTGTCAAACTAATCCATGGAATTCAGTTCCTTGGCTTCTTTGCTTCCCTATTTCACACAATCATTGTTCTCAACTGGGATTATCTTCAGTTCCCATCTGGTCTTTCCCATTTCCTAGCTTTCCTATGATGTTTTCCAAAAGCTTCCCTCCATATCAGTAAATTTGCATTTTCTTCCTCCCCCTCCTCCTGACTTAAACAGGTTATGCCATGGCTACCAGATCTGGGCTGCAAAAATTTAGGTGACCACTAGGTAGCAGCAAAGTGGTCCACAGAGCTCTAGTTCCTGCCACCTTGTGGTCATCCAGATTTTTGCAGCCAAGACCTGATAGTCCTATTTATGCAGAAAAGGCAGAAGAAAGGCTGAGGAAGGAAGGAAGGAAGGAAGGAAGGAAGGAAGGAAGGAAGGAAGGAAGGAAGGAAGGAAGGAAGGAAGGAAGGAAGGAAGGAAGGGTGGGTCAGGGTCTAGGTGAGGAAACCACACTGAGCTCAAGATGAAGCTCTAGTTCAGGGCTTTCCAAACTTTTCATGTTGGTGACATGCCTTTTAGCCATCCATAATTTCGTGACACACTAATGAGGAGTCCCCGCCCCCCGGCCCACGTGATTGGCTGCCGGCTCCAAACCCCGCCCCTGGCCCACGTGATTGGCTGCTGGCTCCAAACCTCGCCCCCGGCCCATGTGATTGGCTCCCGGCTCCAAACCCCACCCCACGTGATTGGCTGCTGGCTCCAAATCCCGCCCCCCAGCCCCCCAGTCTTGTACTGTATGTATTGTATTGTATGTAATTGTAGATCAGAGCTTTCCAAACTGTGTGTCGCGACACATTTCTGTGTTGCGGCAAGGGCCCAGGTGTGTCGCAGGGGAACCTGGAAGAGGAGGCCATGCACCACGTGGAGCCCCGCCCATCCCTTGCCGCGCCGACAGGTCCCTGCTGTGAAGCCAGCTCCTCAGCTCTCGCCGCAGAAGCCAGGTAAGTTAGCAGCCCGGTAGGGCTGCAACTGGGGGAGAGGGTGCAGGGACGCGACTAGGCTGCCACACTGGGGTGGGTGGGGGGTGCAGGGACCACGAAGTGCAGCGGCCAGAGACATGGCTTTTCCCTCCCGAGAAGTGCCATCGGCCTGAAAGCTGAGAAAGGGATGGGGAGGCGGCTTCGCTGCCCGCCTCGCATGGCCCCCGCACCGTCTGCATCTTCGGCTACCCCTTCCCCTTGGCAGCGGCCCCAGCTAGGCAGAGGTGGGACTGGGCGGGCGCACAGGTGGAGCTCTCCGCCTCCGTGGCCTGGCCTGGCTCGCCGCTTCCTCCCATCACCTACAAGCGGAAGATGGCGGCGGTCTGACACGCGGCCCACGAGAGCTGAGCTGGGACCGAGCCAAGGGAGCCTGCCGGCGGCTCCGGCCCAACGAGAGGGCTCCCGGCGCTCCGGGGAGACCCAGCACGGGCGGCGGGGACGGGGCAGAAGCAGAAGGAGAGGAGCCGTCGGCGGGAGCATGGCACAAGGCCTGCCCGGCTTCCACCACACTTCGTCGGAGAACTGGCGGGCGGGTGGCTGAGAGGCAGGCGGGCAGGCAGGCAGGGGGTCGCCTGCAGCGGGCTCATCTGACCATCCTTCCTGGAGCTGCTGGGGCCGAATGGAGCAGTGGGGGACTCGGCATCGCTCCTTCCAGCGGGTGCTCCAAGCCCAGCTGTTCAGCCATCGATCAAGGATTGATTAGGCCCGGGGTCAGGGCTGGCCAAGGGGCTCAGGGGTGAAGAGGGAAGACGGGTCCCTGTTGCCTGAGACATCCTCACGCATCCTCCCCCCTACCCCCACAATATGGCAGCAATAACAACCACAGCGACCACCACCTGCCGCGAAGGCTCTGGCAGAAATGGATCCAAGTGCGGAACGCTCTTCTGGAGAGTGGAAAGTGCAAGATCCCCACTCTTTCTTGGGGCTTTCCTTCTCTTTCGAGCCCTGCCTATTATTGCTGCCATATTGTGGGGGGAGGGGGGAGGATGCATGAGGATGTCTCAGGCAACAGGGACTCGTCTTCCCGAGCCCCTCGGCCAGCCCTGCCCCCGGGCCTGATCGATCCTTGATCGATGGCTGAACAGCTGGGCTTGGAGTGCCCGCTGGAAGGAGCGATGCCAAGTCCCCCACCGCTCCATCTGGCCCCAGCAGCTTCGGGAAGGATGGTCAGATGAGCCCGCTGCAGGCGACCCCCTGCCTGCCCGCCCGCCCCTCAGCCACCCACCTGCCCGGCATTTTACCTTCTCCGATGAAGCACGCTGGAAGCCAGGCAGGCACTGGCAAGGCGCTCCTCTCCTTCCTCCCCATCCCCACCGCCCGTGCTGGGTCTCCCCAGAGCGCCGGGACCCTTCTCGTTGGGCCGGAGCTGCTGGCAGGCTACCTAGGCTTGGCCCCAGCTCAGCTCTCCCGGGCCGCGCATCAGACTGCCGCCATCTTCTGCTCGTAGGCGACGGGATGAAGCGGCGTGCCAGGCCAGGCCACGGAGGCAGAGAACGGCCAGAGACGCGGACGGCACGGGCGACGCGGGGGCCATGTGAGGCGGGCAGCGGAGCCACCTCCCCGTCCCTTTCTTGGCTGCCAGGCCGCTGGCACTTAAAGCTAAGTCTCTGGCCACCGCGCTTCGCAGTTCCTGCACACACCCCCGCACGGCAGCCTAGTCGCGTTCCTGCACTTTCCCCCCCAGCCGGGCTGCTAACTTACCTGGCTTCTGCAGCGAGAGCTGAAGAGCTGGCTTCAGAGCAGGGACCTGTCGGCGTGGCAAGGGATGGGCGGGGCTCCACGTGGTGTATGGCCTCCTCTTCCGGGTTCCCCTGCGACACACCTGGGCCCTTGCCACGACACAGAAATGTGTCGCGACACACAGTTTGGAAAGCTCTGCTCTAGTTCTTTATTGTTTCTAACGCATACAGAAAATCTTGCCAATCTGAGCTAAGCCAACAGGCTCTGAGGGGAAAGCTCCTGCAACTCAAGGCGGATCCGGCCTGACCCTCTTGGCTGGGCGCCCAAGGTCCTCTACACTGACAAAGTGCTTTTCCCCCTGGAAGGTGCCCCCTCCTTCCTCGCCTGCAATCTCCATAACAGGGAGGGAGGGAGGGAGGGAGGGAGGGAGGGAGGACCTCATTCCAGATTTGGGTACTGAATCCGTTTCCTGTTGTTTGAGTTGAAAGAGAAGATGGCCTCTTTCCCATTATATATATGAATATCAAATGGATGATTGCTTTTTTTCACCATGTGTGGTGGGAACAGGCTAGCTTAAGGAGTACAGGACAGCCTGTGCAATCCACAACTATTTCCTCCAGCTCTTTCTGATCCTTCTGACTGAGACAATTGCCTAGTAGGAGGACTATTTCTGTCATACTGGAAATCACCCACGCCTGCCTATTATTCCAACTCCTATAATGCTGTTTTGAAGAGATGAGTCATCTAAAGCAGGGAATGCACTTCTGAGGTTCCAAGTAACAAAGAGTTGAATCGAAATGTATACATAAACTCAATAGTTCATAGACCCATGGATTCATTCATTCATTCAAGTTATTTTATTTTAGTATTTTACAATTACTGTTCTTCAGGAATTATATCAATCACAAACCGTGGTGATGTTTCATACTTTTTTGCATTTAATGTGCATGTGTTTTACAAATGCAAAGAGCAATCATAGGGGTGAGGTGGGGAAATGGTACCTCCAGTTTTTAAAGAGGCTGTGGTCCATCTCCTTCTCAAGAAATCTTCCATGGATCTTACAATACTGGACAATTTTCATCTGGTTTCCAACCTTCCCTTTTTGGAGAAGCTTGTTGAGAAAGTGGTTAGTTTACAGTACAGATGGTCCTGGGTGAAACTGATTACCTGGACCCCTTCCAGTTGAGTTCATTCCAGGATATAGCACTAAAACAGCACGGATCACACCATTAGATGACTTCTGGCAGGACTTAGATGGAAGTAGTGCATCTATTCCAGCCAGCCTCGATTTCTCAGCACCTTTTGATACCATCAAACATGGTATCCTTTTGGACTGGTTTTGAGGTTCAGGAGTGGGAGGTACAGTGTCATATTGGGTTTTTTCCTTCCTCTATGACTGTTTAAAATCAGTATTTGAGGGGAACCTAACCTAGGCCCCCTGCATTGCAGGTTTCCCCAGTACTCACTTACATAAAACTGCTGGGTGAGATTATGTATTGGTATGGGGTCAAGTATCATCAATAGGCCAACAATACCCAGTTATACATCTTCACCCTAGGCCGACCAAGTGATTGGTCAAGGCTCTGTCTAGAACATTGGTTCTTAAACTGTTTGACCTAATTACCCCTTTCCCCATTCTCATATAATCTCATTACCCCCCTCCCCCCACCCCCAAAGACTCTGTTGTTTTATACAAGTATCTCAGCAGCAGCAGTCCCAAACTGGATCCTTGAGTTACAAACAAGCAATTACAAATTGTTCCATTACCCCATGGATATGCTCAAATTACCCCCTTGGGAGTAATTATTCCCAGTTTAAGAACTACTGATCTAGAGACTCTGGGAGTCTGGAAAGGGAAAAGAAGCTTTGATAAGCTTTTGACCCTTGGATAAGGAGCGAAACGTTTCCATTAAGAAAATAGAAATCCAGTTGACATGATTCAAGCTACAGAAAATTCCACCTGGATGACTGAGAACCTTCATAGACATATTGCCATACATTTTGGGGATGAAACCCTGAAGTTGGTAAGGAAATTCGAGAAGACAGCAAGAAAGGTGGCAGACTATAGAAACCACCTACGTTTTAACCTCAGATGCAGACAACAGAGACTCATCCCGACAAGCCTACGCCTGCAATCTACAGTTAAGGGTCACAGAGCAGATCAGATCCTGCAGCAGGCACAAAGACATCTTCTAAATGAAAGAATAAGGCAAGTCCACTTCACCATTGATGCCCTGCAATACAATTTTGAAAACCTTCACCAGGAACTCACATCCACCCTTCCTGACCCAATCCTGGATAGAGTTATTCAGCTTGGCAATAAAGTACAGCTGGCCCAGCATCACAAGACAAAGGAGAGGCAAACTAAGAAATTTGACATTCTTCTTTCTCGCAGCAAGCAGAAACAAGGAACTGGAGAAACCACTGGGAGGAACAACAACAACAGGACCACAGAGGACAAAAAGAACATGTGGGTGAAAAATCTCTCAGACAGAGAACTTACCCAACCAGAGAGAGATGTCCTAGCCAAAGGTCTTAATTTTGCCATCACTCCCAAGCAAGTTCCGGTTGTGGAGCTCATTACAGCCACAGAATCTGCCATCCACAACAACCACCTACCTTTTGAAGAAGCAGAACAACTCCGGCTTAAAATATCTGCAGCTCTGTCCAGTGCTCAACCTCCTCCCCCCAACCTTACCGTCCAAGAGAGGAGAGCCCTGACAGCCCTCAGCAAAGATGAAACCATCACCATTTTACCTGCTGACAAAGGAAGATGTACAGTGGTTCTAAACACTGCAGACTACCACAATAAAATTACCTCACTTTTGGAGGATCACCATACATATGAAAAACTGAAAAGAGACCCCACCAACAATTACAAGAAAAAGGCAATAGACAGTTTGAAACAATTGGAACATGATGGCTCCATCGATAGGATTACCTACCACCGTCTGTATCCTGGAGAAGCCATCCCCTGCATCTACGGACTTCCTAAGATCCACAAGGAAGGAACACCCCTCCGACCCATAGTCAGCAGCATCAATTCGGTAACATACAACATTGCCAAACACCTCTCTACCATACTAGCACCTCTAGTTGGACACTCTGAACACCACATCCATAATTCGGAAGAATTTGTTTCCAAAGCAAAGATCCTGAAACTGGATACAGATGAAACTATGGTCTCCTTTGATGTGTCCTCCCTTTTCACCAGCATCCCCACCACTCATGCTCTATCCGCTGTCAGGAAGAGACTAGAAGAGGACAGCACCCTGGAAAGGAGAAGCCATCTCAACCCAAACCAGATCTGCCATCTTCTGGACCTGTGTCTTAACACCACTTATTTCACATACAGAGGTGACTTTTACAGACAAAAACACGGCTGTGCCATGGGTTCTCCTGTGTCACCCATTGTGGCCAATTTATACATGGAAGAAGTGGAGAAGAAAGCACTCAACACATTCCAGGGAACGGTGCCCACCCACTGGTTTAGGTATGTGGATGACACCTGGGTCAAAATCAAGGCCCAGGAAGTACAGGCCTTCACGGACCATATAAACACTATAGATGCCAACATTAGCTTCACCAGAGAAGACACCAAGGACAACAGACTGGCATTCCTAGACTGTGAAGTCCTCATTGGGACCGGTGGCAAGCTAGAAATAGGGATCTACAGGAAACCCACACACACAGATCAATATCTGATGTTTGACTCCCACCATCCACTGCAGCACAAACTAGGAGTCATCAGGACATTGTCACACAGAGCAGAAACCATCCCCACCTCCATGGATTCCAAAAAGAATGAAAATCAGCACCTGAGAACAGCCCTGAAGGCCTGTGGATATCCAAATTGGGCCTTCACCAAATCTAAATCTACCAGACCTAAAACAGCGACAGATAGGGCTGAGACTCAGAGTAAACGAAAGAACCTGGTCATTCCCTACATGGCTGGCGTGTCTGAAAAGATAAAACGGATATTTGGCAAACACCACATACCTGTATATTTCAAACCCACCAACACACTGAGACAGAGGCTTGTACACCCCAAAGATCAAACTCCAAAACATAAGAAAAGCAATGTAGTTTATGCAATCCAGTGCAGTGAGGAGTGCTCTGAACTCTACATTGGAGAAACCAAACAACCTATGTACAGGAGGATGGCACAACACAGGAGAAATAACACCACAGGACCAGAGTCAGCAGTTTATCTTCATCTAAAAGAAAAAGGACACTCATTTGAGGACATTAATGTTCACATTTTAGACAGAGAAGATAGGTGGTTTGAGAGAGGGGTCAAGGAATCCATTTATGCCAACTTGGAAAATCCTTCCTTGAATAGAGGTGGGGGCCTCAGGCACAAACTCTCCCCCATCTTCCTCCCCGTGTTGTCTTCTGTGCCTAGGAAGATTAAGACCATTTCAGAAGCTCAACAGCAGCATGGTGTTTTTAACGACCCTCCATTAGATGATAAAAGGACTTAAAAATTACATCTCAATATAACCATGATCTAGCCCCAGGTGTAAGGTCACACAGCTACCTAGGAACATATTTAGGATTCCCTTACCAACTTTGCTCAGACTGAAGAAGCCCCTTGGATAAGGAGCGAAACGTTTCCATTAAGAAAATAGAAATCCAGTTGACATGATTCAAGCTACAGAAAATTCCACCTGGATGACTGAGAACCTTCATAGACATATTGCCATACATTTTGGGGATGAAACCCTGAAGTTGGTAAGGAAATTCGAGAAGACAGCAAGAAAGGTGGCAGACTATAGAAACCACCTACGTTTTAACCTCAGATGCAGACAACAGAGACTCATCCCGACAAGCCTACGCCTGCAATCTACAGTTAAGGGTCACAGAGCAGATCAGATCCTGCAGCAGGCACAAAGACATCTTCTAAATGAAAGAATAAGGCAAGTCCACTTCACCATTGATGCCCTGCAATACAATTTTGAAAACCTTCACCAGGAACTCACATCCACCCTTCCTGACCCAATCCTGGATAGAGTTATTCAGCTTGGCAATAAAGTACAGCTGGCCCAGCATCACAAGACAAAGGAGAGGCAAACTAAGAAATTTGACATTCTTCTTTCTCGCAGCAAGCAGAAACAAGGAACTGGAGAAACCACTGGGAGGAACAACAACAACAGGACCACAGAGGACAAAAAGAACATGTGGGTGAAAAATCTCTCAGACAGAGAACTTACCCAACCAGAGAGAGATGTCCTAGCCAAAGGTCTTAATTTTGCCATCACTCCCAAGCAAGTTCCGGTTGTGGAGCTCATTACAGCCACAGAATCTGCCATCCACAACAACCACCTACCTTTTGAAGAAGCAGAACAACTCCGGCTTAAAATATCTGCAGCTCTGTCCAGTGCTCAACCTCCTCCCCCCAACCTTACCGTCCAAGAGAGGAGAGCCCTGACAGCCCTCAGCAAAGATGAAACCATCACCATTTTACCTGCTGACAAAGGAAGATGTACAGTGGTTCTAAACACTGCAGACTACCACAATAAAATTACCTCACTTTTGGAGGATCACCATACATATGAAAAACTGAAAAGAGACCCCACCAACAATTACAAGAAAAAGGCAATAGACAGTTTGAAACAATTGGAACATGATGGCTCCATCGATAGGATTACCTACCACCGTCTGTATCCTGGAGAAGCCATCCCCTGCATCTACGGACTTCCTAAGATCCACAAGGAAGGAACACCCCTCCGACCCATAGTCAGCAGCATCAATTCGGTAACATACAACATTGCCAAACACCTCTCTACCATACTAGCACCTCTAGTTGGACACTCTGAACACCACATCCATAATTCGGAAGAATTTGTTTCCAAAGCAAAGATCCTGAAACTGGATACAGATGAAACTATGGTCTCCTTTGATGTGTCCTCCCTTTTCACCAGCATCCCCACCACTCATGCTCTATCCGCTGTCAGGAAGAGACTAGAAGAGGACAGCACCCTGGAAAGGAGAAGCCATCTCAACCCAAACCAGATCTGCCATCTTCTGGACCTGTGTCTTAACACCACTTATTTCACATACAGAGGTGACTTTTACAGACAAAAACACGGCTGTGCCATGGGTTCTCCTGTGTCACCCATTGTGGCCAATTTATACATGGAAGAAGTGGAGAAGAAAGCACTCAACACATTCCAGGGAACGGTGCCCACCCACTGGTTTAGGTATGTGGATGACACCTGGGTCAAAATCAAGGCCCAGGAAGTACAGGCCTTCACGGACCATATAAACACTATAGATGCCAACATTAGCTTCACCAGAGAAGACACCAAGGACAACAGACTGGCATTCCTAGACTGTGAAGTCCTCATTGGGACCGGTGGCAAGCTAGAAATAGGGATCTACAGGAAACCCACACACACAGATCAATATCTGATGTTTGACTCCCACCATCCACTGCAGCACAAACTAGGAGTCATCAGGACATTGTCACACAGAGCAGAAACCATCCCCACCTCCATGGATTCCAAAAAGAATGAAAATCAGCACCTGAGAACAGCCCTGAAGGCCTGTGGATATCCAAATTGGGCCTTCACCAAATCTAAATCTACCAGACCTAAAACAGCGACAGATAGGGCTGAGACTCAGAGTAAACGAAAGAACCTGGTCATTCCCTACATGGCTGGCGTGTCTGAAAAGATAAAACGGATATTTGGCAAACACCACATACCTGTATATTTCAAACCCACCAACACACTGAGACAGAGGCTTGTACACCCCAAAGATCAAACTCCAAAACATAAGAAAAGCAATGTAGTTTATGCAATCCAGTGCAGTGAGGAGTGCTCTGAACTCTACATTGGAGAAACCAAACAACCTATGTACAGGAGGATGGCACAACACAGGAGAAATAACACCACAGGACCAGAGTCAGCAGTTTATCTTCATCTAAAAGAAAAAGGACACTCATTTGAGGACATTAATGTTCACATTTTAGACAGAGAAGATAGGTGGTTTGAGAGAGGGGTCAAGGAATCCATTTATGCCAACTTGGAAAATCCTTCCTTGAATAGAGGTGGGGGCCTCAGGCACAAACTCTCCCCCATCTTCCTCCCCGTGTTGTCTTCTGTGCCTAGGAAGATTAAGACCATTTCAGAAGCTCAACAGCAGCATGGTGTTTTTAACGACCCTCCATTAGATGATAAAAGGACTTAAAAATTACATCTCAATATAACCATGATCTAGCCCCAGGTGTAAGGTCACACAGCTACCTAGGAACATATTTAGGATTCCCTTACCAACTTTGCTCAGACTGAAGAAGCCCCTTGGATAAGGAGCGAAACGTTTCCATTAAGAAAATAGAAATCCAGTTGACATGATTCAAGCTACAGAAAATTCCACCTGGATGACTGAGAACCTTCATAGACAAGCTTTGACTCAGCCTTAGCAAGTCCAAGTAGCTGAGGGTTTTGGAGTCCTCTGACTCTGGGGATTCTCTGCCTTTGGTCCTAGATGGGGTTGTACTCCCCCAGGCAGAATTGGTGCACAATTTGGGGGTCTTCCTGGACCCTTGGCTCCTTCTGGAGGAGCACGTGGCTACCATGGCCAGGACGGCCTTTGCACAAATCCATCTAGTATGCCAATTGTACCCATTCCTGGATCAGGAGGCCTACTCACCATCATTAGTCTTCTCCCTTCTAGACTACTAAAATTTACTTTACATGGGGCTGCCCTTGAAAACTACCCAGAAGCTGATATCAACCCTTTGAGGTAGTCCAGACCAGGAAACCAAAGTCATGAATACTAATACTACTTTTATTGTAAGGTTACAGTAACAGAATCTTGCAAGTCTGAAAGTGCTTTCCCCTTCCCTTGCCTTTACATTCCAGAGAACTAGGGAGGTCAATTCTGAGATGCTTTCTCAAATTACATTTCTGGTTTGGACTCAGATTTCATTTATCAGACCACTGTCTAGGCTGTGGCTCTTCCTCCTGTCTCTCAAGGTTATTTTCACAGCTGCTTTTGGTCCAGAATGCAGTGGGACCTCAATGTGCCCATGTCACAGCACTGCTTTGTGAACTGCACTGGCCCCCTATAAACTTCCAGGTGAAATCCCAGGCGCAGTTTATCACCTATAAAGCCTTTTATGCCTCAGGGATATCTTACTTAAGGACTGCCTGTTTCCAATTGTTTCTGCTCAGCCTGTGAGATTTGGCAAAGTGGGCATGTTCTGGATCCCTTCCACAAAACAGTGTCACTGAAAGAGTGTGCCTTCTTTTTTATTTTATTTATTTATTTATTTATTTATTTATTTATTTATTTATTATTGTACCATTAATTAATGGTATTTATACCCCGCCTATCCCCTCCCTAAGCGGAGGGCTCTAGGCGGCTTACAATCATAATACATATTATATTATTTATACAGTCATATTATATTACCCGCGCAGTTAGGGAGGGGGTGAGGGAACCGGCTCTTCAATCACAGGTCGGACTACATGTCCCAGGAACCTTTGCTTCTGAGCCGGCTGCTGACGTCCAGGAAGTTGTCGTTTTTTCGGGATCTGCCGTCCTCTGCCATCCTCCGCCGCCATCCACGGGGACCAGCTTTCTTCTTGGTCCGAGGGCGACCCTCCAAGAAGGATGCCAGCAAAGTGGCCCACGTGAGTGGTCCCCAAGGTGTTTGGAAGATTGTACTTGTCCCGCCACGCGAGTTGGACGATGAGGAAGTTGTTCTACAGAACAAGAAAGCATTGGCAAGCATAATTTTATGTTTGGAGGACAGCCAATTATGTTACGTTAGAGATCTCCAGTTAGCCAGTGGGTGTTGGGAAGCTTTAAGAAATGTTTATCTTAGAAGCACACCGTTATGCAAAGTTATGTTGACAAGGAAGCTTTATCATGCTAGATTACATGAAAATGAAAGTATTCTTGAACATTTGCATTATATGACTGGTTTGTTCCTTGAATTAGCACAGAGGGATATGCAGTTCTCAGAAGCGCATAAGGTTTATGTAATTCTCAGTTCTCTTAATGAAACATGGGATAATTTAGCTACCAGTTTCGGGTCTTTATCTGAGAGGGATTTGACCATAAATTATTTGACTGGTCGGCTTCTGGAGGAGGAACAAAGGAGAAAAAGTTATAACGTAATTAAGCCAAAGCAAAGCAGTATGTCTGTTAAGGAATGTTATTCTTGTAACACTGATAATGTTTTATCTGTGAAACACTGTTTTCGCTGTCAGTCTGATAAGCATTTGCAGAAAAACTGTGATAAAAGGAAACCAAAAGTCAAGCCGAGGATTTCCAAGCAACGAAGTGCTGTCCAGCTGTCGGTGATTAATTCTACAGGATGGAATTTAAAGGAGCCGTGGCTTCTTGACAGCGGAGCAAGCCAAAACATTGGCAATGATAGGCAGATGTTTAAAAGGTTTATGCAGGCTGAATGGAATCATGTTAGCCTGGCAAATGGGAGTGTTGCATCTGTTACTGGCAAAGGGTTTGTGTATGTACCAAGTTTAAATACTGAATTATCTATGCTATGTGTACCAGACTTAGAGTATAACATCATAAGTGTTTCTCAGTTAGATAACCAGGGATATGATGTAAAGTTTGGTAAGAGTGAATGCATTGTTATGAAGGATAATCATGTCTGTGGTAAGGGTGTATTACAGAACAGTTTATATGTAATGGTGAAACCCAGGAGAGAATTAACCCATGATGTAGCCATGATCAACAAACCAACCCATGATTCATGTGAACATTTGTGGCATTGAAGGTTGGGGCATCCAAGTTTCAAAGTGGTTGAAAAGATGTCTGAAGCAAGTTCTGGAATGGATTTGAAACCGTGCCAAGCTTATCTGGATTGCATGGCATGTAAGGTTGCAAAGTCAAAGGTGTATCCTGTTAGCAAATTTAGTGGTAGAAAGTCACATAAATGTTTTGAATTAGTTCACGCTGACCTAACTGGCCCATTACCAGCCACAATAGGTGGTGCTAAATATGTTTTAGTCATTGTGGATGATTTCACCAGATTTGGGTTCTGTTACCTATTGAAAGCGAAAAGCCAAACATTTGATAAGTTCAGAAATTGGGTGCAGTTTGTGGAACGTAGATATAGCACAAAGGTGTGTAGTTTGCAAACTGACTGGGGAACTGAGTTTATGAGTGGCAGTTTTCAGCAATGGCTCAGTAGGAGGGGCATTGCGCACAGGAGAACCAATCCGCATAGTTCAGCTGAGAATGGCGTAGCGGAACGAAGGAATTTAGCATTACAGACAGTAAAGGATTCATTATTAGCTGACTCAAGGTTATCTAGAGGATACTGGGGAGAAGCTATACTTACTGCTAATTATTTAATTAACAGGTTATGGAGTGTGTCTGTAAATCAAACACCATATTATATGTTGTATGGCAAGAAGCCATCATTAGCTCATTTGAAGGTGTTTGGGTGCACTGCCTATGTTCACGTGCATAAGGAGGTACGTAGGAAAGGGCAGGTAAAAGCACAGAAGATGACGTTTGTGGGGTATGAGCCAGGAACCAAGGGATATAGGTTCACTGATGGCAGAAGACTTGTTATTTCTAGATCAGCAAGTTTTAGTGAGCACAGCAATTGGCTGAAGTTACACGGAGGGAGTGAGGTTTTTCTTCCTGGTCAGGGACAGGTCGAGCTATCAAAGCGGCAAGGGTCCAATTATGTGATTAAGAAGGAAGAGGAAGTAACTCCTAGTGTGCCAATGATGCAGGAGGCTACTGTTTTGCGCAGATCTGAAAGAGTTAACAAGGGCATACCACCTCAGCGTTACACACCAGGTGATGTTAAAGTGTGTTTTATTAATTATGAACCTCGTAGTTATAACGAGGTATTGGAGTTGCCACCGCAAGAGCAGAAAAAGTGGAAAGCTGCTATGGTGGAAATGAGTGCCATTAATTCCCATAAGGTGTTTAAATCTACCAGGCTGCCTGAGGGGCATAGGCATTAGGGTGTAGGTGGGTTTATAAGAAGAAGACCTTAGTCAATGGTGATATTCAGTATAAGGCTAGGCTTGTAGTGCAAGGGTTTTCCCAGGTTAAGAATCAGACTTATGATGAGGTTTTTGCACCAACGCTAAGAGGGGAGACATTTAGGTTTGCCTTAGCTATGGCAGCAGCTGGGAATTGTGTAGTGAACCATTATGTTATCACCACAGCATATCTGCATGCTGATTTGAGGGAAGAAATCTTTATGGCTGAAGCTCCAGGATATGAGTCTAATGATGCAGGGAGAGTGTACAAGCTGCAGAAAGCATTGTATGGACTCAGGCAATCGGCACGTTGCTGGAATCTACGATTAGATGAGGAATTGCAAAGACTGGGGTTCAAGTGTAGCAAGGCTGACCCATGTCTGTATGTAAAGCAATGTGATAATGATGAACAGGTGTTGCTTTTGATTTTTGTAGACGATTTGTGTCTTATAGCTAAAGATCAAAGCAGGGTAATTGAATTTACTGAAAAACTGAAGCAACAATTTGATGTTAAAGATCTGGGAGAGATTAGAAATTACCTAGGTGTAGGTATTCAGAAGGTTGATGGGGGATTCGTTCTAGAGCAGTGGAAGAAAATTGAACAACTGCTAACAGAGAACAATATGGAACATTGCAAGGAGGTTCCTACCCCGATGACAACTGATTTTGTTAAGACAGAGGCTGGAGATGACCAAACATCATGTAATCAGGAACACTATCAATCAATAATTGGAAGTTTATTGTATTTAGCACAATGGTCGCGTCCCGATATCGGGCATGTGGTAAATGTCCTGAGTAGATATGTTACACAACCTACCCAGAAGCATTGGAAAGGTATTAAACGTGTGTTCAGGTATCTTAAGGGGACTATTAATAAATGTTTATTGATAAAACCTTGTAAACCATTGGAATTAAAATGCTATGTAGATAGTGATTGGGGTAATGATGTACATGATAGAAAATCAATGACAGGATTGATAATTATGTTTGGTGACACCTTGGTGGGGTGGAGGTCTCGGAAACAGAGTTCTGTCGCAGTATCAACTGCAGAGGCAGAGTACGCTGCACTGTCTGACCTATGTTCAGAGTTAATATGGTATAGGCAATTGTTAATGGATGTTAATATAACAATTAATGAACCTATATGTGTATATGACGACAGTGAATCGTGTATACAGATTGCAAAGATTGATAGGATCAGAGGGAGGAGCAAACATGTTGATATCAAGTATCACAATGTTAGGAATGCTGTGAAAGAATCTCTGATTAATTTGCAATATTGTCCATCTGAGAGTAATGTAGCAGATGTGATGACAAAGCCTCTAAGTATAGAGAGACATAGGATGTGTATATCCAAAATGTGTATGTCTTCTATTCTGTATAAATGAAATGTAATATATATTGTAAATTGGAGGGGTGTTGGGGTTTGTATATACCCAGAAATTTACAGTTAGATAAATTATACTGGAGAGGCTTGATATTTAGGTGAGAGGGGAATTATTCTGCAAGTCACCCAATTAGCAGCCATTGTTGTAGGGATGATGTGGCAGTGTATGACTCATACTACAGGTGCTATCATTTAGCTGGGTGTGGCAGAAGATGAGAGTGACCTATAATGTGATTGGTCAGTTTATGTATATAAACAGAGAATATCTGGTATTTTTTCTTCTCGTTTGCTGTAACTACTCATCGCTGTATCATTTGTTACCCGTGTGGATGTATTCTGTAATATGTATGTATATATAGTAAATACAATATTTTATCTAATCTTTGCTTTAGTGTCTATTTACTGCATAGAACGTGAATCCCTGGTGTCTTGGAAAATAGAGCAGGCCACTCCACCGCGCGCACTCTGACACTTCTGTTCTTCCATAGGGCCCTAAAGACCTGGCTCTTCCCTCAAGCATTGGTCAGCCTGTAGGACAAGCCTGTATAGAATGCAAGACCCATGAATGAGATATGTCTTGGTTGGCCTCAGTTGCTGCTGTTCTTATTGTTATTTCTATTATTCCATTATCCTCTTGCTCTTGCTGTTGCTGCTGCTATTGTTCTTAATGTTCTGAAGGTATATTATATTATACTGTTTTTTTATTCCTTGTTTTCAAGTTTTTTCAAACTGTCAGCCACCCTGAGTTATTCTTGCAAATGGAGTGGCCACATGAATGTAATAAATAAATAATAAACAAGCAAACAAGCAAATAAATAAATGTACATTGATAATGAGGTTTGCTACAAGTGAGGAGTTGAATAGTTTCCCTGCTGATGAAAAACTGCCTTTTTGAAACAGCTATTTACATTGAAAGGGTACTCCCTTAACTCACATTGAGATGACATCCCCCATAATCCCCTTTCCCATGCTATGGTCCTGATGAAAATAATTTTGAAAGTTTTCCCATTAATGTATCAGGAATTAAACTTATTTTCAGGCTCCCAGGTGAGGTTCTGTGGTGAACTAGACATCTCTGAAGGAGTGGAGACAGCACTACAGCAGTGAACAGTGGCCAGTGGTGATTTCTGGCCAGCAAAGTCTTTCTGGGTAAAAGAAAGACCAAGAGATTGCCCATCTGCACCCCGGACAGCTGCTCCTTGTGAGGAGACCATGGGATGGAAGTCTTGTGGTTTCCTCGTGAGTAGAGCAGCAGGCGGATGAGGAAGAAATAGCATGCTCACACTCACCACACAGCCTTTTAAGGACACTAAGTTCGACCAAACCCTCACTTTCTTAATCACCTTTGGATACAATCAATTTACAATTGAAAAGAAGTCTTTTGAAACAGCTCTACAAAGAAAACAGCCACTTGGTGAGTCAGCCTTCCTTCTGAATTACAGAAAGTAAAGAGGAAAATAATACTTTTAAAAGACTTTAAAATAACAGCAAAGTGCTTAACAAGATTTTCACTAAGAAAGTTACAAATGGATAAAGTGGACTGTATAAATTTGAAAGATTAACATTTTGGCAAAAGTGCTTTTTGGAATTAAATAAATAGACCAGACCCTCATGGGAATGTTGACTGTCTGATATCAAAGAGAAAAGACAATAGGTGAATTTTACAAAACAAGGAGATAAGTGTAATATGAGATGCACTGTGTCATTAAAATTATGGAAAGACAGACTGGATTAAAGCCTTAAGGGTATAGAAAATGTTAAAGAGGAAGAAAAAAAAGGAGAAGCCTGCCTTTTACTTTCACCTTTGTAATTGACTTATTTTCACTTTTTGATTATAAATAAAAGAATGGCGACCACCAGAAAAGCGACAAAGTTTGGCGATGGAAGGAGAGGATCATTGGAGCAACTGACAGAAAAGGGGATTAACCCATAAATATTATGGAAGATGTTTGAAGAGATGGGAAAGCAAGTATCTGAAGCTGTCAAATCTATTAAAAGTGATCTGGTTGATTTTGAAGCAAGAATGGAAGAATGGTTTGTAAAGATGAAAGAGGAGATGAAAGAAGAAGCTACAAAAAAATTGAATCTACAGGACAACTTCAAGGAGAAGTAAAAAAATATTAGTGACAAAGTGGGAATTTTAGAAAGTAAAACTGAAATAATAAACAGAGAGATGGAAAAGGACTTAGACAATCTGGCATTACTGGAATTTAGAGAAAAAAGAATTCTACTTGAGACTTAGAGCAGTTCCAGAGGATCCTGGAGAAGACACTAGAGAAAAGGTTGTTCAATCTTTAACAATTTTTTTGGAATGAGATGAAGATGATATGGAGGCAGAGATTGATCAAGTATATAGAATCAATATGTGATTTGCAAAATTAAGAATCTTGGATGATCCTTTAGAAGGAATGGAAATATTAATGGAAAAAGTAAAGGATGTTGGGGCATCAGCTGGCTTTAAAATTAATAACCAAAAGATGAAGATGTTGACAAAGATATGAAAATGGGAAATCAAAGGAAACTGATGGGGAAAAAAACTGGTTTTAAGATTGAGAAAAAAGTGAAATACTTGGGTATTACTATTTGAATTTATGTTATTTTAGAACAATTACGTTAAGATATGGAATGAAATTAAGTAGGATATGTTAAGATAGGAGAAATTACAATTGCCACTGTTGGGGAGAATTTCTGTGATAAAAATGAATGTATTGCCTAGAATGTTTACCTATTTACCGATTCAAACATTACCTATTTTGACAACTGATGCACCATTTAAGCAAAGATATATCTAGGTTTGTATGGCAAGGGAAAAAGCCAAGGGTTAAATACAAAGTCCTCCAAAATGCAAAGGAACAAGGAGGATTGGGATTGCCTGATTTGAAGTTGTATTTTGCAGCCTATTTGGTTTGGATGAAAGAGTGGGTGTTGCTGAGAAATAAAATAATTATGTTTAGAACTACAAAGACACTATCTGAGGTTTGGATGGCATGGTTTTCTATGGTATGAAAAAGTCAAGGTTAATGTAGATTTTAAAAATCACTATATTAGAAGTGCCATATTGAGAATATGGAATAGATATAACCCTAGACTGTGCCTGAAAATGCCTTTATGGGTCTCAGCACAAGCATTTTATAGAAAAGAAACAGCAGGTAAAGAGAAATGGTTAACCTATTGAGAGTGTTAGAACAAGAGAATGGAGAATATAAGATGAAACCAAGAAAGCAACTGGCTGCAGAGGGATTTAGTTTTCAATAGTTTTTGTACACAAGGTTAAGAGAAAGGTTTAAAGTAGATAATAGGACATTTGGAACTGAGCAGCAGAAGACTGAATTTGAAGTTGAATTATGTACAAATGATGAACATGTAATTGCTAAAATGTATAAACTTTTGCTGAAATTTGAAATGGAGGAAGAACAAGTGAAAGTTCTTGTTTATTCGTTCAGTCGCTTCCGACTCTTTGTGACTTCATGGACCAGCCCACGCCAGAGCTTCCTGTCGGCTGTTGCCACCCACAGCTCCCCCATGGTCGAGTCCATCACCTCCTGTATCTACTTGAAATTGTATGTTGCACCAAGCTGATCCACATTTTGAAACAGACCAGTATTACTGTCCATATTTGTATCAGAACATGCTTCTGGGTACCTCTTATCTCTCTGTTTTATTCCGCAGTAACAAAATAGCAGTCCTTTTAAGATCTGTAGCCATCTCTGTATCCATGTCATTCATCTCTGTCCCTCTCCACTTCATGTCAGTTTAAAAGGTGAGAAGCTATCAACACCTCAGCTAGTTCAGTTTCTTCATCCACACATTTTCCCCTCTATTTCTCTGTTTTCTTATCTCTAGGGTGTCTCCTCTGAGTGGCCTAAGGGTTCTAACTACAAGACTGTAACCTCACAAGTGCAAAACCGTGTGTGTGTGTGTGTGTGTGTGTGTGTGTGTGAGAGAGAGAAAGAGAGAGACAGAGAGAGACCAAGGGACAGAGAGCGAAGTCACGCAGCAGTAAATGATTAGTTTGGGCCTTCTAACTCTGGTAATGGTAGGCTTCTTCATTATTTAAATGTGAGTTTGTGGGCCATTTCTGCTTTTTCTATATGCTTAGTGCTCTTGTTTCCTACTGTTGTGGATTCAGTGTTCATGTCGCTGATTGCTAGTAATGTGGAAAAATAAATATGCAAAGCAAGTGGCACTCCAGGGCCCACTTATCCTTGTCAGGGAAAGCCAAACTAGAGAAGCAAAGGGAAAGAAATGAAAAGCATTCTAGAAAATGCTGCAATATGACACATGTTCATTTCATTTTGGAGAACAGAAATTTCTGTTCGTAACAAAAAAGGGAGAAGAGAAGGAAATTTTCCACTGAAAGGATTACAGCTTGCAAGAGATATATCTTGAAACTGCTGTGCCACAATTCCCAGCACTTTTGACTTTTTGATGTCACTCATGATTGGTATTTGAATCCAGCCTTCCTGATGGATAGTTTAGGTCAGTCCTATCAATACGTAATAGTTGTATCCAGAGCTACTCATCAGCTAGATGCTGTACTTCCTGGACAAATCTCAAAAATACAGAGGGACTCTACCATTTTTTTTCTGTCTGGAAGATTCTTTGAGCAAGAATGGTGATGGGGTCCAACTCAGAAGACAGTGAACTGCCTTAAATTGAATATGGTTCCACTGAATTCAGAGAGCCAGGTTGGTGTAGAGGTTAAGGCATCAGGCTAGAAACCGGGAGACCATGAGTTCTAGTCCTGCCTTAGGCACAAAGCCAGCTAGGTGACCTTGTGCCAGTCACTTTCTCTCAGCCCTAGGAAGGAGGCAGTGGCAAATCACTTCTGAAAAACCTTGCTAAGAAAACTGCAGGGACTTTTCCAGGCAGTCTGCAAGAATAGGATACGATTGAATGGATTAAAAAAAAATAGACTTAGGGGTGGGGAACCTGTACTCCTCCAGATGGAGGTGGGCTACAATTTCTGGCAGTCCTAGCAGCATGGATTATAGTGAGAGACTGTAACTTAGCATTGGTTTTTCTTCTACCAGTTTTCATTCAATGTAATGATAGAACATTTTGCTTTCAAAATTTCTTTCAGGGGAGAGGAGAAATTTGGTAATATTCACATAGTTGTTATTTGTATTTATTTAGGTAGGAGGTAGGGACAGGCTCCTTATGGAGTTCAGTTTCTGATATCTTTAGTGGTGGGGGGCAACTATCTCAAACTCTTTATCCATCATGGTTGGGAATTTGGGAATCACAAGGAGCAGGGACTCTCAACAGCCTCTACAGATGTCTGATAGAGATGGACAGATTTTGTTTTTGTCGCCTCCACCTCTCAGCGCATGGGAGGGGTGGGCTAGGCAACACAATGGGCAGGAGCAGAGCAGCTGATTGGAGGGAACCCGGAAGGGGAATCACTTCCGCCCACCGCGCCGCCTGCCCCGCCTCCCCTGCGCACCGACAGGAGGAGGCAACCACCCCCGTCCCATTTTCGTCTCAAGGAAATATGGTCAGTCTACATATGTATGAGTCTATATATGCCAGAACAATATTATTTTTCTTTGTGTCCAAAGAAAAATGCTATGAATATGAACTTCTTTATTGTGTGTAGGAATATCACCTGCTTTCCTTTTTGAGTACCTTCCTATATTACTTTTCTCAAGCAGATTTAAAATAAAGCACCTAAAAAGAGAAGATAGGTGGTTTGAGAGAGGGGTCAAGGAATCCATTTATGCCAACTTGGAAAATCCTTCCTTGAATAGAGGTGGGGGCCTCAGGCACAAACTCTCCCCCATCTTCCTCCCCGTGTTGTCTTCTGTGCCTAGGAAGATTAAGACCATTTCAGAAGCTCAACAGCAGCATGGTGTTTTTAACGACCCTCCATTAGATGATAAAAGGACTTAAAAATTACATCTCAATATAACCATGACCTAGCCCCAGGTGTAAGGTCACACAGCTACCTAGGAACATATTTAGGATTCCCTTACCAACTTTGCTCAGACTGAAGAAGCCCCTTGGATAAGGAGCGAAACGTTTCCATTAAGAAAATAGAAATCCAGTTGACATGATTCAAGCTACAGACAATTCCACCTGGATGACTGAGAACCTTCATAGACTAAACCAATACAGTTCTACAGATTAAACCAAAATTTCCTCTGGAACAGCTGTCAAGAAAAGAGGGCAAGGTGATTTGGAAATCTAGCTTTCTGAGCTCTTGAAGTATTTTTTCCTTTTCTTTTTTCTTTTGCATTGTATTTTCTTCCTCAGATGTTCAGAAAACAGATTTCTGATCCTCTGCATCTGGATTAAATCCAAAGTGAATTCTTTTTAAATAAAAAGACCAACTAATTGGAAGTAGGCAAGAGAAAAATTATATTAGAGATTTGTAACTTTCATGCTCCAGCCCATCTTATGCAGATTTATGTGGGAGTTCTGATAAATACAATGGGTTTTCCTTCCCATAGATTGCAACCCTGAAGACACTGTTAGGATACTTGTCAATTTTTTTGGAAATAGCAAATGTCGGCTATTTACCCACCTCAAATATCCATAGGTAGATTTTGGGTTACCACCCCAGGATTCATTGCTTGGCAATGGAATGGAAAATCAAAGGCAGATTTACCCTTTGGTTGAAAATCTAAGATTTGCTCCTGTTATTTAATTAGATTCTCTGCAGCACTTACCAGAATGCTATTGGAATGTTTCTATTCTAGTTTAAGAAGAAAACCAATATATTGTAAGTATGAATTCATTATGTAACAGCACTTTTGTTCAGCCATCAACATTACAGTGTGGTAAGAGGTATTATTTAAACAATGTTATAGAGAAGTAATATGAAAAAATACATTTTGTGAAATTTTATACCACCAGAATGATATAATTCTAAGAGAGAGAGAATTGTCTCCCTGGCCTAAAAATATGTGCATACTAAGAGTTGTTTCACAGTCACTCATGCCCTGGTCATCTCCCATATAGACTATTGTAATGCACTCTACATGGGGCTACCCTTGAAGAGTATCCGGAAGCTTCAACTGGTCCAGAATGCGGCTGCGCGTGTAGTTATGAGTGCCCCAAGATCAGCACATGTGACACCTCTGCTCCGCGAGCTGCATTGGTTACCAGTTTGCTTCCGGGTCCAATTCAAGGTGTTGGTTGTCACCTTTAAAGCCCTACATGGCATGGGACCAGGTTACCTAAGGGACCGCCTCGTCCCCAGAACATCGACCCGCCCCACTCGGTCATGCAGAGAGGGCTTGCTACGGACCCCGTCGACAAGAGAATTCCATCTGACGGGGTCCAGGAAGCGGGCATTCTCTGCAGTGACACCCGCCCTCTGGAATATTCTGCCCCTGGAGGTGAGGCTAGCCCCCACACTGATGACCTTCCGAAAACAATTGAAGACCTGGCTCTGCCACCTCGCTTGGGATGGGAGGAGTAATAGCTCCTCTTGGGAATGGCTTGCTCCGTAGAGTTCTTTTAAACTTAACATCAGAGCCTCTTGGGTTTTATATATTTAATTAATTTATATTGATATATATTTATTTACGATATTTTATATGTTTTTATATGTTTTAATTGTCAACTTTGTGTAAACCGCCCAGAGTCCCCTCTGTAGGGGGAGATGGGCGGTGATATAAGTATGATAAATAAATAAATAAATAAATCTTTGCACAAAAATGGTGACAGCAGGCTTGAGGAAGTCCAAAGTTCAGTATATTAAAAACTTTTCACCCAAAACCCCAAAATGACTCCTATGTGACTCAGTAAAGACTTAGCATCTTCCATTGAGTTGGAATAACAAGTTTTGAATGGGAAAAGATGGACAATGGGATGGCGGTGGGTGATATGTACTAGCTGCAATTCTGACAGGCAGCCCTGCCCATTGCAACATTCCCTCTCCCTCTCCAGCTTCTATGAGATTCATTTTCCAGTTGACATGGTGCCAGCTAAATTTTTAAATACCATTTGGCAAGGCATTTCCTTCCATTTTAAGCAAAACCTTCATAGATTTGTTCTTGTATTAAAAATTCAGTAGGAGAGATAGAGACTATTTTAGTATTTCAGAAATAAAAGGGGATGAGCAGCTTATTATCAAGAAGGCACTGTAAATCATTGCCTTTACTCAGGAGCACTTTAAACTATTTTTTTATTCATTCCTTCTTTTGGATTTGCTTTTTCTAATCTGAAGAGAAATCTTGGATGCACGTAGAAATAATTAAGTTTGCTCAAGTTTTGCAACTGGCTGCATATGACCAAAAATGACCTATAAATTGTCAAAGCTCTTCCTACTTACAGGCAAATGCTTAAAACAACTACACTCTCATGCAAGGTATTGCAAACCAAAATGCATTCTAATTACCAGGAAGAAGTAGCAAGTTCACCACACAATGCTTGGTTACATATTGGGTTGCCGTGGATCTCTTAGGCAGAGAAAGGACATTGTTGTTGTTTATTCGTTCAGTCGCTTCCGACTCTTCGTGACTTCATGGACCAGCCCACGCCAGAGCTTCCTGTCGGCCGTCGCCACCCCCAGCTCCCCCACGGTCGAGTCCGTCACCTCCAGAATATCATCCATCCATCTTGCCCTTGGTCGGCCCCCCTTCCTTTTGCCTTCCACTTTCCCTAGCATCAGCTTCTTCTCCAGGGTATCCTGTCTTCTCATTATGTGGCCAAAGTACTTCAGTTTTGCCTTTAATATCATTCCCTCAAGTGAGCAGTCTGGCTTCATTTCCTGGAGTATGGACTGGTTTGATCTTCTTGCAGTCCAAGGCACTCTCAGAATTTTCCTCCAACAGAAAGGACATTACTTCTTATAATTAACCATTGTACAGTTAACAGATTATGGCAAGTAACATTTTCAACCCCCTGAAACAATATGGTTGAACAAGCTGAGAGACTTTCCTACACACTATTGCTTTATCAAAAGCTTCACTCTTGATATACTGTACTTACTGTATTTTCATGATGAATCAGGTCATTGTTGAATTTGGTGACAAATTTCTCAGAGAGCTGGAAGCAAGTTCATATATGTTGAATATATTTACTCCCCTGTTGTTCTACCTAGGACTGATGACCTTCATATTGAACAGAAATTACTACTTCCCCCTATTCCTTTTCTGAAAACATTTGTATACTAAAGCAGTCTGTATATCTAGCCTGATTTACTTACATGCACTTCTGGAACGTTTTCAGAAGGTGAAATATAGTTCAAGCCCGGTGCTTTCTTAAATTCCCCCAGTTGCCATCTCCCCAACTGTCAGGAGAACATGTTCAAAAAGACAATTCATCAGCCACTTTGCCGGTGGATCAGCTGGTCCTGCATGCTAGCTTTTCAAGAAAGGGAGGGGTGGAGGCAGACTGCCTTTGCAAATTAGTCACAATTCCTGTGTAGATCACTGGTAAGGTAAAGGTTCCCCCTCACAGTTGTGCAGTCGTGTCCAATTCTAGGGGCCGGTGCTCATCTCCGTTTGTTAGCCGAAGAGCAGCGTTGTCCAAAGACACTTCCACAGTCATGTGGCTGACATGATGCACACGGAACGCTGTTACCTACCCACCGAAGTGGTACCTATTAATCTACTTGCATTTGCATGCTTTCGAATTGCTAGGTTGGCAAGAGCTGGGGCTAGGGCGGGAGCTCACTCTGTCACGCAGAGCTAGGGATTCGAACCTCCAAACTTGTGATCTTCCGATCGACAAGCCTGGCGTCTTACCAGCTGAGCCACCACTGAGCCATCACTGGTAACAAACTCAGGCAGAAGCCCTTCAGCCCAAGAGTTCAAAAGGTGAAAAACACTTTGGGCAAATCCTCTCTTTATTCCCTGTAGTAACCTATGGCTGCGAGAGCTGGACCATAAGGAAGGCTGAGCGAAGGAAGATAGATGCTTTTGAACTGTGGTGTTGGAGGAAAATTCTGAGAGTGCCTTGGACTGCAAGAAGATCAAACCAGTCCATACTCCAGGAAATCAAGCCAGACTGCTCACTTGAGGGAATGATATTAAAGGCAAAACTGAAGTACTTTGGCCACATAATGAGAAGACAGGATACCCTGGAGAAGATGCTGATGCTGGGGAAAGTGGAAGGCAAAAGGAAGAGGGGCTGACCAAGGGCAAGATGGATGGATGATATTCTGGAGGTGACGGACTCGACCGTGGGGGAGCTGGGGATGGCGACGGCCGACAGGAATCTCTGGCGTGGGCTGGTCCATGAAGTCACGAAGAGTCGGAAGCGACTGAACAAATAAACAACAACAACAATGTGGTGGCAAATGCCCTGAAGTTCTTTTTCACAGTTATCTCTGCATGCAGACATAATGGGGAGTTTTCTTGCAGTAAATTCTCTTAAGCACATGTATGCTATGTGTTCACACATGAAACACAACACTAAAGAGGATGTGGTCACCACAGAATGTAACATCTTCCTCAACCTCTCTCCCTCTGCCCCAGTTGGGCTTAAAAGTGGGTAAGACTATGCATGTATTGGTGTGGGATTATACTGAAAGTTAAGGCTTAGAATTTAAAAATTGGTATGTTTATCAGAGCTTGCTAATTGCTATATCATGCATTATGTCCTTATTTTACTTTCTTGGAGTACTTATGATTCTTTTTTTTAAGTTCTCACTAAAAAAGAAGTAAAATATTTCTGTTCTCTAATTAAATTTGTCTTGTGACTTTTTGTCTGCATGAGCAATAACTGTTCCATACCCTGAAGCAAAGCCCATTAGGTTCCACAGGAAGCTTATATTCACAAAATACCTTGGTCCTTAGTAATCCCTTCAAGTGGGGACTGAGAAGACATATATTATTAGATCTTAACCTGAAACAAGAAGTTTAAAAGTTTCCAACTTGTGAATACTGAATGTCTTTTCAATTCTATTAATTTAATTCAATCACTTATCTATCAGTATTCTCTAACCGAAATAGCACTAATTTGTCAAGCAGCAAAAGTGATTTTGTTCTTCTCCCAGCAATGCTGCAATTGCCAGCTCAAAATATTGTAACGTATAAACATGATAATTTTTCCTCCTCCTGCCATGTTGTTGCATGGTGGACAACACAAAGCAAACAAGGACCAGCATATAAAATCACATTTCATAGATATTTGAGAAACAATGAAGCTAGGTAGTGTTGGAAGGAAATCTTACCAAGGGTTCACCCCGAGCCGGGAATGAAGAAACGCAGGCAATTGCTGGAACAGAGATTAAAGGTTTATTCTCAGAGAACACAAAATACAGAGTAAGCGTGTTGTGGAGGATGGCCACATGTGTATTTCCCCACCAGCCCCTTATATAGGAGAGCTTGGCTGTTGCTATGCAAAGGTGTTCCCGCTCCCTAGGAACTTGAGAAAAGTGCAGTTTACTGGATTTCAGGTGCAGTTTACTGGATTTCAGAGAGGAGACGCTCTGTGGTCAGGTCCCCTGCTGTTTGTGTTTCCTGTCTTGATTGTCTGGGTTCCCTGCGGGGCTGTGGCTTTGTCTACTAGCTTGGAATGTTCACCTTGGAAGGAATCTCTTGTGATTGGATTATGGAGATCTGTTTGGCTGTTCCCCTGAATGGGCTCTGCTAAAGTCTGTGAGTGAGCGACCTTTTGTGTTCCAAGGTTTCTGATTGAATCGGAAGGGAATCTGTTGGGCTTCCTTTTACATTTTAATCTCTGGCATCATCAAACTCATTCCATTTTGTAACCTTTAACTTTGCTCAAGGAGAAGGCAATATTGCAGGGAGACAGTGTTCTGGGGGGAAGACAACATGGAGGGCAGGGAGAGATCTTAATTTCTTCCAACAGTAGTAATCTTGCTTTCAAGACTGGCATTTCATATCATAGATACACAGACATAAGCATATTCAGATGAAATGCCAAAGACCATTAAACAACTGACTTTATTGACTGAACATACTGTATTAAAACATGCAAAACCAATCGAACAACAGAAACAACAGGGATTTTAAAAATAGGAAATTCCTTTTACATTATTCTCAAGACAAGCAAATTGTGTTTCTCAGACTATCCTACTGGCAAACCATCTGTTAAGAATATGAAATATAAAACAACAGGCATCTTTTGAGCGACAATGTACATTGTGTCTCTAAGCTAGAGTCCTTTGTTTTCTGTCTCTTCTCCTACATGTGACTATTATCCTAACATAGTTTAGCATAGCATAACATCAACATAAGAATAAGAATAGATCAGTAGAAATAACCAACTTAACTCCCACAAATAAATATGGTAGATAACTATTTAACAGCCAGACTGTTAGAGCTCAAGGGAATTTGTCACACTGTAGATACAATTTATCTTCCTTACGTTGCTTTTACTCCATACATTTATTTCATAAAAGTTGATCTTATAAAAACCACTGGTGAATAAAATCAGTCCAGGGAAAGCTAACAAGCATGAGATCCTTATGGTTGTTGTGGGTTTTCCGGGCTGTGTGGCCGTGTTCTGGCAGTTTTGGTTCCTAACGTTTCGCCAGTCGCTGTGGCATCCTCTGTGTTATAATTGAGGCCTCTCTGCAAGATACTGTGTTCTGTAGTGGATAATGGGCGGCTGGACAAGTTGACCACCCATTCCTGTTCCTGTACTTCTTTGTTTCTGGGGTTTAATCTAAGCAGTTTCGTTTGAAGTTTAGCTTTCCTTTTTTCTGCTTGTCTCAGTGATGTGGTCTTGATTGTAGTAGTCAGCATGTTGATATGTTCAGGAATCACAGTCTGTTCTAGTTGTTCTTTGAGGCTGTCTATTGTGTGTTGATATTTGTTTAATCTGAGGTGGGCGTCCATGATCATTAGCCGTATCATTTTTCGCCCACTTTGTCTACCGGAAATCTACCCACACTAACCAAGTGCTCCACTACCAAAGCAATAACCCTACCTCACACAAGAGGAGCTGCGTAAGAACATTATTCAGACGAGCACAAACACACTGCAGCAACTCAGAACACCAGAAAAAGGAAACAGACCACTTATATAGCATCTTCCAGCAAAATGGATATCCACGCAACTTTATCAAAAAGTGCCTGACCACTCAACCCAACACAGCAAAACCAACAGAAGCTATGAAAAGGATTACACTGCCATACATCAGAAACATCTCAGAAACTACTAATAGACTGTTACAACCACACGGCATCACTGTAGCACACAAACCAACCAAAACCCTTCAGAACATCGTAAGTAAACCAAAAGACCCAGTAGCCCAAGAAGAAAAAACAGGAGTGATCTACAACATACAGTGTAAGGACTGTAACAGCCACTATGTAGGACAGACTGGCAGAAGACTAGCAGAACGCATCCATGAACACCAACTAGCAGTAAGAAGACATGATGAAAACTCCTTAATCTCACAACACATGGACAGATTTAACCATAGTTTCAACTGGGAAACTGTGAGCATATTAAACCAAGCCAAATCCAAAAATGCTAGAGAATTCCTGGAAGCTTGGCACTCAGACAAAGCAGCCATCAACAGACACATAGAGGTAAACAACATTTACATACCATTCATAAGAGACAATAGAAAAGCCAGAAGACCAGAACACCTCTTGGCCAGCAATCAACAACAAGATATGCAAAGATTAACAGCAGATGAACACTCAAACAACACAATAGACCCTAATCAAGGAACTATTAACTTAATCAACCAAGCAGCACACAACAACCCAATCAAGGTACTACCAAGGAGAGTACAACACCCCCACCAACACAGGCAGGACAAGCCAGGGTATATAAACAGAGAGCAAGTTCCACTCCCTTTTCGCACTGAAGATGTTGTCTAGCTTGGCAATGAAACGTCTGCAAGAAAACAACAAGGCTCAGAGAGCACCAAGGACTCCACAGTTCAACCCTGAGCTACAAATGTTCTCTTTTGTCTTTGTTTGCACAATTTATAAGCTAACATTATAATGCTTTTTCAGCCAGTCTCATTCGTTTTAGTGGGAGCTGTTTGTAGAGCCTTAGCATTGTGAAAATAATATTTCATGTAACAACATAACAGTATAGAATTGTTTGTTTATTGGAGGGCTTATCTAACTGTGGACTTTGACCTCCCCCCCAAGGAGATCACAAGAAAATTCGAGGGGGGATCACAAATTGGGAGGCTTGCCTGAGTGAAGCAAGACTGCTGGTTCTTGAGGAAACTATTCAGAGAAGGCATTTATCATTTGAGGGGGTCACATCATCCCTCCATTTGAGAATCCCCAAGTCTGCATTTATATCTTTTCTTTGAAAGCTAAAGGTGTGTCCTGTTATTTTATGTGCACAAGTCAGTGAGCTGGGTTGTCTGAGAAAGAAAATTACACAGCAAGCTCCATAGCTGACTGGAGACTAGAACGTGGTCTTCATGGTCCATCTTTGACTCTTTAACCATACATTATACTGACTGTTAGGCAACTTCATTGGAACAGAAGAGGTTCGATATTCCTAATGAAAAAATGGTGTAGGTTAAGTGGTTTAATGACAGTCTTTGGAGTATAAAAATCAGCAAACCAAAACAAAAGTTTAGCTAACTATTAATGAGAAATTTGTTTTAAAAACTTTGTGTTTCTACCCCTCACAAAGCCTTTCTTCCTTTTAATCTTGTAGCTCAGCATTAGTAAACAAACAGCACGGTACCTGATGGGGAGGCATTTTTTCCTCATTTGCTCACTCTCCAAATCTTACCACAGCTCAAACTCTGCTCTGTGGAATTAAGATGTTCGCTAATGTATTGGCCTTCCTCAGAATTGTTGTAGATAGAGTGATATGAAGCCATAATGGGTTTTGAGGTTAATACTCGCTGTAGGAAAATGGTTTTATCTCAGTTGGCTGACCTGGGTTATAGATACAGCTGGCACTTCACCATTTTATATCTGCAGCTACTTCCGAAGTACAAAGATTAAGCCAGCTGAGGAACCTTTCAAAGATGTTACAGGCTGTCATTTTGTGGCATCAGCTTTAAAGTTTAGTGGATGACTTTTGTTGCCATAACAAGCCAAAGCATTTTCAGCTAAAACCTTTTAGCCCACTGTGAATTTAGCAGACAACTGCTTGAGGCCTGCTGATAAGCTAAATATGGATCCCCACCCCGATGAAAGCAGAACTGTAGTTATTTCACCAATCATCCAGCAAGGGATGTGCTATACACCTTACATCAAGATAAAGCACACACTTATTCTTAGATACTCTGAAAACACTTCAAGGATGATAGGAGACAAATGCTACTTTGGGAAAATAGTCTACTTTTACTCTCCATAGGGGAACAAAATTTTTCCTTCTACCTTATGCAAGGATTGTGGCAGGTGGATTTTTATAGTTAGCAGTCATCCAATATGGGACACATTGTTCTGCAACAATTAAGTAAAGCAACCTCCAGATCTAGAAGCAAATCCAACTTTTATCCACGGCTCTCATCAGCAAGATAAAAATACTGATTTTGATGCATTGTAGGGGCTCTAATAACAAAATGGATGAGTTAAATACAGAGGGTCGCACTTGACACTTCAGTGATTTTGTCTTTCATTGTTGAAGGCAAGAATAAAGACAGACTGCTGTGGGAGGGGATTTGACATGGTTCTAGAGATTCTGGAATCTTTTAGAGGGCCAAGGGTTGTGGTGGGTCACATGGATAAAGAAATCTTAGGAGTCCTTGGTGTAAGCATAATATGTAAAATGTATGGAACAACTGCTAACAAGTATAATACTCTGCAGAATCTGTCTTCCTATAGCTTTAAATATTTCCCCCCCCTCCATAAGAAATATTTGTTTTTCTACTCCATTCTTGGGATTTTAAAAAAATATTTTGATGGTATTTTTGAGTCTATAAGCATTTCTTGATGAAAAAATTACTATTTCTCTGCTCCAGAATATACTGTACCTCCATACCCACACAATGGCATGATGCCACTGCAAATCAAATACAGCATGCTGTAAAAAAAAGAAAGAAAGAAAGAAAAAGGTGGGGAGGATTACATTAGTTCCTAGATTTTTTTATTTTATTTTCCCCACTTCCTTTCAGCCAGTGAAATACAAATTATTACATATTCCTCCTGTGGCTTCTCCTGAAGGAATGGGGAAAGCCTGCTTAAGGCACTCCTTACTTACCTCTTTGGAGTTGGATATATGGGAAGGCTAGCAGAAAGAGCCCCCTGCCGGTGACTGAGTAGCTGCTGTGAAGTAGAGATAGATCCATAGATATGAGGACTTTGAAGAGAGCTGCTTGTGCTCTATGGAACAATGAAAAAGATTTTGCAAGGAATATACTCTGAACTCCTGACACCTCATTTCTTGCTCACTCATGCACAGTGGTCCCTTCTTTCACCCTTCCAGTAGAGTCTTGTGTGGGCAACTTGAGAGAGACAGAAAGAGAAACGGAGAGAGGACTTAACGGCTGCAAACCTGTAGAGCTCTTGGCAAGCAGAAACCTCCTGGTAAGCTCCATATATGGGCAACATACCAGGCTGAATCAATGGTATGGTCAAACTTGAGTGTTCCAGAACAGTGTCAGGTGTGTTTGGTTTAATCTGCTAATGAAGGAGATTATAGTCTGGCACAGCTCTATGGTGATGCTACTGTGATGAGGTGAGAAAGAATGTAGTTTCTTCTGGTTCTACATCTCCATTGTTCTGTAGCCTCCCTGGCTTAATAATGATGGCAGCAGCTGTTCTTGTGGACAATAGATATGAGTTTTACACAGGATCATTTGTTGGGCTAGTCTTTTCACTGGTTGAAGATCATGAAAGTTATCGTCAAACACATCCGGAGGGCACCAAGTTGGGGAAGATTCGTTCATACACTGGAGAATACAACTGTAACAGCCTTATAATCAGGTACAGTGATACACTAACCCCAGGTTGTTTAGTAATTTTTAACCAGTTGTTTACTTGGGATTTGTGTGTGTGTTTGTATATCTATATACCTAATTTCAGCTGTCAAAATAACAGAAGCTTCTGAATTCCTTCTCAACTGAAACTGACATTCATATCACCTGCCTCTCTTTTCCCCACAGCAGAACCAGGACATGACGTGTCCTCGTTCTTCTATTACAGTTCTTTGTAGTGTTTAGTCCTGTGAAAATTCTGCCCTCTATGAAAGTCTTCTTCCCTCATGAAAAGGATGAAAGCAAGGATGAAGAATTGTCCTCTGTATGGTCTGTGGTAAAAGTCTCAGACAATGAGCAATGCAAAAGACAATGCAAAATGGTTTGGGGGTGTATGTCTAAAAACAGGAAGAGTCAAGAAGCTATTGGCCTGCTGCATGGGAAAGGCTTAGCCAGACTCAGTCAAATGCTTAGGCACAGGATTAAGAATATTGTAGTACATGGCAAATGTAAAAGAGGGGAAGGGCTTCAGCTGCATGGTTGCGGCCACTGAAGTAAATTGGCTCAGCTACTGAAGCGGGAGAATCATAGGAGTGTGGAGCCATTCTGGAAGTTGTGTCAGCATCTTGTATGGAAGGGCGTTCACACATACCACCCCATCATCTCAAAATTAAAATAACACAAAATGGATTCTTTCATAGCATAGATGACAGCAATAAGCAGAGTCCATAAGGGTCAGGGCAGCTCTGTTCAAAACACTGAACAACAAAAAAGACATATTGGGTGGAAAGTGGGTATGTGAGAAATACTGTATGCATCCCCAAAGAGCATGCTTTTTGCAAAGGAGCAAACAAAATAACATTTATTAGTAGCAGTTACCCTTTTCTGTTCTTTTTTTTAGAGCACATTAGGGACATTTGCATACGGAATTTCATATATTACACAAAGTTATGAGTGACACCGAATGTAAATTTTCCAGCACTATTTTAAAAACCTAACCAGCAGCAACCATGACAGCAGCAGCCATTAGAGAGTGAAATAATATAACCTGCAGCACAGACACAGGCCAAGCTGAGATTGATCTGACATCTCTAATTTATACACACACATACACAAACTGCATGGAAAAGCAGTGAGCAATTTTGCTCTCTCTCCCTGGCAATTTATTGCCTTTCCACAGTGTGCAGTGAGAAAAGCAGCACCTTTCTTGCCATGCAGCTTGGAAGAGAATGGGTATGGAGGGAGGAAAGAGCCTGCTATCTTGGTCCAAGAACTATTTAAGTGCTCTGTACTGTATAATGTGAAAGCTCTTCATCTTACTACATGGCATAGGAATGCAGTAACTTGCCCTGGTTTTTTTTTTTCCTTCATTGCCTTGCCTTGCTTTGCATTATGGAAGGTGGTAGACAGTTCCCTGTTTCCCTTCTGCTTGCAGAGAAAGGGGAATTTGTTTCGTATCAGGCAATGTGGAGAGACATTGGAAGGGAAGAGAGAGGGCAGATCTAATGGAGAATCCATCTGGGTTAAAGCCTTTGGGGTAAGGGTTACTCAACTCTAAAAGAAGTCACAGTTTTCTTGCAACATTTCAACAAAATTCAGCTATCAACATTTGATAACTTCTAAGAGAGGGAATTTCCACAAATGCAAAGTGCATAGCTGTTTGCTATGCCATAAAACAAATGCCATAAAACATTCTCTTTAATCAATGAGGTTTAATTTAGTAGACAAAAAATTCATTTTTTAAAAGCTGGTTATAATCAAGGGCATTTGTGGGGTTTTTTTTTTGCTAAGAGCATAGTCTCTCCAGCAATAGTTTTAGTATAAGAATTCAGTAATTAGTTAAGTTTGTAACGCAATATATTCCTTCCTTCCTCCTGTTATTCACTGTCTGGGTGTCTACCTTCTAAAAAGTACAACTCCATTGTGTGATTTGTCATTACAATAATATAAATATGAAGTCTACAGTGGAAAAATTGTATTAAATAGAAATTATAATTTGATTGGGTTTTTGACTGTTCAGAAGCAAATTCCAATTACATATCTTATTATTTTGAATGAAAGAAAAATAATTGCATGAAAGGAGCAACCTGCTGATTTGTCAAGGTTCACATGTTTCCGAAGGTCCACAGAATTGTGACTGCTTCAACAAATAATTGTTCAATTCACTGCAAATAAAAATGCCATTTGAAAACAGAAGTATTTTTATTTCAAGGAAAATAAGCTGTACATGCTTAACAAATTTGAAAAGTCTTATTTTAGCACTGAATTTCTTTTTAAAAGAAAACAATCTTATACCCCTTGAAGCTTTCCCCCCCAACTGTGGACCTGCTGAAAAGAATGCTGAACTTTGTGCAACACTACGTCTACTTTTTTTACTTAGCAATACTTTTCTCCTAGTGGATGTTTTGGCAAGTAATTTTTAATTAATTTGCCTTACACCTTCAGAATCCAGGCATTCTCCAAGGAAGACTAGAGCTAGTAAATCAGCTGTAGTGTGAATCAATACATGTTATCAATTCTTGAGGCTATGCCTGCCCATTACAAAATGTTAACAACCAAAGATTGTATTAGATGGTCACTGAAATATTGTTGGAATTAAAAAAAAACACAAAAGGGTGTTTTGCTCACCCCAATCTACTCTTGTGACTTAAGACTTAAGAGAAATTGCAGTGGGAAGAACAAGACTTTCCTTTTTCTTTCCTTTCCTTCTGGGGCAGTAGAAATAGCCAAACCACACCTATGCTCCAGCTACAAAAGAATGCCTTCTGGACAGGGGTGTCCACAGGGTGTGGTCAAAAAAGTCAAGATTGTCATGACACCTGTTTTGTGGGATGCAAATAAAAAAATGGGTGGAATTTTGACTATACCTGCCAGGTGTGTCTGCAGGAAGTCAAAACAGTCAAGATGATTCTTGACTTTTTATGTACATCATGATGCATGTAAAAAGGGTGAGACTTGAATTGCATGGTTATGGCCACCATCTTGACTTTTTTGACTCCACCCCTGCAGACACCCGATTATGGCTGTACTTATAATTTATTCTAAGGATATCTATGGATCCCTACCAAGTTATTTTCCTCTTTTCTTTTATAGGTAGGCTTGAATTGTCTACAGGTAGTCCTCAACATATGACCACAATTGGGACCGGAACTCCCATTGCTAAGCAAGGTGGTTGTTAAGTGAGTCACGCCTGATTTTACAACCTTTTTTGCCATGGATGTTAACTGAATCATGTGGTTGTTAAGCGAATCTGGCTTCCCCCATTGACTTTGCTTGTCAGAAGCCAGCTGGGAAGGTTGCAAATGGTGATCATGTGACCACAGAATGCTGCAACCATCGTAAATACATGCTGGTTGCCAAGCACCTGAATTTTGATCATATGACCACAGGGATGCTGCGAAGGTCGTAAGTGTGCAGACCTGTTGCAAGTCACTTTTTTCAGAGCTATCGTAACTTCGAATGGTCACTAAATGAATGGTCCTAAATCAAGGACTACCTGTACATGTGTATAACTTACCAAGGCTTACTTTGCCTCTCCACTTTAGCTGGTCTCCCAGGTGTGGAGTACAGGTAAACTCTTCTGCCTGAGTTCTAGCCACCCCAGATTTGGCTGGCTTGGTTGCTGTTCTTCTTAGACCTTATATCCAAATATTGGTTGCCGCTGTCCTAAGCTGCTGAGGGGACTTTAGTGTCTCTCAGTTTTTGGCTGGGAGGAGGAAAGTTTGTTTCTGGCACCAACTGCCTGTTGGCACTTCTGGAGAAGTTGGCATGGCTTCTGGGCTCTGCTACTGTGCTCAGCTTTAGACTGCTCATGGTTCAGACTTAGTGCCTGCTTTTTCTGAACCTCCAATCACCCTCTGTGCACTGGCTCCAGTTGCCCACCCAAATTAACTTTGCCCCAGCATCCCTTGTTTTCCTTCTCTCTCTCTTTCAACCCCCGTTCAACACACAAATGCAACCTATCCTTTGGACTCACACCCAGGTCCAGAATAGTTAAATAGCCACTGTTAGAGTGATAAGATTTGGAAAATAATTGGTATCCTCAATTTTGTTTGGAAAATATTGGTTAGTTTTGTATGATAAATCCTCCTCTGCAACAAAGGGAGAAAACACTCTTTGTGGACTGTACCATTTCCTACAAAGACCCACCACAAAGAAAATATTTTCAAATATTCTGCCTTGTTTTTGATAATGACTATTTTCAGATTCCTTAGAAGAGTCTTCCTGAATTTGGGGTTATATTCCCAGGACATCTTGTAGATGTCAGGCCCAAGAAGGTTGCTGCAGTGATGATCTGACTGTTCATAATTCAGCCAAGGGCATCACTGAGCCACAGAAGAAGAGCCTCTAGTAGGAATTAGACCTTCAACTGTGAGTATCAGTTGCATAAAGCCCAGTTTGTATAATTTCTCTCCCTCAAAATCTGAGTTCAGGCATTTGAGTGATCAGTAGTCTTCCCAGCTGCAAGTAACCCTGAGTAGACATTCCTGACATAGGGAAAGTAAAATATAGAAAGCCTCCATTTGCTGATGGCACCTTCTGCATAGGACTGCCTATTTTAATAAATCCAACATAGAGATCCATCACATAGAGACAATGTACATGCAGCTTTCATCTATTTATTTAGAGCATTTATAAAACCAGGTCTTTAAGGCCTTACCGAAAGCCAGTAGGGTTGGGGCCAATCTGATCTCCAGGGGACGATGTTCCAAAGGGCGGGTGCCACGATAGAAAAGGCTCTCTTCCTGGCCCTCACCAGATGGCATTCCCTAGCACACCTCTTCTTGCAGACCTGCTTAGATGTAGATGTACAGTAGATGTAACCAAGGAGAGGCAGTCTCTCAACCCAGTCACATGCTATGAAGGGGTTTATCATCAACAACAACAACCACAAAATAAAGAAAAACAACATATGGCATTAAAAACCAACTAAAACAATAAAATGGCGATCAGCACAAAATATACCAAAATATACTATATATCTACAAACTCTGGGTGTCCTGACTTCGAGTGAAGGAAAACACGCTGAGACTTGAGTTGAAGCTCTAATGTTTATTGTCCTACTCTCCTAGACAGAATCCAGCTAAACTAAAATGAACTGGTAATGCTCAGAGAAAGGGTCCAAGAAATCAGGGCGGGGCCTTCTTTAGCCTCTTGGGAGGAAAGCAAAGCGATTCAGTACTACGCATGCGTTTCTCCCCCTGGAGGGAGCCCCCTCCTTCTCCAACAGTTATCTCCCTGACACCGGGCATAAGATCTCACCAGCATGTTCCATGCAAGATATTTATTATGTGCCATCAAGTTGTTGTCAACTCTTAGCGATCACATAGATAGATTTTCTCCATGATGATCTGTCCCTAACCTGGTCTTTCAGGTCTTCCAACATTGCATCCATTACCACTGTAACTGAGTCCATTCACCTTGCTGCTGGTTGTCCTTCCCTTTCTACCTTTCTCAGCTTTAGAGCCTTCTCCAGAGAGACAGGTCTTCACATAAATGTGTCCAGAGTAGGATAATATACAAATTCTTATATGCCTTCGCTCACTGGGTGGATTCTTACATGTTTCTAAACCAAAATCTGGTTTATTTAGGTTTGGGCTTAGCACCATATAAGAACTCAGTCATTATGGCTAGTAATGGTCTGAGATGGGTGGCTATATAAATTGAATAAACAAACAAATAAATAAATAATGGATTATGATTTAATTTCCTATATGAATCAGGTCATTGAGGTTGCTCCACAAACCATACTAAAAATAAACCATGGTTTAGCACAAAATGTGAACCCAGCCACTGATTATATTCATTTTAAGCATATTAATACTTAAGGCCTAGCAGTATTCTAAAGTCTTGGGAAGTATCTAAGCTTTGGAAAGAGACTGCAGAAAAAGATTGCTCCAGGTTTAATTTGCATGATCACTCTGCATATGCTTTGTCACATCTTATTTTTACCACATTTGCATCAAGCATTGGCTAAATGGGTCTTTTTTTCTTTTGGTCACAAGCTGTGAATTTTGCTGTGGAAACCTCTTATGGTGGGATCCTTTCCAGTTTGTGTCTGCCTGCTGATGGGTTGGCATCCACTAACAGAACCCCCATCTGTGTTCTCTTCCAGCTGCTCCCGGGAACTTCCAGGGCATATCTGTGGAGAGTACAGGTTGCTGCTGAGTTGCAGAAAGAAGTGAAGCAGAGCCTGCCTGCATGATGTTGGCTTTCACCCAGTGTTTAAATTGATCCCTACGGCTGCCTCTGTTTTGAAGAATGTCTGCAGATAACAAAGCACTGATTAGAAGAGCTATAAGGCACTTTAAGGAAGGTGAGCCAATTCACACACATGTACAATTAGCAAAAACATGAAAAGCAAAGGAAAATGCTCCTAGGCCAAATCCAAAGTGTATAATAACAATAGGTGTATTAACCTAATTAGAAAGCAAATGTATTCCCAATATAATCAATTCCAGATTTGCTCATTTTCTCCCTTTAATTAATGTATTGTTAAGGTGAACTACTTGATTCTTGTTTTCTTTAACTATGATCATCCAATATAAAGTTTTACAATCACCTATTGAGATACAGTTGTAAACCCATTGCCCCTCTCTCGCCCTCTTTCTACAAATCTACTGAGCATTGTTTTATAATACTCAAAACTTTAATTCTCAATGTTATTATGCTTAGCTGATTGTAAAAGGTGCTCTATGTAGAATTAACTAGCTTATATAGCTTGAAAGTAGACAACCCATGAGAAGAAGGGAAGGGAAAGCACCAGCCTCCTTTGGAGTATGAGCAGCAGAATATAAATGTCTCCAGACTCAGTGCCTCTGGAGCATAAAGGCTGCTCTGATGAAGGAGCAGGAAGGAGATGGTTGGAGAAGAGGGTTGAGGGACATGGCAGCTTGTGACAAAGAGAAGCCTGCCAAGAAAGCATCTGCTAGAATACCCTTATCAGTCCTGTGAGAAACGAGGCCCACAGTTTGCTGAGTTTGTAAGAAACAGCTTTATTAAATTCTTTTGCAAAAGGGTGCACCCACCACAGTAAGTGAGGGCACACACCATCACCGATCCAGCGTAGCATATTTAAACACATTCCCGATCACACCATTCCTTCCCCTCGACTCCCATTGGATAGGAGTTTTCGGTGTACAACTTTCCGGCAGCATAAGTATTGCAAGCCCCACCCTTCTATTGTCTACTTATTGTAACTGTTGCAAAGTGGTGCAGGCCTAACTGCCTTCTTGCAAAGTTGGTGCAGGCCTAACTACCTTCTTGCAAAGTGGTTCGCCCATTATGTTATAAGCATACAACTTCTGTTAAAAATTAACTGCTTGATTTGACTTCTCACAGTCCTGAACAAATAAATTCCCCCACCTCTCTAGGCTGCCTGACCTGAGCTCATTGCCCAGGCATAGAAGAGATCTGGTTCCTCAAGCTGGAAGGCCTTTCTTAGAGGAAAGGGAGGAGGCAGAGGCTACACAAGTAAGTTGTTTACAGGTAGTCCTTGCTTAACGACCATTTGCTCAGTGAGTGTTCGAAGTTACGACAGCGCTGAATGAATGGTATGACTTTAGGGATGCCATAATTATCACTCTCTTTAAAAAGGGTGATAAAACAGACTGTGGAAACTATCGAGGCATCTCCCTTCTAGCCACAGCAGGCAAAATCCTGGCAAAGATCATCGCAAACCATCTCCTATCTGTATCAGAAGACATCCTCCCTGAAACGCAAAATGGCTTCTGCCCTTCCAGGGGAACAGTGAATATGATCTTCACTGCACGACAGCTTTAAGAAAAATGCAAGGAGCAAAACCGCCCTCTGTACATGGCATTTATTGATCTGACTAAAGCTTTTGATACTGTAAATCGTACTGCTCTCTGGACCATCCTTCTGAAAATCGGATGCCCTGATAAATTTGTGAACATTTTGCGGTTACTCCATGACAACATGATGGCAACAATCCTGAATAACAATGGCTCTCAAAGCGATCCATTTAAAGTGGAATCCGGCGTTAAACAGGGATGTGTTATTGCTCCAACCTTATTTGCTATCTTCATCGCTATGATTATACACCTTGTTGAAGAGAAACTTCCTACTGGTGCAGAAATTATATATCGAACAGATGAAAAGCTTTTTAATCTTAGTAGGCTGAAGGCAAAAAATAAGGTAATTGCAACTTCTGTTATAGAACTTCAATATGCTGATGATAACGTAGTTTGTGCACACTCCGAGGAAGATCTTCAAACTATCCTAAACATCTTTACAGAAGCATATGAAAAGCTCGGCCTCTCGATTAACATTAAAAAAACCAAAGTGCTTTACCAGCAAGTTCGAACCAATCCCTCTGCAGCGCCATCAATCCAGCTTAAAGTTGTGTCACTAGAAAATGTCGATCACTTTTCTTATCTCGGCAGCCATCTATCTACAAAAGCCGACATCGACGCTGAAATTCAGCATCGCCTGAGCTCTGCGAGTGTAGCTTTCTCCCGAATGAAGCGTAGAGTGTTTGAGGATCGGGACATTCGCAGGGAGACCAAAATGCTTGTTTACAAAGCCATTGTACTACCAACCCTTCTGTACGCCTGTGAAACATGGACCCTCTACAAACGCCACCTCCAACTTCTTGAAAGATTCCATCAACGCTGCCTCCGAAAAATTCTGCAAATTACTTGGGAAGATAGGCGGACTAATGTTAGCGTATTAGAAGAAGCGAAAACCACCAGCATTGAAACAATGATCATCCAACATCAACGTCACTGGACCGGTCATGTTGTTCGAATGCCTGACCATCGTCTTCCAAAGCAGCTACTTTACTCCCAACTTAAGAATGGAAAACGGAATATTGGTGGACAGCAAAAGATATTCAAAGAGACTCTCAAAGCTAATTTAAAAAAAATGTAATATCAGCATTGAGAACTGGGAAGCCCTAACTCATGAGCGTTTCAATTGGAGGTCATCCTTTATTAATGGCGCTATGGACCTTGAAGAAGCACGAGTACAAGGCGAAAAGGAGAAAAGAGCTAAAAGGAAGGCACGTCAGGCAAACCCTCATCATGACCGTCTCCCACCTGGAAACCTATGCCCTCATTGTGGGAGGTTGTGCGGATCCAGAATTGGCCTTTATAGCCACTTACGGATCCACCGTTAAAATTTTACCTTTGGAAGACAATCTTACTCGGCTACGAGTGATCGCCAATGAATGAGTTACGGCCGGTCCTCGAACTTGCAGCAGTTACAGTGCCCCAACGGTCACATGATCAAAATTCCGGTGCTTAGCAGCCTGCCTGCATTTATGACCACAGTGTGTGATTCAACTCCCCCACCCGCCTATTTCCCCCATCTCTGCCCTTAGGGCCACCCTGCCCTCTGCCACCCCTACCGCCCTGCACTCCCTCGCCCTGCCCTCTGCTGCCCCTGCTGTCCCCAGCTGACCTTCACTGTCGTCTTCCTCCCACTGCTGACAAGGCGTTCCCCGGGCTGGCCCTTTGCGAGGCAGCTGCTGGCCACACACAACCTTCCCAAAGCCTTGCAAGGCTCCAAGAATCTGTTTTTTTGTTTTTAACCCTGTTGGAAGGACAGATGCTGAAGCTGAAGCTCAAATACTTTGGCCACCTAATGCAAAGAGAGGACTCACTGGAAAAGACCCTGATGCTGGGAAAGACTGAAGGCAAAAGGAGAAGGGGACGGCAGAGGATGAGATGGTTAGATAGCATCACCGATGTAATGAACATGAATTTGAGTAAACTCCGGGAGACAGTGGAGGACAGGAAGGCCTGGCGTGCTATGGTCCATGAGGTCACGAAGAGTCGGACACGACTAAATGACTGAACAACAACTAGATGCTCAAGACTGGGGAGAATAAACTCCAGCAGATTCTCTATATCAGAGCTTTCCAAACTGTGTGTCGCGACACAAAAGTGTGTCGCCACACACAGCGTGGTGTGTTGCCACACCACCCGGAAGTGGCGGCGCGCGTGTGCACGGCGGCAGCAGCAGCGGCACGGGATCAGTGGTTCCACGTTTTAGCAGAGGCTGCCGCCGCCGCCGTGCACACGCGCGCCACCGCACGCCCCCCTGCGCTGCCGCACCCCCCCCGTGCCACCGCCGTGCACACGCGCGCCGCCGCCGCACTGCCGCTGCCGCCGCTGTTGTGTCACCAGCGGCGGCACTTTGGAAAGCCCTGCTCTATATCTTTGGAGAGTCTAGTGTTTGCTTTCTGTTACTCACTAGTCAGCTACCCAGCTCTCTGCCTACAAGGTTCTCTGTCACACTAGGTTGTGATGGAGGCATAGGCAATAGATTATTGCATGGCAATAGATTATTGCATGTATGTAGAAGACTTCTGTGTACATTACCTTAAGCCAGGGGTCGGCAAACTTTTTATGCCGGGAGCCATTTTGACATGCTCGTGCACATTTTGAAATGCTCGAGAGCCAGGGGCCGGGGTTTGCGGGTGGGGGCCAATCACGTGGAAGGGGGCGGGGTTTGCGGGCGGGTGCCAATCGCGTGGAAGGGGGTGGGGTTTTCGGGCGGGAGCCAATCGCACAGAAGGGAGTGGGGTTGGCGCTGGTGCTGGGCTGTGAAGCTGGACAAGCCGCCGGACCTGGAGCGCTTCCGCGCGCAGCTGAGCGAGGCCCCGCGCCGGTCTTTTTGGAGCGCTTCCGCGCGCAGCTGAGCGAGGCCCCGCGCCGGTCTTTTTTTTCGCGCCTCTGGGTAGCAGGGCCAATCGGGCTTCACCTTGTTCAGCCCGCCTCTCTGCTCCCCTTTGGCGCGCGCTGATTGGTGGAGGCGTCCTTCCTTCTGAGCCTCCACCAATCAGCGTCTGTTTCTTCCCCAGGGTTCGCGCTGCTTCCGGAGACCGGCTTTCCGGATGTCGGGCGGCAGACAGAGAGAGAGAGCCAGAGCCGAGGGGCCAAAGAGCCAGATCTGGCTCAAGAGCCACCATTTCCGACCCTTGCCTTAAGCTCTCAAATGAAAGGCAAATATAAATGCAATAAATAGAAAGCAAAAAGCTGATGCAAGGCAGGAGAGTTGTTAAACTAAAATTGTAGGAAATGCAAAGGAAATGGGGTCTTTGGAGATGGTAAGGTCAATAAAGGGAGAGATAGAAGGAAATGATGAAAGAATTCTTGTTTAAAAAGTCAAGATGGAGGAAATGACTGCATGATTGAAATTCCACACTTTGCATGTGTAAAGGAGATTCTGATCAATATAAAAATGTTTCCCAGTTTTAGAGAGAGGCACTACACATTCCATACTTCACCCAACTTCAGAACTCTTTTCTATTCTTATTTTATTTCTTCTTTCCTTTTTTCTCCTCTCTTTCTTCCCTATTAATTCACTCTGATGAAAGTGAAAAAAATCCGTAACCAATTCCATTGGATTGATAATAACATTTTTTGCCAGCTATAATTGAGTAGCATAAAAACAGTCAGGAAAATTATGACATGCTCTGGGAGATACAAATCTACAGTACAACGTCTATACAACTCCTTTTGATTACATTCTTAAGGTCAACCTTATGTCTTAAATCCCTTTTGTTACTTTGTTTTTTATTTATTGCTTTCTGATGCTATTCTGTAACCATTTATATTTCTTAATACACACTTGACCATAATATTTATTTTGAATATAAAAATATTTCGTTCATTGTTTTTATAATATGAATAGTTTTATTTAAAATCTTTGATGCTAATAATTATCTTCTGACACACTAGCTTGTTCATACTCCGGGCAATTTCACACAGCCAGTGGTCTTGATTCTTACTTTCTCCTGCACCTCTGTCCCTTTTTAAGAGCATCTTCATGGCTAGTCCCTGTGTAGGAAATAATTTAAGTAGTTCTTCCTACTATTTGCCCCTCACTTGTGAACCAAATTAGAGGAGCTGGAGCACCTACTCACAGAAGAGAGAGACTGACTATAAGTGGGATTCACAAAATGAAAGGGTCAATTAGATTTTTAAAAAAGCCAATTGCATAACATGTTGCATGCAGGTACCAAAAGGGGTGAATTTGCTTTGCAATGTATGTTTCCTTACGTGCCCCTCTGCACTGCCCCCATGGATGCATATGACTATCTTCCCTTCTTCCACCCAGGTTACAAAGAATCTGTGTGATATTTTCAGCATACAGATAAATGGATCATGAAGGTGGAATGGAAGAAAGAAACCATCCATTTTTCTTTTCTTTATATAGAGGAGAGGGTGGTTATTCAGACACACATTGTCTCCCTTCTTACCCAAGGTTCCCTCCCCCTTTTTCAGAAGGAGTTTTGTAGCCTCCCTCCCAGCCGTCATGCCAGACCTTCACAGACTGCAAGCTGCAAACTCAGATGCGCAATCAACCCAACCCTTCCGTCTCACAGACAAACACGCTTTGTTCTTTTGAAATTAAAAGCAGAAGCCTAGGGAAGCAGAAAAAGAAGATGCTGGGCTTGCGCTGAGAAAAGAACAGGGGTGTACCATCTCCGGCTCTGATAAACAGCTGGAATTACCTCCATAGACTAGGGGAAAGAGGACTTTGTTTTGGGATTCAGGTTATCTCTAAGAAATAGATAGATGTTTTAGGCAGAAGTTGCATTAAAATTTAATTTATTTTGTCTTTATGTGCTTAAATTCAATATTCTTTATATCTCTGTACAAGCTCAGTGATTGCATATGCTTCAGCCTTTTATACATATATCTGCTTGTGCATGAGGATACTTCATTTCAAATCTCTTGTGATTATAGTTTTTCCCTCAGAAAGTATTTGAGCTTTGTAATACTTGAAGCTTAGGGGAGTTGAAACAGATAAATGTCATCTTGTGTTTTTGATTTTTTTAAAAAAATTAAGTAATTTGCTAGCTGCTGTGTAAGTGGGAAACTCTATATTCTAGGTTCTGAAATATTGCTTATTTCCTTCCTTCCTTCCTTCCTTCCTTCCTTCCTTCCTTCCTTCCTTCCTTCCTTCCTTCCTTCCTTCCTTCCTTCCTTCTTTCTTTCTTTCTTTCTTTCTTTCTTTCTTTCTTTCTTTCTTTCTTTCTTTCTTTCTTTCTTTCTTTCTTATCAGATGAAATGTTGATACCTCTAGTCACAGGCCTTGATGTCACCTTTACATGCCAGGAGGTGGGGCTACAGTAATTATTTCATTTTACCTAGTTAGTTGCCAGAAAGACAACTGGAGTATGGAGTATGGAAGCCCTGTCTTTCAAGTGAGGTGTCTCCTTCAAAGATAGCTGGTGACTGAGCAGGGCCAAGGAGTAAGACCCAGAGAGTTTTTGGGAAAGAAGGTTTAAGACCTCTAGCCTATCATTCTATGGGCTCAGCCCAGCATGCTACAACTTTCTTTGAAAATGGCTTGCTGTGCAAGGATACGTTCTCATCTTGCTCAGATAGCAGGGAGAAAAACCTACAGCCAGAAGACTGAAACCAATCAGTTTGGGGCCAAACAAGCTCTAAGCTTCTCTGAGTTCTGCCCACTGATCTCAATAAAACACAGTGATGAACATCTTAGAGTGTTACAATTACACAGATCATTTTTAAGATGCGACAGCCCTGGCAGGGTAGAGTAGGAAGAGACTATGTAAGATCGAAGTTACTCTGTATGGGAAACAAGGAAGCATATGATCCATGAGGCAAATTTGAATAGTCGGGCTTTTTTACCTTGATAAATGCACTAAGTATGATTTTATAAAATTCATTTATTGTGTGTTGAATCATTTAACCTACCAATCCTGAGCACTTCTAAAGATCTCTCAAGGGATTTTCAATGTAGGATAAATCTTTTCAGTTGTAGTGATGTTCATTTATCTTAAAGGTAAAGCTTTCAACTTAAAGAGCAAATCTTTAAATAATTCATGCTCACAAGACTGAATTTACTGCTATAACTTTTACGTGATTTTGATTTGTTTGATCAGATGAAATAGAAATCAGTGGATAACTTTTAGAAAATCCACAGACAATGTAGTAATCCATGTGTTTAATAGGAATTTGGTTATGCAGCATCTGTGAGGTAAACTTGTTTCTTTGAGCAAATTACTCAAGGACTCTGCATCAGCAAAGTGAAGAGTGTGCAATTTAAATATGGCAACACCACAGTGCACGGTTGAGTCATCTGACAAGTCTAGCAACACAGTTTTGGCCCCATTACAGTCCATGATATTTGTGGTATCTTCTCCATGGTAACATCTGTCTGAACTATGGAGTTCTTTGCTTCAAATTGTGTATTGTTTAGGATATATGCATTTTCTAATGTAAATTATTTATGTATTCGTTGCCTATTTATTTATATATGCCCACACACATTTTCCCCTTATCAAAAGAGTCACTCGGATGAAGATGATAACCACACATGGTAAATTATCATTACTATAGCCATCACATTAAAGAAAAATGGCTATGGGTACCAGTTTTTATTTAGTGGTATAGATCAATCTTTTTAGATATAGCAGTTTTATTTGGTGTTGGGCTTTAGAGAGCTATGCTGACCACATAAATTTCTTATCTTCCTGAAATGTTAGAGAAAGAAGTGGGGGAAAAAAAAGAAGCAAAATATTTGCTAACCCTAATTAAAACAATGAACCCTTTGGGAGTGTGCATTTAATTTAAATCATGAGTACAGGAATTTGGTTTTGCTGTCCAAATGTAAAATATATTTATTTTGGAATTACAGTATTTTATATGATACAGTAACATAATCCATAACCATGCACATAGCTAGGCATGTGTCCTTTTGCTATAAATTATAAAGGAAGGAATGAAACATTGGAGTGTAGATGTAGAGTCTGCTTGCTTCAACCCCATTAGCTGTCACATTGTGTTGGTCATTGGGGGAAATCACTAGAATCAACTAGAACTATGTGGAATAGATGTATGTTCCTAACTAAACATGTGGTCAGGGCATATTTTCGAGTACAAAAAGACAACAGATACTTTTTCTAACACCCCCCCCCCCCCCGCCAAATTCCACTCTGGTGCACGTCTTTCAATTTCAACAATATAATCTGGGGAAAGTAGTTATTTTGTTGTGAACATTGTTAAATAATTAGAAGTCAGAAATCATTTGTTGTTGTTATGCTCTGGCAGGTCATAGCTGACTCCTGTGAAGTCTATGGATAAAAGCTCTCCAAGCTGTCCCATCTCTCACCACATTATGAAGTTCTTACAGGTGCATTTCTATGACTTCAAGTACTCCATCTATCCACTTCGTGTGCTGTCAGGCTCTTTTCGTTCTCAACATCTTGCCCAGAATTATAATCTTTTCCATAGATCCATTGGCCTGCATGATCTGTCCAAAGTATGGCAATTTTTGTTTCATGATCCTTGCTTCCAGTGAACATCTGGCTTGATTTCCTCTAGTAGTGAATGGTTGGTTCTGTTGGCTGTCCAAGGAATGTGAGCACCATTGCTCAAAGGAGGCAATCTTCTTCCTCTTGCTCTTGTAGAGAGTCTATCTCTCATGTCTATACACCATAACAGGAAATACCGCTGAGTTGACCATTCTAACTTTTGTCTTGATTGAAATGTCCTCAGTCTTTCATGAGTTTGTCTAGGCCCCTCAATGCCTTTTTGCCCATTGTCATTCTTCTCTTAATCTCTTTTGTATACCCACCATCTATCAATTTTAGAGGGTAGAAAATTGTAACTGTCAACAACTTCTATCCTCTTACTGTTTTTCTTAAATTCTTCTAGTTTTCTAGTTGACATAATCTTAGTTTTGTTGTTCAGGAAAAACCTAGAGGCCTTTTTGCTCTCCTAAGCATTTTACTTTTAGCTCGATTGTTTCAGTTTCTGCAACTAAGGCAGTGTCATCTGCTTATCTCAGGTTGACATTCCTTCCACCAATATCTACTCTAACCTTTAATTATTTCAGGCCTGTGGCCCATATGATACATTCAGTATATAGATTGAACAGGTATGGCAATAGAATGCAACCCTGATTATAATTAGAACATTCCTTAAAATCTCTCTTTTTAGGGATGGAAATATGGATTGGCCATTGGGCCATGCTGTTTTTCCATATTTGTTGGCAGAGGGCTGTCACGATCTTTAATGGTTCCATGCTAGGCTCCTTGAAGAGCCCTATGGGATTTCATCCACTGGCACTTTCCTATTTGCCAGTTGTTTTATAGGCCATCTGACTCTCTTCTCAAACACCCATGGTACCTCCTGATATTCTCTTTTCTCATCTGAGTTACTGGCCTTGTAAAGGTTCTCTCTGTATCCCTTCCATTCCTTTTTTCATATTACGTTCCATCATTAATTAACCTGACAGAGTGATCCCACAAAGACTGAAGAACTGGGGCCTTGAGAGCTGTAGAGCCGGGGCCTGTGGAGGCCGGTGGAGGCCTGTGGAGGCTTATAGAGACCAGCGGAGGCTCGCTGGAATTGGAACCGGTGGTGGATTTGAAATCTGGCCCTGGAACTGGGGTATCCCCGGGAAAGGACGGACTTGTTTATTTTTATTTTTACTGGACTCCACTATTGAAACCAATTAAGATCGTTCAATACTTGTTGCTCGCTGGTCACTGAAGGACAACCACCCCCCGTTGTCAGGGCGGCAGAAATTGCAGGGTCTCTTGTGTGAGTGTGGTTCCCCCCCCCCCCGTGAGTGAGAGGCGCAGGAGGGGGTCAAGGACTGTATGTGTTTGAGAGAGTACCTATCCCTGACAGGGTAGGTAGGAGTGATTGTTTGCCCCTTTGTGGCTAGTGAGAAAGGCCACAGGGGGCATAGTGAGTGATTGGATGATGAATGGAAGTGGCGGTTGGCGCTTACCAGCGCCGAGAGCTTCAGCTGGTTGCGCTGGTGGCCTGCGACTGCCCAGGAGGATTGAGAGCGAAAGGATGGACGTATGGAAGAGACCCTTACCTAGATCCAGGTTTTCAAGGGATTCGGGAGTGGAGGCGACCGGATCAGGAAACTCTGGGGACTATAATGTGGGCAACCCGATCGAGGTGGTGATGGGCAGGAGATATTGTGACGGGAACTGGAGGATGGGCCATCTTCGGGGAAGGCGCCCCCGGTGTTTGGTACCAGTGGCGCGTTCCGGTCCTCCGAGTTCAACCCTAGGTTCTGGACAGCAGATCCTTGAGGGCCCCGGTTTTCAACTGCTGCTACTCAACGCCAGGTCAGTAAACAACAAAGTCCCTTTCATAAGTGAATTAATCACGGAGAGAGGGGCTGACCTGGCGTGTATTATTGAAACCTGGCTGGGCCCAGAGGGAGGGGTAGCCCTCTCGGAGACATGCCCAGCTGGATTTCAGGTGTGGCACCAGCCGAGAGACCGGGGTAGGGGAGGAGGGGTGGCAGTTATCATCAGAGAGTCTCTGGTGGTTTTCAGGGGCCTTGCTCCGCAAGTATCCGGATGTGAGACCCTGTTTTTCAAGTTGGGTGCCCGAGAACAGTTGGGAGTGTTGCTATTGTACCAGCCTCGCTGCTGCATAGCAACCTCCCTGCCTGAGCTGCTGGAGGCCGTCTTGGGGTTGGCGGTGGAGTTCCCCAGGCTTATGGTCCTGGGGGATTTTAACTTGCCGTCCCTGGGGCGTGCGTCGGAAGCGGCTCAGGAGTTCATGGCTACCATGGCAGCCATGGGCCTGTCCCAGATTATTCGGGACCCGACTCGAGACAGTGGACTTACTCCGGATTTGGTTTTCTTGTCGGAACAATGGCAAAGTGACCTGAGGGGAGAGTTAGAACTATCCCCGTTGTCATGGTCAGATCACGTCCTGATTTCTCTAGGATTCTCTTATGCCGCCCCACTCAGCAGGGAGGCAGGACCTATTTGATTGGTCTGCCCCCGGCGACTTATGGACCCATTGAGGTTTCAGAGGGAGCTGGGGGTAATACCCGAGGATCTGCTGCATGGTCCAGTGGAGGCACTGGCCGCAACCTGGAATAAGGAGGCGGACGGTGCCTTGGATAGGATCGCGCCGATGTGACCTCTCCAGCCCCATTCGACCCGTCACTCCCCGTGGTTTACGGAGGAGTTGAGGGTCTTGAAGGGGGTGAAGAGACATCTAGAGTGCCGCGGGAGAAAGACGAAGACAGAATTCGACCGAACACAATCTAGAGCCCCTATTAAAGCCTACCTTGTGGCGGTAAGAGCGGCGAAACGTGAATATTTCTCCGCTCTTATTGCATCTGCAGAATGCCGTCCGACGGCCCTGTTCAAGATTACTCGATCTCTCTTAGGTAGGGTGGTATTGACCACCAACCTGCAGGGCCATGCGGAGGAATTTTCTGAGCATCTGCAGGATAAAATCGCTCGGATTCAGTCTAAGTTGGACTCCATGCGTGGAATGCAATCTGGGGAGATGATGCTCTCCCATCATGGGGAGAGTGGTCTTACCCTGTTATCTGGGAACGATTTGATCCTGTTGGACCTAAGGAAGTGGACAGGATCCTTCGAATTGTTAATTCCACCACATGTTATTTAGATCCCTGCCCTTCCTGGCTGGTAAAATCAGCCAGGGAGGTGACAGGTGGATGGGTCCAGGCTATGATTAATACATCCTTGCTGGAGGGAGTGGTTCCAACTGCCTTCAAGGAGGCATTGGTGCACCCCCTCCTCAAGAAGCTGTCCCTGGACCCTACCATCTTGGACAACTTTCATCCAGTCTCCCACCTTCCCTTTTTGGGAAAGGTGGTTGAGAAAGTGGTGGCGTTGCAACTTCAAAGGACCCTGGATGAAGCGGATTATCTAGACCCTTTCCAGTCAGGTTTCAGGCTGGGTCATGGGACGGAGACTGCATCGGTCGCGCTTATGGATGATCTCTGGCGGGAGTGGGATGGAGGTAGTGCATCCATCCTGGCTCTCTTAGATCTCTCAGTGGCTTTTGATACCATTGACCATGGTATCCTTTTAGGGCAGCTTAGGGAGTTGGGGGTGGGCGGCGTAGTTTTGCGCTGGTTCACCTCCTTCCTCGGGGGCTGCTCTCAGTCGGTGGTGATAGGGGAGGAGAGATCCAGCCCGCGACCGCTCCTGTGTGGGGTGCCGCAGGGTTCGATTCTCTCTCCTCTCCTATTCAACATCTACATGAAATCGCTGGGCGAGGTCATCCGTCACCATGGGATGAGGTATCATCAGTATGCGGATGATACTCAATTGTGTGTCTCCATCCCTGGTGAGGTAAGTGATGCAGTGTCCACCCTGTCCCAGTTCCTGGGGGCTGTGAGGGCCTGGATGGGGAACAACAGGCTTCAATTGAACCCTGGTAAGACCGAGTGGCTGTGGATTGATGGCCTAGCGTCTTCTGAGCAATTATCATCTTTGGTTCTTGATGGGGTAGCATTGCCCCGTTTGGAACCGGTGCATAATCTGGGGGTCCTTCTAGACTCACGACTCCTGCTCGAAGAGCAGGTGGCAGTTGCGGCTAGGAGGGCTTTTGCACAACTTCGGTTAGTGCGCCAGTTACGCCTATTCCTGGATCGCGACGCCCTCCATACAGTTACTCATGCTCTCATCATCTCCCACGTAGATTATTGCAATGCGCTCTACATGGGGCTACCCTTGAAGACTATCCGGAAGCTACAGCTGGTGCAGAATGCGGCCGTGCGGGCAGTTTTGGGTGCGTCAAGATCTGCACATGTAACACCGTTGCTCCGTGAGCTGCATTGGGTGCCGGTTTGCTTCCGGGTACAATTCAAGGTGTTGGTTATCACCTTTAAAGCCCTACATGGCATGGGGCCAGAATCCCCGAGGGACCGTCTTATCCCCATGTTATCGACCTGCCCCACCCGGTCATTCAGAGAGGGCCTGCTACAAACCCCATCAATTAGAGAATGCCATATGATGGGGTCTAGGAGGCGGGCCTTCTCTGTGGTAGCGCCCACTCTATGGAACATCTTGCCCCCAGAGTTGAGACAGATTTCCTCCCTCCCGACCTTTAGGAAAGAGCTGAAGATCTGGTTCTGCCGCCTGGCATGGGAAGGAGGAAGGGATAGTTCCTCATGGGGGTGGCTAATCCCCTAATTTATAACTGTCCTTTTAATTATTCCATCACCATCTGGATTTTATGATATGTATTTTATTGTATAATGGTGGTTTTATATATTTTAGACTTTATTTTAACTTATTTATTGTGAACCGCCCAGAGTTCCCATGAGGGGAGATGGGCGGTCATATAAATTAATTAATTAAATAAAAAATAAATAAAAATTAATTAATTAATTAATTCCTTATGACACTGACATAAGGTTGGAATGTTCCCATGATTTCTCTGCTATTCTTAAACATCTTATTCTGTTATTTTCTTCTATTTGTTTTTACTGTTACTTCAGGTATACCTCTTTATCTCTACTCATCTGTCACTGGAAGCTTGTATTCATTAAATTCTTTAGTTTTCCCTAGATCTCCTCTGGCTTTTGTCAGTCTTCCTCCCTTAACTATTTCTATGGCCTTAGCTAGTGTGTTCTTAGTTTCCTTCTGGCTATTGTTATGCATTTTCTAGCCTCCTTTTTTACTGTTACTGAACTTTCTTCCCACAATTACAGATTCAAACAGGTCTTTGAATCTGTTTCTAAACCTCAATCTTACATTTTTCTGGTCTATGTTCTAGGTTATATCTCATTGGGATAAGATCTTTTCCAGTCTTTTTCAGATTCAAATGCATTTCTATCATTAGTAGCTGATGGTCTGATCCACAGCCATCACCTGGTGATGTTTTGCAACTCAGCATAGAGCTTTTCCCTCTGTTGCTATATAAAATGTAACCGCCCAGGGTCCCTCCTTGTGGGGGAGATGGGCGGGATATAAATGTAATAAATAAAATGTAATCTGTCTGACTACATTGTTACCCATTTGGAGACTTCCAGGTGTAGAGTCATCTTCATTGTTGAAATAATATGTTAGTGACCTACAACCCATTTTCTATAGAGAAGTATATTAGTTGTTGCCTGCATCATTGCAGGTTCTTAGTCTGAATTTTCAAACTCTTTTCAGTACAGGTTCCTCTCCAACTCCTGCATTAAAGTCACCAATAGTTATTAATATATCCTCTTTTGATTTTTGTTCTATTACTTGTTGTAATCTTCCATAGAATTCATCAACCACTTCTCCAGAATCCATTGTTGGTGCATATACCTGAAACAGCGTGGCTGTCCTTGATCCTGATGGAAATTACTTTGTCACTGACTGGGTTATATGCTATTACACATGCAGCAATTTCTTATGGGATTATCATTGCTATTCTACTTTTTCTCCTAGGTTCATTTCCAGGATAGAAAATTTCTAATTCTTCTGATTGAAAATGTCCCCTTCCTGTCATTTTCATTCATTTCTGTCCTAGACTGTGTCATTTCCACTTTAACCATATCTAGCTTCCCATAGTTCATATGGCAGATGTTTCAAGTTCCTACTAAATGTTTTCAATAAACTTTTCTTTTGGTTCTGGCTACATCCTGAAGGTTTTGATCCAGTCACATCATACCACCTAGACCTACTTGATAAAGCTCTTTTCTTTTCTCTGTTAGCCAAATATTTACCTCCAGTCCATCCCCGTCTACCACCCATGGACTCACCCCAGTTCCTCGAGCTAAGGATGGAGTAATCCTTTGCTAATCACATTCACTTAACAGTCTACTAGTACATCCAGATCTATCTACTGCCCTTCCATGCAGTAGTTTTGTTTGTTCAAATTGTATAGTTTTGCCACTTAATTCAGAAGTACCATACATAGTAGGATCTTGATGGCTAGATTGCCTGTTAACACTTCCTATTGTTGCCAAGAAAACTACATGGATATGACCGAATAGTCACCCAGAATCATTGTGACTGCAGTACTGATTATAATGCAAGTGGGAATAAAGCAATACGTGCATAAAAGGTAAAGGTCCCCCCTGCACATTTGTGCAGTCGTGTCCGACTCTAGGGGCCGGTGCTCATCTCTGTTTGTTAGCCGAAGAGCCAGCATTGTCTGAAGATGCTTCCACAGTCATGTGGCCGGCATGATGCATGCGGAACGCTGTTACCATCCCACCAAAGTGGTACCTATTCATCTACTTGCATTTGCATGCCTTCGAATTGCTAGGTTGGCAAGAGCTGGGGCGAGTGCGGGAGCTCACTCCGTCACACGGGGCTAGGGTTTCGAACCGCCAACCTTCTGATCGACAAGCCTGGCGTCTTAACCACTGAGCCATCGCACCCCTTAATATGTGCATATACTAATGGAATTGCTTGATTTAGATAGTGTGACACTGCAATATCTCTGTTTTCTCTCAATATAAAAATAATCAAGTAAATTCAGCAAACTATAAATAACCATTAGATATACACAGGGAGCTAGGAATTCATTCTAAAATGGAGCACAATAGCATATCCGTATGAAGTTTAAACAAAGTCTTGATTTACATAATACATTGTAGACCCTTTTTCAAAAGTAAAGAGCCTTCATCCATGTGGAAATATTATTCCCACAATGTACTCCGTAGAAATGTCTGGGTGGGTTGCAGTCATCTGTCTTGAAACTGTCAGTCATGTTTGGTTAGTTGTTATTGCTAGGGGACAACTACAAGCCTCGCCTGGAAAATTGGGGTGGGAGTGACAAAGAATGAAGCAAATATATTTTGTTTTTACAGCTTAGCATAGTTTTCTTGTGGAGTTCTTGGTGCTCTCTGAGCCTTGTTGTTTTCTTGCAGACGTTTCATTGCCAGGCTAGGCAACATCTTCAGTGCGAAAAGGGAGTTTTCTTGATTAACGTTACTCCAGGTTTATTCATTCATTTATTCCTAACCAAATCCTAAAGCATCAACATTTACATCACTTAGTTCAGTTTTAAAAACCCTTCAACAGAAAATGAATGATCGATTTTGATTATTACAATCATTACAGTAGTTACAAAATGGAAGGATAACCCTGTTGTAGAATTAAGAATGGCTAAACATTTATTTGACATATATTTGGTAGGGTTTTCCATTGCAAAATGTTCTAATTTGTACTTCTTGAATCACTACACCACAGTAGGGGATTTATGGATTTCCAGATGTTGCTGATTTTGGCTAGGCTGGATCATCAGATCCTAGATGGCCACAAGTTCTACAATGTACAAAAATAAAAAAAAAATTAATATTCATGCTTCACTGAAGAGAAATATATGTAGTAGGGAAACAGCACACAAACTGTAGATATTAGTGAAAATAGATTTTATTGGGGAAAGTTGCTTACAAACATCCAGAAATGTATGTATTAGGAGAAATAGGTATGAAAAAACACAGTATTTTTGCACATTCTTTTAAACAGCACAAACTGATGAGAAATAATTTACAGAAACACATTTCAGTGAAACTAAAAACAGATTTATTAAATTTAGTTTGGAAGATATAAAGAAAGATCTATCGTATATGATAATTTTCAAATGTTTTTAAGACATGGTATTTGAATATTGAATATTAGTCTTTATCTCTTTATCTCTCTCCTTAAAGGAATTTAGGTACAGAACAGGGAAGCCTGACTTGTCCCTATAGACTTACCGTACTCCCATTGCAGGCAATGACTGGCTTCACACTTGGTGCTAATACATGCTTTCTTTATTGAATAAACCATGGTTGGGTGGATTCACACAACTTGCTAAACCAAAACCAGACAAACCACAATATGACTTTGTTTTCTGAGCAAGGCCATTGAGTGAGTGTGCCAGCTGACCCAGCTAATGACACTGAGGCACATGTACAAGAAAGGTTTATCATCCAATTGACATGTACATGCCAATGTTTTGCATCACTTGGAGACAGGCTCAATACCTAATCACACTGTCATCTGTTTTCTGGAGCTGAGTTAATGTATTAATGACTCTACTTTGGTTTACTTCAAACTGTAGCAATCTGTATTTTCCTTTGAATTGCAGCTGCTCTGCAGACTTTGTGGGTGGTTGATTTTTTCACTGGTGGAAACTCCTCCCTCCTCCCCCAGTTCCTGGGCTCAAGCCAGCCACTGTATTCCTCTCTTTGAGGTCAGTGACCTACTCCTGGAGCAGGTCTGTTCCTGAATGCATTGGTTGCAACTTAAATCCCCTCACTGCCCTGTTCAATCCAGCTGCCATGGCAACATGGGAAAACAACATCTAGCTATGAAGAAACATGCCTGGTAGCAAAAGTAGCTGCATGCTATCATTTCCCCTTCACAATTGACAACGGTTTTTAAATCAACAGAGGAATAGCAGTAAGATGGATGGGAGGCCTTTAGAGGAGTGTAATGTTTTTGTTTAAATCTTTTACAATTAACTTTCAGAATTCACAGCACTTCCCTTTGTCATTGTGAGTGAGTCTCTTAGAATTTGGGGGGAACCACGAGATAATGCACACAAATACATGTTCTGAAAAATGTTGGATTGTGTATGCATGAGTGCTGTCAAATGTATTTTATTTTTTATGTAGAATAGGGGTATTGAATTACTGTTACTTCATTATTGGGGTAGCTCAGGGGGATGGTTGATTAGATGACAGTCTTTTCCCTCTCCTATTGGATGATGAGGGGTGGGGTGGGGAAGAAGGTAAGCACTGATTGGCTATCATATTCTCAGTATGATCTCCCTCTTTTGAGATTCTCAGAATCAAAGATGATTGTGGGTGAGATTCAAACTATTTTGTCAGATGTTACAAATGATGATGGTGTGGAAATGCCCAATGGAAGGACGGGAATCATCAATTGGAAACATTTCTTTTCTATAGTGAGTACTGACATGTAATTCTTTCAGAAAAGGTTTCCTTACTTGGCTCTTGGGTGGTAGAAAAGACATATGTGAATTATTTGCTTTTCAACTTTGTATCCATATAGGGATAAGATGAAGAAGGCATTTCTAAATATGGTAGAAATGAGATTTAAACTGAAGTCCCCTTCATATCTGATTGTTGAAAGCAGGGTAATGCTACTGTGTAACCCTTTGGGGATAATACAGACATCTGTATTATAAGAGTCTACTTGTGTAAACCCTACAAGCAAGGAACATGTGCATGGAAAACCAAACCATGCTCCATGTATTCCAAGCCATTTATGTGCAGACCAGAGAATGTATTTCAAACCACTTTCATTTTAGAATTCCAATCTCCTTCCTTAAATTTGGTTTGCTTTGGAAGGTCCAACTTTTGTTGCCTGCATAATATAATATGATCAGAACTATATAAATAAAAGTTGGAATAAGTGTATAGATTTAATGACTGGTCATTTTAAATTAAGAGTTAAAGTAAAATGAATTAGTGACAGGGAGGATTTTGGACCACAATATTGGGAAATAAGACATAAGATGAACATTCAGAAGAAAAGGTAAATTAAGGACTAAAATGTGTCACAAGATTATCTCTAACTGTATGTCACAGTTATATCATATATTAAAAGGTTACATTTGAGAAATGAAAATGGCACCATAATCATGCATATATAGATACTGAATAGAAAGGACTTAAAGGAGATCCTCCCATGATTTAGATTATTACAGACCAGAATGATCAGCAAATGCTATTCTAGCATTCTTATTAATGTAGAAAGCATCTTTGTGAAGAAATAGAGGGAAACTCTGTTAAATCAAAATTACACTGTGATTAAGGGAAGGCTAATGGGAAGGAGGAATCATACTGCATTATTTAAAATAGGAGTCTTCTCATATCTGTAATAGTATATCAGAGGAGAACTCATCCATGTGGTATTTTGAGGTGTCTGTTTTTCCTCAGTGATGAATCTGTCTTCTAAATGCTATGGCCCAGGGGCAGCCTACAGTTTTCAAATTCTTTGCACTCAATAATTGAGAACTGGTACCATGAAGGCACAGAATAGTTTGTTTGTTTGTTTGTTTGTTAGAGTTATATCCTGCCTTTCCTCCAAGAGCTCTAGGCAGAGCTTTACCTTTTCTTTTTGACTCTCAGACCACAACCCTATGAAATAGATTGGTTTGAGAGTGTTTGGCTCAAAGTCACACAATGAATTTCCATGGCTGGGAGTGGACTTGATCCTGGGAATCCCTGGTACCACTCCAACACTTAAATCAGTGCACATACTACATTCCAAAGTTCATACAACAGTTTTCCTACCTTTTACATTTTATATGAAAAAGGCAGCAAAAATGCTTCAATAAAGATAGAGACAAAAGAGGTCGCAAAATTCAGCCCTCAAATCTTTTGATTATGCTGCTAATCCAAAACTATTTAAATGGATTAAATAAAACTTCAGACTTCACAAGTCTGTTTTTTTTCCTCTTTTGTATTGTGGGCCATGACTATGTAGGACTGTAGGTCTTGAAATGCTTGTGGCAGCTTTCCTCAAACTTGACTCTTCAGGGCAACAATTTCTCTTCAGCCAGAATGCTGGTCAAGACAGTATCAGCTATAGTGAACTTATTTGAAGGGTACCAACTTTGGGAAACAAATCTACGTAATGCCATTGAATTAAAGGAAACAGAAGTTTCCAAAAGAATAAACACTTTTTTTGAGAAAAGTAAAATTTTACTATCAACCCTAGTGATATTTAATCCAAGAACTTGATTTTTTTTTAAAAAAGCACAACAGGAATTGCTAAATTTCTTCTAATTTCTGATCTCCAAAATGGTATCAAACTTTCAAGTCCCTTTAGAAAAAATGTTATTGTTTATTTCCACAGATTTATCTTCCACATCTCCAAGCATTCCAAATCTCTCACCACCCTGCTGTTTGCAAACTCTAGAACACCTGGGGGACGTGTTCATAAAATACAACATCTTTTCCCTGCTGTTCTGAGTACTTACAAAACATGGGAAGCAATTTCAGGATTAGAAATTTCAGTTTTCTGCTCAATACTTTATTACTTTCATCTACCATTATTGTCTGACTCTCTGTAGGTAATTAGGAACGTGTGGATCCTCAGCAATTCACCATTCTTCTGCTGCTTTCAGAAAGACAGTTTTTGAATCCAGTCAAGATACATTTAGATGGCATTTAAACTTTTTAAAAAAGAGATGTATATACAGATTGGGAAATTACCTGAGTTTTTTAAAATAACTTTTAATTTAGGAAAGCACTGTGCTACATCAAGTGTTCACAGGAGCCTTTCCTTCTTTCTCTAGGACTTCCTAGAATAACCATGCATCACATAACAATGTTAATACAACCCCTGGAGAGGGAAGATGCATGCTGATTGGACTTTACTTGTGGCTAGTATTTCTTCTAAACAAGTTCCTCTGGAACAAAACCCCTCAAATCAGTTCTAGCAGAATTAGGGCCAGCATTCTATTATATTTAATGGATGATTTGCCAGCCTTCTGTTATTTGGTCCTCAGTCTCCTGGCCTTCTCTGATGTGATTTCAGCCAGAAAGGTGACTTTGGCCCTCTCAATGCCATCCAACAGCACTCTTCTTTGCTCTCCAAGTTTAGTATAAGACAGCAGATTTTTTTTGATAATTCTCCAAGAATCCCTTTTTGAGGAAGCCATACCACATCCCATAGCTGTTAAGTAGTTTCCTAAACAAAGATCACAAGAAATTCTTCAACAGCCATCTTACTGTTTTTTTTAATCCAACACACTTTTGAATTCTGTCCTAGGATGCAAATTATTTATTCACCAACCATCAGTTTAAGGTTCCCTGTTGCCTTCCTAATTCCATCCCATTATAAAAATGTTGTAGCTAAGATTTCATATTAGAGTTTTCTTTCTCATTCCCAAAGCGCTTTCTTTTGTGCTCTATATTATAGCTGGGCTGTGCAAACCCTTCAAAAGAGATGGTTCAGAACATTCCAAAAAATATCAGAAGCACCCCTCTGAATTGCTAAAAGCAGTCAAGTCTTTTCCAGGTTTGCACGGCTGCTTCAGAGATTGCTTCCAAATGACTTGGTTTGCATGACACACATACCCATTTTATTTCTGTCCTCCCCAGACTTCGAGGAGCTTTCAAAGAAGCTGAGCGGGCCTGGAAAAAAGAAACGGCTGCTTTAATTATTTCTTTTTAAAGAGTTCTTTGTATATGCTACTGTGGGTTCCAAATCACCTTTATTTGAAGAATGTTGACAGCCCTAAATTTTATATTATAAGCATTAGGCCAGGGCTTTCCAAACTTTTCATGTTGGCGACACACCAATGGCGAAAACCTGGAAGTGCTGTGGTGGCGGTGGCGCACAAAAAACTGGAAGCGCCACCACTGCGGCGCTTCCGGATTTTCATGCGCTGCCACAGTGGGGGGTGCTTCCTGGTTTTTGCATGCTGCGGCGGCGCTTCCGGGTTTTCACGCACCGCCGCTGCTTTCAGGTTTTCGTGCACCGTGGCATCCTGGTGTGCTGCGCGGAAACCTGGAAGCGCTGATGGCCCGCCACCGTGCCATCAGCACTTCCGGGTTTTGCGCAACACACCTGGGCCCTGCAGGCGACACAGTATTGTGTCATGACACACAGTTTGGAAAGCTATGCATTAGGCCGTTTCAAAACTGTCCTTGTAAACTAGTGTTTCTCAACCTCAGGAACTTTAAGATGTGTGGACTTCAACTCCTAGAATTCCCCAGCCAGCATAGCTGAGAGTTGAAATCCACACATCTTAAAGTTCCTGAGGTTGAGAAACACTGTTGTAAACCATTCTGGGAGCATTTTTAGGGAAAGAATGGAAAAATAAACTACAGGTAACATAAGAGCACATAGGAGCATGCAGATTTGAGTCTTAATATTTGAGCACAGATTTAATATTTAGATTTAGTCTTATCAACTCCCCCCCAAAGATAACATTTATTTAATTATTTCCTTCCTACTACTATTCTATACATTCCTGTGTACTATAATAAAGATCAAACCAAAAAAACATAAATTGTCTGCCATTGTACTTGATAATACTACAATTTTAATAATCTTAAACATATTAAACCCCAAACCAGACATTTAAGCTTGGAGAGTCTCAGGGGAAATGGGGGAGGTTCAAGAAAGAATTCACTTTATGCAGTGTTTGTTTATAGGAGACAGAGAAAAATATAAACTCTTGTTGTGGCAAAGAAAGTCTGAATGTTTGGGGCCTCCTGTCACAATGAAGAGAGAGAGAGTTGTATAAGCATTCACATCTAGACATGGATACATGGGCTAAGAAGGAGCACCTTTTACACAGGAACTGCTTTCCTTGGGGGTGGAGAATAAAATAGAGAAAAGCAGTGGCATCCCTGGGTGGGTGATGTCACACTCATGCCAGATAGGGCAGAGCTTGCAGTGCAATGCTGCACCACTGCTTTCATTAGAATGACAAAAGCAATGGAAGCCTGAGGCTGCACCTGGAGAGAAAAGCTGGATTGAAAAGTCAGAGAGATGGGGGGGGGGGGGGAATTCCATTCCTTTGTGGTGCTGGACTACTTGGGTACACAGTTCTATTTCTCAAAAGTGAGTGTTAGACAGATCTTCCAATAGTTGAAGGGGAAGGAAGATGGGAGTCCCTATCAATAATTGCTTCCCAGAGCTCCTTGGCTGGGTCCCTTCAGGGTGCTCTTTTGCTTCCCGAAACCATGGTTCCCTTGTTGCTGTGACTCAGGCTGGTTCAAAGGGTAGATATAACTACACCACTCCTTTCTCTGATTCTGGATCCAGATGATCAGGTGAAGCTCTCTGACTCTTTCAGGCTGTGAAACCCAACTCAGGAGTATGTCTATGAAGGTTCTCAGTCATCCAGGTAGAATTGTCTGTAGCTTGAATCATGTCAACTGGATTTCTATTTTCTCAGTGGAAACGTTTCGCGAAACGTTTCCACTGAGAAAATAGAAATCCAGTTGACATGATTCAAGCTACAGCCAACTCAGGAGGGCTGCTTCAGGGCTAGAGCTGGTCTATGCTTCCAATTGTTGGAAGGCCATATACTGGAAGTGTTAGTTTAGTTTCTTTAAAGCCCAGCAATATCCCTGTGGCTATAACTTTATGTCCAATTCAGTGTAGAACGCTGCTCACTTGAGGGTTCCTACTGGTTGAGCTCAAGTCCATTTTTTGGTGGGGGGAGATTACCTGGCCTCAGATGGCTCACAGACATTTCTTTTTGGGATAAGAACAAGGCTAGCAAATGGAGAGAGGGGTGAGGAAGGGACCTCAATATTGCCATGCAATTCCTTGAGAGACCAGCCATTGATTGGGGAGAAAAGAATCAACGTGAAGTTTTCCTTCCCCCTTTATAGGAGATTTCTGCCCTGAGCAAAAGTATTGCTAGTCTAGAGAGTCCTATCTAGGGAAAATGCAGGAGATATGAAGGTGTCAAGAATTTTTTTTTTTTAAAGATAGAAAGATATAAAAAAGGGGGAAGTTTGGGCCAGATGGCTGGGCTGGGTTAATGGCTTTCCTCTTGAACTGAACAAAAGTGTTGCTAAAAGGTTGATGGTCCTGGACACATTTCCCATTTTGTTTGTTTATTTATCACATTTCTATCCTACCACAATCCAAAGACCTTGGCAGCTGACACAGACTATAAAAGCCAAATAAAACATCTACAGTACAATATCCATAAAAACAGTAAAACGATACTTATAAAAATAGTCAAACAACGCCACCCAAACATGATACTATGAACAATAAAAATAAAAATTAAATATGGCATAAAAGAAGGGGAGGGCTCTCACAAACAATTCTTTCTTTAAATTCTTCCAAAACATTAAGGGGGAGGAAGCCATCCTATTCTCTACTGGGAGGCTCTCCGCAGCATCGGTCCTTCTCACTTCAGCCCCCCAAACCACCTGAAAATGTGGGATCAAGATCAGTTCCTCTGGTCAGGCAGATACTGGTTGGAGCAGGCGATCCTGCAGATTTGTAGTTGCTGAACCATAAAGGGATTTATAGGTTGGTTGGTTGGTTGGTTGGTTGGTTGGTTGGTTGGTTGCTTGGTTGATTGATTGATTGATTGATTATGTGCCATCAAGTCATTTTCAACTCTTACTGACCACATAGATAGATTTTCTCCATTATGATCTGTCCCAAACCTGGTGTTTCAGGTCTCCCAATGGTGCACTTATCACTGCTGTAACTGAGTCCATCCACTTTGCTGCTGGTCATCCTCTTCTTCTCTTTCCTTCCACCTTTCCCAGCATTAGAGCCTTTTCCAGGGAGATGGGTCTTTGCATAATGTGTCCGAAGTAGGATAATTTGTGCCTGGACATTTGTGCCTCAAGTGAGAACTCTGGGTTGATTATAGGTACAGTGACCATATTTTCTTGGAAAAAATAAAGGACACACCTGAAGAGGGGCAAATTTGAAAGATTTTAATTGTTTATGTTTATAACTTTGCTTTACAAAGGAAAATTCAAGAGCATGACCAAGAAAACCTTTACAGTTCAAAAATGCATATTCTAATAAAAATATCTTAAATCAAACACAATATGTAAATTTATTTTAAAAAGACAGCTCACTTTCCACATTTTTCACATGAATGTGAAAGACTGTACATTAAGTGGTACCATTTGTATGGTAAAAGTTAAATGACCAAAATAAAGGACAAAAGTGAGTTTTTGAAAAAATAAATCTAAAGGACAGCTTTCTGAAATGAAGGACTGTCCTTTATAACAAAGGACGTATGGTCACTGTAATTATAGGTTAATACTAGCATCTTAAAGTATACCCAGAAATTGATTGGCAACCCACACAGGGGCTGCAAAACCAATGTTATATGCTCCCAATGACAGGAGCCAGAAAGTAAGCAGGCTGCAGCATTTTGGATCAACTGCATTTTCTGAGTAGTTTTTACAGGCGGAGAGCACATTACAGATGTATAACTGGGTGGTGATAAGGCCATAGGTTACCATAGCTTACAAAAAGGTTTCGAAGAAGAAGAGGCGAGTCATTGGAAAGCAAATGCCTTCTGCTGTGACTAACAGAAGGAAAGGCCAAGGAAGAGTTCCTGGCTCTGCAACATTACCTTATGCAGATATCCTTTTCCTGCATCTGTTATTATTTTATCAAGAGACAGAAATCAGCAGTGCAGATGGGAAGAGTTGAAGAGGGATGTTTGCCCAGTCTTAATTTGGAAAGGTCATCCTGGGTCATTTTAATATTGTTTTTATTCCCTATTGCTAGTAGAATTTCTGTATGCAAGGTCTCATGGAAGTGGCTATTGAATGCAGCCACTTTTCTTCAAATTTGGGTCCTTTTCGTAACTAGTAATGCTTGCTTTCTAGTGCATAAGGGTGTCAGGTTTATTGCTGGAGGGCACTGTTTTTGCCCGCTTGGCCTGACAGTCATATGGAGGGTGTGCAAACACTGAACCAAACTGGGGGTACAATTGGGGGGGCAAATCATTGAATAGTACCACAGCACTGCCTTATCCCAATCAACTGGGATGGAGCCAGCCTCACTGTGGTGGGAGGATGTTCCATAGGGTGGGTGCCACAGCAGAGAAGGCCCACCTCCTGGGTCCTGCCAGTTGTAGCTCCGTAACAGACAGGACCTGTAGCATACCTATTCTGCCAGTTCTGATGGGATGGGCAGATGTAATCTAGGACAGGTGGTCCCTCAAATAACCTGGCCCTATGCCATGATAATTTTCCATGATGGAAAACTGAAAAAGAAGGCTCAGGTGATTATTGTGTGAAATGACCTATACATTCCAAGTATCACATATATATGGATCATCAAACAAATCAACCCAGGGTTCTCACTTGAGGCACAAATGACCAGGCTCAAATTATCCTACTTTGGACACACAATGTGAAGACCTAGCTCTCTGGAAAAGCCTCTTATGAGGGGAAAAGTGGAAGGAAAGAGAAGAAGAGGAAGACCAGCAGTAAGGTGGATAGACTCAGTTACAGTGGTAATGGGTGCAATGTTGGAAGACCTGAAAGAACAGGTTTGGGACAGATCATAACGGAGAAAATCTATCTATGTGGTCTCAAGATACTGACTTGATGGTACATAATCCAATCAATCAATCAATCAATCACACATATATACATCACCTGGGTAGTAACAAAGAGGTACAGACAGAATTGAATTGAATTGAATCGAATCGAATTGAATTTATTAGACTTTTTATGTCTGCCCACTATAGAATATATAATTATTCTATATAATATAAATTATATATAATTTATATATAAATTATATAAATTTTATAAAATAGAATATTGTGTGTGTGTGTGTGTGTGTGTATATATATATATATATATATATATGTGTGTGTGTGTGTGTGTGTGTGTGTGTGTGTATTTTTACTGATATTTATGGTTTTTTATTGATTTTAAACTTTTTATTGTGAACCGCCCAGGGTCCCTCCTTGTGAGGGAGATGGGCGGGATATAAATGTGATAAATAAATAAATAAAATAGAAGACACTGGGTGGCTTAAAAAATCCCAAAAACAGTTTAACAATAAATTAAAACCCACACAAACAGGTAGCTGGACTAAAACAACTAGAACAATGAACAGTACAAAAATACAAGAGGGGCTCTACCTATACATAACAACCACATTAACCCAGGCCTGGGAAGATAGACATGTCTTAAGGGCTTTCCAGAACCCTGGGACAGTGGGCACCATCTGTATCTCTGCAGGTATGCTGTTCCGGAGGGCAGGGCCCGTGACAGAAAAGGCACACTTCCTTGGTTTCACAAGATGACAGAATTTAAGTGAAGGGACCTGGAGCACACCCACTCTGCCCAAATGTATTGGGCAGGCAGAAACAATTGGAGATAAGTGGTCCAATAACCAGGCCTTAGGGTAATCCATAGGGAATCAAAAAAGTCAGAATGGTGGCCATAAATATGGTCCATCTATGTGCTCCCTCCTGTTCTAGACTCTTGGAAATGCTTCATTTAACCACATGCATAGATACTTTTTGCATCTTGACTCATATATATTTATGACATTCTAAGTGAAAATTAATACTGGCAGTATTTAGTGTATCTTGCTAGGTACACATTTCTGTATTTTATATAGTATGCAGTTGCTATGGCAGTGGCACATATTATTGTCATGCAATGTATGCTACTGAGACTGGGTTGTCCATTGATAAAGGTTAATGCTGTCGTCCATCTTCTAGATTGCCTCAAAAGAGTCCTTCCTACTCTGCTTCCTTTTTCACTTTAGATAAAGCCACCAGGGAGCCATGAGTGAGAGGAGATTTGATTCCTTTATGCATCTTCTTCTGTGCTGACATTTTGTTTTGAATTTCTAACAGGAGTTTGCAGTAACTCAGTTTGATCATCTGCTGAAATCAACATTTCCAAAGCACATTTCCTATTAACTCTGTGGAAAGCTTAATGATTTGAAGGCTTTCTAAGAGAAAGTCAGATTTCCTATTTATCTACCAAAATAACTCAACAAAAGGTCACACTGAATTTATAACAGCAGATGGGTTCCAACATATTGTTAAGGCAATGGAATGCCATTTTTAAAACTATTTTATACTCTGCCAAAAAGGTCACTCAGAAAGTTAATTGTAGCAAAAGCACTAATTGCTGCTTGAAAATGCACAATGTAGAATGGCAGCTATACACAAAGAGGTACTTAAGCACATGACTCTAAGCATGTAAATAATTCCCACTGCTAGAATTAGAATGAATTTGAATTGAACTTGGAATAAATAAGAAAACATTGCAAAATAGCAAATAAAAGTTTAATTAAAATAAGTGGCTGAAGTTAGCTTAAACAAACTAAAATAATTCAGATGACATGACATGCCAAACAATCTTTCCAACGATTCTTGAACTCTTTTAAGATTGGCAGCCATCTCTGGATCCCACCTGATCAACCTGCTCCTACTCTGTTGTCCCCCTCTCCTGAAATCTTGAAAATCCTGCTTAGAAGTTAGTTGCATTAACCTATCATGCTAAACCGTAATATGATTTGTTTTGCTTGGACTTAATGTGATTGTGAACCCAGTTACTATTATTTATGAACCATGGTTTATGACTTAGCATTATATATTAACTGGACCACTATGGCTTCCTTAATAAAGCAAACTATGGCATAGTGTGATGCACGCTACATGATATGATACTATATAATATGCATGCTGCTACTTGAAAATTGGAAAATGATATAAGCTCCATACAACATTTCCTTGAGTAGTGAACTATTTCTGAAATTATTGACTGCTTCTCAGTCCTCTCAATGGCAATCATTTTTCCTTTTAATAAAGAAAAAATAAGCAGTTGGCTAATTTAAATGCAACACATGATTCATGGACACTCCATCAAGGCTGATGGGATGCCATTTTCTCTTGTCTCATGTGATTTTTGTCCACACATGCTACTAACATGCTTGTATTTTACAGTGCATGCTCAGAACTGCACACTGAAGTTTGTTTCCCTTTATAGTGCCACACCTCCATTAGATTTCATTTTTCAATTTTTAAAAAAGTGGGGGGAGGGGACAGATACAGCTAACTGCAGGAAAGAAAGAAAGATCTTTCTTATATTATTTAGCACTTTAACAAGTTTATAATACAAAGAGGAAAAGAATATAAGCAATTACTCATCCTTCTCTCATCTATGCGTGTTTCTGTGTGTGTATGTAAATTTGCCCCACATTGTGATGGCAGAAAAGGGGGAAGATGTCAGACCTCTGGCTTTAGCAGACAAGGAAGGAAGTTGTCACCTAGTCTCAGGGGATAGGGGGCTGATTAGCAGGATTAGTCCAAAGAGGGTAAGCTTTGACAACTCCCAGCCAACTGCGGGTGGCTGAAGCCACAGCTCACATTCTTCTACTTGTCTGCTTTTGGGCTTCCCTGTCCACCTCTCTCTCAGTATGGTCAGTTTAAAACGTATCATTTCTGGTCAAGATGGTTGAATAGATTGCAGCTGAGCATCTGTAGGTGCTTTTGGATGAAACTGGTTTTCTGGATCCAATTTTCCTCTATTTTCTGTTTTTAAACTGTAACCCACAGAGAGTCATTCTGGAGCCAGGTAGCCTCCAAATCAATGTATAAATACATAAATTGGTTTCATAAGAGGCCATGGTGAGAGATGCCATTGGTTTCCCTGATAGATTATTTATTGAGGGACATGGATCCATGTCTGTGCTCTTGGAACTGTTGGTGGGTTTTGATACGATCAGCTGTGGTATCTGGACTACCCTTGGGAGTTGCGAATTGGAAGCAAACTTCTTTTGACTCAAGGATAGTGTCAAGCCCCACATAGTTGGTTAAGGTCAAGGAAGAACTGTACAGAATTCACGAAGGAATCTTTAATGCTAGCCTGTGGTAAATACAGAAACTCGAAATGGTAAGAAGAATTTCTCACCCTAATTTATAGTGAATTAATTAAGGCAATGTCTCTTTGAATTATTTGACATGCTTCTTCTCAGGTTTATTTCCACCTGGGCTAAATTGCCAATTATGAGATAAGCTGTCAGCTGATTGGCCTGCTGTCTCTTAATAGTTTATGTTTACTCTCTTTCCATTCATTTCCTATCTTCCCCACAATCTCTCACAGGTACATTCCAGATGGTAGCCTTTGAGGTTTACTTCTCTAGTCGTCAACCTTTGAGCTGGAAGTTCTATTCTATCCTCCATGCTTTTCAACATCTATATAAAGTTGCTGGGAGTAAGCATCATGAAATGTGGAGCTGGATGCCATCTATACATGGATTAAACCCAGATCTGCTTTTGTTTACCACGTTCATCAGGTGTGATAGGCTCCCTGGTCAGTTCTTGCTTGGGACAGATTGTGGACTGGATAATGTATAAATGTTAAGGTTGAATCCAGAAAAGACAGATGGATCTCAACAGGGTTGAGATTCAGATGGATTGATGGGACATTACTAGTTAGGGTTACCCTCTGTTCACTGAAGCATATATAGTTTCAACCTGTGCTTGAGTGTCCTTGAATGTCCAGCTCTGTATGATTTACCAACTTTACCCCTTCCTTGAGAAGTTTGATCTGGCTACCATTATAAAGGGGATTGGATTTTTCATCATGTAAATTAGCTAGCAATGCATAGTCTGTGGATCTGGGCTTTGTCCATAATAGCAGCAAGAGACCAGGGGTGTCAAGTATTGGATTGTATTCACACACCTGAAGAAAGTGGAAGGAAGATTTTTGAGTTGCTCACTTCAAGTCTACAACTGGGACTGCAGATGCTGATGGGACATGTCAAAGAGACTAAATTATTACTTAGGGTGGCACTTGATATGTTTTTTTAACAGCATGGATAGTTACAATTTTAAAAAAAATGTTTTGATATGGACATCAAAACAATTAATATAGGGTATAGTGAGTGTAGTGGTTTGCTCCTCTCCTCAGAAAATCTGTAGCTATTGTAATTTATTAGCTTGAATCACTGTCCTTCATATGGCATGAAGCTATGCACACCTAAGAATGGGTAAGAAGTATGTATCTTTGCCCAATGTTAAACTCAATTATTTACCCTAAGGATTAATATAACTTGACAAATCATTCTAACCAGATTAAAAATCATTACAGGAGCACACATTGGGGATATTACTATTTAACCTGAAGCCATACATAAATTAGGGTTTATGGAACTTATTGATTTATAGAATCCTTTAATATGCTGGCTTTGCTTTAAAATAATCATTTATTTGTTTAGAACATTTCTACAGGAAAATATACTCTTGACAGTTCACCAGCAAAACAAAACAAGTACAGACATAAAATTCTCACCAGTTAAACCAGCATCAGAATGAAAACAGCAACAGTGCAAAGAACTTCGCAAAATCCCCAGATACCACTAAATAGAAAAAGATCATCTTGCACCCAAAGACTGCAGTTGTTGTGTTGACTGAACCTTGGTTTGCTTATGCTTGTTTTCTAGGTTTTCACAGCAACCTGAACTATAAAATAATCACATGGATGGGGTTGGCACAACATACTACAGTAAGTTAAAATTTGATTAGCTTGTTTGTGGTTCTGTGTGGCATCCAACAACCACCACAGCAGGGAGTGTCCTTACAAGCCATTTTCTCCATCTCATTTGGTGGAGGAAACTAAACGGGGGCCTTTGAAGATGATCTTAAAATCAAAGAAGAGTCCACATGAGTGTTTTATATAAAGGTAAAGGTTCCCCTGCACAGTTGTGTCCGACTCTAGGGGCCGATGCTCATCTCTGTTTGTTAGCCAAAGAGCCAGCGTTGTCCGAAGATGCTTCTGCGGTCATGTGGCCAGCATGATGTGCGCGGAACACTATTACCTTCTACCGCCGAAGTGGTACCTACTTGCATTTGCATGCTTTCGAATTGCTAGGTTGTTTTATATACAACAGACAAATACCCATTTCTCTGTATTTTTCCAGGGGAACTACTACATTGTACCTCTATTTCAATTCATCTTGACACCAGTTCTGGTGAAAGTGGAAACCAAAAAAGACCAGATGTCATGGGAGTTGGAGTCTATTTAATCACACCTTTAATTTATGGGAAAATTTAAGCCAGCAGTGCTACTGCTGGGGTTCAAGGCCCAGAAATAATAATAATGAACATTTCAAGGCAGGAATATCTTTTGGTGGCTAAGGGTTTAGTGTTGGGAAAGTTGAGCATGGGAACAGGGAGCCCCCAGAAAGTAAATTGTTCCTATTTACACATTTAAAAACCCTCCAATAATATCCTTCCTGCTTTGTCTTCTGTGCCTAGGAAGATTAAGACCATTTCGCAATCTCAACAACAGCAAGGTAATCTTAACGATCGTCCTTTGGATGATAAAGGGACTTAGAAATAAACATCTCAAATAACCATGATCAGGTGCAAGGTCACACAGCCACCCTAGAAACATATTTAAGGATTCCCTTACAAACTTTGCTCAGACTGAAGAAGCTTCTTGGATAAGGAGCGAAACGTTTCCACTGAGAAAATAGAAATCCAGTTGACATGATTCAAGCTATAGACAATTCCACCTGGATGACTGAGAACCTTCATTGACATACCTCCAATAATATCCCCACCAAAATGATCCAAAATTGCCTGGTTGAATATTGGCAGCCAAATGGCTTAATTTTGGTGATGTAATTATTGGGGTGTTGGAAGAAGTTAAGATTGGAGATCGAAGGAGTTTGCCTATCAGAAGTGTCCCACTTCTATTCGGGGGGGGGGGGGGGGAAGAATCCTGAGGCCCCACACCATCCACTTTATGACTGAATATTGATATTCTGATCTTGTCATGGAAGAAAAATGCAAATGGGATGTTGTGAGGTCATATGCAATCCATTGGTGATGAGTTACCCACTCCTATGATGAGGTGATAGTAAGTTGCAACAAACTTGGATAATATGCTACAAGTATAGAGCATTTGCCATATAATGTCTGAGAAGCCTTCTCAGTGTGTTCACAAATACTTTGGAAAATGTTCACCTCTTGACTTCTGGTGGGGACATGGCAGACTGAACAGCTGTGCCCGCGGGCTCAGCGGGCAGAACTGATGACAAAGCAGTTTTTTTGGGCTCAGGCAGGTTTTTCCTGAAGCCCAGGAGTGTTTTTCCAGAAAAAGGAATCACCCCATCTATCCTCCAGACGGCTGCTTGCAGCCAGAAGATCGCAAACAGCATTCGCGTTTGACTAGTAAGAGCTAGCCAGGAGGCTGGGACATCACCATTTCCAAGCTGTGCTGTAGCCTTAAAGGGACACTAAGACCAGCCACCCCATTTCTAAATCACCCAATTTATATTTCTTTTAAGTACGTGTACCCTAAGAGAGGCTTTCTACAGCAAGGAGAAGCGGGTTCTCTTGGTGCTTATCATTATTTTTGGGGTCAATTTTTTTTAAAAAAAATATTTTTAAGTTTTGGACTTTGTTTTCCATCCAAATATTAAGGAGGATTGAAAGTAAATAATTGTCTCCCTGTTATTATTTTTGTACTAAATTTCAAGATATTATCATTTTCCTACAGGTTGGATCAGCTGTTTTGAACTTTCAGTTTTCTGCTTCTACTTTCCCTGGGGAACTGTCTGCATATTTCACTTTCGCTTGTGTAAACACATTCCGGAATTCTTTCATATCTTCGATTTTTGCTGGTTAAGCTTCTAGGCGGTGCCATAATCTACTGCGTGAGACATGGAGGATTTTAAACAGACTTTCTATGACTTCCAACAAGATTTTAAACAGATTATTTCTGATTCCTTCCAGGTTTTTATGCAAGGCATTCAGGACATTGTGGAAAACATGAGATCTAAAATGTGTCATCTAGTTGGGGATGTTGTGGATGAAACTGAGGAATTTAACAGCGACAGAAATGTCTCTTCTAAGAGTGAGATCAGGACTTCTGTTGAAATGCTGGATGAAGATCAGATAGTCAAGTTGAAGAAGTTAAAGGGAGAGATTGAGTTGCAAGCCATAAGTGAAATTGGTCTTCTGATGGAATGCCATGGAAAAGAAGGGGTTATTGTGTATGTTAGGTCTCCTAAAGAGAAGTCAGAGTTTTTGAGGGGGGGCAGTTGGGCTGTTTGATTTTTTTTAAGAAAAAAGCTTTGTGCGCATTGTGGGGATATGTAAATGCTCTGGTTTATTTTGAAGTGGGATAAGGGTTTAAGAATATTTATCTAGATTGCTTTTAGGATTTGGCTAATTTCATTTATCTTTAATGATTTGGATTAAGATTATTAAGGTATAATAAAAATAATAAATGTCTGGTTTTGGGTTTAATATGATTAAGGTTATTAAAATTGTAGTATTATCAAGTACAATGGCAGACAATTTATATGTTTTTTAGTTTGATCTTTATTATAGTAGACAGGAATGTATAGAATAGTAGGAAGGAAATAAATAAATATTATCTTTGTGGGGGAATTTGATTAGGAGGTTTATATTTTTTCTTTTAATGTAAGGGGAGGGAGCAACTGTATTTAGTGATAATTATAATGTGCCAATGGAATGATTTATAGAAATAATGTGATTTTGGTTTAGAGTAAGGGATTGATTATGGAAAATTGTTGTATATCCTTGCTGTTAAAAGTTGGAAGTCACCTCTTTTTGTAATTTTGAAAAATTTTCTCTTGTGGAAAATGTTCACCTCTTGTCAGACAAGTCTAGGAGGAAAGGGTGTAAGGAGCATGAAAGCTACAAATATAAAGAGATGAAATACAAATACAGAAAAAAGGTTATCTCAGGACCCTCTCATTAAATTGGGCGTTAATAATTTGCATCAAAGAAAGCATTTGTATGCAGCATAGTAGGTTACATTGCCATAGGATAAGACGATGGCCCCTAATTTTCATTAAGTTTTAAACAGCTGATTTCACAGAGGATATGTCACATGTGGGAATGTACTGTATGTGCCTGCAGTCACTTTATATTGTGTACATCAAGCTTCCTACCCACTTGACTTTAATTTTATTTATTAGACAGCGTCTGGGTCCACAAGCCTTATTAAAAATATAAATAAGGGGTGGCAGCATGCCCAATTGCCAGGAAAAAAGGCAAAGATAATTTGGCAGGTTTCCAGGGAGCCAAAACAGATGTTTTTGAACAGGCAAGCCTCTCCTTTATGGCGCAAAGGTTTTGATGTAGTGTTTCTTGCTAGTGTGAAATAGACCGTTTTCCAGTAAAATGTTTTCATATATGGCTTTACCTAAAATATAGTTACATTAGAATCAGGAGCACTCAGAGTTAGCAGTGCTTCAAAGGAGACACAATTACGCTGAAATGAATAATGTGGCTAAAGATTAAAGTGTGAGTTTTAACTGAAACCTAGCTAAGCAGCATTAATATCCAAAATCAATATACCTAATGGAAACCCACTTTTGGTAAGAACTCTGCCAAATTATAGAAGACTTCCTACAAGGTATTTATGCTAAGTGATATCAGAATTGATTTTGGTGTGGGAAAGAAACTCTTGCATTTGTTTTATGCACCTCTCAGTCATGTGGTTGTGTGGGCAAACATATCCAAGTTGCTTGACAATGTTTGGAACAGAGACAAATTCAGACAGTAACAAATATAAATAAATTTTTTAAAGGAAACATCAGTGTGAATTGAGTGGAATGGAAAATGAAGAACTTAGAAAAAGGACTGGAAAGCTGCAATGAAAACTTGTAGGAAGGTTAGTAGATCAGGAGGATGCATGAACCCCGAAGAGCCAGCCTTCCTTCCTTCCCTCCAATGAGATGTAATCAACACAGAATATAGAAAATAGTAACAGTATATAGTAAACCATTTCATAAGACTCATAATCCCCCCCCCTCCTTAAGCTCTCTGAAATATTTTGGTAAAATATTCTATGACATGAAGATAGGTCTGTTATAAAATCAGTTCCTCTCTTCCTCCCCATTGCTATCCTGCCATTTTTCATATATAGAAAAGTGAGTACATAGTGTCTGTCTCTCTGCAACTCTGAGAAATGCTAATCCACTCACAAAGAGATTATCCTTTTTTCTGAGAGAGTTAAGGAATCTTTCCAAAGAAACCTAATTGATCTGAGACTGAATATTCATCATAATACAATACTTCCGTTACACTCACACATCTAGCCATGCATCTGAATCACAACTGCAGGACTATATGAAGATGAATGAGAAAGGTGCAATTTATTTATTTATTTATTTATTTATTTATTTATTTATATTGATATTTATACCCCGCCTATCCCCTCCCTAACGGAGGACTCTAGGCGGCTTACATACATGTATACATTTCATTTTTATACATTACATCCATTAATCCGCGTGCTAAGGGAAAGGGTAAGGGAACCGACTCTTCCGTGGCTACTGGACTACATGTCCCACGATGCCTTGCGTTGGAGCCAGCTGCTGACGTCCTGTAGATGTTACTGCTTTGGGATCCATTGTTGCCACCGCCATTGAAGATCTTCCGTTCGGTGGCCGACTCCCGACAGGACGCCAGCATATGTATTTGCCCACTTAAGGTGGTACCCAATTTGTCTACTTGCTAAGCTTTCGAACTGTTGGGTCGACAGGAGCTGGGACTAGCAACAAGAGCTCACTTCGTTGCGCGGGGATTCGAACTGCCGACCTTCCAATCGGCAGTCTACAGCTCAGAGGTTTAACCCGCTGAGCCACCGCGTCCCTTTTTTAGGGATTTAGAAGTCACGTAGAAATGCTAAATAAGCAAGGAAAGTAAACTGGCAGGCTAAGGCACTGATTGACATGTTCATAGTATTCATGTCTCCCTGTGAAGCTGTTTCCATTTTCTTCAAATAATAAAGCCTAGTTGCAGTACCATGTATGGGGCTGCCCCTGAAAAATCTTCAATGTCAGGTGGTTCACAATGTTGCTTTCTGCTGATCGGGCTGATGCACACATCCAGGTTGCCACTGCGTAACTACAGGCAACTAAGAACTTTTGGGAACAGGAATGCATGGTGTCTTCTTCTATTGATCCCCAGCCCACCAAGAAGGCAACCTCAACACCATTTTTCCCGCTGTGTCAAAAGTAGTTGTAAGACCCCTGCTTACACTGTTTTACCCAAGTTCCTGAAGTTACCAATAACAGTCTTGAGTCGAGGCTTGGAGATATAAAATAACAGCATTTATTTTCGCCAAGACAGAGCTGGGTGAGGTCTCCACAGACATCATGACAGTAAAATGCCTGGGAAGACCCACACACACACACAAGTACAGTACTTATATAGGGTTTGCAAAGCTCAGTAAGAAAGCATAATGAACTCTCCTCCTAGTAACAGGGCAATGTTCCTAAATCTGCATCGCTAGTAGTAAGCATTCCAGAAGCCTCCAGGGGCAGTCTGCATGTCTCCTGGTATTCCAAACAATCCTTGGCGAAGAGCGTTATCTCCTTTCCCTTTTACCTAATTTCTAACAGCAAGCAGTTTCCAAAAGCAAGATGGCGTAGGTTATGCTAAGCATACATTCCTTACATTCCTCCCTTTATATAAACAAGCGAAATGCTTTTCGCTAGAGGCCGTCCCACCAAAGGGGTGCACTCATAAGGAACACACCTGAGTACCATTACTTTGGAAGGCTGGGCTCCAGTGTTACCAAGCAATGTGAGGTAATAACAGTTATCCCATCAATGGAAGACATTTGGAAGCAAAGAGAAAAGAAGGTCTCCCAGAGCAAGTAAAACCAGAAAAACAATACATTTCCAATCAGTGAAAATATTACTGAACCAGTCCAAATAGCTTACAGTCAAATAATGCATTTAAGCGTGTTACAGAAGCAAAAACAAAGCAAAAAAGCAAATAGCTCTGGGTATGCAAAATCCTTAATCCCCCTCCCTTTATTTTAGAGGGAGCGAAATGCTTTTCACTCCAGTAGTCTATAGGAAAACATCGCAGAACCATCAGCTCGAGTGCTGGGGATGGTCGAGCAGGAAGAAGCCACAAGGTGAAAGCAGTTTCAGCAATTAGCAGCTCTGCTAATAAGAGTTCCTAACACAGCCAGTCTCAGGCCCATCATGGGGACTGGGCACATATAGTCTTAAAGCTCATTAAGTTACTTTGCATGTTATATTCTGTTGTCTATTACCTTAAGCACTTGGGTCCTTAGGTCCTCAGTAACTGCACAAAAATATATCTTGTTACATTAATTCACTAACTGTTGGGATCATAAACAACAGTAGATACCTATATTTTTTCCTAACATCAGCAATCCACATAAAGTTTCCAACATAACATAGCCACTAAAGGCATCACAATATTAGTATCTTATTATAAAAGCTTCTAATCAGTCATCTCCCTAGCATCTACACAAAAGCCTAGCATGAAGCATAACTCATAATACACTCTAAACATGTATCACTAACGATTTCAAAAACACATCCCAGAGCTCAGCCCTTTATCTCCTTCTCTGTACATAGGGTGTAAGCGTAGGCACAGAGAGTCTAACCTATTCCAGTGACTTTTTCAACTTAACACATTTCAAAGTGACATCTACAAAACAATAGGACATTTGACATCACAATATCTAGTTCAATTACACATTAAACCAAAGGCCTATTCAACACACAATTATTACATTGGCACTCCTCAATCAAATTCAGATTTCCTCTCCTGTTGTCATCAGTTCCTTCATTTGAGTTTTGAAGATTGAAACTCAGATCCTAAAGAAAAACCATTAACATAGCACACTTGGGAAAAAGCTGGATAAAACCATCTGGCAATGAAATGTGGCTTTTACAGCTTAGTGACTAAACACACAAAAAAACAATAAACAGAGCAATAACAGCAAAAAGAAACAAAATTAGGTAACTAATTAGTTAACCAGTCAAACATGCCATCATTCAATTTCTAAACTGGGTTGTGGGCAAGGTCACAAATGTCTTCGGTAATAGCGTCAATTGCAGTTCCATTATCAGCGATGAGGATGCAGCAGTTGGAGGTGTTTCCCAGCCAATTACAAAAACCCCCTCTGCACCCAACAGAGAATTCAAAAGTAATGTATGTCATAACAGTAAGGTGGGCATTTGGGTAACCTAGGTGGCTACCAAATCTAGAGCATTTGCAGTTTTATTGGTAATTATTTCCAAAACTACCAGAAGCCTAATAATTCTGTTTGTCAAATATGGGGATGGTTGAGTGACAAAAATTTGGCTTCTAGGTGGCAGGCCCCTACCCATTTGATGATGTGTTCTGGCGGCAGTCTCTTATAGGCTCACTCTCCACAGACCCACCAAGGAATCTGTTCACCCTCCAAAGTAGTGACCCAACTTGAAACTTTGCTAGAACTAATGAAGAGAGATTAAGAACCTGTTGTCTGGGTGTTCCATCCATCCCTCTGATGTAAACAATGTAATTCCCACAGTTCCTACCAGGCTTGCCCCAAGAGACAAGAACAGTTCTCAGGAGGAACATTGATTAGAATACCACAATCCCATCTGGCCAAATCAAAAAGCTAAGGGTGTGAGGGGAGTCCACGTTTGTCCATACTCAGACTCTCCGAAGCGTGGACCCAATCCCTGCTAGCGTAGACAAAGCACCCCATTCACTCTATATATCCAGACTATGGTGGTGGTACCCAAAGTCTTAAAATAAGGGGTTACCATGGAAGTCATACTAAAAAGAATAGGGAGAAAAAGAAGTCCCTCATCCATGAAAGGAGGGGTTAGAAAACAAATAACATAGACCGATTGACCAACACTGCCACTGAGGCTTTTAACAGGTCAATCCAATGGTTTACTATTGGAAAGGGGGGTTCAGGACTGGTCTTCCAATCCCTCCCCTTATCCCAAATATCAACAAAATTCCCAATTGTATTATCCACATCTTCCTGTAATCCTCTCATCGTCCAAAAGGCTCCAGATATCCAAGCCCTTGATAAAGAGGCCACAGCAATATATTCTTCTTCAGAGGCAAGCAGAACACTTGCCAGGTCTACTGAACCCACGTTAGAATTGGGGCTTCCAGACACCTGGGGAAGTAATTCCAAACTTTCATGGAACACTACTAAAATAAAAAGGATGCCCTTTCCCCAATGGGGGTTTGTAATTTCTATAGAACAATAATAACCAGATGCTGAAGCAAGGAGTCGGTTTCACCACCCATTCATTTCCTGCAAAGGAGACCAGGTAGCTACCAACACCCCACTCCCACATAGCAAAAGTTAAAACAGCCTAAAAAGGAAAAAACAGAAAACTTCAGTCCAGGGCCAATATGCTCCAGGGCCCATCCACCTGTCCCAGGACACAAAGCATAAGCTTACATTTGAAAATCAACAAGTCCCAGAAAAAACAAAAAACCCTTAGTCAATGTCAGTGAAATAAAAAACAACGCAGGTCAGATGATAAGGCCCAATCCTTCACTGGTCCTGAAAAAGATGTTTAGTCTGCATTGCTTATCTGAACAAAGGAAAAACAAAGGAAAAAAAACAAAGTCTCATGTAACTGTATGTGGAATATTACTGCTCCTCCCCCCTTGTGTTTTTATCTGCAGCCATGTTTTTATTAGGCAAAAGTTCTTTTTCTCTGTGAAACAAAAATCTCAGTCCAAAATTGTTTGGCAGCTCCACAGTCCAGGTCATTGCACAGTCCAGGCATCGGGGGGGGGGGGGGGTGTTCCACTGGCTCAGGGATTTATGACAGCCTCGTGTAAGGTATGCAGGTGACTGTGGCAGCAAATTTGACAGACTTTGGCAGCCTTGTGCACTCAGGCTGTAACTCTCCTTCGTCCTGGCAACAAGCCATCAACAAGCTTTGCAAACCCTATATAAGTACTGTACTTGTGTGTGTGTGGGGGGGGGGGGGGTCTTCCCAAGCATTTTACTGTCATGATGTCTGTGGAGACCTCACCCAGTTCTGTCTTGGCGAAAATAAATGCTGTTATTTTATATCTCCAAGCCTCGACTCAAGACTGTTATTGGTAACTTCAGGAACTTGGGTAAAACAGTGTAAGCAGGGGCCTTACATAGTGTTTCCCGGACTTCCTGGGGAAGATGGCAGACTGAAGACAGCTCCATGTACAGCAGAGCTGATGTTTGTGGACTTTAATTAGGAGCTGATGAGCATATTGGCTCCTATGATCTGCTCTGGATAAAAGAAAGAGATGCGAGATTGCCCAGTTGTTTCTCCTTATGGTTGCTCCTTTTCCTCACGAAGTGACCGCAAGACAGCAATCTTGGATGGGAGGAAAATCAGGAGATGGGGGAATTCCCCATAATTTCTCAAGCTGCAAATAAAGCCTTTCTAAAGGACACTAAGTTCACACTCTTTCCTTGCTAACTACCTTCTAATTGCTTATTAATTGTTTCAAGAAATTAGACACCTACAAAGTGACAAGGCTGGAAACACCCCATGAGTGTCTTCAATCCTGAATATAAGAGTATGAAGATTTATTTTTATAATTCTTAAGAACTTAAAATAAACAGCAAAAAGCAAGATAAGGTTTTGGCTACAGAAAGTTTTTTAAATGGATTAAGGGCTCAGAAAATGTTGGAAATTGGATTTTTAATATTAAGACTTTGAAACTATTTTTAAAGAATAATTGCATGTTTGTATGAAAGAGAAATTGTTTTTGAGACTGGAGACATTTAAAATGTTGTTTAGAAATATCTTTGAGGAACTGTACTGGATTTTGAATAAATTATATCAGCTATGTTGTGTCTTTCTGAGAGCAGCCTGTTCCCGGAAGAAGATGTTGCAGAACAAGATATGCAGCCAAATATACCAGAGAAAAAATGAATGAGACTTTGAATAAGAATAAGAACTTTCTATTAGACATAAATAGGAATCAGGATGAGGATTTTAAAAATAAAAAGGAAATAAAAATGACAATCCCAGAGAGCAATTGGAATAATTTCTTTTTGTTGGATTCACAAGAGAGACTGTTTAAAGCAGGAGTGTCCAACCTTTGGCCCATGGGCCACATGCGGCCCTGAACAGCTAGTAATGCAGCCCCCCCAAAATCGTAAACTTTTAACATCATTTTGCCATTTTTTGGTTGCCGTTCTCTCTTTCTTCTGTTTTTCAGCCAGGCCCATGCCAAAAATAGACAATCCCGGTACATTTGAGACAGTAACAAAGCTCAGGGAAGTTACATCGCCTGTGTAGAGCATCCGCTTCTCCTCTTGGCTTCTCATACAGGCAGGCAGCAGCCTTCCGCTGGTTTGTGAGCAGCCGCCAAAGTCAGTTTTGCAACTTGACTTGCAAGCCAAGCCGAGTCCGCCGATCTACCATTAATGCGCCTGTAGTTAGTAGGTGAAGATTGGTGGAGGCTGCCGCTTGGAGCACAGCCAAGATGCCGAGCAGGAAAGGGAGGCCGCCAGCGGCTCCGGCAGAAAAACGTGCCATTAGCAGCAGTCGCCAATGGGTGATGGTTCTCCCAGGTAAAAGCTGACAAGCACCTTGAGAACTCACTGAGAATTGCAACCACTTTCATCGAACCAGACATTGATGCATTAGTTTCACAAAAACAAGGTCAAATATTCCACTAGTTTTATGTTGCCCTCTTTTTTTAATTTTATAATTAAAAATATAAAAAATAAATGAAGTTTTATTACTTATATACTAAATATATTATATATTTTATGTGTGGCCCAAGACAATTCCTCTTCACTCAGTGTGGCCCAGGGAAGCCAAAAGGTTGGACACCCATGATTTAAAGTATTGAAGAAATTTGCAACAAAGATCAACTATCTGAATCATCATCTGAACAACTGAAGAAGATACTTGGACAAGCAGCGAAACATTTCAACCAAAAGTTGCCATGACTCAACCTACAGACAATTCCACCTGGATGACTGAGAATCTTCATCGACATATCTGAACAGCAATCATCTGAATGGATTACAGAGAAAGGTGGTTCTGTATAGAAGAAAAAAGGAATATAAAGTTGATTTATTTGACCAGGGATAAAATGGGACATATCATTATTCTGGCTGACTTTTTTTGGATTTGCAGATATCTTAACTGAAAAAAAAATGGTACACTGGATTTGTTTATACTTAATAAGGTGTTTAAGTTTTTTTATTCATTGTTACTAATTAGATTGGTATCCTAATTTTATAGTATTCAAATTGGCTTTGTATTTAACTGTATTTTTATTCAAAGTAAGGAAGTTTTTACTTTGTCTTTTTAAAGGAGAATCTATTTCTTTTTGTTATGCTAAATTTTAGTCCTTTGTGGATTTATCTATAATTTAGAGTAAAGATACGGAATGTTTATTTGAACGGGATAAGTTGTTTTTTAGGGTGCTTTTCTTTGGAATTGCTGGTATTTGGAATGGGAAAAATGTGTATTGGAGCCTGTCTTTTGTAAAGGAGAATTTCTTTTTGTCATGTTAAACTTTGGTTTTCTTTTATCTGGTTTACATTAGGGTAGTTGTCCTGTTCCGACTAAGACCCGAAGCAGGAAGGTGTGGAATAAGTCTTTTATTTACAAATAAATCATACAAAATATATCTAGAGAAAAACAGAAGCAACACAAGGTGCTCACAGAGTTCGGATTGCCTGTGGTGGCCCGTTCCCGATTGGCATGCATGTGGGCAGCCACCATGTGGCTGCATGGTAGGGTCCCGGAGCAATGCTTGGTGTGGCCAAGGGACGAGGTTCCAGTGCAAGGTTTGGCGCTGCTGAGAGGAAAGGTTCCAGCACGAGGCTTGGCACTGCTGCGAGGAACAGCTTCGGCGTGAGGCTTGGTGCAGTCATGAGGAAAGGTTCCAGTGTGAGGCTTGGCGCGGCTGTGAGGCAAGGCTCCGGTGTGAGGCTTGGCGCGGCAACTGCGAGGCAAGTTTCCGGCACAAGGTTTGGCATGCAGACGGGGCAGGATTCTGGTGTGAGGGTTGATGCAGCTGCGAGGTACGATTCCAGCATGAGACTTGGCACAGCGGCTGCAAGGCGAGGTTCCGGCTCAAGGCTTGGCGCAGAGGCAGGACAAGGTTCCGGCGCAGGACTGGGCGTAGTGGCAAGGTTAGGCTCTGGCACGAAGTGCGACTGGATGGGGGGTCAAGGTTTGGGCACAATGATTGGTGGGGCTACAAGGCAAGGCTCTGGCGTAGAAGCATGGTGAAGTCCAAGCGGGGATTCTGGCATGGCAACGGGATCACGATTCACTCCAGGATGCAGTACAGAACATGAACGGTTGTCTCCGGCAATGGGTACATGCTGCGCTCGTCTTTTATCCATTTGATTTTCATGGCATTTCTGAATGGGAGCCAACCCTACTTTGTGGGGTGCCGCAGGGCTCGGTTCTCTCCCCTCTCCTATTTAATATCTACATGAAACCGCTGGGTGAGATCATCCGCCAACACGGGATGAGGTATCATCAGTATGCTGATGATACTCAACAATATATCTCCATCCTGGGTGAGTTAAGTGATGCAGTTTCTGCCCTTTCTCAGTGCCTGAAGGCTGTGGGGGTCTGGATGGGGAACAACAGGCTTCAGCTGAACCCTGGTAAGACGGAGTGGCTGTGGATTGATGGCGCCTCGGGATCCAAGGAGTTGTCATCTTTAGATCTGGACGGGGTGGCACTACCCCGTTCAGACTAAGTGCGGAACCTGGGGGTCCTTCTAGACTCACGACTCCTGCTTGAAGAGCAGGTGGCAGTCGTGGCCAGAAGGGCTTTTGTGCAATTTCGAGTTGTACGCCAGCTTCGCCCTTTCCTGGACCGAGATGCCCTCCGTACAGTCACTCATGCCCTGGTCATCTCCCATATAGACTATTGCAATGCACTCTACATGGGGCTACCCTTGAAGAGTATCTGGAAGCTTCAACTGATCCAGAATGCGGCTGCGCATGCAGTTATGAGTGCCCCAAGATCGGCACACGTGACACCTCTGCTGCGTGAGCTGCACTGGTTACCAGTTTGCTTCCGGGTCCAATTCAAGGTGTTGGTTGTTACCTTTAAAGCCCTACATGGCATGGGACCAGGCTACCTTAGAGACCGCCTCATCCCCAGAGCATCAACCCGCCCCACCCGGTCATGCAGAGAGGGCATGCTACGGATCCCATCAGTAAAAGAATTTCACCTAGCGGGATCCAGGAGGCGTGCGCATACAGCCTCTTGGATTTTATATTTTTATACTCTTAATAATCGTATAAAGTATTTTATATGTTTTTAATTGCTGACTTGATTGTAAACCGCCCAGAGTTCCCTTGTGGGGGGAGATGGGCGGTGATATAAGTTAGAAATAATAAATAAATAAAATAAAAATTGTGCCTCGCGTTGCTCTGCCCGCCTTTTCCACCTCCTTTCTCATGCGCTGATAGGTAGAGGCGAGTGTCCTACTGGGCTGCCTCCAATCAGCTGCTCCGGATCTGATTCAAATTTCACACCATCCCTGTTCTTTCCCGCTTCTACTGTTATCGACCCTTCTACCTCCAAATCGGACTCATCAGACTCAGCCTCCATCCTGACAATAGTGGGACCATTTTATGTCTTTTAAAAGAGATTTTGTTACATCTAAGAATGGAGATCTGGAATGTTGAACTTTATATATCTTACTTAATGTTAACATTTTAGAGCTCTGTTTGGAGTTTTTGCTGATAATTGGATTGGAGAGGACATTACTTATTTGATTTGCCTATTGTTAAGAGAGGAGTTATGGGATGAAGAGTTTTATATGAGTTAACTAAGAGGATGTGAAAGATTATGGAATTGTTTATACTTGTCATGATGAGGGTGGGGAGTTGCTGTTTAGGGGGGAGTTGCTTTCTTGTTTATACTTGTGATAAACGGGGAAGTCATTTCTTTCTATATTTTCTTCCTTTTTTCTTCTTCTTTTGTCTTTCTTTTCTATTTTTCTTTCTATTTTTCTATTTCTTTTCTTTTCTGCACCTTCTATTTTTCTATTTTTTATTTTTAAAGTTTGTATTAGTTTGTATTGTTTCAATTGTAATATTTAATAAGAGTACTATAAAATTATTATTCAATAATGATATTGGTCAATAATTTTTTTGGCAAAGTCAGGTCTTGGCCTTTTTTACAAATTAATTTTATCAAATTTGTACATTGCCCATCTCACTATAAAACTGACTCTGAGTGGCTTACAATAAATATTTGCACCTGCCCAACTTTCTGGTATCCTTCCTTTTTCCAAAATGGAACTCATCATTTTTTAAAGGTTGTATCAGTCCATCTTCAAAATATTTATAATAGGAAGCTGGCAATCCATCTGGACCAGGAGCTTTCCTTATTTTAGTATTTTCCCAGCCTCACAGACTTCCCTTATTTTTATAGGTCCATTCATCATCTGCTTTTGTTTTCTTTATCTTTGATAAATTTTGTTTCTTTTAAGATTCATCATCTTTTGCTGGGGAAATTTCTTCCCCTTTATAAAGTTTTGTATAATACTGATGAAATATTCTTTGAATATTTGATTATCATGGCATTCCCAATTTGTAATTTAAATATCATTTTCTTCTCACTTTCTTTTCTCAGTTTATATGTTAGCCATTTCCCCAGCTTATTTGCTAACTCAAGATTCTTCTGTTTTTCAAAATTAATTCTTGTTTCTATCTCTTTGGTCGTTAACATAGAAAGCTGGCATTGTAGAAGTTTAATTTGCTGTGAGATTTTTTTCCCTTCCTGGTACACCTTTAATTCATCCTCTTTCATTTTTATCTCCATTAAAACCTTTTGCATCTTCTCTTCTCTCTGTCTTTTCAATTTTCCATTCTGTTGTATAAACTGTCCTCTCATAAAGGCTTTACTTACTGTACATCACATACTCTCCTTATATCAGTAAAAAAGGTAAAGATTCCCCCTGCACATTTGTGCAATTGTGTCCGACTCTAGGGGCCGGTGCTCATCTCCGTTTGTTAGCCAAAGAGCCAGTGTTGTCCAAAGACGCTTCCACGGTCATGTGGCCAGCATGACGCATGCGGAACGCTGTTACCTACCCACCAAAGTGGTACTTATTTATCTATTTGCATTTGCATGCTTTCGAATTGCTAGGTTGGCAAGAGCTGGGGCTAGTGCGGGAGCTCACTCCATCATGCGGGACTAGGGATTCGGACCTCCAAACTTGCAACCTTCTGATCGACAAGCCTGGCATCTTACCCGCTGAGCCACCACGCCCCTCCTTATATGAGTACCTTTATTTAAATTAATCTTGAAAAATTCTTTCAGCTTCTTTTTACAGTCCTCAGTTATTGATTCTTTTTCTAGCAAAGTTTCATTTAGCCTCTATCTATAGGTTCTACCTTTCCTCTTATATGTTAATATCACTTGATTATGATCTAAAAACAGTTTTGGTAATATATCTTTTTTATTGGTACATGTAGCAAGTTTCTTAGAAATCCAGAACATATCTATTCTTGAGAAGATCTATGTCTTTCAGAAAAGTATGTATATTCTCTGGAATCACAATTTTTATGTTTCCATATATCTATAAGGTCAAAGTTGTCCATCATTTCAAAAACTATTTTTGGCAATTTACCTTGTGTTGATTTCTCTTTCACAGAAGTTCTGCCTTTTTTTTTTTTGGACAGACCACTCCATTCAAATCTCCCAGAAGACACCAGTTTTCATAAGACGAGTCTATTAATTTTTTCCATACGTACTTTAAACAATATAGCTTTGTTATCATATGGCGCATATATTCCCAAAAACATAATTTTAGTTTCATTCCACTTAATTTCAACCCCTACATATCTGCCATAGTCATAATTCATTATTAGTTTTGGTTGTAGCTTTGAGTTTATATACAAAACAACTCCATTTTTCTTGGCTGTCCCTGCCAATATAAATTCTTGTCCCAAATTTTATAAATCAAATATTTATTTATTTTTTTCTATATGTATTTCCTATAGGCAAATTACATCTTGTTTTAGTTCTTTCAAATAATGAAATGCCTTTTTTTTCTTTTGAGGGGCATTTGCCACATGTATATTCCATGTTAAGCATTTAAAATCAATATTTAAGTTGTCAACTTAGAAAAGCCCATAGCACCTTATGCTTATAAATCTCATAGATTTATGTTTGTAAATCTAAATAATTTCTCTCTGTAGTCATGCCTTAATGATTTGACATGATTGCTAGAATTTGTGTGTCTAAATTGAATTTTGTGCCCATTATGTAGTATCGCATGTTCAGCTACCATGGATTTTTCAAGTTGTTCTAGCCGGCAATATCTTCTCTTCTCTTCTCTTCTCTTCTCTTCTCTTCTCTTCTCTTCTCTTCTCTTCTCTTCTCTTCTCTTCTCTTCTCTTCTTCATTCATTCGATTTCTATAGCCGCCCATCTCAACAAGTGACTCTGGGCAGCTTACAACAATAAAAACCATAAAACATTTGAAGCAATTACAATTAGAACAATTAAAATACTAAATAAATATACATGGCTGCCAAGTAAGCAATGTGTGGATGTTAATATAGTCAAGAAACGGGACCATTCCCACGTTCAGGGCCCAGGCCTCGGTACATAACCAGGTCTTCACGGCCTTGTGAAACGCCAACAGGGTCAGGGACATCCTGATCTCTGAAGGGAGATTATTCCAGAGGGCAGGGGCTACAGCAGAGAAGGCTCACCTTCTAGTCCCGCCAACTGACATTCCTTGGCTGATGCGACCCGTAGCATACCCAACCTACCAGATCGAATTGGGTGGGTAGAAACAACTGGGAGAAGATGGTCCCTTAGGTAATCCGGTCCCAAGCCATGAAGGGCTTTAAAAGTGACAACCAGCACCTTGAATTGCACCCGGAAGCACACTGGCAACCACTGCAGCTCACGTAGCAGTGGTGTTACGTGCGTCGAATATCCGACTCCATTTACTACACGTGCAGCCGCATTCTGCACCAGTTGAAGCTTCCAAATGCTCTTCTAGGGCATCCCCATGTAGAGTGCATTGCAGTTATCCATACGGGAGGTCACGAGGGCATGAGTGACTGTGAGGAAGGCCTCTTGGTCCAGGAATGGGCAGAGCTGGAGCACAACCCGTAGGTGTGCAAAGGCCCTCCTAGCCACGGCTGCCACCTGCTCTTCCAGAAGGAGCCGTGAGTCTACGAGGACCCCCAGATTGTGCACTGAGTCTGTCTCAGAATCTCCATCATTGTCTAGGACCAATGATGGAAAAGCCTTATCACTGGAAGGCCCACCAACCCAAAGCCACTCAATCTTGCTTGGGTTGAGTCAAAGCCAAGTTGAGTTGCACCCCATCCAGGCCCTTACAGCCTCCAGGCACTGGGACAGGACATCCATGGCATCACTCAGGCAGCCCGGGGTGGAGATATAAAGCCGGGTATCATCAGCATATTGATGATATCTCACCCCAAACCGTCAAATCACCTCTCCCAATGGCCTCATGTAGATGTTAAATAGGAGAGGGGAGAGAACTGAGCCCCCCACAAAGTAGGGGACGTGGGTGGGACCTCTCCCCCCCTATCAACACCGATTGGAAATGTTAATACTAGGTTTAGTAATTCCAATATATACCTGGCTGTAGAACATGTGCTATTGAGATTTATAAACATCCCAATAACTTTGACAGGAAGGAAGGAAGTTAACAAACACCATGTAGAATCTTCAGCAGTCTCACATGAAAAATAATACAGAGCAGGTTGTTTTAAACAAAGACTGATAAAAAATCAGTTGCTTTGGAACTTCTTCAAAACAGACCAATTGGGAAAGTGCCAGGCTCTAAACTGCACACTAGCTAGAAAGATCCAAGTAAGCAGAGGTTGGCATGGCTCCTTGAGAAGAGGGGGTGTTAACTCCTTTACGTAATTAAGCAAAACCAGGAATGCTGGCTATATAAGAACACACTGCAGACTCCCTCCCCTTTTCCTCCTTACTGACAGGTGTTCTTGTGATGTTTTCCTTCAGATTCCTCCTGCTTCTTGCTGTGTTTAGCCTTTTCTTTGACTTATGGGTCAGCTCTTGTGGAATTCTATGACATTTGACCTATGAAGTCTCTTGGACTTCTCTCAGCTCTGAATTCTTCAAGCTAGATACTGGCATAATTTAAAAGCAAACACCTTCTCTCTGAACTCTCCAAGTCTTTGTTACTCCTTAAACTGCTGGCCCTTATCTCTGTCTTGATTATTGGTGGAAGGTTTACAAAATGCTAATAAAAGGTCTCAGATTTTTAATTGCCTAATTTTTGGTTTGTACCAGTCTAAGCTTTGCACAAGAAAGCATTGTAGGACATGGTAGAGATACACAAAATTATGCATGGCATAAATGATAAGGATACAATTATATTTCTCTTACTGTCTCACAATATTAGAAGTAGAGATTACTTACTGAAGTTAGAAGCAGGAGCAGTCAGTAGAGATAAATGAAGGGTTTTTTTGTTTTTGTTTACATAAGACATAATTGTTGTTGTTTATTCGTTCAGTCGTTTCCGACTCTTCGTGACTTCATGGACCAGTCCACGCCAGAGCTTTCTGTCGGCCGTCACCATCCCCAGCTCCCCAATGGTTGAGTCCGTCACCTCCAGAATACCATCCATCCATCTTGCCCTTGGTCGGCCCCTCTTCCTTTTGCCTTCCACTTTCCCTAGCATCAGCTTCTTCTCCAGGGTATCCTGTCTTCTCATTATGTGGCCAAAGTACTTCAGTTTTGCCTTTAATATCATTCCCTCAAGTGAGCAGTCTGGCTTGATTTCCTGGAGTATGGACTGGTTTGATCTTCTTGCAGTCCAAGGCACTCTCAGAATTTTCCTCCAACACCACAGTTCAAAAGCATCTATCTTCCTTCGCTCAGCCTTCCTTATGGTCCAGCTCTCACAGCCATAAAGCCATGCTTTAACTATGCGGACCTTTGTTGTCAGTGTGATGTCTCTGCTCTTAACTATTTTATCAAGATTTGCCATTGCTCTCCTCCCAAGAAGTAGACGTCTTCTGATTTCCTGGCTGCAGTCACCGTCTGCAGTAATCTTTGCGCCTAGAAATACAAAGTCTGTCACTGCCTCCACTTTTTCTCCCTCTATTTGCCAGTCATCAATCAAGCTCGTTGCCATAATCTTGGTTTTTTTGAGGTTTAACTGCAACCCAGCTTTTGCACTTTCTTCTTTCACCTTCGTCATAAGGCTCCTCAACTCCTCCTCGCTTTCAGCCATCAAAGTGGTATCATCTGCATATCTGAGATTGTTAATGTTTCTTCCAGCGATTTTAACTCCAACCTTGGATTCCTCAAGCCCAGCATGTTGCATGATGTGTTCTGCGTACAGGTTGAATAGGTAGGGTGAGAGTATACAACCCTGCCGTACTCCTTTCCCAATCTTAAACCAGTCCGTTGTTCCGTGCTCTGTTCTTACCGTTGCTACTTGGTCGTTATACAGATTCCTCAGGAGGCAGACAAGATGACTTGGCATCCCCATACCACCAAGAACTTGCCACAATTTGTTATGATCCACACAGTCAAAGGCTTTAGAATAGTCAATAAAACAGAAATAGATGTTTTTCTGAAATTCTCTGGCTTTCTCTATTATCCAGTGGATATTGGCAATTTGGTCTCTAGTTCCTCTGCCTTTTCTAAACCCAGCTTGTACATCTGGCAATTCTCGCTCCATGAATTGCTGGAGTCTACCTTGCAAGATCTTGAGCATCACCTTACTGGCATGTGAAATAAGTGCCACTGTTCGATAGTTTGAACATTCTTTAGTGCTTCCCTTTTTTGGTATGGGGATATAAGTTGATTTTTTCCAATCTGATGGCCATTCTTGTGTTTTCCAAATTTGCTGGCATATGGCATGCATCACCTTGACAGCATTATCTTGCAAGATTTTAAACATTTCAGCTGGGATACCACCATCTCCTGCTGCCTTGTTATTAGCAATGCTTCTTAAGGCCCATTCAACCTCACTCTTCAGGATGTCTGGCTCTAACTCACTGACCACACCGTCAAAGCTATCTCCAATATTATTATCCTTCCTATACAGATCTTCCGTATATTCTTGCCACCTTTTCTTGATCTCTTCTGCTTCTGTTAGGTCCTTACCATCTTTGTTTTTGATCATACCAATTTTTGCCTGGAATTTACCTCCGATGTTTCTAATTTTCTGGAAGAGGTCTCTTGTCCTTCCTATTCTATTGTCTTCTTCCACTTCCGCACATTGCTTGTTTAAAAATAATTCCTTATCTCTTCTGGCTAACCTCTGGAATTTTGCATTTAATTGGGCATATCTCCCCCTATCACTGTTGCCTTTTGCTTTCCTTCTTTCTTGGGCTACTTCCAGTGTTTCAGCAGACAGCCATCTTGCCTTCTTGGTTTTCTTTTTCTTTGGGATGTTTTTTGTTGCCGCCTCCTGAACAATGTTGCGAACTTCTGTCCATAGTTCTTCTGGGACCCTATCTACTAATTCTAGTCCCTTAAATCTATTCTTCACCTCCACTGCATATTCCTTAGGAATATTAGTGAGCTCATATCTAACTGATCTGTGGGTCTTCCCTATTCTCTTTAGTCTGATTCTAAATTTTGCATTAAGAACTTCGTGATCTGAACTACAGTCAGCTCCAGGTCTTGTTTTTACCGACTGTATAGATGTCCGCCACCTTTGGCTGCAAAGGATGTAGTCAATCTGATTTCGGTGTCGACCATCTGGTGAAGTCCATGTATAAAGTCGTCTTTTAGGTTGTTGGAAGAGAGTGTTTGTTATGCACAGTGAGTTGTCTTGGCAAAATTCTATCAGCCTATGTCCTGCTTCATTTTGTTCTCCCAGACCATGCTTCCCTGTAATTCCAGGTGTCGTCTGACTACCCACCTTAGCATTCCAGTCTCCTGTAATGAAAATAACATCTCTTTTTGGTGTATTATCTAGTAGGTGCTGCAGATCCTCATAGAACTGATCTACTTCTGCTTCTTCAGCATCTGTGGTTGGGGCGTATATTTGGATCACTGTGATGTTAAATGGCTTACCCTGAATTCGAATTGAGATCATTCTATCGTTTTTTGGATTGTATCCAAGCACTGCTTTAGCCACTTTATTATTAATTATGAAGGATACTCCATTTCTTCTGTGGTCCTCTTGTCCTCAGTAGTAGATCTGGTGGTCATCTGATGTGAAGTGACCCATCCCAGTCCATTTCAGTTCACTGACACCTAAAATGTCTATATTTAATCTTGACATCTCACCAATAACCACATCCAATTTGCCCTGGCTCATAGATCTTACATTCCAGGTTCCTATGGTGTGTTGATCTTTAGAACATCGGATTCGTCGTTCACCACCAGCACCGTCGGCCGCTAGCCGTCCTTTCGGCTTTGAGCTAGCTGCGTCATCACATCTGGGGCTAGTTGAACGTATCCTCTGTTCCTCCCCAGTAGCATTTTGACCATCTTCCGACCTGGGAGTCCCATCTTCCGATGGTATACCGACATATCTTTGGTTGTACTGATCCATTTAGTTTTCACGGCAAGAATACTGGGGTGGGTTGCCATTACCTTCCCCAGGGATCGTATTTAGTCTGACCTCTCTGCCACGACCTTCCCGTCTTGGGTGTCCCTTCACGGTTTAGCTCATGGTTTCATTGAGGTGCTCAAGCTCCAGCACCACGACAAGGTAACGATCTCCTTTGCTGGAGAAGACATAATTAAGGGCTATCAAATCTGGACTGCAAAAGTCTAGATGGCAACAAAGATCTAGATAGTTTTTATTATTTATTTATTCAGCTTATATTCAATTTAAATATTTCTTTGCTGCTATTTAGTAAGGTAAAGGTTCCCCCCGCACATTTGTGCAGTCATGTCCGACTCTTTGTTCAGACTAGCTGTGGTAGGCTTACATAATTTAAATTGAGGAATTAATTATCATTAGATGGGCTGAACGCTATCAATTTAGACTGGTTTTAAAAAGGGACTAGACAAATTTATTGAGAATAGCAGAAACAAATAGATTTGATTACTATGTATATCTTCAGAATCAAATAATATGCGTTAACAACCAATGGTTACAGAACAACAGTGGGGATCATTTAGTAAACTTCTTAGATGCATTTGCTCAACCACTATACAAGCATTTGGTCTGAAACCCTCCCATTGTCTTCAAATTGATAATTGTTATCCAGGTTTGGTTTCCTACCTAGAGGTCTAATTCTTCTAAAGGGATTCAAGACACCATTTTTTCTCTGTGTATCCTTTCCATCAAGTCGTATGAAAATGAGCAGTCTCAAACCCCTGTAGAGTGGAGAAGCTTTTGCATACAGCATTATATTAATGAAGCTTATTAATGCAATGGAAGATCTCTGGATTAGGGCCAATGTGTACAAACTTTAATGTCCTATGCTAATAATTTCCTTAGACACTGATTGAATATATTTTAAAAGTTCTGCCTATGTCTATAATATCAGTAGTGAGATTTTATTTATAGAATGGTAAAAATCTTCTAATATTAATGTACATGGCCTTGCATTGCATAATAGAAACTTGCATTGTAGAATTCTAATATAAAATAGGATTCTTCTCTGTTTCATTTACCATGGATCATGACAACAACAAGAACAACGAAAATACTTGTAGGTGAAAGCAGGATGCAGGTATAATAATGAGAAACCAAAGGGGGAAAAAAAACTATAATTTATAAAAGCTATAATCCAGCTGCCACTATGCCCAACAGAATAAAGGAAGTTACCTAGAAGCCTCTGTAAAGCTAGAGGTTTCTTAGCTGAATTGAGGGCTCCAAAAAGCTTTAGCTGTGGAAAGAAAGAAAATAGAAAATGGACAGTAAGAATACCAAGTTCTATTTTTATTCTCTATTCTCTGTCTACAGTGCACAAGTCTGATTCCTTCAAGAGAAATCTGAAAGTGCTAGGCTTTCAAGGCATACTGTGATATTTTGTAAGTGTCAGCAGACAGTCATTTGGATTGGAATGATTAACCAGAGTTAGATGAAACTAAAGCATGACCTTAAGGAAAGCATTGTATTTCTGGAGCAGTTCTCTGGGGGATGTTTAATGCTGGCTGAAAGCACTGTTTTTGCTTCCGCTTATTATTTGGTTTATTATATATAAATATAGCCAATATTACAAGGACTGCTTAACTCAAGGTAAAAGCCACATCAGGGCTGTGAGGAGTCATTCATGAATAACATGAAGTCACTTACACATGCATGGTCAAATAGTAAAGTCATGGGTATTTTTATAATTTTGCTGATTTATGTGTAAAATTAGGATAGTTCTTTGGTTGACTTCACACAAGCTTGTACTGAGAAGAACAAATTGAGAAATGTTTGCACCATCTCCATCAGCTATAAATGACCAGCTTCTTGGGCAGGATAACCACGAAATGAATCTGGTCCTTCTTACAGATTATTCTGACTCACAAAATGTTTTCATGCAGGCATGTAGAAAGTTAAAGCTCTGTAATCTTCAAAAAGCATAATCTATTTCCTATGTTTGCTTTTTTCTTTCTTTGTTTTATAGATTACCAATTTGTATCTCATTTTCCCCACAGCACCTCCCATGGTGGTATATATAAGTAGTGTTAGCCCCTTTCATTCATACATTCACTCTCATTCATACATTACTTAGTTATATGTGGGTTCACATATAACAACCAAAGAGAATTTTTAAATAGACCATAGGGGCTTGGTTCACACATAAAAGTAAACCAGAATGGGTGAGTTCACACATCCAGCAAAGGAAAAAGGAAGCACTGTATTAGCATGTAGTGGTGTGTAGTTTTGTATCCAATGCAACAAAACCACTGAAATGGCTTTCTATGTTTGGGTGCTGTTCTGTTGGCAATTACAGACTTTCTAGGTGAAAATTTCCCTTTTAAGCTCACCATTATACCAACTCAATTGATCTCATTAGTAAGGAGGAGCCATCAGTGCCATGAGAGCCAGCTGGGTGTAGTGGTTAAGGCATCAGGCTAGAAACTGGGAGATGGTGAGTTCTAGTCCTGCCTTAAGCACAAAGGCAGCTGGGTGACCCTAGGCCAGTCACACACACTCAGCCCTAAGAATAAGGCAATGGCAAATCACTTCCGAAATCTTGCCAAGAAAACTGCAGGGGCTTGTCCAGGCAATTGCCAGGAGTCAAAACTGACTCAAAGGAACAAAAATAAATAAATAAAATAAAATAAAATATAAAACGGTGCCATTGTGATCTTCTTTCTAGTATGGCAAGATCTTAGTTTGCAAGCTTCCTTGAAGTATCCACCAAGTAGATTCCGAGTAAAATATCTGCAAACACAAATTAACTGAAGCATTTAAACAATATCAAGTCAAGACAATTCTTTGATATAAATGATTACACATATTAATATATAAGGTCAGGGTCTACACATAGGATTTTTGAGGCTTTGGAGGGCATCAAAGAGAAGTATCCCCCACCCTCCAAATGCTGACCAAGTTACTAAAGAAAATTATTCAGTTGATTAAATGTTTCCCATAGCCTGTCATTTCTTTGTAAAAACTGGCAAGTATTACCAGTTGAGACAATGAGCATTGGTATTGATCTCTGGAGTCTGCTTAACTTGAAACAAATTGACATTTGTGCCCCTGGACTAGAAAACATTACCTATGAGGGTGTTTAGAACTGAACCCTTGGAGCCTCTGTGCCAATAAGGCAACAGTCTTCACTCCAAGCAGGCTGAACTGTTTCTAGTCATTAAGAAGGGAGGAAAGGGAACAAAGTAATACCTCCCCATTAACTGCCTATTTCAAGACAATGAATTCAGCAAAATAGCTCACTGAATCTACCAAGTGACTGAGGCTGCAAACCTATTAGAATTCATATTGGTGGGTTGCATGTGTGTTTTCTGTTCTGCTTTATTTTGCAGGTAGACAAACCTTTCTTTTGAATGTACTATTTTGTTTCAGAAACAAGTGTTGCTAGTGCTGCTGGGATTGTAAGTTGTAAATTGCAAAGATTACTTTTAGTGTTGGTTTAGATTGGTTTACAGATATTTGACGTGCATTTATGCTTTGCGCATACTTTCATGTCCTGCTGATGTTGAATTTATAAGTGCAAAAACTTATGTTTAGGTTTGAGTTGCTTTGATGAGTATGTAGCTCATGCATGTTCATGTGCTCTATTGACATTGAGCTTCAAGATGCTTTTAAATTATGGTTTGTAGAACCTGGAGCAGTAGTGTATTTTTTATATATTTTAATGTTAATGTTGTTATTCATTCAATATAAAGCAATAATATTTTATTTTGCAGCCACAAAATACAAGCAGTCACACACATTCAGCAAAGAATGATACATTAGTTGCTTTTTGCCAGATTTGTGCCTAGCAGGCTACAAAACAAAATGAAATAACCTGTTGTTTGAACTTGCTTAGTGGGTAGGTCCTCCACACTGACTGCTATTTGCCACCCAACCTGCATAAAAATTGGCCAAGGGAGTGACTTTTAACTTATTTTGGAAGCAATAAAATATAATTGTATAACTTTTCAAATATAAACCAACAGTGTAGTTATTTCTGGTGTGGGAAAACAGGAAAAAACATCCAGAAATGATTGCTGACAGTCCTGTCAGTTTCCTGCATATATCACACCCTGGTAGTTATTCCAAGAATAACTACAAAGAAGCATAAGCCTGACATAAAAACTTCTTTGCATATTATTCAATGAACTACACAATATCAGAAAACCAATTACAGAACAGGCGGAATTTTACCCTGAAGCACATTTCTTGCTTTTTGGTAGGCATAGCATATAGAATATATAAAAAAGGATCCCATTATCTGGAATAGTTCCCCAGACAGTTAGAAGCATTTTGGAAGAAGAGTTTGAGCACCACATTATAGGCTGACATTCCAGATTGTGTGAGCTACCATTACATGACTTTAATTATGGAAAAGCAGCTTGTCTTAATGATCATAGCCAGCAGTGACTAGACCCAGACTAAAATAATGAGAGGCGAAAATAGGAGTAGAAATATTAATTGAAAAGAGTTGCTTAGTGACATTTCCAGGCATGGTGACATATGGCTTCATGAGAAGAGTCTCGTAAAATGGGAAAGTCAGGTTAAAAGGTAAAATATTATTATGCAAACTATAGTATATTGTGTTATGGAATGACTTAAGGATGGGCAGACATATAGAAAACATATGGATTGTATCTTTCAGGGCAGCAGACAGAGGAGAAGAAGGGCATGTATCAGTGAAACTTTTATCTGAAGCCAAATTTCAGTCAAAAGTTAGGACACACTGTATCAGGAATGTTTTTGTTGATTGAAGAATCATGCTAGACTTTGTCTGGCATGTCAAAGGGCACATTCCAAAGTGAGCAGAGCCCAGAACCCTTTGGAGGAGGGGCAGGCTGATGGAGTCTTGAAGGTTAATAAAAGAACTCCAAGCAGCTAACAACAATCTTGCAGAGTAGAAGCGTGAACCAGCAGGGAACTTGCACTTTAAGCTTAATTGTGTTCAGAAATAAATTCAGTCTTCACACATTAGTTAGATAAAAAAAAATAGAGATAGCTTACATTTATTCAGTAGATCTGGATACAAGAATATTCATAGTAGATCTGTGTGCAAGCAAGATGAAATGGAGGAGAGCTGCATGGTGCAGCCCTCCTGCTTGCAGGTGTGCCGGAAGCGTAATGGAGAATGTTAATCCCCCAAACTCAAGAAGGAGGAGGAAGAGGAAATCGGGTGACTCAGGTAACATCCCACAAGCATAGTAGAGATGCATTTACTAGAAAGACCCCCTATTATGCTTATGAGACAATGCTGAGTTGACTCCTGATAATCCCAACACAGGCTCAGTCTGTTAAAGGTGTGTTGGGCCTTAAATGTCTCTAAGACAGCCTTTTTTGCCTCTTAAATGCCCTGTTTCCCCATCCCCCCCCATACCTCCCCCCTTCCATATGTAAAAAGTGTCCAGTCTGGAGGACCTCTGCAGGGCCACAAAAGGGTACCAGCCGTTCTGCACATCTTGCACTTCTGCCTTAGATGATGCCTGATGTTCATTCATGCAGATCCAAATTTATTAAATGGCAGTATGGTTGAATGGGCAGCTATATATCGTATGAAGAGTGGTTAAAGGAACTTGGGATGTTTAGCTTAAAGAAGAAAAGGCTTAGGGGGAAACATGATAGCAGTCTTCTGATACATGAAGCGATGTCACAGGGAAGAAGGAGTGGATTATTTATTTTACCTGAGGGTACGAAAAGAACCAGCTTTACAATGAGAGATCCAAACTTGAACTAAAGAAGAATTTCCTGACTGTGAGAGCTATTAAGCAATGGAGCAGCCTGCCTCCTGAAGTTGTGGGTCTTCCATCACTGAAGGTTTTCAAGAAAAGGCTGGACAGGCATTTCTCCAGAATGGTATAAGGACTCTCTGGGCAGGGAGTTGGACTAAAAGACCTCCAAGCTCCCTTCCAATCCTGTGATATTAGAAATCTCTCCTCTTCCTGTTGATGAGGTGTGTGATGAACCAAAGACAGTAAGTGTTAGGATCATCAGCTAAGACATTGTTCTACACTATGTAGATCATCCCCTCAAAAATGTTCTGCTTATATAAACAGAAAACCAGATTTCATTAACTTGGTAGTGTAGCATGAGATTATTATTGTCAAAGGTGTTTAGGAATGATTTCCAGATAGGAAAATGTACATGTATTGAATGTATCCCTTTATATAACAAATACTTTTTTGTTGAGTAATGAAACATCTGCAAGCAAACATCCAAGCTCAGGGAGCACCAAAACTCCACAAACACCTTTTTCTGCTTTTGCTTTTTTTTTTTGCCATTTGCTGCAATGGAAAAAGACAGCCTGATGGACATTCCTAATGAGCAGGCGGTTGTGAGCTAGTATTCTAGTATGCTGATGACATTTAGCTCTGTTACTCCTTGCCATCCAGCTCTAAGAAAACAATTTGAGGGCTTCAACATTGTCTGAATTTGATAATGGGCTGGGGGAGGGAAAACCATCTGAAATTAAATCCAGACTTGCTCTTGGTGAACATGAAACACGAGTTATGGATTGACATTCAGCCTGCCTTGAATTGGATTACATTCTTGATGAAAAAGCAGGTCTGCAGTCTGGGCGTGCTTCTTACTCTGCAGCTGTCACTGGATTCAGAGATAGTGTCTGTGCTGAGGAGAGCTTTCACACAAGCTAAGAGCCTCCCAGATTTGATGATGCCCCATCCTGATGTTTGAAATTTTCTGGACTGGCACTGCTGGCTACCAGCCAGCAAGATATCAAGCTGATGCCTGCCACAGTCCAGAGATAGGCAAACTAAGGGAGAACTTTTAGAAGCAAACAGTCCTTTTTACCTATAGCTAAAGACGGCAACTGTAATGAAGTCAAAGCTTGGCACAAGTAGATCAGGAATCTAATAACCAGTGTTCCTCAAACTTGGCAACTTTAAGATGTGTGTCTTCAACTCCCAGAATTCCCCAGCCAGCATGCTGGCTGGGGAATTCTGGGAGTTGAAGTCCACACATCTTAATGTTGCCAAGTTTGAGAAACACTGTAATAAATAACAAATCCAAGGAAAAAGATACTGTGAGGTAGAATCCAGAGTTCAAAGCATGGCACAACAAGGTAAACGCAGCGGAGCTGAAGCTTGAAAAGTTGTGCTCAGTGTTTTCTCTCAAGGAAAGAGGCCAATAAATCAGCCTTGCTGAGCCACCACCCAGATACACAGCTGAAGTACATTACTGTTTGGAGTCTACTCTCCTGCCAGTCTCCCTGACCTGCGGTGCTCAGCCCTCTGCTGTTGTATCCTGAAAGCATGCCTCTGCTTGGGGGTGGGTGGGTGAACCACGGTCTGGGAGGCCATCAGTGAGTGCAGGCAGGGAGTCCTGGGGGCTTGCTGCCTCGGCAAGCTGATCTGCTGATCTTGCTGGATCTGCCTCAGCCAGAGTGGAGTTATTGGCTTTAGCACTGCCAGAATCAACCCCTCCAGGATTATTATCCCCAGAAGCTTCACTTCCTCCTCTTCCTCCTCCTCCTCCTCCTCCTCATCATCATCATCATCAGAAGATGAGTCCAGCAGGGCCATAACAGAAATGTCTCTATTTGGGGTTACCCTTGAAAAGCTTTCAGGAATTGCAATTGGTGCAAAATAAAACAGCTTGGTTGCTAATAAGTTCAAAGTATTGAAAAACTTGCCCTGATTACTAACTGCTTATCAAGCTCAATTTAAGATGATGGTATTGACTCTAAATCCTTAAATGGCTTAGCTCCAAATATGTAAAGGAACACTACCATGAACCTGTCTGGTTGTTAAGATCTCATGAGAGCCCTTTTGAAGGTATCCCCCATTAGATACCTTCACTCTGGAACATTGGAGGGGACCTTCTCTTTCCTCACTCCCAGACTTTAAAACGCACTCCTCTGAGAACTGTATTTGGCCAACACTCCCTGGTGTTTAAAACATATGCAAATATGCATCTCTTTTTTCTCACTTTCAATTATTAATTATTTTAGGATTAAAACTTTTTGTTTTGTCTTTAAAACTTTGTGAGTTGCTTTGAGCATGTAATAGAGTAGAATTGCAGAGTATAACCCAAATAAATCCATAAGATCAGATCTCATTACTTATCTTGCACAATATGAAAATATGCTGGATTGTATCCAACAGCTGCAGCTGAAATGTATATATAGTGTTCCTTTTGATAGTTATTGCTAAGCCATTTAAGGATTTAAAGTTAATACCATCATCATGTAATTCAAAGACAGATGCAAACATGTGTGATGATCAAATCACATTTCCTTCCTCCCTTCTGTCTGGATATGGTAGTAATATGTACTTGCTTAGATAGCTTTACAAGGGAATTAGACAAATTTCATAGGGGGTTATGCTATCAGGGGTCGGCAAACTTTTTTTGCCGGGAGCCATTTTGACATGCTCGTGCACATTTTGAAGTGCTCGAGAGCCAGGGGGCGGGGTTTGCAGGCGGGGGCCAATCGCGTGGAAGGGGGCGGGGTTTGCGGGCGGGAGCCAATCGCGTGGAAGGGGGCAGGTTTTGCGGGCGGGAGCCAATCACGTGGAAGAGGGCGGGGGAGGTTTGGAAGAAGAAGGGAAAGAGAGGCTCGACTGCTTCGGCAGCGGTGCTTCCAGGTTGTCGCTGCGGCGGCAACGGCTGCCCCTTCGAAAGGGCAGGCTCCGGGGACCCCGAAAATGCCCTCAGTTTAGGCAGGGAGGCTGCGCGCAAGCTGCCTCAGCTGTTCTGCGGGGAGAATTTCCACCCCAGGGCAGCGTGTGCATGTGGAGAGGGGAGGTTTCTGCCTCCCTGCCGGAACCGAGGGCATTTTCGGGGTCCCCGGAGCCTGCCCTTTCGAAGGGGCAGCGGCAGCAGCAGCTGCAGTGCTGCCCCTTCGAAAGGGCAGGCTCCGGGGACCCCGAAAATGCCCTCAGTTTAGGCAGGGAGGCTGTGCGCAAGCTGCCTCAGCTGTTCTGCGGGGAGAATTTCCACCCCAGGGCAGCGTGTGCATGTGGAGATGGGAGGTTTCTGCCTCCCTGCCGGAACCGAGGGCATTTTCGGGGTCCCCGGAGCCTGCCCTTTCGAAGGGGCAGCGGCAGCAGCAGCTGCAGTTCTGCCCCTTCGAAAGGGCAGGCTCTGGGGACCCCGAAAATGCCCTCGGTTCCGGCAGGGAGGCAGAAACCTCCCATCTCCACATGCACACGCTGCCCTGGGGTGGAAATTCTCCCCGCAGAACAGCTGAGGCAGCTTGCGCGCAGCCTCCCTGCCTAAACTGAGGGCATTTTCGGGGTCCCCGGAGCCTGCCCTTTCGAAGGGGCAGCACTGCAGCTGCTGCTGCCGCTGCCCCTTCGAAAGGCAGGCTCCGGGGACCCCGAAAATGCCCTCGGTTCCGGCAGGGAGGCAGAAACCTCCCCTCTCCACACGCACACGCTGCCCTGGGGTGGAAATTCTCCCCGCAGAACAGCAGAGGCAGCTTGCGCGCAGCCTCCCTGCCTAAACTGAGGGCATTTTTGGGGTCCCCAGAGCCTGCCCTTTCGAAGGGGCAGCACTGCAGCTGCTGCTGCCACTGCCCCTTCGAAAGGCAGGCTCCGGGGACCCCGAAAATGCCCTTGGTTCCGGCAGGGAGGCAGAAACCTCCCCTCTCCACATGCACACGCTGCCCTGGGGTGGAAATTCTCCCCGCAGAACAGCTGAGGCAGCTTGCGCGAAGCCTCCCTGCCTAAACTGAGGGCATTTTCGGGGTCCCCGGTCCCCGGAGCCTGCCCTTTCGAAGGGGCAGCACTGCAGCTGCTGCTGCCGCTGCCCCTTCGAAAGGGCAGGCTCCGGGGACCCCGAAAATGCCCTCGGTTCCGGCAGGGAGGCAAAAATCGTGCGCAGGCTGCCGGGCTTCCCGAGGCACAGCTGATTGGCGCGGAGAATTTCCACTCCCTTCAGCGCTTCCGGCTTGTCACGTGACACACAGTTTGGAAAGCCCTGCCCGTTGTCAAGATGGCTGCCGGAGACGGCTGCCAGGTTTCCAGGGGTATGCCCACAGCAACGCGCACCATGCCCGCTGCTGCGCCTGCCCCGCCACACTCGCTGCTGCGCCACGCCCGCCACGCCTGCCTGCGGAAGAGCCACACTCAAGGGGCCAAAGAGCCGCATTTGGCTCGCGAGCCGCCATTTCCGACCCTTGCTATAAGTGATCACAACTGATGGTTGTATATATTCTTTGTATATCAAAGACAATATGTTACTGAATATCAGTTGTTGGGGAACATAAATGGGGAGGCATTGTTTTGCTCATGTCTTGCTTGCAGGTATCCCATAGGTATTTGGTTGGTCATTAGAGAAGCAAAACCTTAGATCAGATAGACTTCTTCTTAGCTAGTTATGCTCTTTGTACATGTTTTAATGTCATGGTCTTAGAAATGGGTAACATTCCCCTTGCATCTGAGTTTTATTGCACCGAGAAAGCAAACAGGGAGAATTAATAGGAGTCTGACAGTGGAGTTCAACAAAAAAGAGAGAAGAAACAAAGAGCTACATATATCTTTTGTTGAACTGTGTTCCCAGCTCATATCAATAGCTGCTAATTGTAAGAAGTATATCCAGAAAGCTGCTGATTGATGTAGAATCTGTATGATTGCTGTAAAAACTATAGGAGGGATATAGGACAACCAGTTTCAAGGACCAGCTCCCTGAGCGAACAACGAGAATTGGCCAGTATAGTTCTGGGGGTGATCTCTAACGGACCTTTCCTCTAAGTGGATACTACAAAGAACATAAAAGAAAATGGACAGAAATGTCTTGGCAATCATGATCTGCAGTGATAGATTTTTGCTCCTACTTGAAAACAACAAAACATACATATGTAGCAAATACACACTTGTTACAGTTAGTTGCCAAATTTCAAGTCATAAGAAATGATTAAGATGTTTTGGACCAAAGGAAGATATTGAAGGGAGGACCATTTAACAGTTGACTGTTAAACATGAACAATCAAAAGCAAGAAAGAAAATATTATGCACCACTAGAGCTTAAAAATAAGTTTTAGAAAGAAACCTCTGAGCCTCTGGTGCAAAACAAAACAAAACAAACAAAAAACCAATCATAATGTGGAACAATAGACAAGACAATGGGTCCTTAAAGGGCTATATGCTGAAAAAAGACAAAGAGAAAAGTCCCGGAGGTTGGAAATTTACTCATATGAGGAACTAATGTGTTGACCATATCCACTGGCTCATAAAGTGTACCTTTTCCTGGGAGCAAAGATTATGGATGTGTCAACAGCTGCCAAGACTTATTGGATCAATGACAATTATCCCTTGCTGATAATAAATGTGGGAACAGATGTAGTGCACTGGTCACCTACAACCATATGATGACAGACTTTTAAGATCTGGGGAGGAAGCTCAAGTTTCTGGAGGCTCATGTGGTTATCTCATCATTTTGGTTCATGAAAGAGGACAGATAAAAAATATTGTAAGTAAATGAGTGGCTAAACCATTATGTGGTCAGGAGACATTTAGTCCTGAAACCATGGCCAGAGTAGTCTAGATGGTAGACTGGTGGCATGTGGTAGGCTGAACCACACACGTTTTTTATAAATTTGACTGAAGCTTGACAAATTTTATTAGGAGGGCTTTTAACTGAATTCTGTGAAGATTGGAGATTAAAAACTGGAAGTACTGATCTCACATAAAAACCTCTGCACTTTTAAAAGAAATGAGAGGGGGGCCTATTAACTTACTCCTCAAAAATTAAAAGAAGAACTTTAACTCATAAAACCCATGGCCTCCATTGTTTATAAATGCTCACAGTTTGGGAAATAAAGAAGCAATGTTATAGAGAACTTCTTGATTAATCAAGAACTTCTTGATTAAAGTAAGTGGAGGAACAAATAAAAGCAACCAAATATGGTATGGGAACATATTTGTAGATATGAAAAGCTAAAAACCCAATATAAACTGGGTTTATTTGGAGAAGAACACTAAGAATAAAAAGAGCTTCTTTATCTATGTTCAAAATAAAATGTAGAGAAAGATAAAACGAAAAGTCAGTTCCTGTTTTGTCTCAAAGTTCTCTAGTAGAGAATATGGCATTTGTGAAGAGCTGATTGAAATGGCTGGATTGAAGCTTGACATTGATAAAATATGGTCAGGATGTATCTATTTACATGGAATGGGCTTCATTTTCTACAGCCAGTTAAACTGCATCCTATGCTACTGAAGAAACTAGGTGATGGTTTCACCAAAACTTCATTGCTATATTTGAAAAATCCTAGAGAACCTGTGAAAAGTCAGGTGAATGGCAGAGGGTAAAAATAGTATCTTCATAAAGGAGGATCAAGGAAAGTACAGTGCATTCAGTCTGATATAAATATTTGGGATGATTTGTAAAATGATTGATCTGTAAGCACCATAAAAACTATGCAGTGGTTATAGATGTCAGCATGGATTTATCAAGAACAAGTCTTTGATTGATTATGTGCCATCAAGTCAGGTTGACTCTTAGTGACCACATACATACAATGGTGCACTCATCATCACTGTAACTGAGTCCGTCCATCCATCCATCCATCCATCCATCCATCTATTTTATTGAATTTATATAGTTTCCAGTCTTATTTGCATGTGACTCTGGGCAGCATTCCTTGCTGCTAGTCACCCTCTTCTTCTCTTTCCTTCCACCTTTCCTAGCATTAGAGCCTTCTCTAGAGAGCTAGGTCTTTGTGTAACGTGTCCGAAGTAGGATAATTTGAGCCTGGTCATTTGTGTCTTAAGAGAGAACTCTGGGTTCATTTGTTTGATAATCCAATTGTTTGTTTTCTTGGCTGTCCACAATATTCTCAGGAGTCTTCTCCAAGTACTGTCATATTAATTTTGTACTATTTTTATCAGTTTTTTAGTAGATTGTTGGCATATTGTAGCCATAATGTATCAACTTCAACAAAGCATTTGGTAAAGTATACTATGACATTCTTATTAGTCTAAGCATCCCTTCTCTAAGTTTGGACTGGATGCCATGTCTACTAAATGGATCAAAAGCTAGGTTGAAAATAGTACTTGAAGAGCATTCATCAATTGTTTTGCATTATATTGCACTAAGTTATAAAGCAATGTGGCACAGAGTTTGATCCCTGGCCCAGTGCTTTTTACATTTTCATTACTCTGCAGATGGCACAAAACTGGCTAATATCCTAGAAGACAGAAACCAATTCAAAATGATCTTCATAGCTTAGAAGTGGGCTGAAAATAAGATAATTAAATTTAATAGAGACAAATTAAAACTTACTCAGGAAAAAAATTAGAACTGCATGAGATAGAGAATACCTGACTTAGTTATAATATATATGAATCTTGGAATTATTGCTGACCACCAAGTTAAATATTAATCATGTGTGACATTGCTGAAAAGGCAAATGCAATTTTATACTACCCTACATTTTAAGATTCAGAGAAATTGTAACAGGCATAGAGAAAGGCAAAGAGGTGATTAAGAAACTGAAACAAAAGGTTCATCTGTATGTCCTGGCTGAGGAGAGCACAAACACACCTCACTAGCAATTTGCCAAAGACATGTCCTCACAGTGGTGCTTCCTTCTCATTGATAACGCCCTGTTGAGGCACGCTGAAGTGGGGGTGAGGTGTTCCAGCATGAATTAATGTTTTCCATCCTATGCTGGCAGAATTTTGTGGCCATTCTAGATCACATGGAAGAGGAGCCTTTGGAATGTGACAACTTGCTGGGCTTGAACTAGCTTACTCTTAGACTGCCATCTCTACTTCTTCCCTCCATGGTCATTTTTGCTGTGGTGACTAAAGGGACTGGACATTTCATTGGCTCAGCCTATTCCTTCTAATTTTGGGGGGAATATCAGCCTCATGGAAGACTGACTGCAGGTCTTCAAGGAAGTCAATATTCCCAGTGGGACACAAATTTAATTTTGTGTTTTTTTGTAGGATTTGTATTGCAACTCCCCATCATGCAAAAAGGCTGACTTTCCTTGAGAATGTAAGTCATGGAATAATGCTCTGAAGTTACAAGAAGGCAGAATGTTAGAAGAGGAGTCTGACAGTAGGACCAATTATGAAGGATGCCATGACATTTCATTTACTGGGTATGTTCAGGCAGAAGCTCGACAGCCATCCGTTGGGAATATTTTAGCTTGGATTCCTGTGTGGGATAGGAATCAATGACTTAAAGTGTCCATTCCAAGTCTATGATTGCATTATTCTGCCATGTAGCTGATCTGAAAATGGAACAATTTCTTTTGCTGGGTAGAGTAAATGTATTTGCTATTATAATATATACCAACTGCAAGTCCTACATATAAGATCTTTAGCATCTAAAAATGCAGACTACAGAGGCTACAGGTCTGCTTGTTTGCTGGTTAGGCCAGTGAATAGCAGACCAGGGCCTCAGCATCAATACTGTCAGGGAAATTGGTGAAGAAACAACGCTGAGTTCAACTCTACTATCTTTATTGTTTCTACCATACACAGAATCTTGCCAGACTAAAGGTTCCTAAACTCAGCTAAGGGGAAAAGTACCATTGGAAATCTAGGGCGGTGCTAGTCTAACTTTCTTCCTCGCCCCCCCCCCCCACACTCTCCAAGCTGTGCGAACACTTATCAGCCTGGAATGCACTCCCTGCCCCCTCAGCTCCCAGCTCCATCACATCACCCTCCTCTTCAGGGGCACATTCCATCACAAATACAAGAATAAAATAAACTAGGATGGTGCCTACAGAGAATGTTTTTAGAACTGATTCTGTGCTTTACAAAACTGTTCCAGGAGTTAAGGAATAAAATTGAAACTTGAAGAAAGAAAAAACAAAGGACACAGAATATCTTTCCTCATGTTTATGAAATCAGGTATACTCTTTGAGATTGTCCTACTTAGGAGGAGTAAAAGGTTTTGCCTCCTCCAATACCACCCAGTTTGAATGTCAACTTCTGTCCAGAAGCTGATTTCCCCATCCCCATGCAAACAACTTTTCTGTGGAGCATATGACATATTGATCTAATTGTTCAATGAATATCAAAGATATAGAAGCAATTTTCTATTGATAGAAAGAAGCAAAAGGCAACCGAACTAAAGAAATTCCTTCTCAGACTTATAATCCTCAAACCATTTTTCCAAAATATTTTTGTTGAAGCAGATAGCATTTTGGTTGTGTACTTCCTGGCTTCCTTTTCTAACAACTGCCCTCTCTGTCTTGGTGATCTATTCATAAGACCTGTGAAGCACTATATTGCAGATGTCTTCTCCAGCACAAGCTGATGTTCCAGATGAAGAGATCTAATACTTGTGGTGTTGTTTAGCTTTTTCTGGAAGATAAGATCTAATGGATGAATACAAAGGTTTTGAAAAACAATATGAAAAAGGACATACAGAATCTCTTGTTACCCCATCTCCTTCTCTAAAATGATTTATTGCATTTTAAGCTGTTCAGTAACAGGACTTCTCTGAGAGAATTACATGGTTAGCTAAAGAGTCCCTTGCAAGGGAGATGGGCGGGGAATAAATTGAAATAATAAATAAAAAATAAATAAATTTCTAGAAGGATGGTTGTGGGGTTTTTGTTTTTTGCAGCAAAGTAACCAAGAGACCTGTATCACCTTAAAGACTAATACATTTATCATTGCTTAAGCTTTCATGTACACCATGCATCTGATGAAGTAGGCCATGATCCACAAAATCTTACATGATGATCTGTAGCTTGAATCATGTCAACTGGATTTCTATTTTCTCAGTGGAAACGTTTCGCTCCTTATCCAAGGAGCTTCTTCAGTCTGAGCAAAGTTGGTGTAAGGTCACACAGCTACCTAGAAACATATTTAGGATTCCCTTACTAACTTTGCTCAGACTGAAGAAGCTCCTTGGATAAGGAGCGAAACGTTTCCACTGAGAAAATAGAAATCCAGTTGACATGATTCAAGCTACAGACAATTCCACCTGGATGACTGAGAACCTTCATAGACATACTTACATGATGATAAATTTCAAAACCCTTAAACTGCCACAAGACTCTTTAAGATTATTTAAAATATTAACAGTAAAAGTAAAAAATAAAAATGAGGAAAGCTGAGCTGGGAAAGATGTCTTTGTGCCCCCCTTTTACTGACTAGCCTCCCCACACCGCACTCTCTACATAGTATCCCAAGTCTGTTGTGCTTCTGTAACTCCTATCTTTTCCCTTTTATTCTTCTTTTCAATTAACTAAATACAAAAAAGAAAAAGAATGCACAAAATTATAAAAGACAAAACAAAAACATAGATGGCATATAAAGTTGTACAATAAACATTTCAATAAATGGAAACCAAAATTCATTAAAGTCATCCATAGCTAATCTGTATTAATCGATTCTGCAGACCACTGAATAGTTGGAGCTAGGAAGGTATCGAAAATCCAGTTTCTTTGTCCAGATGTGAACTCCCATGTAATAGAGATAAACTTCAAAAGAATATCTAAAAATATTAAATCTTAAAGCTGAGTTAATTCATGTAATAACTTCTTTCCCAAATAGAAAAATATTTTTAAATAAAACATTAATTTCATTGCATCTCCAATAACATAAATGCAATGAGGTCATTTCTAAAATATTATTTCTTGTTGAAAAAGATGTAATCTAAAAATCTATTGAAGTTTTTGGTTATTTTTTCCATCTCTTCTTTTTTATTGGTTAAGTAAAACATGCAAACAGCAACAAAAAAAGCAAATACAAAGATAAGGAGAAAAGATGCATTTGTTTATTCATTCAGTCGTTTCCGACTCTTCGTGACTTCATGGACCAGTCCACGCCAGAGCTTTCTGTCGGCCGTCACCATCCCCAGCTCCCCAATGGTTGAGTCTGTCACCTCCAGAATATCATCCATCCATCTTGCCCTTGGTCGGCCCCTCTTCCTTTTGCCTTCCACTTTTCCTAGCATCAGCTTCTTCTCCAGGGTATCCTGTCTTCTCATTATGTGGCCAAAGTACTTCAGTTTTGCCTTTAATATCATTCCCTCAAGTGAGCAGTCTGGCTTTATTTCCTGGAGTATGGACTGGTTTGATCTTCTTGCAGTCCAAGGCACTCTCAGAATTTTCCTCCAACACCACAGTTCAAAAGCATCTATCTTCCTTCGCTCAGCCTTCCTTATGGTCCAGCTCTCACAGCCATAGGTTACTACAGGGAATACCATTGCTTTAACTATGCGGACCTTTGTTGTCAGTGTGATGTCTCTGCTCTTAACTATTTTATCAAGATTTGCCATTGCTCTCCTCCCAAGAAGTAGACGTCTTCTGATTTCCTGGCTGCAGTCAGCGTCTGCAGTAATCTTTGCGCCTAGAAATACAAAGTCTGTCACTGCCTCCACTTTTTCTCCCTCTATTTGCCAGTCATCAATCAAGCTCGTTGCCATAATCTTGGTTTTTTTGAGGTTTAACTGCAACCCAGCTTTTGCACTTTCTTCTTTCACCTTCGTCATAAGGCTCCTCAATTCCTCCTCGCTTTCAGCCATCAAAGTGGTATCATCTGCATATCTGAGATTGTTAATGTTTCTTCCAGCGATTTTAACTCCAGCCTTGGATTCCTCAAGCCCAGCATGTCGCATGATGTGTTCTGCGTACAGGTTGAATAGGTAGGGTGAGAGTATACAGCCCTGCCGTACTCCTTTCCCAATCTTAAACCAGTCCGTTGTTCCGTGCTCTGTTCTTACCGTTGCTACTTGGTCGTTATACAGATTCCTCAGGAGGCAGACAAGATGACTTGGTATCCCCATACCACCAAGAACTTGCCACAATTTGTTATGATCCACACAGTCAAAGGCTTTAGAATAGTCAATAAAACAGAAATAGATGTTTTTCTGAAACTCCCTGGCTTTCTCCATTATCCAGCGGATGTTGGCAATTTGGTCTCTAGTTCCTCTGCCTTTTCTAAACCCAGCTTGTACATCTGGCAATTCTCGCTCCATGAATTGCTGGAGTCTACCTTGCAAGATCTTGAGCATTACCTTGCTGGCATGTGAAATAAGTGCCACTGTTCGATAATTTGAACATTCTTTAGTGCTTCCCTTTTTTGGTATGGGGATATAAGTTGATTTTTTCCAATCTGATGGCCATTCTTGTGTTTTCCAAATTTGCTGGCATATGGCATGCATCACCTTGACAGCATCATCTTGCAAGATTTTAAACAGTTCAGCTGGGATACCATCGTCTCCTGCTGCCTTGTTATTAGCAATGCTTCTTAAGGCCCATTCAACCTCACTCTTCAGGATGTCTGGCTCTAACTCACTGACCACACCGTCAAAGCTATCTCCAATATTATTATCCTTCCTATACAGATCTTCCGTATATTCTTGCCACCTCTTCTTGATCTCTTCTGCTTCTGTTAGGTCCTTACCATCTTTGTTTTTGATCATACCCATTTTTGCCTGGAATTTACCTCCGATGTTTCTAATTTTCTGGAAGAGGTCTCTTGTCCTTCCTATTCTATTGTTTTCTTCCACTTCCGCACATTGCTTGTTTAAAAATAATTCCTTATCTCTTCTGGCTAACCTCTGGAATTTTGCATTTAATTGGGCATATCTCCCCCTATCACTGTTGCCTTTTGCTTTCCTTCTTTATTGGGCTACTTCCAGTGTCTCAGCAGACAGCCATCTTGCCTTCTTGGTTTTCTTTTTCTTTGGGACATTTTTTGTTGCCGCCTCCTGAACAATGTTGCAAACTTCTGTCCATAGTTCTTCTGGGACCCTATCTACTAAATCTAGTCCCTTAAATCTATTCTTCACCTCCACTGCATATTCCTTAGGAATATTAGTGAGCTCATATCTAACTGATCTGTGGGTCTTCCCTATTCTCTTTAGTCTGATTCTAAATTTTGCAATAAGAAGTTCGTGATCTGAACTACAGTCAGCTCCAGGTCTTGTTTTTACCGACTGTATAGATGTCTGCCACCTTTGGCTGCAAAGGATGTAGTCAATCTGATTTCGGTGTCGACCATCTGGTGAAGTCCATGTATAAAGTCGTCTTTTAGGTTGTTGGAAGAGAGTGTTTGTTATGCACAGTGAGTTGTCTTGGCAAAATTCTATCAGCCTATGTCCTGCTTCATTTTGTTCTCCCAGACCATGCTTCCCTGTAATTCCAGGTGTCGTCTGACTACCCACCTTAGCATTCCAGTCTCCTGTAATGAAAATAACATCTCTTTTTGGTGTATTATCTAGTAGGTGCTGCAGATCCTCATAGAACTGATCTACTTCTGCTTCTTCAGCATCTGTGGTTGGGGCATATATTTGGATCACTGTGATGTTAAATGGCTTACCCTGAATTCAAATTGAGATCATTCTATCGTTTTTTGGATTGTATCCAAGCACTGCTTTAGCCACTTGATTATTAATTATGAAGGCTACTCCATTTCTTCTGTGGTCCTCTTGTCCATAGTAGTAGATCTGGTGGTCATCTGATGTGAAGTGGCCCATTCCAGTCCATTTCAGTTCATTGACACCTAAAATGTCTATATTTAATCTTGACATCTCACCAATAACCACATCCAATTTGCCCTGGCTCATAGATCTTACATTCCAGGTTCCTATGGTGTGTTGATCTTTAGAACATCGGATTCGTCGTTCACCACCAGCACCGTCGGCCGCTAGCCGTCCTTTCGGCTTTGAGCTAGCTGCGTCATCACATCTGGGGCTAGTTGAACGTATCCTCTGTTCCTCCCCAGTAGCATTTTGACCATCTTCCGACCTGGGAGTCCCATCTTCCGATGGTATACCGACATATCTTTGGTTGTACTGATCCATTTAGTTTTCACGGCAAGAATACTGGGGTGGGTTGCCATTACCTTCCCCAGGGATCGTATTTAGTCTGACCTCTCTGCCACGACCTTCCCGTCTTGGGTGTCCCTTCACGGTTTAGCTCATGGTTTCATTGAGGTGCTCAAGCTCCAGCACCACGACAAGGTAACGATCTCCTTTGCTGGAGGAAAAGATGCATATGCATACATAAATGCATAAATGCATATAAACAACTGAGAAAAGTCATTAAAAAAGGGCATTCTGGTAGCCCCCCTCTTTCTCTTTCTCCCCCTCCCATTTTTTTTCAGCCACTAATTGCTATTTAAATATTTTATACTTTACTTTGGACATTATTACTCATTTCTGTTTGGATTATTTTGATTTTTTATTATTGTTTCTCTTTCTTCAAAGTGTCTTAGCTTGCCTTGCTGTGTGATATGTTGTATATAAGGGAACCATTCCTACTTGAATTTGGTTAGACTTCTGCTGTGAATATATACAGTCAATTTTTCCATTACTACATGTTCTTCAATTTTAGTCTTCCAGTTCTGTATTGATGGCAAGTTTCTCTTTCCCAGTGTTGTGCCAGATTGATTCTTGCCACTGTCAGCATATATCTTAATAAATTGTGATGCTCTTCATTTATATTCTTTTAGCTAATAAAAACATTTGTGGTTTTAATTCAATTCTTATTTCAAGAATTTTCTGAATGTTTTGGTGAATTTCTTTCCAGTACTTTTGAGTCTTTTTGCATAACCACCACATCTGATAAAATGGTCCTTCTTTGTTGTGACACTTCCAACATTTTGGCCCATGTTGAAATTGTTGATGGAGTTATATACCATCTGTAGAACATTTTGTACCAATTTTCCCTCAGGTTGTAGGTTGGTGTAAATTGTATTTATTTTTTTCCATAGATCTTCCCATTGTTCCACTGTTATTGCTTCTTTGAAATTTTTCATCCATTTTATCATACAAGTTTTTATTTGTTCTGTCTCCATATCACATTTAAGTAACCATTTGTAAATAGGTCCTAATAAATTATCTTGATCTGGTATATATATTTCAAAATTCTGTCATCTTTCTCAGGGTCCCTCCTTCTTCCTTAAGATGACTTTTTTATTTTTCCACTTATTTGCCAATACATTAACTATGGTAGATTCCTTACTTCATTATGCAATTCTTGTTGAGCCTTTAGTTTATTTCTTGAGTCCAGATGTATCATATTGGAATATGTAATCAGATATTTCTTACTATAATTGTATTTGAAATAAAAATCATTTGATGGTGATGCTGGTGGTGAAATCATTGGACTTATCCTTGTTTGCAGTTCCAAATTTTTAACAGAATTTCTCTTATAATATGTCCCTTTGGATTCTTGTCTTCTTTTGTTTCCTTATACCATAAATATCTGTGAAGGCCATTCACTAAGCCTGCTCCTTCTATAGTTGCTGATATTCTACTACTAGGAAATTTTATCCTTTCTGTTATCCATGATAGACAGTTTGCACTATAATATAATCTGAGATTGGGAAAAGCTAGTCCGCCTCTCTCTTTTATGTCTTGCAAGACTTTGAACCTTACTCTTGATTTTTTTCCTATTCCATATAAATCTATTAATTGTTTTTTGCCAAGCCTGTAACTTTTTATCTGGGATTTGAATTGGTACCATCTGAAATAAGTTTATCTTGGGTAATAGATTCATTTTTATTATTGCCATAAATCCTAGCAAAGAAAGTTTTAGGCTTTTCCACCTTTCCAAGGTCTTGTTTTATTTCTTTCCATAATTTATTGTAATTATTTTGAAATATATCCTTATTGCATCCTGTTAAGCAATTCCCTAGATATTTCACTGGATCTTTTCTTATCTCACAGCCAGTCTCTTTTTTCACAACATTTTCTTCCTTTGGAGTTAAATGCCTTGTTATTATCTTTGTTTCCTTTTTGTCAATTTTGTTGCAGAAAAGCAACCAAAAACTTTGATTACTTTCATCAGCTGCTGTATGGAGCTTTATGGTTTCATAATTGTTAATACTATATCATCTGTGTAACATTTCATCTTGCATTGCTCTCCTTGAATTTTGCTCCTGATTATCTGTTTATTTTTATTTTTTGTCTTGTTGGCCGTGACTTCCACAGCAATTATAAATGGTAAAGAAAAGAGTGAACACTTTTGCATTGTGCCTTTTTTAATTGAAAAGCTTACAGTGAGTATTCCATTCACTATAACTTTTGCTGTTTGCCATTGATATCTGCTCTCCACCCATTTTGCATTCTTCTCCAGGATTCATTTTGTTTAAGACTTCTAATTAAAAAGTCCACGACCTCTCCTTTTTAGCAATCTCCTAAAGGAGTTAGAACATAGGTTAGAAATTAGTGGTTAGTGGTTTAATGTTTTTTAGGGTTAGGGGCCTTCTCTGACAAAGTCAAGGATTCCACTGTCACAAAGCGATATCAAGGTTTGCTATTTTCTGTAGCGTTTGAAACAATCACAGGGATTTATGTAAAATTCCCACATTTATTATGCAACATCTTTTTTGTCAGCTCTCTCAGTTGCGTTCTGGTGTGACATTTGCTGTTCTCTCTTTTTTACTTCTGAAGGTTTAGCACATAACTCCCCATTGTTAGTCATATCATGTCATGAAGTAATATTTCAAGGATAATGTTGATTCCCCCCCCCCCCAGTGATTTCTGTTCCTTTTCTTCCTTGCTTCTATCATGTATACTTTTGCTGGTCATCTCCCTATACTCTAATAAGAGCACAAAAATTTGGGTTTTCAGCTTGGATGGAAAACGAAAAGGCCGCACCATAAAGCTTTTCCATTTGATTTCATATACCAGAGCACTGTCTGTGTGAGAACCTCACCTCCCAGGTATGACTGACATAAGAAGCTGACTATTCCAGCAATGGCCGTAATAAACTAAAGAACAAAACCATCAAGTTCTGCACTTAAGGAGGCTTGCAATAGTTTTCACTTACATTCTTTAGATTACAGCTGTAGCAGAATAGAATCAGAGCAGCCAATGGAAGAAATACCATTGCACAATTGAGAGAAAAAGAGTAAAATGTCCTAAAAGGTATATATCAAAGCAATTTCTTTTTGAAGTGGTCTGTGAAAGGAAGTTTCACTCCTGGGACCATGCTCTGTGAATTCTGAATTATTTCAAGCCAAGGCTTATATGAAATCTTTTACAATGGTCTCTTTCATACTTATTGTTGTAGCACTTACCTAGATAGTGGTACAACAGAGGTTCTCAAAGTGTGGGTTGCAAGGATATTTGAAGGGTGCTTTCTGGGGGCTCACACAGGGCCACAACTAGGGGGGCAAGCAGGGCATGTGCCCCGGGCGCCGTGCTGGGGGGGCGCCAAAAGTCCTTTGTGTTAGGCCTGCGGTGCAAATCGGGACTTAATCTCACGCTCGCGCAGGTTCCTTGTGGGTGGAGCCCACTGCTCAAGCAGGTCTAAAGCAGGAGTGGCTTTCATGTGCCCAGCTCCTCTGACAAACTAGCGCTCACCAGAATGGGAGGGCGGGGGCTCACTTGCTCTTCTCATGCGCGCGCTTGGGAAAATGTTTCGCAGGTTTGTACACATGCCGTAGGGGGGCACGGAAACCAAGAGGGGGCACGGAATCCATGTTTGCCCCGGGTGACACAGACCCTAGTTGTGGGCCTGGGCTCACATACACAAAGCAAAGCTCTGTCAGAACTTGCTCCTGTTGTCCCTGGACAAACCAGCTGTTGGTATATCCAAGCAAACTAGAAGGGAAAATCTGGAGTGCTGTCAGACTGGGCTTTAGTTTTGCTTCAGAGCAAGAGCACAAAAGCACAAAAGGTCTCATAAAAAAGAGGTCCCTCCCTTCTCTTCAAAACGCACCCACCACCGTTCTAGGGAACCTTGCTGGGATGTGCTGCTAACAGGCTCAGACCTAAAAGGAGACAGTTGGAGTGATGCAAAGCACCTCAGTGTCACCTCCATGGTGCCAAGTGGCTGGCTGAGGCAAATCCTTAGCTGTATTGCACAGACCTAACACAATAATGAACCCAGTCAAGGCAGCTAGAGTGAGACCCTTCATGCATTACCAGCCAAAGGTGAAGCAAGTATATCATTCTGATTTCAATTCTGTGCTGTGAGTGATTCACATCCTGTTCTTCTGAAATGTATCTTAGAAACAGGTGGGAAGAAGCACAGAGACTGTGCACTCTATTCCCATGGCGGAATACCATAGTGGAAAAAAGGTAATAGAATGACCAGAATAGCTATAGAATGATTTTTCCCACCCAATGGATACCTCAAATAATTCATCATAAAGAATGGAATGTAGATTTTATTTATTGGAGATGTAATAAATTTAATCCATATGATATAGTCTTATACATTATTGGTTCCTTTTTGGAATAATGTAACATATATAAGTAGATTTATGCATAAATGTTTTTAAGTTAAAGATGTAAATATTATTTTGAATTACAGTACATCCCACAATTGTGGAATCTGACTGGTTTTGAGGAGCTTTCATTATACTGGGTTTTGGGGAATAGCTAAGAGAATTATATTAACTGAAAAGATACTGCTACTACTTTGAACATCAAGATTGGATTCAAGAAATATGTAATTTATCATTTTTTGAACAGGCTAATGCATCATTCAAGTGTGTCTGATAAAAGGGGAAGTCTTATTTCCTAAAATCTCCTGCATTTATCTCTGATTAGAATGAGTAGCAGAGTTTTAAAAAAAGGCATTTTATTTGTATTACTATTCCTGTTCTTTATGGACTGAAACTGTATTTTTATGGTTGCTAAGCTGCCTGGAACTCTACAGATAGTAAGAGATGCTTTACTCTAGAGAATAACATGTTCTGGAGTAAGAAAATATTCAGTTTGCAGATTTTATTCCAAAGTGATTTAATTGAATCTCCAAATCAAGTTAATTTTTCAAATTAATGCAGCAAATGAGTTGGAATGATTGTATCAAGTTGGACACATTCAAGTTGATTCAGAAAGTTTGAAAGCCTCCTGCACATTTGCAGAAGGTTATTTCTGAATCAGTCTGGAGGGCTGAATCCAATCAATTCAACAATTCAGTAAGGACATTTGAGTTAATTTCAAATGTGAATTGAATTGATTCAAAATGGATTTTTTTCTGATTTATACATGTCTACTAGGTTCCCACTTAAATAAAATAAATAAAGAAATAAAAGAATCAAAATAAACTGAATGTATTTGTAGAAATCACATTTTTGCAAATGAAAATATATTTTGGGGAATCTGATAGAAAATTTATGTCTCTATTAGGTAGTCACCAATACTGATTTAATACTTAAGAACAAGTGAAGAAAAAAGAATTGATCTAGCTGTTAGTGAGGTAAAAACATTCACATCAATCAGTAACTTTTTAAAATAGTGCTCAGCTTATATACTTCATGAATATTAATAAAAATTATTAACTAGAATAAAGAGTCTGTAATTATCTACTGTCATTAACTGATTACATTTAATCAGACTTAATTCTATAAAACTGGTTCCAAATATTCACCAGTAAGGTTGATGTCACTATAAATTATAAGATTTTCAGCAATAAAAATGTATATCATAATTAAGGCCACCTGTTCTCATTGTCCTGGTGTTCCCTGAATTTCTAAAAATATATTTTGTACCTAACATATACTTGATTATTTGAGAAAGGAATAAAATATTGGATTTAACATAAAAGGACATGCTATTCAAGTGAACTATGGTCCACAAAATCTTTAGCAATGCTATATATTTTACTACTGTATTTAAGTTATTTCAAGGCACAGATATTAGACAGGAAATAATATATTTTAGTTTCCTTCATGTTAAAAACCAAAGAGAAAATAAAATAATATGCACCTTAAATAATTTTAGAATGGTGGTTTCTAATTAAGATCCCCAAATATTTTTGGATTCAAATTCCTATAATCATCACCCAGTATAGCCAATAGTCAGAAATGATTTAAGCTGCCGTTCAGAAATATCTGCAGGACTATAGAACTCTGCCATTTGAGTGTTTTGGATCCAGATTTAAGGGATATTTAAACTAAAGAAATGGGACTTAAATTTGGTACCATGACTAAATTAAAACACTGTTTTCAGTGCATCCATTCTAAATAGGAGTAAGTCCGGATCCAACCCATTCCCATTGCATAGCTTGAGCTTTGAATTGGAAATCTACATTTCAAATACCTGTAGCTACTTTGTTTATGCAACTTAACATGGATACCTTGTTATAACTAGGCACAAGCTGTTGTCTGCTTCTGCTGTCCCTTTGATTTCAAGACGAAGGCTCTTTGGCAAAGCAACCTTCAGCTGTTTGTCTCCAGTGCATAAACCAGCTGGAAATGAAGCCAGTTTAAGAAATCCCTTTCTGGATTTCAACATTTTTCTCCGCTTTGGCCACAGTAATGGCCTGATGTTATGCCCATAATTGGTGCATTCCTCTGCTTCTGTTCCTTTCTTACCCGTGAGAGAAAGCAAGGACCAACAGTTCTGCAAGATCTGTCAGAACTCTTGTCAATTTCACCCTTCCCTTCCCTTCCCTTCCCTTCCTCCACCATTTAACTGTTCTACTGTGGAACCTGTTTTTTAAAAATCGACCCTTTCACCAGAGGACCAATGAAACAAAGAAAAAGAAAAGTAGGCCTTCACTACTCCACCATTCTAAAGCTTTCCCTTCAGATGATGACAGGCAGCCATCAGGGAAAAGAGAGAAGAGGAGATGCTTACCCCAGTGCAGACCAGCTGGTCAGAGGAAAGGCATTGCCTACAACAGAAGGAAGTGCTCAGCATGTGTTGAGCTGGCAGAAGTTGGAAAATACTCTTTTTATGCAAAGCAAGAAAAGTTGGGCAGATGTTCACTCTGCAGTGGGCTGGGGATAGATTGAGACCATATCATGTACTCCTATCTTTGCACTGGGGGAAGCCAGAAGTGCGGATCAAGTCCCTAGCCCCATAATAAACAATGTTAAATCTGTTTTGTGAAATACTTTGTTTTATGTGTGTGTACACACACATGGTGTGATGAAAGCAAAATTGAGCATGTACTGTACATCCAATCAATTTGAAACAGTTTGTCTCTTGAAGTGAGTGTGGCCATCTCACTGTGAACACCTGGCTAAGTCAAAGGGCTTTTGGGGACTGAAGATGGAACACTACAGGCACATCCATTGGGGGTGGGGGTCAGAAAAATCAAGATGGTGGCCACAACCACACAATTTAAACTCCACCCATTTTTACATGTGTCACGGCCACCATATTGACTTTGACCCAGAGGTGCACACCATGTCGATATCACCAGATCTTAGAGGATACAGAGATAGCCTTGAAGAAAGTATGTAATGGCTGTTACAAAAAGATCAGCTTAGCCTTGAAATACAGAAGCCAGTAAAAAAGAAACTTCTTTTTTACTTCTTCTTCAGTCTCTTTGGCATAAGAGGGAAGGTTTTTAAGATACTATTATTATTCAAACATATCCTGTGTTTGTTTCTTGATTTGTTCTACCATGAATGGCTGATATGATCAGTATTTTGTTGTCCTGGATAAGATACAGTATTGTAAGTATTGTATTGATATATGTATATTGATAATTTACTGTGTTGTTTTATTGTTTCTGATTGTATTGTTGACTTTGTAAGCTATTTAGAGTCAACCAGAATGAAGCAGCATACATGTTTTCATACATATTTTTTCTAAAATAAAATCAAGCATGGGAGGGTTTTCCCTTCCTATTAAAAATGAAAGTATCACCTAACACACATTATTTGAACCATTTCCATTTTATTTTTACCGCTTGTTTTCTTTCCACAACACCTTTTAACTACTAAAGCAGCAAGGAGTGCTAGCTTCCTAATTAAATTTAAGCACATTTTAAAGTGCAGCTTGATTAATTCAATTAAATAGGATTATAAATTACCCATGATATTCTGTTCTGCAAAATGTATAAAGAAAAAAATTCTTATAATTCTTATTCTACAACTCATTAGCTCTTTGTTTAGGAATACAAATTGCTCCTATAGCAATTATAAACAAATTGGAATTTTTTTAGTAGTTATCTTTTGTAACTAGAAGAAAATGTTTCTGTCATTCCTTATATTAGATGTTTTAAGCTATGTAAAGATACACTATGCCAGCCTTCCTCAATTTGATATCTGGTAGATGTATTGGACTACAGTGGTCATCATCCTTATCCAATGCTACCAGGCCAGGGATAAGGGGAATTGTAGTCTAACATACTGGGAAAGTGATATGTTTGGAAAAGCTTAGTTTAGCTTTGTTTATTTGTGGTCAAAGACCAAAACTGGTGTATGGTACAAATAAACAGCATCAACTACTATTTGATTAAAAAAAATTGTTAATAACATTAAAACAGTACCTATAAAGTACAGTAAATCTGAGTTAACTGTTCTGGCATTAAACCCAAGCTTTTCTTGCAGTAATTATCCCTTAACAAAACTTAGCGATTTTCTTAGATAATTCTGCAGAGAAGTCTGCTAACAGAAAATAAACATTTTCCTTAAATGGCTGATCTAATCAGTCAGCTAACAGGAGCTGTATTAATGTGGAGTGCCAAGGTGTTCCAAGACTGATAGACAATGAGAGAGACATATGGAACTGACTGTATTGATCCTTCCAAACAGGGGATGACCTTGTGGAAGGATGCTATTATTAGCCTTTTGCAAGGCATTGAAGATCTGGCTGTTTCTTTTTTAAGAAAAAAGCTCTGTGTGCCTTGTGGGGATAGGTAAATGCGCTGGTTTATTTTGAAGTGGGGTAAGGGTTTAAGAATATTTATCTGGATTGCTTTTAGGGTCTGGCTGATTTCATTCATCTTTAACAATTTGGATTAAGATTATTAAGGTATAATAAAAAAAGAATAATAAATGTTTGGTTTTGGATTTAATATGATTAAGATTATTAAAATGGTTGTATTATCAAGTATAATGGCAGACAATTTATATGTTTTTTAGTTTAATGTTTGTTATAGTAGACAGGAATATATAGAATAGTAGTAGGAAGGAAATAATTAAATAAATGTTATCTTTGGGGGGAAGTTGATTAGGAGGGGTGTGTGTGTGTGTGTGTGTGTGTATATATATATATATATATATATATATATATATATATATATATATACATGTATGTATGTGTGTGTGTGTGTGTGTGTGTGTATATATATACTTTCTTTCTTTCTTTCTTTCTTTCTTTCTTTCTTTCTTTCTTTCTTTCTTTCTTTCTTTCTTTCTTTTAATATAAGGGGAGGGAGCAACTGTATTTAGTGATTTTTATAATGTGCCAATAGGGACGTGGTGGCTCAGCGGGTAAGATGCCAGGCTTGTCGATCGGAAGCTCGCAAGTTCAGAGGTTCGAATCCCTAGCCCTGCGTGCGGAGTGAGTTCCCGCACTAGTTCCAGCTCTTGCCAACCTAGCAATTTGAAAGCATGCAAATGCAAGTAGATGAATAGGTACCACTTCGGTGGGTAGGTAACAGCGTTCCGCATGCGTTATGTGGCCACACGACCGTGGAAGCATCTTCGGACAACGCTGGCTCTTCGGCTAACAAACGGAGATGAGCACTGGCCCCTAGAGTCGGACACGACTGCACAATTGTGCGGGGGGAACCTTTACCTTTATAATGTGCGAATGGAATGATTTATAAAAATAATGTGGTTTTGGTTTAATATAAAGTAGGGATTGATTATGGAAAATTGTTGTATATCCTTGCTGTTAAAAGTCGGAAGTCACCTCTTTTTGTAATTTTGAAAAAAAATTCTTGTGTTTCTCCACTCTTTTAGTTTTTTTACTTTGTAGTTTTTTTGTTTTTCTGTAGCTTTTATCTTTGCTTGAAACTTAATAAAATTCTTATATACAGTATATATATAAAGAAGAAGATCTAGCTGTTTCCCCAGGCAATTGGGCCAGGTGGGTAGATGAGCTCAGGTACCATTGACGGTGAGTGGGATTAACTACTTATCCTTGGGCACCAGTGGTTATGTTCAGTGGCTTTGTCTGTTTTAATCTTTTATGCCACCAGAGTCACTTGTGTGAGGTGGGCAGTTATATAAATCATATACCTAAATAACTGTAAATAAATAAATTATATCAGCCCTCCAGAAGCATAGAAGGAACACCCTGAGAAAAAGCTATTCTATGTAGAACAGGCACAATATTAATAATGTAATTGGCTAACATAAGCAGCCTTTTGCACAGGCCACCCTTGGAACAGAGAAATAAACTTTGATCTCTCTGCAGACTGGAATCAAGGGCAGGCTGTTTTATCTCCAGTGACCCTTTGTTTTATCCTTGCTGAAGCAAAAACTGAACTGAAAAGCCATAAACAATTATATCTATTATTTGTGTTTTTCTTCCCAGGGGAGGTGACTATGTCCATAAGAAGTATGTGTGATGGAAAGTCTTCCATACAATTTACTTTTAGCCAATAGCTTAGCTGACGAGTTCTCATGTTGAAGAGAACTATTGAAGAGAGTCCAGAATTGAATCTGGACTACTTTTAATACTCTTAAGTCCTTATCCAGACAAAACTGTGCATCACTAAGTATTCAGAATCGCCAAGGGTCGGGTACGACTGAATGGATACAGTAATTCAAAAACCTTTGCCTTAAAAGAGTTGTACTGCTACAGGAATAAAATTGTTTTTACTGCTTGCAAATATTCTATAGCATTGGACTTCTCCTCCTCCTCCCCGCTAACGTCTTTTCTTTAGTTCTTCCTTTTCTTTAGTTCTTCCATATTAAAGAAGATTGGAAGAGAACTAAAGATTTAAGGTCCCTCACCTGCTTAATGGTGATGTTATTTATTTTTCCCTTCTGCCTATATCTGACACATCTCACAGTAAAGACTACAACTTTTGCTTTGGCCTAATTGCTGTTTAACTTTCCGCTGCTAAGTAAGTAGCTAACACTTGCAAACTCCTCTGCTGGGTCAGGGATAAAACAACTGGATCAGCTTAGATGGAGGCAGAAGGCCAATCCACTGAGTATGCTAAACCTGAGACGAAGCCTGGATCATAAGCAGTCACACTAAATAGAAAGCTAAAGCACTCCACCAGTGTCTCAGGGAAATTTAACTTTCCAGAAGTTTTGTTCAGGGTTGAAGGAGCCACAGTTCTCCAGAACTCAGAAGCCTTTTTAAGTTTTGTTGCTTGGACTAGTTTATTCCAATTTAGACTTTTTTTTTTCAGGACAGGTTTAGCGTCATTCCCCCCCCCGCCCCCCCAGTCCTAACACATTGCTCCACAAATAATTTTCACTGTTATTTCAGAAAGCCCTATGGACTTCGATGAATTTAGCCTTTGCATCTGTATGTCCATGGTCAAGCCAGTACTTAGGTTTATATAGAATGCGTATTTGGTGCTTTAACCAAGTTTGATTCTTCTCTAGTATTACTCATTAGGCAGTAGGTGGGCTGTCTTATGCCATAATAAAAACTGGATTTTTTTCATCTTATTATTATTATTCCCTTTGATGCTGAAACATACAAAGAAACAGGCTTCTATGCAACCACCCAATACTGAATCTAATCTGCTATGTGTAGAGACTTCCTTAATAGAAGCCTATAAGTAGCAGTTGGGCCTATTTATACAGTTCTCTAGTGGTAAACCAGAAACCAAATGTACAAATACCTTTAAAGTGTAAAATAATTGAGAACAGATGTAATTATATATCCAGCTAATGTAGTTCAGTTTAATGGTGTGGAAAATATTTCGAATCTGAAATGTTTCAAGCTCAAAACTCCCCATTTCAAAGTTCCAAGCTCCAACCTTACACAAAGAGTTCCAACTCTGTTCCAACCAGCCTGGAAATGTTCCAAGCTTAAAACTGCCCCATTTTGAACTCAAATATCTTTGAAGTTAAAAGAGAGCTGTTTTGAGTTTGAAACACTTCCAAAAGGGCTAGAAAAACATCAGAACACTTCCCATAAGGTTGGAATAACTTGCTTCAAGCTTGAAATAACTGCACTCAAAGTGGCAGTTTTTAAGCTTGAAATATTTCAAATTCAAAACATTTAATCACCACTAGTGGTAATAAGTCTTGCACTGCAGGGTAGTAAGATGTGCTTTCTAATCTGTTTTGCAAAGCAAATGGGAATGCAGATTTTTATCTGTTAGGAATCAAGTATACTGTATATTAACTCTTCTCATCACCAGCTGGTTCCCTTGTCTGCTTCACTGATTTTCTGGGTGGGTTGGGGTGGGGGGAGGTTATTTCTTTGTGCAGTCTCAGCTAATATTTCAAATACGTAATTTAAAAAAAAACAGTTAAAAACATAACCTCCTGGACTGAACAGCAACAATAATATTCAAAAAGACTTGACAGAGGCTCCACAAACACCATAACCCCAGGACTGGGAAATTATTTATTTCCTATTCCCAAACTTCCTCCCTCCATCCTCCCTTCTCTTCCTTCCTTAAATTTATGTCACCAACTTCATTCATATTCATGGAGGCTGATACAAAAATTAAAAGATACATGTTACAATATGAATATGAACATAAAACATCCACCATAAGATCTAACCCCCTCTAATATTATACATAGCAACCATTCATTTAGTGATGGTTCAGACTTACAACGGTGCTGGAGAAACTGACTTACGACTTGTCCTCACACTTATGATCGTCGCAGCATCCCCGTGGTCACGTGATCATGATTTGGGTGCTTGGCAACCGGTTTACATTTACTACCATTGCAGTGTCACATGGTCATGTGATCGCAGTTTTCAACCTTCCCGGCCGGCTTCTGACAAGGAAAATCAATGGGGAACTGCATGATTTGCTTGATGACCACATTGTTTGCTTAATGCCTGCAGTGATTCACTTAACAACCACCACAAAAATTGTCATAAAATCAGGTTGGATTCGCTTAATAACCACTTTGCTTAGCAACTGAAATTCTGGTCTCAATTGTGGCATTAAGTGAGGACTACCTGTATAACAATAACAAATGGCATTAAAATATGCATTGCACAATTAATCAATATGAAACATAACAATAATAATTATCAATCATCGCCACTGTACCAATATTACAACACAGTGTGACCCCAAATTCACCATCAGAAATACCAACAAGACACCCATTAACAACTAAAGGCACTCTGAAATAATTCAGTTTTTAATGTGTTTTGGAAGGCCATTAGAGTGGGAACAGCCTGACATTCAAAAGAATACTGGAACCATAGCAGAGAAACCGTGTCTCCTAACCTTGGCCTCCTTTATCTCATGGAAATGTGGGACTCTCAAGAATTTCTCCTATGATGAATGCCACAGATGGGTTGGTTCATTGGTGGAGAAAATGGTCTTGAAGGTACCTGAGTGCTAACAATAGAAAGCTTTCTAAGTCAACACAAGCATTTGGAATTGCACTTGGAAGACTATTGGAAGCCAGTGCAGGGCTATGAGCATAGGAATAAGATGCTGTTGGCAGGCCTGCTCTATTTTTTACCAATTAAAGCTTCCAGGAGGTCTTCAATTCACCACCATAGATTTCTTTGCAGTAGTCCAAATGTGGGATGATGAGGACACGAGTTACGCTAGGTAGTTTCCTTGGCCGTAGTACAAGAGTGGTTTGCCATTGCATTCTTTCAGGTTTTTTGTTTTTTTTACTTCCCAGTCTAAGCTATAGCCCTAGTATTTCTTAGCAGTCTCCCACCAAAGACCTAACCAAGTCTAATCCAGCTTAATGTCCTTGGAGGAATTAATTAAGAAGGGATACATGTAGACCAGGCTGGTTTGGGCTGCTGGGAAGTGAATTTTGAAATGCACTGACAACAAATGCATTTGGCACATTAACATGAAATGACCCTCTTACCTTAGAGCAGCCCAGGTATTCTGCATCCTCTCAAATTTCTGAGCCAATTTTAAAGGCAGCCTCTTGTTCAGTACTTACGATAGTGTTGCCTGAATGTCATCATTTCATGGATGAAAGAGTTAAACAGCCATCCCTGTTTGAATCTGGGCAGAGGGAATGAGTGCAGAAATGGCAGAAGCTAAATGTGTATACATGTATATTGATTTTGTTTCTTAATGAAGGTGTTGCTTTCTGTCATGGCATATTTTGCCTCCATGTACTTTGTAGACCAGGAGGCTGTTTTTCACACTGTCTGCAGGTTGATAAGTAAGCCTTTAATGCCTGCTGGGGAAGTGTATATCTCTGTGTAGAAATATTTCATCATATACATTGTCAGTGAAAATAGCTTTTGTTGTAAGCTTGCATAATGTACTCCAACAGCAACACTATAGATAAATGTTTCATTTACATTCTTCAAGGAAAAAAAAGGACAAAACATTATGACTAATGTAGATTGATGGGAATTTTCTGCTAGTCTTCCTCATAAAATCACTTGCATAAAATCCTATGGTGCTGTTATAAATGATAGGAACAGGTGTAACCAGAATGGGAGAACATTGATAATCATATTACATTTTTTTTTATTATATCCAAGATGATGCTTTTGAAGGCAGTCATTAAAAAATTCCCATCTGTTCACACCATTTGTCATGCCGGCACTAAAGTGTCTCAGAGCAAAATCAAAAGTGAGGTGTGCAAGGGGGAATTGATTGGAAATCTTGCTGCTGCTGATGCCATTTTCAACCTGCTAGTTTTGCATTTTTCATTAAGTGAGATGCAAGAGAAGTTTGAAATTGGTGAGACATCTCATTAGGATAGAGTCTGTTTTCAAGAAGGTGGAAGGAAATTAAATGCCAGCTTATATTTGTCCAGGTTTTTCTTCTTTTCTGTTTCCTATAAATCCAAGTTTAAATTAGGAACATTTTTTATATATATTCATCAAAAATAACAGGGTCAATACAGCAGAAGCTTTTCATGGGTGAGAGAGCACCCTGTCTCTGGAAAGCTTTTGAATGAGCAGAGGAGATCAGTGAAAAGGGGGGGAAGGTTGGCTTTTCACTCCTTTATCCAAATACTACATTTCTACATGACTCCAAATTTGCAACAGAAGACTGGAGGATCCTCTGGTGGTGACAGGAAGGTGGGAGGAATCAGGAATATTACATCTTCCATTCATACCAGCAGTATCACTCAAAACAGAGGCATTCTCCTGCCAATGAAAAAGAATATGGATCAAGTCATAAGAAATTATTTATATGGCCACAGGCTTTTTTTCTCTGAAGGGTTTTCTATGTGCCAAGACTGTGCTGGTCTGAGATGCCCCCATGATCCCTTGAAAAGCTGAACCAATTAAGTATCAGCACAGTTCCTCTTCCCAAAGAAATGATATAAAGAGGGAGGGTTCTACAGCATTTTGTAGCATTGGGGTGTTGGAAGGATACTTTGGATATAGAGAAATTAAGGCTAGCTGAACCAGAAATAATCCAGGTTTGAACAGAATGTATCCTGTTTTCAGGCTTGACCAGTAAATGACCTTTTCTAGTAATCATAATGGATAATGACCTTAATGAACTGTATGTTGAACATTCAGTCTAATGAAGTACACACAGTCCATTTGAATGCACGGGTGCATGGAAATGCAACTGCATGCTAGCTGTTGCAAACACAATTGTTTGCTAGCAGAAAACAGTGATCTGCCAGAGACTAAGAAAAGCTCAAAGTATAATTGATGCACAGGAGTCAGGACATGAACTTCCATGATCAAGAATTGCCCAAGAACAGCTAGAACTCTAACCACCTAAAATGTTTTCTAAATTGTAACAATATTCAACATTTATGAAAACTAGCTGCTCAGAGTTGTAAAACAGGAGAAGAAGGGAAGCATGTGAAGTCTGTCATTGTGTGTGTGTGTGTGTAGTGTCTAAGTGCTTCTTCTCCCACTCAATATTTTGCTAGTTTGTTAGCTACTTTTTGCCTGCTACTTCTCTCACTATCTTTTCCACACTGGGAAATCTTTCTGGAATCATGAAGCTACAAGACAACTTTTGGTATCTGTCTGACAACTAAATTATATAACCTCTGCTCACATTAGTTGGGGAAATCATGTTGACCAGCAATAAATCCGAAGGAGTCTGATAGCACCTTTTCCAACTAACAAGTTTTATTAAAAGGCATAAGCTGGAATTGAGCAATGTATTAAAGCGACAACTATATTCAAGCTTTGATTCAATAAAGGTAAAGGTTCCCCCCGCACATTTGTGCAGTCGTGTCCGACTCTAGGGGCCGGTGCTCATCTCCGTTTGTTAGCCAAAGAGCCAGCGTTGTCCGAAGCCGCTTCCACGGTCATGTGGCCGGCATGATGCATGCGGAATGCTGTTACCTACCCACTGAGCCACCACGCCCCCTTTTGATTCAATAAACCTATGTAATTGTACTGTGTCCTGTTCTTTGATGTCTGTACCCACTGGGAAGAAAGATCCTGAGAAGGGAAGAAGTATATTCTCTATTTCTCCCCTTCCAAGAAAGGTGAAACTGTTTCGCATTGGCAGGAACTCCCCTCTTATTCTGCCTCCTGCAATTTCCCCCTTTGCACCTGTAGCTAAAGAAGCTTTACCACCATCATCCTGTCCTCCCTAATTAGTCCGAGGGACAGCTATTCCACTTCCTCCATACACTGGTCAGTTGCTCCCTCTCTCCCCCGCATCATAAAAAGTTATGAAAGAATGAGACACTCTGGAGATCTTTTTTTTCTTTGGAGCCTCTCATAGGCCAGCTGGAGGGAGCACCATGGAAATTTACTGAGACAAGAGAAAATGCTGAATATTGAAGCTCTTTTATTCTGTGTTCTGAATTTTTCAAAGCAATTCTCAAATAAATAAATAAATAAATAAATAGGGCACAAATAATATATAAACATGCACTGTTGGGTAAAAATGCTTACAAAAATGCATGCATTTGGCAAATGCTATATGAAATGTACACAAATGTGTACATTAGAAGAAACAAATCCATAGAAATATTTATGTGATTTTTTTAAAACTGAAGATGTAAAAGGGACAAACTGAATTGATGTCTGGAAAAATAAGAAGCAAAAGCTGATAGACTCAATCATTCCAACAATATCACCAATGCCTTCTGAGACCCCCAACATTTCAAAATGAGATTTTTACTTTTCCGAACTTGGTCACAAAATATTATTTGGACTTTAGCTCCTACAATCACTAGCTAGTAGGCTTTGGGTCTGGCTAACACAGAGCAAATAAAAAACAATATGTACACTGTTAATACTTCAAGTAACTGGAATTGAACATTTTAAAGCATAAAAATAAGATATTTGATGTGATGGCTTTAATTTCTTGTTGGGTATTCTGCTGTTGTTTACTGATATGCTAAATAGTTTTTGAAAGCTGTGTGTATAGAAAAATAGATTTTAAATGTCAGTAGTATTACCCTGAACTGCATGAATATTCTCAGCCATCAAATCTGGGAAAATAAATAGATTCAATCATTGATATGAATGATTTATTTATCTGCAAACAAAACTAATACTTCCGATGTGTTTAGACTTATTGTTCTATCAGTGGCTCCAAAATATTGGGATGAGTTTTGGAAACACTGATATAAAGCAAAGGACAGATGCTATTGAGTTATAACCAACCACAGAAAAATGTTTAAGATTTATGCCAGTTTTCTCTTGGAAAGAAATATTAGCATCTGTTACATTTAGCTTACAGGTATCTGAACAGATTTTTGGTTCATTACTAGGAGCTGCTTTTGAAAGGCACTTTGAATGCTCATTATACAACTTAAATCTCAGAAACAATTAATCAATGCTCAACAGTTGAACGTCAAGGTTGGACTACAAAGTGCACTCCCCTTTATCAATCGTAGAGAAGACAACGCCAGACTCAGGTTCTAGTAGTGGCTACAGCATTGATATATAGCAGTTCCTGGGCTTTTGTGAAATGTATGCATACCCAGAAAATGTAGTAACACTGTTACTATCAATTACTGAGTCAAAGAAGAACAAGTGCAAGGAGGAATGGATGTTAATTTGATTTCAGAACATATCTTGACTCTCTTCAGACAATATGAACATCAGCAAAGAGACATGAAGAAATAGACTTTTGAAATTTTTCACCAAATGTGCAGGTAGTGATTCTCCAGGGCAAAAATAATTTTTCCATCAATTTCTCAATGGTAGGTCTCCCTTTCACTAGTGACATTAGGACAGCTACCAAAAAAACTTAATTGAAGGAGTTTCCTTATCACGTTGTCTTCTGGGGTTTAACTGAAGTGTGGGAAATCAGGGAAGTGGCAGATTGCATGACAGATTAAACATTCACATATAGTCCTTGACTTTTATTTTATTTTATTTATTTTCTATCCCACCTTTATTATTTTTTTATAAATAACTCAAGGTGGCAAACATACCGAATACTCCCTCCTCCTATTTTCCCCACAACAACAACCCTGTCAGGTGAGTTGGGCTGAGGGAGAGTGACTGGCCCAAAGTCACCCAGCCGGCTTTCATGCCTAAGGTGGAAGAACACTACTTTATTATTTTTCCTTTGTAACAATTTTCTGAATATCTTCTCTTTCATTAAATTCAATGAGAACTGGTAAAAAATGGAAGGTATTTTCTCTCTTTGGCACTAGGTAAGCATCCAACATCTGGAGGAGGGGAATGATAATTAAGGGCAAAGTCCAACCAAAATTTAACCTTCATACTTCGTGTTGAATTCTTCCATCTTCCAAAAAGCGAAAAGAAGAAAAAGGGGAAAGAAACATATTTAAAGGCCAAAGCAATGAAGAATTGGGTATACCTAAATCCAATGATTTCAATAAAGCTTGCAGTAGATTCTTAGTAATAGATTCTTTTACTTGCTTTCACTAGCTTTAGGTACCAGGGAAGAAGTGGAAAAATCTATCACAAACACCAACATAAGCCCGTGAAATTCATTCTTGGTATCTTCACCCTATTTTTTTCTGAATTCCAGGATGTCTAGATATGGCTAATCTTCTAGGTAAAAATTTCCTCCCTGAGCAGGTAGCATGTTCTTGAATGAAGAGACTCACCTAGAATCTGGAAAAATCCATAACTTCTACATAGATTTCAAATGTAGCTAGTATTATGTTTTATCTACATGATATTAAATATCTGTATAATATTAATTTTTAATATCTACATGAACAGGGGACATCTAGGATTTTGAACTGCACTGTTATCAGTACACAGTTGACACATCTATCAGATTCCAAAAAAGCAATGTGTGGTCCTTGGTCTGAGAGAATCAAGTTAAAACACAGCTTAATCCATAGAAAGATGAGGCACAGCTGAAATTGATATAGATTTAGGAATTTGGCTTATGCTGGACTTCCGGTGGAGGAAAAATGGCGGAGTGACCTGTCCTCCTGAACTTCGGGGCTAGGACTGACAACGCGACGTTCGTTGGTGGCTCAGGCAGGTCCTTGGAGCCCCAAAATATTCTCTGGAGGAAGGAAAATTCAAGGAAATATTCCTGGTGCCCTCTGGACAGCTGCTCCTTGCCGGAGGATCACGAAACAGTGTTCCAGCAACTGAACGGTGAGTGATCAGCTAAGACGCGGGATTGCCAACTCTTCCAAGCCGAAAAACGGACATTAACTCTGACCACCCCACTTCTAAAATCACTTTTACAGGATTTTTGATTTGTAAAGCTTAAAAGGTATTGACAAGTTATAATAATATTTTATATTGTTTTTAGACATAATAGGGTTAAGATTGTTAACTATAAAGGTAGATAAATTATAAAAATTAAGTATACTTAATTAGATTGATAATAAGGCTAATATGATTTTTTTTCTTATGGTTTGGATTAGGATTTATAGGATTATAGATTTGTAAGACTTAAAGGATAAGATATAATAATATTTTATATTGTTTTTTAGATTTAATAAGGTTAAGATTGTTTATTATAAAGGCAGACAATTTATTTGTTTTTACAATTTGATGCTTATTGTGTAGACAGAAGTATATAGAATAGTAGTAGGAAGAAAAAAATTAAATGGATTGTTTTTTAAGATCGTTTTTTTCATTCATTCATTCATTCATTCATTTTTATGTAAGGGGAAGGAGCAATTGTATTAGAGATTAGTATATGTGTTAATGAAAGGATTTATAGAAATCATTGGGAACTGCTGTATATTCTTACTATTGAAAGCTGGAAGTCACCTGTATATGTAACTTTCTAAAAGCCTTATTTTTCTTGTGTTTTTACACTTTTAGTATTTTTTGTAGCTTTTTTTGTTTTGTTTTTCTGTAGTTTTTTATCTTTGTCTTTAAAAATAATAAAAACTTTATTGCACAAAAAAACCCAAATCTGATCCTCAAAACATCTGTAATATAATGCAGACAAACCATCAGGGCCTGCTGCTTTTCCCAATTTAGTTCTTTTTATAGCTTCCACTATTTTGAAAGTAGTTATAGGATTATTCAATATTGCTTTCTGTGACTGTGAAAGTCTTGGTAGGTCTTTATTCAAATATTCATCTATCTTCTACAAAGAGACTTCTTGTTTTTTATACGTTAGAAAAAAAAAACTATAAAATGCTTTCTTAATCTTCTTGTTGTCCAATAATTGCACATTTCCTTCTTGAATCTTTAATATCATTTTCTTCTCTCTTTCTTTCCTCAGTTTGTATGCTAACCTCTTCCTGGTTTTCAACTTTGTTTCTATTTCTTTCACAGTCAACACTGACAATTGCTAGTGTAGTGACTTAAGTTGGTACACAATATTATTATCTGTCGGTTTTTTCTGTACCTCAGTTTCTTTCAACTTGATCTAATCCAAAATGGTTTGTAACTTTTGTTGGGATTTCTTCTTGAGACTATGGTTAAGATAGATGAAATGACCCCCTCATAACCACTTTACTAGTGTCCCAGACAGTTTTTAAATCTATTTCATTATCCAAGTTAATTTTTTTAAAAATAATTTAATTTCCTCTTACAGTCCTCCACAACCTTTTCTTTTTGTAAAATTGATTCATTCAGTCTCCATCTAAATGTCCCGAATGTTTTCTTTATTGTCATACTTACAGGATTATGATCAGAAAAAATCTTTGGTAAAATATCCACTTTAGAGACTTATTCGTCAAATCCCTTGAAATCCATATCATATCAATTATTGAAAAGGATTTATGTCTCTCAGAATAAAAAGTATAGTGTTTTGCCAGTCCATTTTTATATCTCCAAGAGTCCACCAATGCCAGATTATCCATCAAATCAAAAAAGGATTTTGGTAATTTCCCTTGCTTAATTTTAATTTGTCTCTCGGATGTCCTGTCAATCAAAGGGGAAATAACTCCATTCCAGTCCCCCATTAAACACCAACTTTGATATGAAAAAGATGACAATTCATTCAAAAGTTGCCTAAACATTTACTTTTATTTTCAGTTGGTACATATACTCCCACAATAATAGATTTAAGTCCATAAAGTTCCACTTCAACTGCTACATATCTACCATGCCCATCAGCTAATAATAAACTTGGTTTCAGATGTGGTTTAACACAAAATGCAAGGCCATTAATTTTCTTCAAACCTGCTGAAATAAATTATTGTCCCAAATTTTTATTTATCAAATATTTTATATTTTTTTTCCTTATGTGAGTTTCTTGTAGACATATCACATCATGTTTCAATTTTTTCAAATAATGAAAAAAAATTCTTCTTTTTTGAGAAGCATTTGCCCCATTTATATTCCATGTAAGACAATTCAAGGCCATTTTTATGCAAACAACCCACCAAAGTCTTTAGATATAGCACCCATATAGCACCCACTTCATCTTGTATTGTGGAGTCCACTTGTTTAGTTCCAGATGCAGCCTTTTCAGCTGAATCCTGCTTCAACATGGTTCCATGTCTGGCAAGAAAATCCTTAGCTTTAGGGGTTGAGGTTGTTAAACTTTGAAGAGGGTGAACCTAAGCTTAAAACAAGGGAAAAGTTAGAGTTGGAAGGTTTTGCATGTCATTGGTTTACATATGTACAATTGTCAGAACGTTTTAAAGTGGATAAAAATAATTTTAAATTTGTCAATGAAACAACTCAATTTGAACTTGAGCTTTGTATAAATTTATTTATTTATTTAATTTTTATCCCGACTTTATTATTTTTATAAATAACTCAAGCTGGAGAACATACTTAATACTCCTTCCTCCTCCTATTTTCCCCACAACAACAACCCTGTGAGGTGAGTTGGGCTGAGAAAGAGTGACTGGCCCAAGGTCACCCAGCTGGCTTTCGTGCAAATGATGAACATGTTATTATAAAGATGTATAAAGTGTTACAGATGAATTTAGAAGATGAACAAGTTAAAGAATGTATGATTAAATGGGCCAAGAATGTTGGATATAATATTATGCTTGAACAATGGGAGAACATGTGGAACAAAGGTTTGAAATTTACTTTGAATTATAACTTAAAAGAGAATTTTTATAAAATGATGTATCATTGGTATTTAACTCCTGATAAGTTGTCAAAAAATGTACAATGGAGTAAGGAATGTTTGTTGGAAATGTTCTCTTGGTGAAGGAACTTTTTATCATTTTTGGTGGACTTGTGAGAAGGCCAAAAAATTCTGGGATCAAATATGTGTTAATATTCAAAGGATACTCAAAGTGGACTTACAAAAAAACCAGAACTGTTTCTCTTGGAACTGGTGGAGAAACAGCTCAAGAAACAACATGGGATTTTGCTTTTATACATTATTTCAGCAGCAAGACTTTTATATGCATAAAGATGGAAAGAACCACAAATTCCTACAGTGGAGGAATGGATGATTAAACTGATGGAACTGGCCCAAATGGCAAAGTTAACAGCGTTGATAAGAGAAAATACCATGTCTGGCTTTGTCTCCATTTGGCAACCACTTTTAGACTATTTGCTTGTGTCAGAAAAAAAATGAAGTTTTGACTCCAGGCTTGGCTGCCAGCTCGACCAGTCGAATTTCTCAGAGTGCTGGGAACTGGCTGAATTTTCCTTGCTTGCAGTGGATTGCAGAAGTTGTGGACCACTGAAGTTTTTTTTCCCCTGAAGAAGGGGAGACCAGAAGATTACTCGGGGGGCCATTGGAATTGCCTATCCTTGTTTTTTCTCTGTAGTTTCCACCACGGAGAAAACAAGGTAAGTGCAAGGGAAATGGCCGAGAAGATATCTTGCTCTCGCAGGGAAAACAAGTCTCTTTGAAGAGACACAAGAGCGTACAGCCGCTTTTAGATCACTTTAGGAAATTATTTTTTTTAGATTAGGAACTTTTTTGATATCTAAGATCTATTTTTTGGACTTTGTTTTAAAATGTTGGCTGGTTTTGTGCTTTCTTTGTTTTGACTGATTCTGGTGGAAGCTTGATGGACTCTATATTTGCAACATAATGAAACGTCTGCATTTTTTTTTTACTTTTCTTTTGTATTAGAGGGATTTAAGAGACTCTGTTTGTAATTCTTCGCTTGATAAACTAAATGACTATTCATTTTTTGAGAAACTCTTTGTTTGGATTAAGCAGCTTGCAGCTTGAAGAACAAAAACACAGGGTAACATGTTTTTTTCTTTTCTTCTTTTTCTACATTCTCCCTGGTTGGATTCTGTTTCACTTGGAATATATTTTTTATTTCTCCTTCTATAAACTGTTTAAAATATTATTCTCTCCTGTATTTTGGATTATTGGAACTCTCTTTTTTCTTTTAACTTTAAAAACAAAAAACAAAAAAAACAACGTTTTGCTTAATAGATCCTGCTGGTAGTATTCCATGGATAGATTACATGACTATTGTTTTGACTAGAAGGGTTGTTATTTTAATTTGAAGGACACAGGAAAAATGGCTTTCCAATTAGTACCTCAGCAGCTCAGAAGAGAGATTACTGAGGCTCTTTCAAATATTCAAAGATCGTTGGAATTGCTGTTCGTAACTCTGCAAAACAGAGAGAAAGAGCAGAGAACGGAAATGGAAACACAAAAGAAAAATGTTTTTGAAGTGCAGGAGAAACAGAAGGAGGGAATTTTGAGTATATTAGTTCAGAAGAACATTCTGAAGGCTATACACTATAATCTTGGTATATATATGTTGTGGCAGTGGAGACAGAGTGAAAATATGGGTGTACAGTTGGATGGATGTTGTGAAATACGTGGAAAGGGAGAGAAGGTTGCTCTGATATTCTATATGAGATATAGAAAAGAGCAGGCTGTATATTGCGAATTTGCCATAGTGTATTGTGATTTTGGTATAACCTAAACAGAAGATATGAGAAACTGTATGGATATAAAGGCTAATGAAAATATGGACTTGAATTGTTATGAGAAATTGTATGGATATATAAAAGGTGATATTCTAAATGTAAGACGCTAAATACAAATATAAGTTGATATTATAGAATATTGTTTTCCTTAGAGATATATTTATGAGAAGATAATGATATGATGAGATGAGATGGAATTAGAATGATGGTTACTACAGGATGATATATATCAATATGTATTGTATGAATATTATAAGAATTGATATATTAGGTATTAGGTTAAGTGATATGATAGATTATGCATTTAGTTTAAATGGACACTACTACAAGGAATGGAAATTATAGATGGATAATTGAGATATAAGAATTCCTTTTTTATGGAGATATATATATATTAGAATTAAATTATAGAAACATATATGTATGAACATTATAAGAATTGCTAAATTATGTATTAAGTTACATAATATGTTAGGTTATGAGTCATAATATGAATAGAATATATTGTAGTTTATTAGAAGTAAATAAGGCTTTTATTTGTTATACTAATTGGACTTTATTGAAGATATAAATATGTAGTAATGAACATTCAACATTTAACTACTACTTCAAGGAGTGGAAGCCAAAGATGGATTATTGGGAGACAGTAAGAAAGGTGAAACCTATATGAAGATTAGAAGATTGGATTAAAGAAATCAAAAGACATATGACAAAGAAAAATTCCTGTATACTGTATGAAGGACTAACATTTAAAATCAATTATTGTACTTTAAGTTCAAAGATAGATTGGAGGACATCTATTTTCTATATTTTCTTTGCTTATTATTTCTTGACTTCACTTTTTCTTTATCTTTTTCTTATTTTGTATTTCTGCTTCTATTTCTTTTTTCTATTCTAACTTTTATTATGTATTGTAAAACTTAATAAAATTCAATAAAAAGAAAAAAGAAAAAAAATGAAGTTTTGATTTTGGGTTTTAATGATTAAATGGTTTGATTTGATAGAAATAATGTTACTAAGATTTAACTATTGGTAAGATATTGTATTTGTAAATGTATCTATATCTGTACTGGAGAAGGTCGGAAATCACTTTCTGTTTCTGTTTTCTCTCTATTTTGCACTTTTATAGTTTTTCTTTTTTCTTTAGTCCTGTATTCAAGATTTTCTATACTCTATATTTTGTATTTTAACTATACTCTGAAAATTAATAAAGTTCTTTTAAAAAAAGGAATTTGGCCTATGCTAAATTGGGCTGCATATTTTTCTGAAGAATCATATTTGGATGTGTTCCTAGATGCAGATTCTATTCCTGGAAGGTGGGTCATTTTCTTTGGATGCAACAGAATTTATCTGCAGCTACCTCCTGTAAATTTGGTGCAACCTCATTTGTAACTATAGCTACATGTTGAAAAGAAGAGCAGCATTGCAGACAAGGAGCTGCTTTTATGTTACATCTTCTGCCTTCAGCTATACTCCAAACACAGCATGCAAACAATTGTATGGCAAAAATAGTGTTACAAATATGAGAAATTCTTATCAAATTGCTCCAGGCTCTTATGTAGATATTTGCGCATTGATGCTACATATTTGGCGGCAAGTCCTATTGTGTTCAATGATTTTATTCTCAGGAAGAATGGGATCAGAATGCTAAGGCAGTCGCCACAGGACATATGAATAGATTACCAGCCACTGAAAATTTCAAAGCTTTCTGTATATTCTCAGGGGCCTGGATTAATTTCATGTATATCATCATAGCAGAAGACTGGAAAAAAATTGTAAAATGGAAGGTGAACAAGTAAATATCAGAAGTAGGTTTGGTGGTTTCCTTTGGTTTTTAATTTTCCTTTTTTCCTGATACAAATTAGCAGTTTCAATAATATTTTAGGCGGCAATGGTATAGGATCTTGATATACTATATTATTTGATAATAATAATAATATTAATATTATTTATTATTATTATTTTTAATCATTTCCAGAGAGTTCATGAAACCCACAGGGAGGATGTTTTAAACAACAGTATTGTCTTAAAATATAATGTTAATGTTAATATATAATGTTATCATCATATATAGAGATGTTTGTGTGTGTGCAGACATACACATACAGACATACAAATATACAAACACAAACACTCAATGCCTGAGGGAATTTACTGTATTGATAAATATAGTCAAGCAATATTTCATGTCATCCAGAGGAAATCACAACTTTATACAATAACAGAAATGTAGCATTCAGAAAGGGCAAATCCAGTAAGATAAAAGCAAAGGGCTTCTGCGGAACACCATTAACACAGAGAAACCTTTCTGTTCAAGGCCTCTCCTATTAAAGAACAAAGAATGTGCACTGCAGACAATTTCCTGCCACAACGCTGTCCTTATTGGATGAACTTTTCTGTGTTTCAACTTGGCAAACAAAGGTAATCGCAAATAGAAGGATTTTAGAACTGCAAATACTTTTTTTCTTTTTGAGCGATTTTGTTAGTGGTGAACTTAATCTGTGACCTGCCCAATAAATCTGAAAGTGGAGTCATCCCATGGTGGTAAAAATGTTTTTTATTGGTGCTTAGTACCAATAAGGTTCTATATAAGAGTATTTATGGCTGTTCTTTGTTGTCATAATAGGCTGGACTCTGGATTGATACAAAGGCAACCGAAGCTTCAGATACTGCATTCACTTATGAGAAGTTCTTCACTTATGAGAAGATCTTTGAGTTTTTGTGCAATGAGTGTTAGATGTCATTGTGCAGTTGGTATCTGTTGTATGTATTTACTTATTCTTCTGTGTCACATTTCCTCCCCTCCCCTCCTAAAAATTCACAAATGCTTTAATACACAATATCCTCTAAGGAACATGATTTTTTTTTCCCAGCCTCTCAAATGACTGGAAAAATAATCAAATGGTGCACTATTGAATTTCCTTAAAAAAGAAACACACAGCTCAGCAGGAAAGTGGGTAGCTCAGAGAAAGAAAAATAGTAATAATAATTTTAAAATGCTGCTGGATGTTCTGAATGTAAGGGAAGTGTTAAAACCATTATGCTAGTATGGAAAACCTGCTTTAACAGAAGCTGCAACTGATTTTATTCAGGAAAAGCAGGGAAAATGCAGTGATCAGGCATTCCTGACTCTTCAGAGTAGCTAATCCCAGGGCAGGGGTTAGCCAAAGTACAGCAGACAAACCAAACAAGAGCAGAAGCAGGAAAACACGACTTTAAAAGTGGAGCACAAAAATGATCCTGGAGGTTGCATTTACAGTAGCCAATGGGGTAGTATACTGTATAGGTGACTTTGTCTACTCCTGCCCTCCAAAAGCTATAGGCCTTACAGGAATTATGTCATTTTGCTGTTGGAAAAAAAAAAGTACAGCTATTTCAAGTTTAAGTTAAATTGAACATGTGATTTTTTCCTTCTTTACAAAGAAGGATCAGGTAAAATCAATTGATAACAGTAACTAAGCCACATTTATTGTGAAGCAAGTGCGCATTTATTATGTGGAAGCAAATCACACTGATTTCTGCAAAACACACTGCCAACAGTGGGCTAAACTATCACTGCTGACATCTGTAGTTACCATTCCACATGTTTCACTGTGAATAGCAGCTGTAGTCTCCAATCAAGATTGGGAATGTGGGGAATATGCCATTCCAATATATATATATATATATTGGAGGGCGGGCAGGGGTCTGGTGAGTGTCAAAGCCATGGCCCTGGATGAAACCCAGAGCATCCAGGAGTACATCAGTAAGATGAGCTGCTGAGAGAATGCCTGAGGCAGCAGCAGACATGGGAGGAAGATCAAGCAAAGGAAGTGCCATGGCAAGACAAGACCCTGCATGAGATGTACCATCAACAGATAGCTGAGGTAGCTGACACTGGGAAATCCTACCAGTGTCTGGAAAGCACTGGAGTAAAAGACCACTGAGGCACATATACATAGCAGCACAAGAACAGGCACTAAGCACCCGATCCATAGAAGCAGGGGTCTACCACACTAGACAGGACCCGAGGTGCAGACTGTGCAGAGAGGCCTCAGAGACAGTCCAACACATAGTGGCAGGGTGTAAGATGAAGGCAGGAACAGCATACACTGAATGGCACAACCAAAGAGCTGTAATTGTATACAGGAACATCTGCACAGCATATGGGCTAGTCCCTCCCAAGTCCAGATGGGAGATTCCACAGAAGGTCGTGGAGAATAACAGGGCTAAGATCCTTTGGGACTTCCAGATCCAGATGGACAGGCAGGTACTGGCCAATCAACCAGACATTGTGGTAGTAGACAAGGCCCAGAAGACAGCAGTGGTGATAGATGTAGTGGTGCCAAGCGACAGCAACATCAGGGAGAAGGATATGAGAAGCTGAAGAAGTACCAGGGCCTGAAAGAGGAACTAGAGAGGATGTGTAAAGTGAAGGTGAAAGTGGTCCCAGTGGTGGTAGGAGCACTCAGGTCTGTGACTCCTAAGCTGGGAGAGTGGCTCCAACAGATCCCAGGAGCAACATCAGAGCTCTCTGTCCAGAAGAGTGCAATGCTAGGAACAGCTAAGATACTGAGCAGAACCGTTAAACTCCTAGGCCTCTGGTAGAGGACCCAAGGTTGAGGAAAATACATACCACCCACAGGGGTGAGAAGGGAAAAAGAAAAATATATTCCAAGTTTGGGATTGTAATGCAGAATAGAGAATCCTGCCTTCTACTTTAAAGACCTGTCCATTTGCTTTCCCTAATACCTGTGATATTCGGTTAAAATAAGAAGAATCTTAATATCGTATGTAGTTCGGCTGTCTGTGTGTTTAGGATTGCAGCCCTGAGATATACTAAAAATGCTTAATACTAACATTAATTACTGTACAAAAATATATAACCTGAAGATGGTGTTCTCCCTGGAACTGACATTTTTTGTCAGGTCTTCCAGATGTCACATTATTAGAATCCTATGAAGGGAGACCAAGAGCTGACAATACTGACTGACAGCATCCCTGTTACCAGCTTTTGTACTTTCCAGGGAAGGTCTGAAACATGAAGTTTCCTTCTATTATTTGGAATTTGATTGCATGGTGGTATAATCACAATGGTAATTTGCAATTTTAGAGAAGATCTCTTCAGACCCTCCTCTTCCAAGACCTAGAAGATTCCATTCTCTCATATATTTTCGTTCCAGGATGCCTGAATAAGGCCAGAGAGTTTCAGAAATGGATCTTCTCATCTCTATTCCTACAAATACTTTTTTGATGTTTTCTTCTGTGGCAGGTTTTAAGCATTCCAGATGCTTTTATAGTAGGCTGACCATATTTCCTTGAGAGAAAAATGGGACCCTAACCTACCCACGGCTCGCCGGACAAAGTGGCCGCGTGCTTGCGTGCGGGTGGAAGTGCATAAGCATTTAACATTCACATTGTATTTTGGAGTGTTTGAACTACTTCAAAAATGCTATCCTATGAATACTAGCAGCTATCTAATATCATAGATCAGCATAGTTTGAAATAATTTCCCATATGTTTGTTATAGTTTTCATTGTACTTCTACTTCTCCCTCCAACCCCAAAAAATGTAAATTCCCCAGTTGGTAGCATAATTTTATTTCAAAAATGATTTTACTATTATTTTTATTGAATTGTTTTTCTAAAATGCATTGTTAGCTATTTTGGGAGTACTGCTATCTGGTTAGAAAGTGTAAAGTATACATCTGTAATACATACATGCATGCACCATTGCAGTGGGTAGATAATTTGAGATTCGCTTGTGCATAGTAAAAATATTTCCTGCTGGTTCTATTCAGAAAAGCCCAAATATTATGTATAATATTTGATATTAAACATAAATCCTAGGTATGAGAAAAATAATATTATTTTCCCCTCCCTAAAAGATATATCCCTCCGAATACGAATCAAGTACTCAGCTCCATGCAAGGCAGGATTAAAGATAATGTATAAGCCTTCCTGTATGCTAGTAAATTTAAGATTGTGATTGAAACTTCTTGTTTTAAATGTCTTATTTTCCCCAGCATTACTCACAAGAACATATTAAACACATCAATACTTTAAATTCTCATTATTATGTATCTCTAACAAGCCTAAATAATAAAATATTTAGTATAAATTAAGAAATCCAACTTTAGACACTCCTTAAAATGAATGAAACTTTTCTTTTCTTTGTAAAATTACAAAATTCTTTGTAATTATATCAATCTAACATGTTATTCTTGAAATAGAAGAGTTAGTATGTAAAGAAGGCTAATTTTGAAAAAAATGTTTGTCAGTACTCATATTTTTATATCATCTCTCTTTTTGAAAACTAGTACATTGGGATTTTTTAAAGAAATGGCCTCAACTCCTGAATACAGAACATTGTAGTGTAAATCCTGCAAGTATTCTCCTGGTTCATAAATAAAATCTTAAATTATTCTCCTCAAGACAATATCTAACTCTCACAGGAAATTAAAGTCTCCTCTTATATAAGGGTGATTGCCTACATAGAATGTGAGTGACATAATAAAGAATATGACATTCTCCAGCTAGGTTTCATTCATCTTTTTGGAGCATTAAAAAATATTGGGTATCCAGAGTTGCCCCTCCACAAAAGGAGGCTTCCTTATACCAGAACAGGAAAAAAAAAGGCTGGTGAAATAGACCAAAGGCCTACCCAGTTGAGCATTCTACTTTCATATGGTAAACCAGATATGCTGCGAATCCCATAAGCAGTGTCTGAATGCAACAGTATTCTTCATTAAGAGAGGCCTCAGGGATTTAGTAGTTCCTTTCTATTGGAAGATGATAGTGGAGCAAAACAACATGGGAAGTGATGGAGGAAAAAGAGAGCAATATTTTTACTTGATATTATACATAAATGTGAGTTTATGCCTACAGTAGAAGATTGGATCGTAAAATTAACTGAACTTGCAGAAATCATGAAGCTGACCAGTTTGGTCATAGAAAAACCAATAAAGACCTTTTTAAAAAGACTGGAACCCTTATCTGGACTTTTTGCTGAAAGAAGAACAAAATGAATTGATAATTTCAGGATTTGGGGATTAAAAATCAGATGAAGAGGTTGGGGAAAAGTTTAAGATGACAATTACTTGATAGAAAGAAGGGCAGAAGGCAAAATTGAATGTTTTTTCTTTTTTTCAATTTCTTTTTTATTTCTTACTTTCTATTTTTGTTCTTGTTTGTTTTGTATACTTTATTGCATTGAAAATTTCTAATTAAAAAAACATTTAAAAGAAAAAAAGAAAGTCCATGCCTTGCAATCTTTGCTATTGCATAGCTCAAATAATCTCCACCCATTTTTTTAAAGTTTGTCTGCCTACACTTCAGTAGATAAACACAGTAGCTTAACATCAAAACAAATCTAGAAAGCATATTCATTTTAATCAAAGAGGTTCCTTTCATGCATGATATATTCAATGATAACCACCTTTCCAGATCACTTTAATATTACTATCTAAAAGGTTATAATTATGCTTAAATAGATATGCTGTGTTTGTCACAATTTTAACTTCTAAATACCTCTCTTCTATCCTTTTATCCTCTGCACCTTTTAGCTACTCAAATTCTATATTTGTTAAAGCAAACTCTAGCGGTTTTTATTTTGCTTTTGATAAACTTGATATCCAAAATCTCTCTAGAGGAATTAATCAAATTTCAACAGATGGACAACATTTCTTTAACCATAGTTAACACTTTTTAATCATCATCAACTATACACAGCAATGGCCTATTGTTACATTTCAAACATCTGTTATCATTATATGGAAAGGCTGTAATATAGGACTGGACAAAGCATTTGAAAGAGGAGTTCTGCAAATGTGTTAGTGTGAGGAGAGCATCTGTCACAAATCATTAAAGCGGCCATATTCTTTGAAGGTTTGCATGGTTGCTTGAAATGTTGTCTCATTGCTTACACATACATATGCATGCTCAGATAACAATTATACTGGAACAGCTAGCAAAGCAGCTACACAGGTCTCCCCAAAGATGCAAATGCTGCAAGGCTTGGAGGAAAAGTCTTTCAAATGCAGAGCTTTACTCCATAGCAAGGGCAATTCTGTGTGAAATACCTTGTGAAATGATACCCCTTCTTTAACCTTATTCCTGACTTCTGAGTTCAGATTATTTTCTCTTCCCAAGTGATGAAAAAATTTCAAGGGGAACTTGAATACTGAATACTGAAATACTGAATACTGAAACACTTGTGAAGAGAATCTAACCACTCAGACATGGAGCTCATTGGGTGACTTTGGACCAGTAACTCTCATTCTATCTCACTGGATTGTTATTGGAATAAAATTGGGGAGGCCCACATGTAAGCTGCCTTGATCCCTCGAGAACAAGCAAAATATAAATGCAATACAAGTAACAGTAAAAATAACAATCCCTTTCATATATGTCCTGTCCTGACTAAGACTCGAAGCAGGAAGGTGTGGGATAAGTCTTTTATTTACAATCAAACACACAGATTGAATCTAGAGAAACAAGAAACAACATGAGATGCTCACAAAGTTCGGGCGGTCTGTGGTGCTCCATTCCCAGTTGGCGCGCAGGAAGGCAGCCACCACATGGCTGCGGTGCAAGATCATGACGTGGTGTTTGGCACGGCTGCAAGGTGAGGATTGCGCATTAGAGAGGTACGGTTCCGGTGCAGGGCTGGGCGTGGTGGCTAGGCAAGGTTCTGGTGCGAGGCTTGACGTGGCTGTGAGATATGATTCTGGTGGGAGGCTTGGTGCAGGGGTGGCAGGACGAGATCCTGGCTCAAGGGTTGATGCAGAGGTCTGGAGCAGTTCTGGTCTGAAGTGCGGCTGTACAGTGAGGCTTGGTTCCGGTGTGGGGCATGGCATGGCAAGAAGGCAAGGTTCCGGCATGAGGTTGGGCTGGGTGACTAGGCGTGGAACTTGACTGGACAGCAAGGCGAGGTTCTGATGTGAAGCTTGGCTGGGCTTCAAGGCAAGGCTCAGGCGTGGAAGCAAGGAGAGGTCTGAGCAGGGATTCTGGTGCGGTGACGGGGTCGCGATTCACTCCGGGTTGCAGTAAGGAACGTGAACGGTTGTCTCCGGCAATGGGTACAAGCTGCGATTGTCTTTTATCCTTTTGATTTTCATGCCATTTGTGAGTGGGAGCCAACTGCACCTTGCGTTGCTCTGCCCGCCTTTCCCACCTCCTTTCTCGCATGCTGATAGGTGGAGGTGATTTTCCTTCTGGGCTGCCTCCAATCAGCTGCTCCAGATCTGGTTCAAATTTCACGCCATCCCCATTCTTTCCCACTTCTATTGTTATTGGCCCTTTTATTTCCAAATCAGACTCATCAGCCCCAGCCTCCATCCTGACAATATATTATGATCTTTAACATCATCTTCATTTCCATAAATACTACTAGACCCCAAAGGTTTCTTAGAAAATAAAAATGAGTGATGCAGAATAGCACTTTATTTAAAAGTATGCCCACCTACCTACAAACTGTCAAAAGTAAATAGGTATACTGCCTGGGAAACTAGGGAAGATTGCAGATACTGTTTTATAAAAACATACTGTTTTATAAAAATGTAGCCGACTCATGGACTAACCCCATTTGATTGCTGCCATTAGACTTATAAGCATCATTCACATGATACAAAAATGTGTTTCCACACAGGCAACGGTGAATAGCCTCACTTCTCCATAAAGTGTGCTGTGATATCAAGGAAAAAGAAAGGAACCTTTTTATGTAGTGCTACTCAACAGTGTTCATGTGGACAGTTTTACACTTAAAGGTTCCCATGTGATTTCAAACCCTGCACTATGTGTTTATACATGTCTATTCAGAAGTAAGCCCAGTGCCTTTCAACCAGACTTGCTTCCAGATATTTTTGCATAGGATTATGGACAAAAACTATAACCTGTGTGCTGATAAATCCCTGTGAACACCACAGTACAGCCTTCCCTAACCCTAGGATGCCTAATCACAAAGTCAACTGCCAGAACATTCACCTATTCCTTCTTCATCATGACCATGGCTGAGAATTCTGGAAATTGAAGTCCACACCTCTGGGATGTACCCAGGTTTGTTTGTTTGTTTGTTTGTTTGTTTGTTTATTTATTTATTTATTTATTTATTTATTTATTTATTTATTGGATTTATCACCGCCCAACTCCCCCAAGGGGGACTCTGGGCGGTTTACAACAGAATTTGTAGGTTGAAAAAGAACACTGTAGAGGGACATAAGATTATGCTATTCATATTTACTTCTGCCAGAAACCAGACCAGTGATTAGCTTCTGGGTGAATTCAAATGTAAATTCATACATTTATTACCAGATGCAAGTTTTCTTGGCAAGTTCTTTTTCGGAAGTGGTTTGCCATTGCTTCCTTCCTAGGGCTGAGAGAGTGACTGGCCCAAGGTCACCCAGCTGGCTTTGTTCCTAAGGCAGGAATAGAACTCATGGTCTCCCAGTTTCTAGCTTGATGCCTTAACCACTACACCAAACTGGTTCTCTTTCCTACCATAGTCCAGCTTTATTTTTGAATTTGAAATATTTACATTTAAAACTTTCCATAAAACAGTTCAATGTGCATGGAGCTAAATAATTTTAAAAAATAATGGAAGTTCCTCAATGCTGCTCCTCACACACACTCCTAAACTAATTATCTCTTCATATTATTCCCAAGAAGCTTCTTCTGAATTCAAATGCAAATTGTTTCAAGCTCTTCATGTGAGGATCAGGTTGAAAATGAGAAAATGTTTAAATCTTTTCCCTTTAATTTCTTCAATTTAAGAAATTTACCATCTGTTGAACATAACACCACTAGGTAGCATTCTAAGTTCTGGATGTTCAGCCATATGTCTGAATAGTGCCATACATTTCATAAGGGAGGGAGAGGCAAGAAAAGGAAGGGAAATATATAATTGGGGGAAATCCTGTATATACTCAGTAGAACTTATTTTAACAGAAAGCTAGATAAAAGGATTCATATTTTACTGACAAAAATGGCAGCATTGCTAGATAGCATCCCCTAATTACATTAGGTTACAGTACTTATATTAATTCTCATGCGAAGACCCAGCTCTCTGGAGGAGGCTGTAATGCTGGGAAAGGTGGAAGGAAAGCGAAGAAGGGGATGACTAGCAGCAAGGTGGATAGACTCAGTTACAGTGGTGATGGATGCTCCATTAGAAGACCTGAAAGACCAGGCCAGGGACAGATAATTCTGAAGATCTATATGTGTGGTTGCTAGGAGTCAACAATGACTTGATGGCACATAATCAATCAATCAATCAATCAATCACTTGTATTATTAGCTTATATTAATAAAATGACAATTTCAATTCAGCTGTTTTTTTTAAAATGCCTAACTATATTATCTCCTAAGCATAATATCTCCTGCAGTTAGGATGCATTGAGGACTTCTCACATCATGTACTTATTTTTTCTGAGCAACAGGTGCTGTTTATTATCTAATTCATTAACTTATCAAATCAAGAAAGTTCATGGTGGTATGGAAAGAACTATTCCAGCCCATCATTAACTTTAATAATGGTAGCACCAGCAGTATGTTTGTCTCACATCAATATGCTATCTTCGAAATCTGAGTGTCCTTTTTCAATATGATTTTTTTCATCGCTGAAAGATATGATTTTTTCCACATTCCTGATATACAGACCGTCATCACAATTTTGTTTGTCAATCTGTTCCCAGTTGTGATTATTCTGGGTCATTAGATGCTGTCAAGACATAAAAGGATGGGAACATAAGGGATGTGTATTTTTAGCCAATGGTGAATTATATTGGAGAAGTGACACTGTGCAATTAGCAAATGTTAGCAGCAGTGGTTAAGTACCATTAAAGAAGAAGAATGGGAGGCTGTTTAGAAGCCAATGCTCCTTGTGCATTAACAAAATTGATTGAGGATATCTATGTATAAACTCTGGCATCTCAAGGCAAGAGACAATATGAAAGCACAGCATGTGTAAAAGCACATGTTTGCTGCATAAGCTTGTGACTTTCTTTTAGTGTACTGATGGAGTATTAAGTACTTATTTGCTACTATATTGTAACTAAGTGGACAGCTCTTATTTCTAACTCTTGCTTATTCAGAACGAAGACCCACTGAGCTCAGTGAGTTGAGCTGGACAATCCTGTTAACTGTTCAAGATGTCTGTAACTATGCTGAAGATTAGAATGGAGTAACCTTGTTTATAGAAATATTTAAAAAAATAACAGTAGTAAACAGACAATTGATTTTAACCCTATTTATGCATTCTGGGAAAGTTGGAAGAGAAGAATAGAATGATTAGCAGTAAGGTGGATGGACTTGATTACAGTTGGTAAAGCTGGGAGACTTAAAGGGGGAGATTGGTGACAGATTATCCTGGAGAAGATCTCTTTATGTGGTCACTAACTTGCACATAATACAGTACATTTTGGAGAACAATAGGACCTTATGTGGATAAAAGGATGGGGGACACACATTTTGGCCTTGACTGATATGCCCTCTGCTCATCAAGGACTTTAATCCCACACCCAACAAAAGTGCTACATGCATTCACTGAATCTGGAACAGAATACTCCCAATATTTATGGACACAGGAATGGGAATTAGCAGGTAAGGAAATCTCAAGCTAATAGCCCCTTTAAGAATTATAAAAATCGGAGTGCTTGGAGAATGCTCTTCTCCAATCCCTCAAATGATGCTTTTCTCCTGCACATGTTCACTCTCATTGCGATTTCTCTAATGCCTGAATGCAATCCCCTCTCTGAAGCTGCTTCCACAAGCAGAGCACAGAGATCCTCGCTGGCTCTACTCTAGAATGTTCCTTAACCTTAGCCCCAGACTTCCATGTGTTAGGGGAAAATATGAATTCCTTGCAATTATAAAAATATATAAAAATAAATTATACATAAATTCCTTGCAATTATAAAAAATCAACTAAAGGAGAAGTGCTGCTGTCCATAAGCCAGTTCTTCTATGATTTTTTTTAAAATTGCTTTTCTTCCCTAAATACTTAAATTCTTGTCCAGTATATCATTCCCTATGCCTCCATATCATGGAGCTATATCATGAGTTATATCATGAGCTTATTATGTACTTGACAGGAAGTTCATGTATTTCAATAAATATTATGCAGAAGAAAGCCTTACTCTGGCATTCATTACCTGCTACATACTTAAGTTATCAAAATGTGAAATATTAGTGTCATTAATAAAGTATTTTTAAAATGTTACAAGTTTGGGACTTTTCCCTCTCTCTAATCCTTTGCAATGTGACAACTTTGTGATTTAGATAAGTAATTATCATATGATCTCAAAAGTTTAAAGTTATATTTTACCATTTAACATTTTGATAATGTTGAAATTGAACGTTATTATTTGCAGCAAATTAAATATGTATATGAACATCTCATTTATTGCCTAATTATTCCAGTTCCCTGGTGCTCTATATAAAAGTTAAGTTGTAATTAAAGGAGCTAGATGTATTAGCTCCAAACAATGACTACCATATTAGATTGGTCAAACTTTCTAAAATATCCCTAATTCCCTTCTTTTCACCTTGTTTGGACATCAAGCTAAGTTATGGTTTGTAATATATGATTAAGTTTAGCCTCCTCCTATATTTTGTAGACTGTTGAAAGTAGCATCAAGGTGTCATGATTGCAATTCCCTTTCCATGTTGCATGTGTTATGACATCACATGCATGCCCCAAAGGGGTAAAGCTGGCACTGCAGTACTGTGAGCCTACAGGCAGGGCTGAAAGGAATCAACAAGTCTTGTTTAATATAACAAGTCACACTTTGAGGAAAGACTACCGAATGAAGTCAGAATGCTGAAAAGGATACTGGGTGTCCTGATATACAATCTCTGCATGTTAGGACAAGATTCAGCACACTGCCAGAATAGAGTCATCAGAGCAGTGTTTCTCAACTCTGGTAACTTCCACTTATGTGTACTCAAACTGCCAGAATACTCAACAATAACCATATTGGTGTTGGGAAATTACTATGGGTAATTTCCAATTTAGTTTGCACCCAGCACACTCCCAGTCAATCTCTACATCCAGCTTAGAACAAGCACACATGCCACTCAATATAGCTAGCAAAAACATAGCTTGATGTTTACTTATCAAATATCAACAAACAACAAGAAAAATTAACAGGCAAAAATGGGACAAAAAGCTGGCAAAGCAGGGAGAGAGAGAGACCTGAACAACAGGCAAGAGATAAAAGGGCAAAAATTCTGGAGCTAAAATCCACACAACTAATAGATGTGAAGGTTGGGATCCCTTGCTTCAGAGAGTCCTGGGCAAAATGCTCTCTGGGGATTCTCACATGCTCTTTCTCCCTTATACCTTCCCCTCCAATTTTCTCTTTGGGAAAGAAAAATTGAGCCCAGTAATGCAATGGGGAAACTTCCAGACTGTGGGGTCTCTGACTTCCACCCAATGCTGAAATAGGGCAATTGTAGAAACTTTGCATGTATTGCTATCTGTAGATAGGTATGTCTATCTAATACTATCAGCCCTAGATCTTTGACAATGACTAACCTGGTGGCACACCTAGGAAGGGAAGCCGATCAGTCATTCCTTCTTTCCTAAATAGGTAATCAGTGCTGTTAAAGATGATATTGTTATAAACAATCCAACAACTTCCTTTCATGTAGTACATTTAAACCCCATCCTAATAGGGGACCTCCACTTAAAACCATGCCTTAGTTTCCTTATGTATCTCAGTCCAGATAAAGACACAATGATTCAGCCTTTCTGTAAGAGTGATTCCAAAGGAATTGAACTGAATAGCTTGAGTATTATTTTGCTGGTGTCTGTTCACTGGCAAAGGACCTCTCAGACTTTTGGCTAAGATCAAGGGTAGTATTTTGAAACATCTAGTACATTCAGAGAGCCCAGGAATTTTTCAAACTCAACAGAGTATTTCTGTATTTAATATCCTGGATTAAATGTTCTCATTCTGTTATTAGGAACTCCCCTTGAATTTGATGTCTGCTAAATTGCAGATGTAAGGAAAACCAGGTGTGCCCTCAGGCTGTGGTCAAAAAAGTCAAGATGGTGATCATGATGATGTTATGTTGTAAAACATAAAAAGGGCAGAGCTTCAATCTCATCATCATAGCCTCCATCTTGACTTTTTTGACCACAGCCTGAGGGCACACCAGAGGAGAATACTCTTAGTAGCCAGGAGTATTATCACCTGAAGTGAAAGCTCTTCTTTTTGTTTTCTAAAAACAATGATTTGCAGTCTTATGATGAGCATAATACATTCCTTCTTATAAAGTAATGTTTTTACTTCTAGCATGTTCTGTATGAACTAATTTCCAGACTGTAATGAATGCAAACAAATCATTTATATTTGCAGCACAAAGTAAACACCTTTATTTTTTTTCCTATAGCAACTGGTTGAAATTTCTTTCACACACAGTTGAATGAACAATTGAGCAATTTCCTTTGGTAATAGGCTTAATTAATCAAAGAAAGTATGGCTGCCAATGTGACAGCTTGAATGGGTTTTGGAGAGGGTTAGTTTATTCTCTTGGGAATATTGGAGACTAAAGCAATTTACCTGAGTTTTTATCAATGAGCGTCATACACATAAATCATATTCCCAAAACTATAATGTTTAAGATGTAAAGTCTTTGACTTTTTTCAAAGGAAGGAAAGGGAATAGAATATTTCAATCAGGATGAAAGCTTTTCAAATAAAACATCAGAAAAATTCAGTTGCAACTGAAATGCTACAAAACTGAGTTTACTTAGCCACTGGGGGAAAAAAGGCTGAGTCATATTCATGTACATCGGTTAAGCTGAAAATATTTTTACTGGATTCACTTAAAAACTTTTAGGTGTTCAGTCTTAGGTGTTCAGTTACTTATTATTTTTAGACATTCCTTTGGCACTACAAATTTCCAATTAATTTGTAAGTGTTCTACTGCTTTAATGTAGCAATCTTCTATCCATGGGGCAATTGATAGAACACAATGTAAATCAAGTCAGACTGTGTGTCTAGCCCAGCATCTTCTTTCTACAAGCAGCAATGGTCATCTTGTGCAAAGTCTCTGCTATAGAATTTCCTATCATTAGTCACCTGAACTCTAGTAGTAATCTGTTTGGTTAGTTTATGATTCATTATATGATTTAATCTCCAAAAATGGGTTAATTCCAGAACCAAATTAAGCATATCTCATGAAGCCAGAGAATTACGCATATCTAAAAAACTTACCTACACTAAGTTTTCCTAATTGTACTAAGTAGTAATGGTACTTAAGGGGCGCGATGCCTCAGTGGTTAAGACACCAGGCTTGTCGATCGGAAGGTCCGCAGTTTGAGACCTGAGTGCCGCGTGATGGAGTGAGCTCCCGCACTCACCCCAGCTCTTGCCAACGTAGCAATTCGAAAGCATGCAACTGCAAGTAGATAAATAGGTACCACTTCGGTGGGATGGTAACCGCGTTCCCGCGTCATGCCAGCCACATGACCACAGAAGTGTCTTTGGACAGCGTTGGCTTTTCAGCTAAGAAACGGAGATGAGCACCGCCCCCTAGAGTCAGACACGACTGTGCAGGGGAAAACCTTTACTTTTTTTTTTTTTAGTAATGGTACTTAATCAATTTATAGTTAACTTGATTAGACATTTCTTTGGATCAGTCAAAAACCAGTGATTTATAAGATAACTTAAATTGTTCCCTGTTGTCCCTTCATTCCCCATTCTCCTTTTGCCTTTCACATAAAGGTCTGTGTGCTTATCTATTCCAAGCCTTTATTTCAGCTATTCATCTTAGCGTGACCAGTAAACTTAACATCATGAACCTGTACATCCAGGTCATTTTGCATGTAACAGCATTTGCTGCTTAAAGTCATGTAAAGCAGCTTTTAAATATATACAGGAATATATCAATATAGTGTATCATATCCTCAAATTTGCAATGAATGTATGGGAAAGAGGGGAAATGATTGTGCTTAATGACTCTTGTTTGAAAAACATAGAATGGAAAGAAGAATGGAATAATTATTCAGGGAAATAGTCATTTGGAAGTTGTGAAGCAGAATCTGGTCACAAATATATACTTTGACTCTGTTAAATTAACCTTTACTTCATAAGTATCTTCAGTGCATGAGATATTTGGTTATAAATCCAGCCCTCTTGCCATCTGATGCATAACTACTTGCACATGGCGAGACATTTTTGCAGAAAGGTAAAAAAGATAGGTGGCAGCATTAGTAACATTTTCCCCATATTGAATATTGTCCAATAGATGCTGAGTGTCCACCTACTCCTCACATGCTACTTGGATTTAATTAATTGGTTTTTTATTTATTCAATTGATATTTCACCTTTCCACTTTCCCAGCATAGTAGTGCTGGACCATGGGTGCATTGCCAGAGCCTTAGAATTGTGGGAGGGTCTCAGGTTTTAACACAAAATGTAGACCTGCTGTGGGTGCCATTTTCTTGGGGTGCCTTTTATACATGGCACTTTTGTTGTTGTCAGATTCTCAGGGAAGTGTGCCTGCATTTTGAAAAATTATCTCTTCCTTCCCTCCCTCCTTTATTTTTCCAAGAGATTTGGTCTTCGGAAAACCACCGATATAACAGATTGGAATGGTTAAGGGCTAACAGCAAGTTTTCTGTCTGTGTTTTATTCATTGGGATTACTGTTCCTCACTCTCAAATGAACAGAATATATTTGCATTGTTAAACAGGTTTCCCCCTCCGTCTTTCCCTTACTTTTCCAAAGCTAAAAGAGATAATACTTCAACTACATCAAGAAAATGCTGGGTACAGTTTTTTCCAATCCACTGTAGCACCAATCCACCATTTAGCAGCAGCCTTGACAGACCATATCTTGGCTGCCATAGCAAGATATGAAACCTCACAGCTAATGAATGTGACTCTGGCTGCAGTTGTATAGAGGATGCTCAGGACCTTTCTGCTTTTCTAATCCTTGAATGATTGATGTGCTTCTGCATGTTGTTTTTTCATGATAGCAGTGAAATGCACTACCACAGCTCTGTTTTATAATTGCAGGAATTATTATGAAGCAATGCATTTGTGGAATAACAATACACATTTGCAGGAGATTCAAAGTTCCCTCTCCATTACAGTGCAGTGTTAGGCTTGATCTACTGAAGTACTCTCATCTTCAAATAATTTGAAAGGGATTTCAACATATTCTTATGAAACAGTTTGGTTTTCTGGAAAGTTTAGACTTTCAATTTTTTAATGAAGATTTTTTTTACCCTCAAGAGTCTATGAAGGCCAAATCTTTCTATAAGTATGTTATAAAATAACATGTATTTTATTCATGTGTCTGTGTTCACAAAGAAAGTAGGAGTAAGTAGATTTTTCTTTTTAAATGTTGCAGTGTGGGACTCTTACCACCCTGACCCCCCCCCCCCAGTATCTTGCCTCTCTGTTCCTTATTTCAAGCACTTTCTTGAATTGCTTGCATACAAAATGCAAACTAGAGAAGATGCTATTAATATGCTTAGTAAATAGCAGGCAATTTTTAATGAAAGAATCTACACATTTATTTATTTATTTATTTATATATTTATTTTTCAAATTTATTCCCCACCCATCTCCCATGCAAGGGACTCTGGGCGGGTTACAATAAATAAAATTTAAAAACTATACAAAATATCTCACAACCCTAAATAAATAAAATAAAATCCAAGATGGATTAGGACCCGCAGAATGGATCATGGGGCTACGGGGCGAGCCAACCCCAGGAGGCACTACTACCTCCGTCGTCCCAGGCCAGGTGGCAGAGCCAGGTCTTAAGGGCCTTCCAAAAGGCCAGGAGGGAGGGGGCCAGTCTCACCTCCGGGGGCAAGATATTCCATAAGGCGGGCACTATCGCAGAGAAGGCACGCCTCCTGGACCCCGCTAGATGGAATTCTCTTGTTGAGGGGGTCCGAAGCATGCCCTCTCTGCATGCACGGGTGGGGCGGGCTGACGTTATCGGGACGAGACGGTCCCTCAGGTACCCTGGCCCTATGCCATGTAGGGCTTTAAAGGTAATCACCAACACCTTGAATTGGACCCGGAAGCAAACTGGCACCCAATGCAGCTCGCGTAGCAGAGGTGTCACATGTGCCGATCTCCTGGCACCCATAACTGCTCGCGCCACCGCATTCTGCACCAGCTGAAGCTTCCGGATACTCTTCAAGGGTAGCCCCATGTAGAGCGCATTACAATAGTCTATACGGGAGATGACAAGGGCGTGAGTGACTGTTCGGAGGGCCTCCTGATCCAGGAAAGGGCATAACTGGCGCACAACTCGCAGCTGTGCAAAGGCCCTCCTGGCCACGACTGCCACCTGCTCTTTGAGCAGGAGTCGCGAGTCCAGGAGGACCCCCAGATTCCGCACTGGATCCGACTGGGGTAGTGCAACCCCACCCAGAACCAAAGATGACAACTTCCCGGATCCAGGGGGGCCATCAATCCACAGCCACTCTGTCTTACCAGGGTTCAGTTGAAACCTGTTGTTCCCCATCCAGACCCCCACAGCCTCCAGGCACTGAGATAAGGCATTGACCGCATCACTTACTTCACCCGGGATGGAGATGTATAACTGGGTATCATCAGCATATTGGTGATACCTCATCCCGTGGTGACGGATGATCTCGCCCAGCGGCTTCATGTAGATGTTGAATAGGAGGGGAGAGAGAACCGACCCCTGCGGCACCCCACAAGACAGGGGTCGCGGGTCAGCTCTCTCCTCCCCTATCAACACTGTCTGGGAACGGCCCCGGAGAAAGGAGGTGAACCAGCGCAAAACTACGCCGCCCACCCCCAACTCCCTGAGCCGTCCCAAAAGTATACCGTGGTTGACAGTATCGAAAGCCGCTGAGAGATCTAAGAGAGCCAGGATGGACGCACTCCCTCCATCCCGCTCTCGCCAGAGATCATCCATAAGCGCGACCAATGCGGTCTCCGTCCCATATCCCGGCCTGAAACCTGACTGGAAGGGGTCCAGATAATCCGTTTCCTCCAGAATCCTCTGGAGTTGCAAAGCCACCACCTTCTCAACCACCTTTCCCAAAAAGGGAAGGTGGGAGACTGGGAGAAAATTGCCCAGGATTGTAGGGTCCAGGGAAGGTTTCTTGAGGAGGGGGTGCACCAGCGCCTCCTTAAAGGCAGCCGGGAACACTCCCTCACTCAAGGACGAATTAATCATTGCCTGGACCCAGCCACATGTCACCTCACTAGCTGATTTCACCAGCCAGGAGGGACATGGGTCAAGCTGGCATGTGGTGGCGTTTACAATCCGGAGGATCCTGTCTACTTCATCAGGCGCAACAGGATCAAACTGTTCCCAGGTAACATGGTAACATTTGCTGATTGTGTGAATACTTCCCACCAAGTTTGGCCTCCATATCATGTGCAGCATTAGATCTAGTGAATTAAAGCTGCTTAACATAAAAATGGTTGCTTTCTAGTTTTGTCAAAATCATGATTCCTCATTGAAGACAGTTTATAATTATCTTTGTATTTTCTTTATGAAATATCCCATATGGTGTGTGAGAACTGTTTTCAGAGCCTATTTAAATGGCATGACAATCACCACAGCCCCTTTTACCTCTCAGGAAATAGCTCCATGGTTAGTTAATGTTTAGTGTTTAAAGCAACAACTTTATAGATACTTCTGAGTAAATACATGTAGGATTATGCTAAAATAGATTATAACAGGATAAGGTGCCTGTGAACTTACAGACATTGTTTAACTACAACCGCCCAGAGTCGCTTGCAAGATGGACTGTGTAGAAATATGAGAAATAAATAAATACATAAATGATCAATATTGTTCAACACTGAGTAAGATGTGTGAGGCAGCTAGAAGTCAGCAACATTTGGAGGATCTTATGTTCCTCATATCTAGTCTAGAGATTATGTGTATAGAAAACTTGTATAATATAACACAAAAGCAGTAGTTCTGCTACCATGTTGTTACTGCCTGCCTATTAATAGAGACTCTGGAAGTTCTTAATATAGAAGGTACTGGACATAAAGCTTTCGTACTGTTCAAAATCTTCACAACAGAAAAAGACAGCTCAAAAGATTCATCCTTGCTGCCCCTAGGTTCTTTGAAGGAGTTCAAAAGGGCTTGGAATAGTAGACAAGGGATGAATTCAGCATTTGGGTTGAATTGTTCTCAAAACCACACTGGGAAAGACCTGGAAAAACTGGCCACAGGCAGAAGAAACAGTGTTTGCCCCTTCATCTAACATTTTGAAAGGATGTTTGTTGTTGTTCAGTCGTTTAGTCATGTCTGACTCTTTGTGACCTCATGGACCATAGCACGCCAGGATGTACCCTGCACAAAAAGTTGGCTAGCTCATGGATTTTTCCAATTCACATCTATATGTATAGCACGGTTTGAGCCATATGGAATTGGACAGTCACATATGTTGCTCAGAATGTTTCCATCAATGGACCTTGGCTTACAAGCAGGTATATTTCTAATAAAATAAAAGCTTTGCTCTGCTAAATATTATTTTCTTCTTTTAATAGCATAAATAGCTGTCATGAACACAGCCCTCTTATCAACTGCTTTCTGATCATTGAGACATTGATATCTTTATATGCTATGCACCTGCCTTGATTTAGCAAAGGCAAACCTTGTAAGCAATGTATTTGCCTGCACAAATACATTGTGCACAAATACATTGCTCTCTTCTGGATGTGCTTCCAGATGCACAAATAGGAGATGGCATATGGATCCTCAAGTACAGAACAGTTTACATAGTCCTACAAGTTGCCAGTAATACAGGTAGGACAACAGAGGTCTTTTGCTGTTGGAGAAAAGGCAATGGCTTTTGCATGCAGCAGCAACAGGGTGATTCCCTGCTGAGCAAGAGCATCCAGTCTTCCTGGGCCATGCCAACTCATATTCTCAGCCAGTGCTGGCTCTTGGCCTGCCTGCCTGCTCTGCATAAATAAGAGAATCCAAGGAAGGATTCAGCAGGCATAACCCATACAAGGCAGAGAAATGGCTCCTGGGGTATTTCCTCCTCCTTCTCCTCCAATTTATAGGCCACCTGACACCCAAACGACTCTTGGTGGCTTACAACTAAAAGCCAACTTATTAAAAGAAATACAACAAACTAGAAGAGCAAAGTACAATGCACCCCCCCTCAAACCAATATAAAACAAAGCAAAGCAAAACGAAACCAAAAGGGGGCTCCACAATCACCCTGTCCCCAAGGCCTGGAAGAACAACCAGGTATTCAACAACTTCCAACATAAGAGTAGGAGCCACACGAATCTCTGGGGGGAGATAATTCCAGAGGACAGGAATTGCACTAGAGTAGGCACACGTCTTGGGTCCTGCAAGATGACATTCTTTAGTCGATGAAACCTGGATGTGCACCCACCCAGCTGGACTGAACCAGACAGGCAGACACAACTGAAGATAATACAATGGTAAAGGCTGAAGCAGAAGCAAGGAAAGGAAGCATTCAGATGCTCCAGTACTTTCAATGCAAGAGATGCCCAAATTGGCATGGAAAGGTGTGTGTATGTTTGTGTGTATGTGTGTGTGTGTGTGTGTGTGTGTTTGTGTGTGTGTATATATACTGTATGTATATATGTGTGTGTGTGTGTGTGTGTGTATATATATATATATATATATATATATATATATATATATACACATACATACACACACACACACACACACACACACACACACACATACACACACACACTGCTCAAAAAAATAAAGGGAACACTGAAACAACACAATGTAAGTCCAAGTCAATCACACTTCTGTGAAATCAAACTGTCCACTTAGGTAGCAACACTGATTGACAATCAATTTCACATGCTGTTGTGCACATGGAATAGACAACAGGCGGAAAGCATAGGCAGTTAGCAAGACATCCCCAATAAAGGAGTGGATCTGCAGGTGGTGACCACAGACCACTTCTCAGTTCCTATGCTTTCTGGCTGATGGTTTGGTCACTTTTGAATGCTGGCGGTGCTTCCACTCTAGTGGTAGCATGAGACGGAGTCTACAACCCACACAAGTGGCTCAGGTAGTGCAGCTCATCCAGGATGGCACATCAATGCGAGCTGTGGCAAGAAGGTTTGCTGTGTCTGTCAGCGTAGTGTCCAGAGCATGGAGGCGCTACCAGGAGACAGGTCAGTACATCAGGAGATGTGGAGGAGGCCGTAGGAGGGCAACAACCCAGCAGCAGGACCGCTACCTCCACCTTTGTGCAAGGAGGGACAGGAGGAGCACTGCCAGAGCCCTGCAAAATGACCTCCAGTGGGCCACAAATGTGCGTGTGGCTGCTCAAACGGTCAGAAACAGACTCCATGAGGGTGGTATGAGGGCCCGACGTCCACAGGTGGGGGTTGTGCTTACAGCCCAACACCGTGCAGGACGTTTGGCATTTGCCAGAGAACACAAGATTGGCAACTTCGCCACTGGCGCCCTGTGCTCTTCACAGATGAAAGCAGGTTCACACTGAGCACATGTGACAGACGTGACAGGGTCTGGAGACGCCGTGGATAACGTTCTGCTGCCTGCAACATCCTCCAGCATGACTGGTTTGGCAGTGGGTCAGTAATGGTGTGGGGTGGCATTTCTTTAGGGGGCCGCACAGCCCTCCATGTGCTCGCCAGAGGTAGCCTGACTGCCATTAGGTACCGAGATGAGATCCTCAGACCCCTTGCGAGACCATATGGTGGTGCGGTTGGCCCTGGGTTCCTCCTAATGCAAGACAATGCTAGACCTCATGTGGCTGGAGTGTGCCAGCAGTTCCTGCAAGACGAAGGCATTGATGCTATGGACTGGCCCGCCCGTTCCCCAAACCTGAATCCAATTGAGCACATCTGGGACATCATGTCTCGCTCCATCCACCAACGCCACGTTGCACCACAGACTGTCCAGGAGTTGGGGGATGCTTTAGTCCAGGTGTGGGAGGAGATCCCTCAGGAGATCATCCGCCACCTCATCAGGAGCATGCCCAGGCGTTGTGGGGAGGTCATACAGGCACGTGGAGGCCACACACGCTACTGAGCCTCATTTTGACTTGTTTTAAGGACATTACATCAACGTTGGATCAGCCTGTAGTGTTCTTTTCCACTTCAATTTTTGAGTGTAACTCCACATCCAGACCTCCAGGGGTTGCTTACATTTGATTTCCATTGCTTTTTGTGTGATTTTGTTGTCAGCACATTCAACTATGTAATGAACAAAGTAATTAATACGAATATTTCATTCATTCAGATCTAGGATGTCTTATTTCAGTGTTCCCTTTATTTTTTTGAGCAGCTTATATATGATGGAAAATAAGTACATACATTCAGGGCTTTCTGGAAGCTTTGAAGAACCATCAGCCTGCTATAATATGTTCCAGATAATTCTGAGGCAGCAGTCACGTTCCTAGAATTATAGAGTTCAAAAGGATATCAAAAGCTACCCGTTCCTAATTCTTGTCACTGCAGGACGTTCAGTGCTACATCAGTACTGGAGGTGACTCTTTTAGAAAGAAATAGCAGGCATGGAAGGATTCAGATTTGGCTAAGAGATGGTTCATATCATTTTCATATAGACTGATTTATAGCAAGGCAGATTCAAACGCTAATGTATGGAGAACAGTAGGATTGCCAACACAAGTTTTGATATGTTCACTTTTGAAAAATGAGGAAAATTTCATATCTAAAAAGCCCTGCCTTTTCATGAACCCACATTTATTCCAAGGACTAAATGTAGAGGTTAGAGGGTGTGCTGGATTGACTTCAAGAGGAGTAGTAAGTGGTCCGATGAAATATTTCCTGTATCCCAATTCCTTTACAGCTTTCACCTGCAGAATATTTATGTTCAATGCATATAGCAAAATCCTTACTATCTAAATCCCAGGCTTTGTGTACCCTTCAAACACTTCCAAATTAGTTTTTATGGCATTATCTGCAGCGTCCAGCAAAGATGCCATGCATTGTTCTGGTTGTCTATTCTCCAATCACTGGATCTTTTTATTTGTGTGACATTTTGGTCTAGTGGTTAAAGTGCTGGGCTAGAAACCAGGAGACTGAGAGTTCTAGTCTCGCCTTAGGCATGAAAGCCAGCTGGGTGACCTTGGGCCAGCCACTCTCTCTCAGCCCAACTCACCTCACAGGATTGTTGTTGTGGGGAAAATGGGAGGAGAAAGGAGTATTAGGTATGTTCGCTGCCTTGAGTTATTTATAAAAATAATAAAGGCGGGATAAAAATAAATAAATTATGTAATCATCTGTGACCACAATGATAAATTGTCAAATGAAGCTTTGATTGGATTTGAGAATCTCCATTCATCTCTCTCTTGGGTTTCTGACCCTTTCAACCTTTCAAATCAACTTTTTCTCCAGTACAATCAGTGAACAGTGAGACAAAGTTTTCTGGCTTGTAGTTTCACAGTCCAGCTGTAAAATCCTTTAGTTTCACTGAACTCTGATTATTTTATAGTGTTTGCAGTAGATACATGCTGCATGCCAACTCAGGCTATACCAAAAGAGATCAGATACAGATATAAAACTTTCAAGTATTACACTTAAAACAAGCTTTGATAATCATGTCTTTGAGAAAACCCACCTCCTAGTATGGTCCATAGCAAAGTACTAGATTTTCTTGCAGCGGTACCACATTCTTTCGCCGAAACCAGTTATGCACCAGACATTTCTTAGGGGTGCAGTTCCTCTTTCATTGATGGTGATACCATTCCTTCCTCTTCAATGGGATTTAACTCATAGAAATGATCAATTAACTGGCTTTAGGAGGGCACAATAATCTGGATTCTAAATTATGTTGTCAATCAGCATTTGTTACAGTTCCTGTCAGATAGCTGTCAGTGGCTTAATGTACTGTGATATTTATCTATCTGACGAAGTGAATAGCTGTGACTCTTTCAGGCACAGTGATGCTAGGAATCTGACAAAGGAAATATAAGACCAGAATGTATAAGCTCATCACTGCTGCACTACTAAATGCTTCATTTAGGCAAATGCTCTTCCACTGCTTCATTGCTTTGTTCCTTTTTCTTTGGGCAGGCTGTTTGAGATGGAATAATGACAACTGGAGCTGCTGTTTATATTATATTATATTATATTATATTATATTATATTATAATATTATATTATAATATTAATTATATTATTATATTATATTATATTATATTATATTATATTATATTATATTATTATATTATATATAATATAATATTACCCTTTCAACTCTTTTACATTATTTTGTGCCTTTCTTTTGTTTTATAATTACTCTGAATACCCTTGGAATGGAAAGTGAAGTAAAAATTGAAATAATAAATGGCAAAACAAGGAAATTTAAATGATTTTCGGAGCAAAATTAGTGATTACATTCTACTTCGGGATTAATTACTCTATACAAAAGCAAAATGCATGTTAGGAGTATGAGGCATGAAAGTAAACACAAGCACTGTATCATTAAAAAAGAATGGGGAGCGAAGCATATATATGAATAAAGTTTGGATGGAGTTTTAAGCACTTGGGCAGTCATTGTATGAGGCTGTCTTGGAAACTTAACAATTTGTATCAAGTTGGTTAAAGCTGTTCAGATGCTAAAGTAGTTTGGAATTTTGGGGAAAGTGAGGAAGGAGATCAACCAAAAGGGATATTAAGAAAGAATGAAATTTAAATGGGATGAAGGTTTGCCTTTTATGGATGGATTGTACCTTATGGGAAAGAAAATAAGAATGCAGCTGTCAAAAATAAAGGGGGAGAGAGAGAATGAGTTTGGAAAGATAGAGAGAAAAAAGGGAGGGAGGGAGGGAGGGAGGGAGGGAGGGAGGAAGGGGTTTGCTTGCTTGTTTGTTTGTTTGTTTGTTTATTGTGCCTTGTTGATTCCTGGTGACTGTCTGGACAAGTCCCTGTAGTTTTCTTGGCAAGATTTCAGAAGTGGTTTGCCATTACCTCCTTCCTAGGGCTGAGAGAAAGTGACTGGCCCAAGGTCAGTGACCGTAATAAACCAGAATGAATGAATGAATGAATGAATGACTGGCCCAAGGTCACCCACCTGGCTTTGTGCCTAAGGTAGGACTAGAACTCATGGTCTCCCGGTTTTTAGCCTGATGCCTTAACCTCTACACCAACCTGGCTCTGAAGTGGATTTTAGTTATTTTTAAATCAAACTTTCTGTCCAGCATAAAGTGTTGGTAAAACCCAAGAGACCTATGAAAGAATCAAAACTCTTCTGACCCTCCTGTATAAACCCCATAAATACATCTTCTAGAATGGCCAAAAGGCACAGTGGTAGAAACACTACTCTACACTACACTAACAGGACACCCTTTTTGGGGTAGCTAAGTGCAAATCGAAGCAAGTTCAGGATCCCCTGTCTTGGAGGTTTCTTTTCCTTGGTGTTCCTTTCATGGGACTCTTCTTCAGTCACCATGCTTGGTCTCCAAGAATGAACATATCAAATAGCAAAGGGGTATTTCAATGGCCGCTGTTTCAGATGGAAATGTCTTTCTTTGGATTTGTGGTAAATTTCTCTCTGAATGGATAAGTTCTGGTTTTCTCTGGGCAAATTCTTCGGCAAGTTAAGGAAAAATTTAACACAGCTTCACTAGGGAGTAAATCTCCAGCTAGGAAATATGAATTTAGCCCAAACAAGAATTGGAACAAGACTGACAAAAATAGTTTGTGAGCCAGTTTTGCACAAAGTATAAAGGCCCAAATCACCTTTACTTGCACCCCAAAAACAAAAGGGCAACCTGCTTGCTGAAAAGGATTATGAGAAGCGTAGAAAGAAAAGGCATAGAAGAAAAACAATGTTTAGAAATAAATGGCTTTTACTAGTTTTGTAACAGTCATATCCAGCTGGGTTCCTCTTCTCAAGAGCAATGATGGGCCAGTCATCCAGTAGATGGCCTGGGATATATTTGATAGCATCTACAGTACTTAGCCAAACATAGATTAATTAATGATTTGTCTGCACAGAGAAACAACTTACCATTTCTTTTGCAGTCTGATTGGGCAGAGATTCTTGAAACAATGCAATACAACAATGTATAACAAAATATTTGTATTTCTTGTGACACTGTTAAATTGCAACTTAAAGGTAAAGGTAAAGGTAACATTTGCAACATTTGTGCAGTCGTGTCCGACTCTAGGGGCCGGTGCTCATCTCCGTTTGTTAGCCAAAGAGCCAGCGTTGTCCGAAGACGCTCCCACAGTCATGTGGCCGCATGACACGCGCGGAACACTGTTACCTACCCACCGAAGTGGTACCTATTAATCTACTTGCATTTGCATGCTTTCGAATTGCTAGGTTGGCAAGAGCTGGAGCTAGTGCGGGAGCTCACTCTGCACGCAGGGCTAGGGATTCGAACCTCCGAACTTGCAATCTTCCGATCGACAAGCCTGGCGTCTTACCCATTGAGCCACCACGCCCCTTAAATTGCAACTTGCCAAACCTAAAATTAAATCAAATAGAGTTTTATGCATATGGATGCAGAAGAGTCTGAACAGGAGCACCTTTACATGGTTACCTGGGAAGTAAACTCACAGAATTCAGTGTGATTGATTTCTGAACAGACACATATAAAATTATTCTGCATTTAAGAATAGGTTTCTGTAAGAATCTTAGTCTTATTAAACTCTGCTTCAGATACCTGACAGACTTCATGAGACTTACATGCTCTCAATTTTCCAAATACTTATTGATTTTAATACATTTCTTGGTTATCACAATAGTACTTTTTTCCAAGGCTTATTCAAATTTTATTGTTTTGGATTGTAGCCTTGGGACAGAAGAGGAAATGCTGAATTGCAGAAAGAAATTAATAATTCATATGTAACCTACAAGCTCTATGTGTTATAAGCTGTTAGAATTCCAAAATGTTTTGAGTAAGTTTATATTTTTTAACAGATCAGCAGGGAAAGAAATACCCTTCAGGGCTTCCCCAGAGGAGGCTGAAAGAGGAGCTCTGTGTCTGTCTGCACAAGGACTTCCATTTCTGCCTGCTCCATCAGATTAAAAACAGGAGGTAATTGGGGAAACTGTAAACTCTTCTAATGGGATGAAAAAAACTTACCCAACTTGCTACTTGGCCTCAATATGGCAAAAGCACTAGTAATAGACTGGACCCTTACTCTATTCTGCACGCAGTTTTATAGTTACAGTATTTATAATTCACTAGCCTGGATGGCTTTGACTCACCTGACACCACTCCAGCCCCCACCGAAGACAGGAAGAAATATCATTTTTCCAGTGTACAGTGCAAACTATTTTCTGATTATTGTGATACACTGGTAGTTAGTTCTAGGCCATTACTACAATTAGCTACTTAGTTGTTTTTAAAATATCCAAAAATCTTATAATAATGAAGCTCTATTTCTTCACAGTAAGATAACCTATTAGATACTTCCAAAAGGGAGACATGAAATGTTAAATAACTATATATACCATTATTTTGCAGGAGAAGGCAACAAAATTATAGTTAATAATGTAAACATATAAACACTGTAAGTTTAGCAATAATTCTTGTTGGGGTTTGTATATACCCAGGAATTTACAGATAGATAAATTATACTGGAGAGGCTTGATATCTAGGTGAGAGGGGAATTATTCTGCAAGTCACCCAATTAGCAGCCATTGTTGTAGGGATGATGTGGCAGTGTATGAGTCATACTACAGGTGCTAATAGTTTAGTTAGGTGTGGCAGATGATGAGAGTGACCTATAATGTGATTGGTCAGTTTATGTATATAGGCAGAGAAGATCTGGTGTTCTTTCTTCTCGTTGCTGTTAAACTTCTCATCGCTGTATTCCATCTTGTTGCTGTATCATTTGTTACTGCTGTTGGATGTATTTTGGACTACGTATGTATATAAAGTAAATAGGCTATTTTATCTAATCTCTGCTTGAGTGTCTATTTACTGCATAGAACGTGGATCACTGGTGTCTTGGAAATAGGCAGCAGGCCGCCCCACGGTGCGCACTCTGACAATTCTTTACACCTTGAGGAAATATTAGACTTTAAGGCAGACAGGGAAGTAGAAAAACTTTCCCAAAGAAGGCAATGGCAAATCACTTCCATATTGTTGCAAAGAAAACTGCTTGGTTGTATAGCTCAAGCTGGAGTGGAACTGGTGGTTTGTTTTTATTTCTCTGCATTACAGATTACAGTGTTCTTCTCTAAATTCTTCTCAACTGTGTATGTGTGTATAACAGTCTTGCCCTGTTAGTGTAGTGTAGATTAGTGTTTCTATCACTGTACCTTTTGGCCATTCTAGAAGATGTATGTATGGGGCACGATGGCTCAGTGGTTAAGACACCAGGCTTGTCGATTGGAAGGTCGCAAGTTCGGCAGTTCGAGACTGTAGCCCCACGTGATGGAGTGAGCTCCCGCACTTGCCCCAGCTCTTGCCAACCTAGCAATTCGAAAGCATGCAAATGCAAGTAGATAAATAGGTACCACTTCGGTGGGATGGTAACAGTGTTCTGTGCTTGTCATGCCAGCCAGATGACTGCGGAAGCGTCTTCGGACAGCGCTGGCTGTTCATCTAAGAAACGGAGATGAGCACCGACCCCTAGAGTTGGACATGACTGTGCAGGGGAAACCTTTACCTTTTTTTAAAGTCTCCCCCCACCCCACTGTAGCAGAGAAAATGAATGCAAACAATTAAATGACTGTTCTGTTCGTTGTTCAGTTGATCACTGTCTATGAGCAATGACAAGGCTTGACTTTTTCTTCACAGGCTTCTTTTTTACTTTAAATTAGTTTGCAGTTAACATCTCTTCAAACAGAGAGCGCTTTCAAGTAAAGAGCTAAAACAAGATATGTGGCTTTCTAATTCACGCATCCAATGTTTCCCAGTATTTCAGCCTGTTTCTTTTTTAATAGAGAAGTAACTCAGTAGCAGTTAACAATGTAGCCAGCATGCGGTATTATTTTATTATTTTTTATAGGCACATACATACATCCCCACCATGCTATTTCCTTCCAAGATAAGCAATATTAAGTAAAGTGCAAAAAAAAAAGAATAAGAAATAGTACACCAAAGAAACTAAAGGCATGATGTACTATATCATATTCCTTTTCTGCACTTTGGTTAATATTGCTTATCTTGATCAATGATGGACTTCTTCTGCTGGTCAGATGAAATGACTCCATAAGCAAACCACATGCATTTTTTTAACATTTCTGTTACATTTATCTAAACCTAAAGCCTTACCATGTTCAACATTTTCACATCAGTTATGATTTCCTTTTCATCAATTTTCTTGCATGCTAATGTTTGTAGCATTTGTTACAGTAGCAATTCTACTCTTCCACATGTTATTATCATTCCCATACAAATCTCCAAAATATTCTTATCATTCAGTTCTGAAATTATCCCTCAGATTGACTCTGCATTAATTCTCTGTCTTTTAAATGTAACCATTCCTTATTCTACATTACTACATTACTTGCAAACTTTCTATATTATATACTTTTACAATATCTTTGTCTCATCCTTATTTTTCACAGCAATCATTCTCTTACATGCTTTTTTTCCTTATCCAGTTCCTCTCACCTCATTAGTCTACCTGGCATCCTTTTTCATATCCTCACATTAACTTCACACTGTTCTGTCACACTCCGCAACAGAATTATTTTACTTTTATGTTTTAGTTTAATTGTTCATGTTATACAATGGGTGTTTTAGTTATATTATTGTTTATTTTATGGTTATATTGTGAAAAGCCAAGAGTTTGCTGTTGTGGAAGATGCAAATATAATAAATACATTAATGGTTAAATAAAATAATTATTTCCATAATTAGCTTTCTTTTTCCTATGCAATGCATGATGCCACCTTAGAAGCAAACTTGATTGAGATCAGTGGAAAAGACTTTCAGGATTACCACCACAGACTGCTTTGTTTGAAAGGAAAGAATATACATCTTGTGTTCAAGACATCTCTGCACTCTTTTTATTTATCTTTCATATTTCATGGGCAGCGTGACTGTAGCTGTCAGGAAAATAATAGTTAGACAAACTATTTGTCTCTCTGTTCTGAGGAAGGGACCCTCCAACCTCCAAAGCTTTGGACAGAAATAAAAAGCCTGTAAGACACGAAGGAGACTGTTCTTGATTTTTTTTTTTTGGTAGCAGCAACACCAGGCTGTAAAATACTTTAAGGACTGAAAAAAATGCCTAGACAAGAAGTAGAAAATCTTCTTTTACTTTCTGATGTCAATGGCTGTGTCCCACTCGCTCTAATTAACTAATTCTTACAGTTCCTTGAGTCTTATATATTGCAGTTCCAAGACAATGGCTCTCTATTCTACTAACACTCTTTGAAATTCAGAAAAGAACTAAGTAGACTAAGTAGTTATATTGTTTTGAACTGTATTATTATATCCCTTTAATTATTTTCTCACCAGAAAAAGAAAAAAAAGGGCTTTATTAATTCAGCTTTGAATTCCTAAATGCATGCTGAAGCATTCTGCTCTAATGTATTGTATTTTCTTATCATCCCTCTTGTGTTGCACCGAAAGCCTTGTAGCACTTGTCTGGTGCTCTTTGCATGTGATGAGACTGAATGTGTTTTTCTTCCCATTTTTATTCTCACCCAAATAGATTCAGTTCATGTTATTGCTAGGCCAGCATTCATTTATTCCATAATAGTCCTTCTATAACATATTTTTGCTTTGTTTTCAGGAAATATTTTATTTTCTTGTTTTAATGAGGATGCCATCAACTCAAGAATATAAATTGTCTGCAAATAAGTGTTCTTTCTTATTGGAATATTGTGCATCTCATCCATCTGTTTTCTTCTTAAATGAAAGCACAGCCTTAACTAATTCTATAGATACTGTATTATTATTATTATTGTGATATTTATACCCCGCCTATCCCCTCCCTAATGGAGGACTCTAGGCAGCTTACATCAACAATCCTTTATACAATTATACAATTCACCGCGCGTGAAGGGAGGGGGTAAGGGAACCGACTCTTCTAAGGCTCCGGACTACAATTCCCAAGATGCCTTGAGCCAGCTGCTGACTTCCTGTAGATGTTACTTCCGGGTTCGTCGTCACCGCCGCCATTCAATCTTCCTCCGATCTTTTTCTCCTCCGGTGGAACCGACTTCCCGACAGGACGCCAGCAAATTTTCCCACTTAAGGTGGTACCCATTTATCTACTTGCTAGGCTTTCGAACTGTTGGGTTGACAGGAGCTGGGACTAGCAATGAGAGCTCACCTCGTTGCGCGGGGGGTTCAAACTGCCGACCTTCTGATTGGCAGTCTACAGCTCAGCAGTTTAACCTGCTGAGCCACCGCGTCCCTTTAATGTATGCCTTATTAACTGGAAAGGCTCCATCCAGTGATGCCCATGGAAGGGGGGGAGGGCTCCACAATAAAGATGAAATCTGTAACTGGGGGTATATATGTGCAGCATCACCTGCAACCTCCCATTTCCAGTCTTTGGGCATATCTACACTGCACACTTAATTTGCTCTTGTCCTGTGTTCATGCTGACTTGATTCAAAGTTGGCTTACGAAAATCCTGTCCAGACTGAGACTTTGGCAATGACATGCAAGGTATTCAGTCCATGTCCTCCCATAGGACATATCCTACCTCTGAGTGGGTGAGAGGTGAGTACAGGATGATACCATCCATCCTGCCATCCAAAAAAGGCAGCTGGTCCTTTGTGTAGATTAAGCCAACATGAGATGCATACTTTAAAGGTATTTGCCTTTTTCCAGCAAGCTTTTCAAATAAGTTACATTAAAGATGAAACATATATCATGTTTCACTGAAGCAAGGAAAACTTGCATGAAGAATATATTAACTTTACTTAGCTATTATTATTCTCTGCTTTTAAATTATTGATAATGAAACATTACCTTTGATGATAAACTGTACCAAAATGGGACTCAGAGGAGGAAAGTGAATGACATTATAGATCAAAGCTATGGATTGCCTTTGGTTTTCTTTCCAAAAACATTATCAATCTACAATAATTTATGAAATCCCCAAAGAAGGAAGTCATATGTTTTGCAGTACCACAGCAAAAGTAAAACTCAGTGATGGACAACTTTGTTAAATAATATGGTGAACATTCGTGTATGTGACTATATCTTCACAAATATACAGCCTGTTCTTGATCGACAGTTAAAGTTCTTTGGGCCCTGTTGTATCATACATAACCACCTTTATTAAAAATTATCAGAGCTTTCAAAAGTTGCTAAAACTAATGATTAGTTTTAGTTTTTGGTTGTTATAGCTTCTATATTAAAGATTTTGATTTATAAAACTGGAGGAATACATGACATGAGAATATCAGATAAGACTTGATGCCTTCCTGATGTGTTAGGATTAGAACTTCTGGAATCCCAACCAGCATGTCTCTGCTAGCTGGGAATTCCCAATATGTAGTCCCTATGCATCAGCAGGACACCAGGTTTGGAAAGATGGATGTAGTCAAACCTAAATTAAGGAGACATAGGTTCAAATCTCCAGTTTGCCATGAAACTTACATGGGAATGTTGTTAAAGTTATTTGTTAAAGTTATTCTATGTAGGATTCAAACGAATGGATTCCTACACTGTAAATGCCTGTTAATTGGGTTTTTTCCATTTCCCTGCTGTAAGCAGTTTCCCATAACAAAAAGCAGTAAACAACAGGTGTGACCTTGTAGGCAAAGCATCGCCTTTGTTTTGACTATGATAACAGTCTTTTCCCATGAGAACAGCATCCCGTAGAAAAGCCAACATGCAACACCGCCATCCCATGGCGGTTTATAGTAAGTACAACTGTTACTAAAATGTTAAGCTGAAAAATGGCCTAGCCAATCAGAATGTTGAACCATGGGTATAATTCAACTATGAACCATGGGTACTCATCTCACTCATGCATTTTTCTATGCTTCTTTTGACTGCTATCTACATGTACTTTGTATCTGAACTGTAACTACGCCTGGTCTTTGCACAGACCATGATTTTTTCTTTCCTCACTTCTGTTGATGGAACTCTGTGTATGCTTTGTTTTTTCCTTTTTGCAATAATGCACCATACATCCATTATTGCCTTATGCTATCAATAAAGATATTGTTAACCTTAAAACACGTTGTTTGGATTACTCTGCGCCTGGAACCCCAATAGCCAGCAACACCCCACAGGTTATGGAATGCCCAGTCTGGATGGTCTGCTGCGCTGGATCTGACTGTAACAAAGGGGTTTGTTTTTGAGGCTGCATTTTGGAGTAAACGTGTTTTTCTTTGAGTGGTCAGCATGGCTGCTGCAGGGCTAACTAGTCTGCCTTTTGAGCGTTTGAATGGCACAAACTATCGGACCTGGTGTGTGAAGATCAAATCTTTCTTCCTAAAAGAAGGTTTGTGGAAGTATGTGAGAGGCGCACCTGTAGCTGGTCCCGTTACTGATGAAGTGCAGTTGTGTTTGGATCGTGCTTATGGCAATTTGATTCTGGGACTGGAATCATCGCAGCTACTGCATATCAGCAATCTAGACACTGCACATGCATGTTGGGAGGCGCTCAAAGCCCTTTATTCCAAGCAAACCTCTGCTGCCATCGTTGGTCTATCATGTCAGCTTTACAACCTGAAGCTGCAGCCCGGTGGAAACGTGATGACCCACCTCCATAAACTCAAGACTTTGTTTCTTGAACTTGAGGAGCGGGATGTTGTGATCCCTGATACCGAGAGAGCTTGTGTCATCCTGTCAAGCCTGGACAAGAGCTTTGACATGCTCATTGAGGCAACTCAGACGTTGAGGCCCCAAGACCTTACTGTGGATTATCTTACAAATCGGCTGCAAGAAATCCAGCAAGCTCGTGACCTGGAGAAGATGCAGGGTAAGCCATCTGTTGCTGTTCCTGAGACTTCTGCACAGTGTTTTCCAGCTGGAACAGAGGCTGCATGTGCTGTAAGAAGATGCTTCCGGTGCAACTCGAGTCAACACTTCATGAGATATTGTCCCCAGCCTCCTCGCCCAGCCGGTAATGCCAGTGGAAAGAGGTTCGTACGAAAGAAGGGGAAACAACCACCTAGACAACGTACCCAAGTGTCTGCTTTGCTCACGGCTGTGAGTAAACGTTCCCCAGAGACTTGGCTTTTGGACTCAGCTTGTAGCCAAATCATTGTAAACAATGAACAGTTGCTATTAACAAAGAACAGGCCTAAAATCCAACAAGTTGCTCTAGCTGATGGATCCATGGCTGATGTGTCTTTTCAGGGTGAAGTATACATTCCTTGTTTGGGGATAAGTGTACAAAATGTGTTGTGTGTTCCTACACTTGACTTTTCCCTCCTTAGCGTTCCAGCCCTGGTGAAATCTGGATATACTGTTGTGTTCAAGGGTACTGGATGTTCTATTGAAAAAGATGGAATTGAATGTGCTAGGGGGAAGTTAGTGAATCAATTGTATGAAATGCTTCCTAAGCAGGGGATTGTGTCAGGAAATTGTATTTCCAATGTTCCCCCACATAACAAATGCATTATCACAGAGTTCTGGGACATCCCGGGTGGGGAAGTTTGTCCCAAATGGCCAAGGTGTATCCTGAACTAGGATCTAAAAAGTGTGATGACTTTCTTGATTGTACTGTGTGCAAACAATCTAAAATTAAGGCTGCGCCTGTTGCTAGGAAAAGTGGCAGGGTGTCAACTAGGCCTTTTCAGTTGGTTCATGGAGACTTAGCCGGCCCCAATGCTCCTAGTGAAGGGGGGGCACGTTTCATGTTTCTTTTGGTGGATGACCATACTCGCTTTACGTTTTGTTATTTGCTCAAATCTAAAGCGGAAGCCTTTGCTCGCTTTAAGGAATTTGTTGCAATGGTGGAGAGAAACTATGGCTATCAAGTAGGTCAGTTTCAATCGGATTGTGGAGGAGAGTTCCTAAGTCATGAGTTCCAAAATTGGCTTCGTAGGAAAGGAATCTCCCATAGACTTGCCAATGTTGGTGTTCCTGCTGAGAATGGAATAGCTGAAAGGAAGATTGGTGTTGTTAATACCATTAGAAATAGCCTGATGTAAGATGCCCAGGTGCCAGCCCGTTTCTGGGGTGAGGCTACCATGACTGCAGTGTATCTAACCAACAGGGTGTGGAATTCAGCTGTAAATGAAGTTCCTTACTTCCTTTTGTTTGGCAAGCGCCCTTCGCTGAAGCATCTGCGTGTTTTTGGAACATTTGCGTATGTTCACATCCCTAAGTCTCAGCGAAGGAAGAACCAGCCAAAAGCACAACGCTTAAGGTTTGTTGGTTACTCCTCTAGATCTAAGGGTTACCGTTTTTCTGCAGGCTATGGTCGTGTGGTAGTCTCCAGAAGTGCTAATTTTGAGCACCCTACTGGTTGGGATAGGTTGAATGCTAGTTCAGAGGTATTGTTGCAATCTAGTGCACAGCCAACTGTCCATGCTCCTGTGGCTGGACAACAAGCAGTTCAGCTGCCTTCTGGTTCCCAGTCTCCTAGTGTGGTGAGAGGGTCCCCTCAGGTGAAGGAAGAGGAAATTTCACCTGAGCAGGTTCAGGACCTGAAGGGGAAATCAGGTAGTGAAAAGACAGAGGACAGTGATGAGGAAGAGGCAGTGGTAATTCCTCGTAGGTCTGCACGTTCCACAAAGGGTGTGAAGCCTGACAGGTTTGTGATTCAGCAGGTGAGAGTGTGTCAGATTACCTGTGAACCTCAGTCTTTCCAGGAGGTGTTGCTTCTGCCTGTTGAAGAGCAGGAGAAGTGGAACACAGCGATGGATAAGGAGTTTGAGGCATTAGTGAGTCAAAAGGTGTTTGAAGTCACTGACTTGCCCCCATCCCAGAAAGCTGTAGGTTCCAGATGGGTTTTCAGAAAGAAGCTTCTTCCTGATAATACAGTGCAGTACAAAGCCAGGCTTGTTGCTCAAGGGTTTTCACAAGAGAGGTTTTTGAACTATGATCTCACATATGCACCCACAGCTAGACCAGAGTCTTTACGTATGGTACTTTCTCTGGCTGCACAGCGTGAACTTGTTGTCCATCATTTTGATGTTGACACAGCATATCTGAATGCAGAGCTCCCTGAAACAGTGTACATGAAGCAGGCTCCTGGCTATGCTTGTGGCAATTCCCAGAAGGTGTACAGGCTGCGCAAGGCGCTTTATGGATTAAAGCAGGCTGGTCGCTGTTGGCATCAGTGTTTAGATAAGGCTTTGATGGAGCTAAAATTTAAAAAGTCAATTGCTGATCCTTGTGTGTACGTAAGAGGTTCTGGAAGTAGCTACACGGTGTTGCTAATGTATGTTGATGATTTTTGCCTAGCAACTGGTTCTTTGCACCTTGTACAAGAGTTTGCAACACAATTAAGACAGTACTTTCAGTTAAAAGACCTAGGTGAGCTGAAATACTATCTAGGTGTTGAAGTCACTAGAGCTCAGAATGGTGAATTCTATCTGAGTCAGAAGAGAAAAAGTGATCAATTGTTGAGTCAACTTGAAATGTCAAATGCAAAACCTACCAGAACACCAATGACTCTTGATTTCCTAAAGGGTGACACATGTGAGGAACCTTGTCCTCAACCTGAATTGTATCACTCTGCTGTAGGAAGCTTGCTACACTTAACACAATGGACACGTCCTGACTTAGCTTACTCAGTTGGAGTACTCAGTCGTAAGGTTGCCAAACCATCCATGCGAAATTGGCAAGGGTTAAAAAGGGTCCTACGTTACCTTAAAGGCACAGCTGATTTTTGTCTTAAAGTCAGCTACTAAAGCCGAAATGCCTGTGATTTATGTTGACAGCTCTTTTGCAGAAGAGGGAGACAGGAAGTCTGTGAACGGTTTTATTTGCTTATTTGCCAATACAGCCATCGCCTGGCGGGCGAGAAAGCAAAGTTCAATTGCCGTTTCAACCTGTGAGGCAGAGTACAGCGCCCTCAGTGAGGCAATAAATGAGTTACACTGGTGTAAACAACTATTTGGAGATCTTTCCGTAGATATAGCCTCACCAGTCACAGTATATGAAGATTCACAAGCATGCATTGTGCTTGCTCTCTCTGAAAATGTCAGAGGCCAGACAAAATATGTCGATATAAAATTAAAAAATGTAAGACATGCAATTCAGGAAGGGTTTATCCAGTTAGAATATTGTCCTTCTGAACTGAATGTGGCTGATATCTTCACGAAAGCTCTACCTCTTGAGAAACATGCTACCATGGTTACCAAGTTGGGACTAGAGCAAATGTGTTTTAAATAAAATCATTTGTGTCTCTCTGTGCTTGTAAAATGACAGTTTTTCCCCAAAGCATTTCAAAATCCATCCGGAAGGGGTGTTAAAGTTATTTGTTAAAGTTATTCTATGTAGGATTCAAACGAATGGATTCCTACACTGTAAATGCCTGTTAATTGGGTTTTTTCCATTTCCCTGCTGTAAGCAGTTTCCCATAACAAAAAGCAGTAAACAACAGGTGTGACCTTGTAGGCAAAGCATCGCCTTTGTTTTGACTATGATAACAGTCTTTTCCCATGAGAACAGCGTCCCGTAGAAAAGCCAACATGCAACACCGCCATCCCATGGCGGTTTATAGTAAGTACAACTGTTACTAAAATGTTAAGCTGAAAAATGGCCTAGCCAATCAGAATGTTGAACCATGGGTATAATTCAACTATGAACTATGGGTACTCATCTCACTCATACATTTTTCTATGCTTCTTTTGACTGCTATCTACATGTACTTTGTATCTGAACTGTAACTACGCCTGGTCTTTGCACAGACCATGATTTTTTCTTTCCTCACTTCTGTTGATGGAACTCTGTGTATGCTTTGTTTTTTCCTTTTTGCAATAATGCACCATACATCCATTATTGCCTTATGCTATCAATAAAGATATTGTTAGCCTTAAAACACATTGTTTGGATTACTCTGCGCCTGGAACCCCAATAGCCAGCAACACCCCACAAATGTCTGATTGCTAACTCTGAGCCTAATATTCTCATACTTATTATGAGAATGAACCATTATTATTATTATTATTATTATTATTATTATTATTATTATTTTATTAAATATATATGCCACCCAACTCCCAGTGACTCTGGGCAGTTTAAAATTATTAAACTTTCTGAAAGAGTGGGGAGGAAGCTTAAGCTCTTAGAGAAAAGGAAAGAACAAATTATAATCAATCAGTCTCGATTGATTGATTGATTGATTGATTGGATTTATCACCGCCCAACTCCCCCAAGGGGGACTCTGGGCGGTTTACAACAGAATTAAAATCATTAATATACATTTATAATAAAGAACATACATAATAAACAATAATTTAAAATATAATGAGTAAAATGGAATCCAAAGGCAGAGTATTCTTAAGTTATAAAAAGGGCTCCTCAGAGCAAATCTAAGGTGCTAGCCATCTCCAGGTATCTCCAATCTCCTTCTGACCCCAAGCATATTGACAAAACCAGGTTTTGAGTCTCTTTCGGAAGTCCAGGAGTGAGGGGGACTGTCTGATCATCGGGGGCAGAATGTTCCAAAGGGCAGGGGCAACAGCAGAGAAATTAAATAATATGATAGGCCAGAGGTCCCTAACCTTTGTAGCCAGGAGACATACTGGGTCATTATCATCATGGCCAGGTGCAAAACAACCATTTATCAGAAGTCATACTGGTAAAGTTGCTATCAGCTGCCCTCTCTAACCTCCCAGCATCCTCCCTACCACCTCTCTGACACCCTGCCCCCTCAAGGCCTCTGCTTGGCAGGCATACACACTTCCAAACAAAGCACTGGGTTGCACACTGCAATTGGATTTCTTCTCTTATAATGTCTTTGAGGTATATGCATTATATAGAAGCATGTTGTGTTCTTGTTTATTCATTCAGTCGCTTCCGACTCTCTCAAGTGAGCAGTCACACTTTATTTCCTGGAGTATGGACTGGTTTGATCTTCTTGCAGTCCAAGGCACTCTCAGAATTTTCCTCCAACACCGCAGGTCAAAAGCATCTATCTTCCTTCACTCGGCCTTCCTTATGGTCCAGCTCTTACAGCCATAGGTTACTACAGGGAATACCATTGCTTTAACTATGCGGACCTTTGTTGTCAGTGTGATGTCTCTGCTCTTAACTATTTTATCAAGATTTGTCTTTGCTCTCCTCCCAAGAGGTAGACATCTTCTGATTTCCTGGCTGCAGTCAGCATCTGCAGTAATCTTTGCACCTAGAAATACAAAGTCTGTCACTGCCCCCACATTTTCTCCCTCTATTTGCCAGTTATCAATCAAGGTGGTTGCCATAATCTTGGTTTTTTTGAGGGTTAACTGCAACCCAGCTTTTGCACTTTCTTCTTTCACCTTCGTCATAAGGCTCCTCAGCTCCTCGCTTTCAGCCACCAAAGTGGTATCATCTGTATATCTGAGACTGTAAATGTTTCTTCCAGCGATTTTAACTCCAGCCTTGGATTCATCAAGCCCAGCACATAGCATGATGTGTTCTGTGTACAAGTTGAATAGGTAGGGTGAGAGTATTCAGCCCTGCCGTACTCCTTTCCCAATCTTAAACCAGTCCGTTGTTCCGTGCTCTGTTTTTACCGTTGCTACTTGGTCGTTATACAGATTCCTCAGGAGGCAGACATGATGACTTGGTATCCCCATACCACCAAGAACTTGCCACAATTTGTTATCATCCACACAGTGAAAGGCTTTAGAATAGTCAATAAAACAGAAATAGATGTTTTTCTGAAACTCCCTGGCTTTCTCCATTATCCAGCGGATATTGGCCATTTGGTTTCTAGTTCCTCTGCCTTTTCTAAACCCAGCTTGTACATCTGGCAATTCTCGCTCCATGAATTGCTGGAGTCTACCTTGCAGGATCTTGAGCATTACCTTACTGGCATGTGAAATAAGTGCCACTGTTCAATAGTCTGAACATTCTTTAGTATTTCCCTTTTTTGGTAATGGGGATATAAGTTTATTTTTTTCCAATCTGATGGCCATTCTTGTGTTTTCCAAATTTGCTGGCCCTGACAGCATCATCTTGCAAGATTTTAAACAGTTCAGATGTTATACCATCATCTCCTGCTGCCTTGTTATTAGCAATGCTTCTTAAGGCCCATTCAACCTCACTCTTCAGGATGTCTGTCTCTAACTCACTGACCACACCGTCAAAGCTATCCCTGATATTATACTTCCTATACAGATTTTCCGTATATTCTTGCCACCTTTTCTTGATCTCTTCTGCTTCTGTTAGGTCCTTGCCATCTTTGTTTTTGATCATACCCATTTTTGCCTGGAATTTACCTCTGATGTTTCTAATTTTCTGGAAGAGGTCTCTTGTCCTTCCTATTCTATTATCTTTTTCCACTTCTGCACATTGCTTGTTTAAAAATAATTCCTTATCTCTTCTGGCTAACCTCTGGAATTTTGCATTTAATTGGGCATATATCCCCCTATCACTGTTGCCTTTTGCTTTCCTTCTTTCTTGGGCTACTTCCAGTGTCTCATCAGACAGCCATCTTGCCTTCTTGGTTTTCTTTTTCTTTGGGACGTTTTTGGTTGCTGCCTCCTGAACAATGTTGCGAACTTCAGTCCTGTACTGATCCATTTAGTTTTCATGGCAAAAATACTGGGTGGGTTCTCGTTACCTTCCCCAGGGATCGTATTTAGTCTGACCTCTCTGCCATGACCCTTCCGTCTTGGGTGTCCCTTCATGGTTTAGCTCATGGCGTCATTGAGGTTCTCAAGCTCTGGCACCATGACAAGGTAACAATCTCCTTTGCTGGAGATACAAAAGCATGCTTGGAAATAAAAACTGCGAATTCCCCAAAATACCAGAAGCTGGAGTTGTGCTTGATCATAAGTGTCACCTTCAATTAACAGAGCCTAGTGCTTTAGCCTACTAACTGTTATGTTTATCAGACCCTGGTTAATTGGGGTCTTTGTACAAAAGACTTCCTACTAACTGAATCTGGCATCTGATGTGTACATATCATACACTTTACTACTGAATTGCTTGTCCCAAGAAAAAACAAAACAAAACAAAACAAAAAAGCAGTGTCAGCTGATAGAAAGGAAAATTGAAGAGCCACCCAAAGCCCACTACGCAAAAGGAAAGACTGACTTCACCCACAAGTCATGTTCCCTCATGCTTACCTCCTGTCCCCCAATTTCTACATGCTTTCTTAAAAGATTTGCTGTTGCAACAAAGATACACTTGGTATATTCAAAATGTTTAGAAGAATCACATGGAACCGCTGATAGAATTATACCAGATGAAACCCTACACCTAGGACTGAAAATTCTAAACATTTTTTCATGTAAAAAAATATTCCTTTCATGGGAAGTCCTAAGAACCATATTTTACACAGGCAGGGCAGTTTTCAACATGTTAAGATGCCCATTGTGTAAAAACATCTGATAATGCTTTGTTTTCTGGGTTTGTATACAGCTAGGCTATAGCATAGGGAAAAATCAAAGATATGAATGTTCGCTAATATTAGTTAGGAAGCCCTGGCTGGTATTTCTCCCTGAAATCTCCCATATACTGTACAGTCCAGGAGTAATGACCCTAAGTGCTGTTTCTCTGTATTTGAATTTGATTCCATTCTGATAAATTAACATATTAACTTGTAGTGGGACTCCTGGCTGAGGTTCAGAGTCTATTAGTTTTATACAGCTCATGAAAAATGGATTGTTTGTGATGTTTACAAGTATGGATCATTATATGCAAGCTCTCAAGCAGGCCATGAATTATTTTATGAGAAGTTTCTTACACAGTTGTTCTATGGCAGATGGGTCTCTTGGGAGAAAATATTTGCTGGATTGGATTTTAATTTTACATATATTGGTTTCAGTTCTTTGAGAATTTGGAAACAGAGCATACCATAAACAGAAAAAGAGTTGTAACCTATCAGCTCATTAAATCAAAAGCCAAAGAACTTTGTCTTGGGTTTAATATACTGTGCTATGATGACTGTGTCATTCTGACTTATTTAATAGAAGCTACTAATTAAGCTAATCTGCATTATTTAGGAGGCCCATCCCACTTACTAGAATACCTAATAGCTGGATGAAGTTTTTACAAGCTGTTACAATGCTCGAAGCATTTTGTGCAAGGGCAATGCTACTCATCATGACAAGATGGGCCTTTTGATGTCAGGGATTGTTTCCTATTAAGATGATGGAAATCAAGGCAGAATCAAACAAGTCAGAAACAGTGAGGACTAATGTTAAATAGAAATGAAGAAGGCTTTTGCTTGTGAGTCACACCCTGGGTACATCTAAATGCAGAGTAGGGGCCCTATATTTTTATTTTTACTGATTTTATTTAATGCAAATTTGTACATCATAATTTCCCCTCTTTCACCCCCAGAATGGCCCTTCTACAAAAAAGTGAGATCTGGAAGGATTACTGGAGAAGGTATGTCAAACTGAAGATGATGACCATGGCAAAGACCAAGGAACCAGTGAACCTCTCCAGATAAGGTGAGGACGGGAGATCACCCACATATGCTCCGGACAGCTGCTCCTTGTTTTCTGCGGGCACCAGGAGAAGATGGGATCAGCCATCTTGCTTGCAACAACAGTGGAGCCTTTTAAAGGACAATAAGTTCACAAACTTCACTTTCTAATCACTTTCAGAAATTGCTTATTAACCATCTTAAAGCTATTAGAGACCTTTGGAATGACAAGTTTGAAAAGTCTTCATCGGGTGAGGCTATCTTCAATTTAAAAAAAATGTATAAGCTTAAGAATACAAAGAATTTGAAATAAACAGCAAAAAGCTAAATAACATTTTGATCTAAGAAAGTTATAAATGGATTAAGGGTCCAGATAAATTTCGAATATTGACTTTTACAATAAGATTTTGGAATTAACTATAAAAAATAAACAAGCTCTTGTGAGAAATAGAGTTATTTTGGCTATTCTGGTTATTGCAAGTCATAACAAAAGATAAGTGATGATTTTAGAAACTGGACACTAGAGGGGACTAAAGGTTTTAAGCATTAAAAAAAATACAAGTCTGTTCTTGATGTCAGTTAATACTTGGACTTACAAAATGACACAAAACGTTATAACATTGAAAATATTAAAGAAGATCTTTGAAGAATGGAACCAGAAATTAGTAACTACAACATCAACGCTGTCAGTAATTATGTCTGCATCTATGGATAGACTATGACTAAAAGATGTTAATGAAGGATGACAGATGTGGAACAAATTTTACCTGACAAGACAGAGAAAGTACAGAATGTGGAACTACAAATGACGCGCCAAGAGAATGATTTGGAAAAGGATGCTTTACCAGATATACAAAAGAAACTGACTGAAGTTTTAAAAATTAAAAGGGAAATACAAATGATAAACCAAGGGAATAACTTGGAAAATGTTTTCTTATTGGAACTACAAAAGAGGCTTGTTGAAGACCTGAAGAAATCTGTGTGATGGGAAAAAGAAGAATTGAAGAGAAATCAAATCTTAAGACAATATTTGATTGAACTAAAGATTAACTGTTAGAAGTAAAAAGAAGGAATATAAAGTTGGTTTATTTGATCAAGGTTAAAATAAGACATCTTTTTTGCAATGTTCTGACAACCCTTTATGGACTTTTTGCTGGCACCAGGATTGGAAAATTGATGTTTTATGGATTTGCTTATAGGTAAGGGATGGATATGATAGGTAAGGGATGGATATAATTGCCAACCTAGCAATTCGAAAGCATGCAAATGCAAATAGATTAATAGGTACCACTTTGGTGGGTAGGTAACAGTGTTCCGCGTCCGTCATGCCGGCCACATGACTGTGGAAGCGTCTTCGGACAACGCTGGCTCTTCGGCTAACAAACGGAGATGAGCACCGGCCCCTAGAGTTGGACACGACTGCACAAATGTGCGGGGGGAACCTTTACCTTTTTTTTTAAAGGGATGGATATGGGATGAAGATATATGGATATGGGATGAAGAAATATCTGTATATAGAAATAACCTTATAGGGGCTGAAGAGTTATTACTTTTGTTTATACTTGTGATAAAGGTTGGAAGTCACTTCTTTATATATTTCTTTTTCTTTATTATATTCTTACTTTTCTTTTTATTCTTTCTTTTTCTTTTTCCTGCACTTTTTAGTCTTTCTTTCCATTCTCTTCTCTTTCTCTAAGTTTAGTTTGCATTCGTTTTTACTACTGTAATTAAAATTCTTAATAAAAATTATATTTTTTAAAAAAAGGGAAAGGTGAGATCTGCAGTCAGTGAATGATTTCCAGACATGAATTATGCTATCCATGAATCAATCTTTCTTTCTTTCTTTCTTTCTTTCTTTCTTTCTTTCTTTCTTTCTTTCTTTCTTTCTTTCTTTCTTCTTTCTAGTAGAAGGAGAGAATGAATGTGCAGGTGTATGTGTATTCCAAAACTTACATTGCATTGTTGGTATTTAGATATTTTTAGAGTTCATGTTTACTAAAGTTACTAATGTCCCAATTCTTCTACAGATTAAGAATTTGGTGAAAAATAATGAGAGAGTTCATTTGCTCCTACTTGTGTAAAAATAACTTTGCTGTAATATTTCTTTTTTTCCCCATTTAACACATTTTATTAAAATTATCACCATTTTTAATCCTATTTTTCTATACCCTAGGAGGGAATTTGCGCAGTGCAACTGTATTCACAGTCTTTGCTACATCAAGATGCTGATCAAGATGTAACAAGATGCTCCTTCTGCTACTGTTTCCTATGCTGTCTCATTAGCTTTGAGAGAAGGACTTTTGAACTATTGGTCACTTCTTTGCTTTTCAGTTTTCTTAGTTCTTATTACAATCTATGAAGCATCTATTCTGCTTAAAATATCCACCACATATTCCAGGTTAAATCTGTAATCTGGTTCTTCTTCCCTCTTGCTTAGGACAGAGATGAACACCCCATGGTCATAGGCTGCACCAGCCAAATTTGGGCAACAGAATGGTCTATTTTCAACAAGGCATTTTTTATTCTTTGCTTTTTAACAGTGGGAATGGTAGTAGGCTGCTCTGGGAGGATAAAACTTCCCATTTCCATTCTTAAAACTTTCCTCAAAATCACCTGAAATTGCACAATTGAACATCAGCCATTCTGCTGCCGAATTTTGATAGAACAATTTTGTGCTGTTTGCGGGGATGAAAGTGGGTGGGTTAAGCATAGGAACAGGAATAATTTGCTCCTAGTCCTAATTCCCATCTTTTAAAAAAACCCTCAAAGAAAAAAATGGCTGGAGAAATCATTTCCATCCCTTCCAGTGACATCACCATTTCACTGGAAGGTTCCTTGTGATCCTCCAGCTAATCAAGGGAGCACGTTATAGTTTCCAGTCAGCAAAGGGCTGTCCACTCCGGTTTTAGGTATAAAGCCCCAGTGAAGCACACACAGATGCTAATATGCCCTTGGGGATCTCTCTTGATGCTCCATGCCCTAGGTTCCATGCCCTACCTCCTTTTTAAAATAAATAAATAGAAATTTGCTTCTGGGCTCCAAAGGCAATTTTAGAAAATAACTATGATAGGAAGATGTACGCAGTGCCCATCTGCCAAGAAAAATAGAGAAAAACAGAGTGTAAAAGAGCATCCTGGTTTCTAACTGGTGAGAGTATCCATATTATTCTCTGAAAATGTTGAATGTGCCTACCAAAGCAAAAGATTGGGGACATCTGCTTTTGGCCAAGAGTTGATTGGCATGACTCTCCTAGATCCACAAGTTTGTATTATCAGATTTAAATCAATCATATTTTGTTCCATGATTTCTATTTTTTACTGAGTGGAAATAATGTGTAAAGAATCTGTACCTATCAAATGACATCTTTCTTGGTATACAGTGTGCTCCAGATTTAATCATCAAGATTTAAACCTCTTCTATCCTGACCTGAAATGTCATCAGAAAAATATTAAACAGACGTATTTCTGCTTCATCTGAACACCAGAAGAAATAGCTCTTAACTGATGCCTTTCATTTTTAAAAATCTATTCTGTTTGCAAGGAGTCTTTGTTTTAAAATCTATTCTGCTTGCTCAAAGTCTCTGTTCCCCCATCTCCAGTGCTTTGTAGCTGGTCCATTTTTTACTTCCCTTTTTAATGTTCAATATTTCTTCTGACTCCATGTAACATCTGCTGCTGCAAACTTTGTAGAGTGATGCCACAGGAGACAGAGGACTGGAACAAAGCACTTTACTTAGCAATCTGCAATGACTGCAACTGAACATCAAATGTCTGCTGCTTTAGGTTTCAGTTTTCTGATGATGTTCTCCAGGACTGCTATCTTCCATGCTCCTATTTGAAAACATTTCCATTTTGATGTTAGCTACACACACATGGGACGAGGGAAGTATCAGAACAAATGTTTTTCTGGAAATCTTTTTATTTCCTATTTTTGGATGGAATGGGTCAAATGCTCTGCTGAGGTACAGTGGTTACTTGAGAAGAGGCATCAGTGGTGGCTCTCCCAATGCCTTCATTATTATGCTTTATTATCTTCTCAGCACCAAACAAAAATGTTCTATTTTTCCAAGCCTGGTGTCTTTTCCAAGCCTGGAGCAAAGCATACTTTTCAATGTACTGTTTAAAAATGGAATATTGGCTCCCATCCAAGACACAAAACACTAAACAGAATATCAGAAGGATGCTTTTAAGGGAAGACCAAGTATCAACATCTGATTCTAGTACAGTCTTTCATGAAAGCTAGACAGAATCCAAGTAAATGCAGCAGAGGAACTTTGTTTTCATGAAATTGCCATTTTTGATAGGGAAAGGTAAACAATCTATCAATCTATTTGTGTTAGATTTTTTTTTTTTTCTGTCCAATGCTAAGTCAAATCTTTTTTTAAATTTCTCTGTTCAAATTTATAAACGGTTTGTAATTCAGTTCCATTCATAGTTTTTGCCTTATAATCATTAAATATTTTATTCTACCTTTCTGTAGAATAAACATACTGGTGACCTATAATACTCTCACAGACTGACAGACTAGATATTGACATATCTAGGTATTCGTAATAAATCATTGCCATCTTGTGGTCTGCCTGGAGAACTGCATTTTTCTTTTTGTGATTTTCTTTTAAGTTGCTGTCCCTTATCTGCACAGCTCTGTAATTCTTTTCTTCCAACACTGAATGTTTGTTTTTTAAATATTTGAAGTTAAAAGGGATGGTTACGTTTCATTTTTCCTTCTTTTTAAATAAATTTTTATTTTGTTTATCTCTGGTGGAGTTGGTCTATCTGGTGGTAGCAGCAGGAACTACCAAGACATTATTCCAAAGCAGGTGATGGGACCAGTGGGCTCAGTTGATCTGCTCCAAGGGGTTACTGAGTTTTAATGCTGGGAGGGACCTTAGTCAAGACAGGAGCCACAGGACAGAATGCAAGTATAGCATCCCAGACAGACTGCTATCCCATCTCTGCTTAAGTATCCCAGGAAAGGAAAGGTCGTATTTTCCCCAGACAATCCATCCTTCTGTACAGGAAGTTTGTTCTAATGTTCAGCCAGTATTATAACTCCTCTTTCTTATACCATATGCTCTCTACTCCTGCCTTCTGGAACACAGAAGAACAATTCAGGTCTATGTATGGCATGGTAGCTTTTTAAATATTTATTTATTTATTTATTTATTTATTTATTTATAATTCAATTTATATCACCGCCCCATCTCCCCCGAAGGGGACTCTGGGCGGTTTACAAAGTCAATAATTAAAATGAATAAAAATATAATACCTATACATATATATAAATACAAATAAATTAAAGATAAAATCCAAGAGACAACAAAGTTGTTTTTAAAAGGGCTCTATGGGACCAGCCATCCCCAGGAGAAGCTGTTCCTGTTCCCATCCCAGGCGAGGCGAGGCGGCAGAACCAGGTCTTTAAGTTCTTCTGGAAGGCCGGGAGCGATGGGGCCTGTCTCACCTCTGGGGGTAGAATGTTCCAAAGGGCGGGCGCAGGCCCTCCCTGAATGATCGGGTGGGGCAGGTCGATGATATGGGGATAAGACGGTCCCTCGGGTATCCTGGCCCCATGCCATGTAGGGCTTTAAAGGTGATAACCAACACCTTGAATTGGATCCAGAAGCATACTGGTACCCAGTGCAGCCAGTGATTACATATCATGAGATGGCTATACTGTTTCACTTTTTATCCAGACTATGTATATCTGGTTAGTTCAACAGATCCTTATATGACTTGGTTTCCTGAACTTTCACCATCCATTTTACATACTGTATAGGTTTGACATCCTTTTTTCCTTTCATTTTTGAAATCTAGTCCATTTTTCATCAATTGCACTATTGTTTCTGTAGATTTAAATTCTTTGTGCCTATCTACACTCAGACTCAGTGCTGTTTATATATACAATGTCTTCGATTTAGCTTGCCTAGAAAATTAGTGGTGGTGATGGCAACAATGTGTTTTTTTCTGACTATTAAAAATTTAAGTTTGAGTTTGAATTGATGGGAAAATTGGGTGGGCTGTTTTGTGCCCAGCACTGAAGGTTCATGGCATTAATGGTGACATACAGCTGTCATTGATATAGGCAATTGATATAGTCATTGATATAGGCAATTGATATATATATATATATATAGTCATTGATATAGGCAATTGATATAGTCATTGATATAGGCAATTGATATATATATATATATATAGTCATTGATATAGGCAATTGATATAGTCATTGATATAGGCAATTGATATATATATATATATATAGTCATTGATATAGGCAATTGATATAGTCATTGATATAGGCAATTGATATATATATATATATATAGTCATTGATATAGGCAATTGATATAGTCATTGATATAGGCAATTGATATATATATATATATATAGTCATTGATATAGGCAATTGATATAGTCATTGATATAGGCAATTGATATATATATATATATATAGTCATTGATATAGGCAATTGATATAGTCATTGATATAGGCAATTGATATATATATATATATATAGTCATTGATATAGGCAATTGATATAGTCATTGATATAGGCAATTGATATATATATATATATATAGTCATTGATATAGGCAATTGATATAGTCATTGATATAGGCAATTGATATATATATATATATATAGTCATTGATATAGGCAATTGATATAGTCATTGATATAGGCAATTGATATATATATATATATATAGTCATTGATATAGGCAATTGATATAGTCATTGATATAGGCAATTGATATATATATATATATATAGTCATTGATATAGGCAATTGATATAGTCATTGATATAGGCAATTGATATATATATATATATATAGTCATTGATATAGGCAATTGATATAGTCATTGATATAGGCAATTGATATATATATATATATATAGTCATTGATATAGGCAATTGATATAGTCATTGATATAGGCAATTGATATATATATATATATATATAGTCATTGATATAGGCAATTGATATAGTCATTGATATAGGCAATTGATATATATATATATATATAGTCATTGATATAGGCAATTGATATAGTCATTGATATAGGCAATTGATATATATATATATATATAGTCATTGATATAGGCAATTGATATAGTCATTGATATAGGCAATTGATATATATATATATATATAGTCATTGATATAGGCAATTGATATAGTCATTGATATAGGCAATTGATATATATATATATATATAGTCATAGATATAGGCAATTGATATAGTCATTGATATAGGCAATTGATATATATATATATATATAGTCATTGATATAGGCAAGGCTGAACTTTTCTGTTAATGTTGGGGCAGGTTAAGGGGAGAAATGGCCTCGTTGCCTCTTTTTTTTACCATTACTTACATAAAAAATAAACAATGGAAAATTGTGCCATGAAAAGTTTTTATCACTGAATTTTGGCGGTACGACTGAGAGCCCAGTGTGTGTGTGTCACAAATCTGTGTTGAGGACAATATGCAGCCAGTGCTTACCATTTTCTTATCTAGAGCAGTGATTAAAAACAACTACTACTTTACTTTTTTTTTTATTCTGGGTCTCCAACACACTCTTGTTAAGACATTTCTTGAGATGTTAATTTTGTTTGCACAAATTATAGTGAAGCATATTTGTTGGGATGCAGGCTCTCCAACAAAAGATATTTCACTTAATCAAACACTTTGGAAAAAGGGTTGTTGGTCCAGTGATGCCTACAGTCTGCTATTTATTCGGATAATCTATTTGCTTCCATTTTGCACATGATTTTGAATGTTCCCTTTAATCTTCCAGCTGGCACATCTCACTTCGATAGAGAGCTTGAATCCAGGAAAGAAAAAGAAAATTCAGGCACTTGAATGGTGAAATAACCAAACATGACCAGCTGGATAAGCAGGAAAATATTTCAAATTAAACAGTAATCCTGGCAAAACAGAAGCAAGCTAGTTTGGGCAGGCAGTTTTTTTTTTTCTATTAAGTTCCCCATCAAGAATAGAACAGCTTTGGAATACATTCTGTTAATTAGCGCTTGAAAAAGCCAATCAAACCTGAATTTAAAAAGATTTAAAACCCATCTACAAATTAGGCCTATCTGAGAACTAATTTTATTTAATAACAACAATAAATATGCTGCAGCCAAGTGAGGTCCTTGAGGCTGGGTTCTTAGGATAAGATCCCCCAGCAATTTCAAAATGTATCCTCACACCAATTAACACAAGTTTGAAAACAAATGAGATTTTGAGATTTTTTTTTTAAAAAAAAGGGATATTGGTGAAGTATTAAAGGTGCCAGCAGTATACATATATTCAGCTTGGCCAAAATGCCAGGGCTAAATGCCAGAGCTCTTGCTAACAATTTGAGACAGGCTGCTAAACACTGTGTGTTTCCACATGGCAATTCTTCCACTGTATTTAAATCATGAGACATCTGTACACCAAGTAAATCGAAATAGAAGTTCTCTTTGTATTGAAGCACAGCTGCTGTTTTCTACTCCGTGGGGCTAAAGAGCAGTTGTATGGCAGTCCACAGATCCATTTGTACATGAGTGTCACCACCCCATTCAAACCAGGGCCTGCTCTTTGTAGACTTTGAAAAATGAAATGTCATTTGGAAAGCAAAGCAGCTGTTTGCAAGAGCCATGTGGCTGCTTTCTGGTTTCTGGCCAGGGAACCATGATATTTGGAGGAAAACATCCATGGATTTCCAGAAGCCGTATTCTATTCAGCTGTTATTAATAAGACTTTGAAACCCTCTCTCTACCACAGGTTGGGCAATAGACAGCTTCTGTTTATAAGACTGAATAATTTTATAAATCCACTGAATCTCTTCAAGCGGAAAAATAATAAATTAATGAACTCACCCAACATCTTTCTCTGCTTTCTTGTCCTGGTAAAAAGAAAAGTACCAATTTCTCAGAAGACTCCTATTTTTGCCCCCCCCTTTTTTTTTTTTGTCCTATACTTCATTTTGCCCTTGATCCACTTGACACTTAATCTGTTTACGACTCCAGGGGAGTATACATTTTCAAGAACATGGAATGAAGAAAATTGTGGCTTGCTTTTTAATTAATGAATCCCTAATGTTACATAGTTTGGGGCCATATTCTGTAACAGCCACAGAGAGATTGGATACATAGTGATAAACCATCTGTTGGCTCCAAATGACTTTTCTCCACCTTTGCTGGTGACTGTATGCCAGTCTCTAATCATCATTTTTCTTCTTGGGGAGATACTTTCTCTTTCCTTTAGAATTCTTTGTGAAATGGAAAGTTTCATTTTTCAAGATTTCATAGAAAGTTCCTACATGATAATTTCATTAAAACCAGCTTGATCTAGGCAAAAAAAGAGGGGGCAAGTGGGGAGGGCTACTAGATTTAGGCTGTAAAAATATGGATGACTATTAGATGGTAGCAAGGAAATAGAGTTTGGGGTGTTTCTCTGCTGCCATCTAATGGTCATCCAGATTTTTGTGGCTCAGATCTGGTTAGGAGTGAGAGAAAACAAACTACAGCCAATGACAATCAAATACACACTAGGGCAGGGCTTTCCAAAGTGCCGCCACTGGCGACACACCAGCGGCGGCGGCGTGGGGGGGCGCACGTGCACGGCGGCGCCACGGGGGTCGTACGTGCATGGCGGCGCCGCGGGGGTGTGTGCGGCGGCGCACGCGTGCACGGTGGCGGCACGGTGTGTGTGCGGCTGCGCGCGCATGCACGGCGGTGGCGGCAGCGGCGGCAGCCTCCGCTAAAATGCGGAAGCCGCGCCGCTGCCACGGCCGCCGTGCATGTGCGCGCCGCCGCTTCCGGGTGGTGTGGCGACACACCACGCTGTGTGTGGCGACACACTTTTGTGTCGCGACACACAGTTTGGAAAGCTCTGCACTAGGGAAAAAGAATGAAAAACAATTTTCACAGAATTTATCTAGTTTTAGTTCCTTAGCTTTCCCCAACACACACCTTACTGAGGAAAAATGTTTTGTTTACCTGAAGATTTTTGTTCTTCCTAAAAGATGATGGCTTAGTGCAAAGTTGTTGAAATGGTTGATCTTACTAACTGAATGCAATCTCTGATTTGGAAAGCTATATGCCAGAGCAGGCTTAAAGTTCCCAGATTATTTATCACATCTATTGGCACACATTTTCCATTCTTACCCAAAGCACGCTCTTAACATTTCCTCCAGCACTCATGGTGATCAACTCTCAGAAGTTCAAAGTCGGTAGCCCCAGCTTTTATCTAATTATGTGCTCTTGACAGCTCTATCCTCTTAGGGGACTTAGTGCCCTGCAGAGCCAACAAGAGATACACTTAGCAAGGATTCTCCACAATGCACTCAGCCATGACGTGGGGTGCACTCAACCTGATGCAGTGATACTGCATCAGGTACTCAAATACATTCTATAAATTTAAATGGAAGCACACAGAAAACTTTGGAACTCTGCTGCTATCACTGTAAGGAACTCCTTGGTGCAAGAAGAAGCCCATCAGAGGACACTTTTCTCAAGATCTGCACATGTTGAAATTATGCATCACTCTAATCCATAATATGGTTTGTATGGTTTTGGCTTAGCAGAATGTGCAAACCCATCCATTTAGGTTTATAAATCATGCCTTGTATTTTTGCCAGGCTTCTATCTATGCGCACATTGCTTACCTGGGAAGCTGCCCTCACATCCAGTTAAGTATTTCTTCCATAGAGAATAATTGAATGAATGCTTCATTGCAGTCTTAGACCAAAATGCAAACTAAAACTACCACGGATAAAACACAGAGTAATAGATAAAATAATAAGGAATCAGTGCACTTAGATTTGAAAAAAAATGTAACTTTTTTCATATTCACACAAATTCACATGACTAATTCAAATCAATCCTGTAGCAGCTACAGACAATAACAAGTCCTTATAGAAATAAATTTGAAACCTTAGAGTTTCTATCAGCTAAGAGATATTGAATATAAAATTCATTTGCATGGCTTGGGAATTTTTTTTTAATACAGGCTGAAGTAGTCTTAGTTGAGAGTCAGAATAAAAGTCAGAAATGATTGTGTACAATTGTCTCATTCTTACATGATTTGCATAGGCAAAACCCTTAGAGGACTGGGGTGTTATGGTATTTACCCTCTAAAAATGAGGAGGAGAGAACATTAAAGCAAGCTGTAGAAAATGCCCATCAATACTTGGGTTACGGAAGTAAGTATAAATAAGCTGCTGGAAAGTATCCCAGGGTTTCTTTGTTGGAAAGATCAATAAATCTTTGAAATTTGGCTTAAATCATTCTGTGATTCTATATCCCAAATCTGCCATTTGATGACATCTTTTACTTTTTCAGGTCCTAAAGATAATAGATGCCCAGGCAATCTGTATGAGAGCAATTTGCTTACAATGCTCTTTCACCACTTTGACCTATAATTGTCAAATGATATTAATGAGAGCCACCCAGTCGGAGCTAAGTTAAGTCTTATCCAGGCAAATAAAATGACTAGAGAAACTTTAGCTCCGGTTGTCAGCATCCCAACTTCTAAGCTCAGAGCCATACTGTGGACACCTCTAGCAGTCTAAGAAAGGAAAAAAAGAGAGGGATAATAAAAAGACTGATTGTACTCTTTCAAGGGACCAAAAGTTAGAATTATAGCCTAATTACACCCCATGTAGTAATTGTGCAACTGACTTTGCCACAAACAATTTGATGGCAGCTGGAATAAAATTTCTTTTTTGCATCCACTGAAAACTTAAAATTGCTGTGGCACTTGGGGGCTACAGAGGAGGCACAATTACGATGTGGAGTTTTCCTTCTAGAGACTTGAAATACAAATCCTAGATATTTGAAACATCTAATTTTCTGTAGGTCATGGATATCTATATGCCACCTGGGAATTTTGTACTAGTGAACCAGGAGTTTTATTTTTTAATGGTTAATGACTAACTGTTCCTTTTTATTGTATTGAGCAAGAGCCTTAAACACTCTCCTAAGCCAATCTGGGTCAATGACAATATAGCAGCATTATCAGCATGAAGCAACATGGGTATTCATCTATCTGCCAGTTTGGGCTACATAGGTCTAACGCCTACTTCCAAAAATATCAAACAAAAAAAGCTCAAAATATAACCTTGTTTTAACCCTTTAGCCATTTTAATTGGAATAGAGAGCTGATAACACTAAGTCCTGTGTTATCACAATGTTTATATAACAACAGCAGTCATTTATCAATAGTAGCATTCTTAAACTTTTCCTATAAATGACTTTTGAAATCCAATTAAAGATGGGCCAATAACCTTCAAATGCCACAAACAGTATCAAACAACAACCTACAGTTTTTGTTGTTTATTCATTCAGTCGCATCCGACTCTTCGTGACTTCATGGATGAGCCCACGCCAGAGCTTCCTGTCGGCCGTCACCATCCCCAGCACCCCGAAGGTTGAGTCTGTCACCTCCAGAATATCATCCATCCATCTTGCCCTTGGTCGGCCCCTCTTCCTTTTGCCTTCCATTTTCCCTAGCACCAGCATCTTCTGCAGGGTATCCTGCCTTCTCATTATGTCGCCAAAGTGTTTCAGTTTTGCCTTTAATATCATTCCCTGAAGATAGCAGTCTGGCTTTATTTCCTGGAGTATGGACTGGTTTAATCTTCTTGCAGTCCAAGGCACTCTCAGAATTTTCCTCCAACACCACAGTTCAAAAGCATCTATCTTCCTTCACTCAGCTTTCCTTATGGTCCAGCTCTCACACCCACAGGTTACTACGGAGAATACCATTGCTTTAACTATGCGGACCTTTGTTGTCAGTGTGATGTCTCTGCTTTTAACTATTTTATCGAGATTAGTCATTGCTGTCCTCCCAACAAGTAAACGTCTTCTGCTTTCCTGGCTGCAGTCAGCGTCTGCAGTAATCTTTGAGCCTAGAAATACAATGTCTGTCACTGCCTCCACGTTTTCTCCCTCTATTTGCTAGTTATCAATCAAGGTGGTTGCCATAATCTTGGGTTTTTTGAGGTTAAACTGCAACCCAACTTTTGCACTTTCTTCTTTCACTTTCGTCATAAGGCTCCTCAGCTCCTCCTCGCTTTCAGCCACCAAAGTGGTATCATCTGCATATCAGAGATTGTTAATGTTTCTTCCAGCGATTTTAACTCCAGCCTTGGATTCATCAAGCCCAGCACATCACATGATGTAACCGGAATAACAGGCAAGTTCGGCCTCGGAGTACAAAATGAAGCAGGGCAAAGGCTAATAGAGGTTTGTCAAGAGAACACGCTGGTCATAGCAAACACTCTTTTCCAACAACACAAGAGACGACTCTACACATGGACATCACCAGATGGTCAATACCAAAATCAGATTGATTATATACTTTGCAGCCAAAGATGGAGAAGCTCTATACAATCAGCAAAAACAAGACCTGGAGCTGACTGTGGCTCAGATCATGAGCTTCTTATTGCAAAATTTAGGCTTAAATTGAAGAACGTAGAGAAAACCACTAGACCAATCAGGTATGACCTAAATCATATCCCTTATGAATATACAGTGGAGGTGAGGAATAGATTTAAAGGATTAGATCTGGTAGACAGAGTGCCTGAAGAACTATGGATGGAGGTTCGTAACATTGTACAGGAGGCAGAAACTAAAACCATCCCAAAGAAAAAGAAATACAAGAAAGCAAAGTGGCTGACTGATGAAGCTTTACAAATAGCTGAGGAAAGAAGGGAAGCAAAAGGCAAGGGAGAAAGGGAAAGATATAACCAACTGAATGCAGATTTCCAGAGAATAGCAAGGAGAGATAAGGCCTTCTTAAATGAACAATGCAAAGAAATCGAGGAAAACAATAGAATGGGGAAGACGAGAGATCTCTTCAAGAAAATTGGAGATATCAAGGGAACGTTTTGTGCAAAGATGGGCATGATAAAGGACAAAAAAGGCATGGATCTAACAGAAGCAGAAGAGGTTAAGAAGAGGTGGCAAGAATACACAGAAGAACTATACAAGAAAGATCTTAATATCCCTGATAAATACAATGGTGTGGTCACTGACCTTGAGCCGGACATCCTAGAGAGTGAAGTCAAGTGGGCCTTAGGAAGCATTACTAACAACAAAGCTAGTGGAGAAGACAGTATCCCAGCTGAGCTATTTAAAATCCTAAAAGATGATGCTGTTAAATTGGCACTCAATATGCCAACAAATTTGGAAAACTCAACAGTGGCCACAGGATTGGAAAAGGTCAGTTTACGTTCCAATTCCAAAGAAGGGCAATGCCAAAGAATGTTCAAACTACCGTACAATTGCGCTCATTTCACATGCTAGCAAAGTTATGCTCAAAATCCTACAAGCTAGGCTTCAGCAGTATGTGAACCGAGAACTACCAGAAGTGCAAGCTGGGTTTCGAAGAGGCAGAGGAACTAGAGATCAGATTGCCAACATTCGCTGGATCATGGAAAAAGCAAGAGAGTTCCGACTCCAGGCTTGGCTGCCAGCTCGACCAGTCAGATTTCTCAGAGAAGCTGAGAACTGACTGAATTTCCCTTGCTTGCGTGGATTGCAGATGTTGTGGTCCACTGAAGTTTTTTTTCCCCTGGAGAGGGGGAGACCAGAAGATTACTCGTGGGGCCATTGGGATTGCCTACCCTTGTTTTTTCTGTAGTTTTCCACCGCGGAAGGAACAGGGTAAGTGCAAGGCAATGGCCGAGATATATCAGGCTCTCGCAGGGGAAACAAGTCTCTTTGAAGAGACACAAGAGCGCCCAGCCGCTTTTAGATCACTTTAGGAATGTTTTTTTTAGATTAAAATATTTTTGAAATCTAAGATCTATTTTTTGGACTTTGTTGAAAATGTTGGCTAACTTTGTGCTTTCTTTGCTATAACTGATTCTGGTGGAAGTTTGATGGACTCTATATTTGCAACATAATGAAACGTCTGCATTTTTTTTTTACTTCTCTTTTGTATTAGAGGGATTTAAGAGACTCTGTTTGTAATTCTTCGCTTGATAAACTAAATGACTATTCATTTTTTGAGAAACTCTTTGTTTGGATTAAGCAGCTTGCAGCTTGAAGAACGAAAGCTCGCAGTTTGAAGAATAAAAACACAGGGTAACGTGTTTTTTTCCTTGTCTTCTTTTTCTACATCCTCCCTGGTTGGATTTTGCTTCATTTGGAATATATTTTTTATTTCTCCTTCTATAATCTGTTTAAAATATTATTCTCTCCTGTATTTTGGATTATTGGAACTTTCTTTTTTCTTTTTACTTTAAAAAAAACAACAACAACAACGATGTTCTGCTTAATAGATTCTGCTGGTAGTATTCCATGAACAGATTACATGATTATTGTTTTGACTAGAAGGGTTGTTGTTTTAATTTGAAGGACACAGGAAAGATGGCTTTCCAACTTGTACCTGAGGAGCTCAGAAGAGAGATTACTGAGGCTTTTTCAAATATTCAAAGGTCGTTGGAATTACTGTTCGTAACTCTGCAAAACAGAGAGAAAGAACAGAGAACAGAAACGGAGACAGAAAGGAAAAATGTTTTTCAAGTGGAGGAGAAACAGAAGGAGGAAATTTTGAGTATATTAGTTCAGAAGAACATTCTGAAGGCTTTACACTACAATCTTGGTATAGATATGTTGTGGCAGTGGAGACAGAGTGAAAATATGGGTGCACAGTTGGATGGATGTTGTGAAATATGTGGAAAGGGAGAGAAGGTTGCTCTGATATTCTATATGAGATATAGAAAAGAGCAGGCTGTATATTGCGAATCTGCCACAGTGTATTGTGATTTTGGCATAACCTAAACAGAAGATATGAGAAACTGTATGGATATAAAGGCTAATGAAAATATGGACTTGAATTGTTATGAGAAATTGTATGGATATATAAAAAGTGATATTCTAAATGTAAGATGCTAAATACAAACACAAGTTGATATTATAGAATATTGTTTTCCTTAGAGATATATTTATGAGAAGATAATGATATGATGGAATTAGAATGATGGTTACTACAGGATGATATATATCAATATGTATTGTATGAATATTATAAGAATTGATATATTAGCTATTAGGTTAAGTGATATGATAGATTATGCATTTAGTTTAAATGGACACTACTACAAGGAATGGAAATTACAGATGGATAATTGAGATTCAAGAATTCCTTTTTTATGGAGATATATATATATATTAGAATTAAATTATAGAAATATATATGTATGAACACTATAAGAATTGCTAAATTATGTATTAAGTTACATAACATGTTAGGTTATGAGTCATAATATGAATAGAATATATTGTAGTTTATTAGAAGTAAATAAGGCTTTTATTTGTTATACTAATTGGTCTTTATTGAAGATATAAATATGTAGTAATGAACATTCAACATTTAACTACTACTTCAAGGAGGGGAAGCCAAAGATGGATTATTGGGAGACAGTAAGATGAAGGTTAGAAGATTGGATTAAAGAAATCAAAAGGCATATGACAAAGAAAAGTTCCTGTATACTGTATGAAGGACTAACATTTAAAATCAATTGTTGTACTTTAAGTTCAAAGATAGATTGGAGGACATCTATTTTCTATATTTTCTTTGCTTATTATTTCTTGACTTCACTTTTTCTTTATCTTTTTCTTATTTTGTATTTCTGTTTCTATTTCTTTTTTCTACTTTAAATTTTATTATGTATTGTAAAACTTAATAAAATTTAATAAAAAAAAAAAGAAAAAAAAGAAAAAGCAAGAGAGTTCCAGAAAAACATCTACTTCTGCTTCATTGACTACGCGAAAGCCTTTGATTGTGTGGATCACAACAAACTGTGGCAAATTCTTAAAGAGATGGGAGTACCAGACCACCTTACCTGTCTCCTGAGAAACCTGTATGTGGATCAAGAAGCAACAGTTAGAACCGGACATGGAACAACCGATTGGTTCAAAATTGGGAAAGGAGTACGACAAGGCAGTATATTATCACCCTGCTTATTTAACTTATATGCAGAGTACATCATGAGAAATGCCGGGCTGGATGAATCACAAGCCGGAGTTAAGATTGCCGGGAGAAATATCAACAACCTCAGATATGCAGACGATACCACCCTAATGGCAGAAAGTAAAGAGGAACTAAAGAGCCTCTTGATGAGGGTGAAAGGGGAGAGTGCAAAAGCTGGCTTGAAACTCAACATTAAAAAAACTCAGATCATGGCATCTGGTCCCATCACTTCCTGGCAAATAGAAGGGGAAGAAATGGAAGCAGTGTGAGATTTTATTTTCTTGGGCTCCAAGATCACCGCAGACGGTGACTGCAGCCATGAAATTAAAAGACGCTTGCTCCTTGGGAGGAAAGCTATGGCAAACCTAGACAGCATATTAAAAAGCGGAGACATCACCTTGCCGACAAAGGTCCGTATAGTTAAAGCTATGGTTTTTCCAGTAGTAATGTATGGCTGTGAGAGTTGGACAGTAAGGAAGGCTGAGCGCCGAAGAATTGATGCTTCGAACTGTGGTGCTTTAGAAGACTCTTAAGAGTCCCTTGGACTGCAAGGAGGTCAAATCAGTCAATCCTAAAGGAAATCAACCCTGACTGCTCATTGGAAGGACAGATGCTGAAGCTGAAGCTCAAATACTTTGGCCACCTAATGCGAAGAGAGGACTCACTGGAAAAGACCCTGATGCTGGGAAAGACTGAGGGCAAAGGGAGAAGGGGACGGCAGAGGATGAGATGGTTAGATAGCATCACCAATGTAACAAACATGAATTTGAGTAAACTCCGGGAGACAGTGGAGGACAGGAAGGCCTGGCGTGCTATGGTCCATGAGGTCACGAAGAGTTGGACATGACTAAATGACTGAACAACAACAACAACAACAACAGTCCTTACACTGTATGTTGTAGATAACTCCTGTTTTTTCTTCTTGGGATACTGGGTCTTTTGTGTTACTTACAATGTTCTGAAGGGTTTTGGTTAGTTTATGTGCTATGGTGATGCCATGTGGTTGTAACAGTCTATTAGTAGTTTCTGAGATGTTTCTGATGTATGGCAGTGTAATTCTTTTCATAGCTTCTGTTGGTTTTGCTGTGGTGGGTTGAGTGGTCAAACACTTTTTGATAAAGTTGCATGGGTATCCATTTCTTCTACCCTTGTGAATTTTTTTGATTTTTTATTTATTTATATAACCGCCCATCTCCCCCAACGGGGAACTCTTATTTTTTTATTTTATTCCTTTGAAGATGTTGTTGATGGTTTCATGTGTTTCCTCCAGTTGTTCCTTTTTTATTATGATGGTGTCATCTACATACTGGATTCATACTTTGACTTGTATGCATGGGAGTGCTATCCTTTTCTAGACGTTGCATTACAGTTTATGCTATGAGTCCTGAGAGTGGTGATCCCATAGGTGTTTCTTTGATTTGTTGGTATATTTGTCCATCAAACTGAAAGTAGGTGGTGAGACAGAGGTTGATGAGGTCCATGATTCTGGGTATTTTGATCTTGGTGTATCTAGTTAGGTCAGGTGTGTTGTGTAGAACTGCTGCAATGGATTCAATCACTAGTGCTTGGTCTATGGATGTAAAGAGTGCAGTGACATCAAATGACACCATAATTTCATCTTCATCTATTTTTAGGTCTTTGATTTTCTGGAGGCACTGTAGTGGAGAGTTGATAGAGTATTCACTCTCCTCTGTGAGATGCCCAAGTTTTCTTGTAAGTTCTTTAGCTATGTTGTATATGGAGGTCCCTGGTAATGATACAATTGGACCGAGCGGTATGTCGGGCTTGTGTATTTTGGGGCATCTGTAGAATCATGGGATGATGGGTCCACTGCTTTTCATCCGCCTCTGTTCTTCTTTTTTGATTTGACCTTTCTTCATTAGGTCGTTGAGGATTCTTTTGACCTGCTTGTCCAGTTTCTGTATGGGATTGGTGTTTACTGGGTTGTAGGTTTCTTTGTCCTCAAGTAAGTCTTTGGCTTTTTGTATATATTGCAATCTGTCCATAATGATGGTGGTGTGGCCTTTGTCTGCTGGGAGGATGATGATAGTTTTGTCCCTCTTTAGGTATAATATGTATGAATACAGGAGTACATGAAATCCAATCACAATACACTATAAAGTCAAAGGATTTTTGTAACAGAAGCCAGCTTTTATAGCATGAAGAAAAATACCAGTATGCTGATTTCAGTGGAAGCACAACAAATATGGTTCTCAAAACAATAAATGGTTCTCACAACAAAAGTTGATTCCCAAAATAGAAATAATAACCATGTGAACTGGATGAGTCTATAACATTCATGTGGAGGTGTGTACCAAGAGGTCTGAAAAGAATACCAAACTGGGACTGGCTAAAACTTGTTGGTAGAAGTGGATAGGAATTGTAGCAATTTGGAGCCATCATATAGAACAAGATACCATGCCTAGTGTCCTCACTATGTTCTGGAACCCAAACCTAGTTAGCAAGACTTTGAGTATATGAATGTGTGTTTGAATGAAGCTTTTAGTTCAGACAGTGAACAGTAATTTCTACATGTTCTGAGTTTCTGACTAAATTAAAAAACAAGTAACACTTGAGGAGTTATAAAGAAACCTTCTTTATGATCCTTTGTGACAGCACTTTACCTATTCCCCCTTATTTCTCAAAGACAGAGCTTTCCAAACTGTGTGTCGGGACACGTTAGTGTGTCGGCTGCAGTGTCTGAATGTGTCCCGGCTCCTGCTACCTCCGAGCCCTGCCAGGATTCCGCGCAGGTCCTAGTGCCTGCCTTGTGCCCTGCTGCCTCCAAACCTGCCCTGCCAGGATTCTGTGCAGGTCCTAGTGCCTGCCTTGTGCCTTGCTGCCTCCAAACCTGCTATGATTCTGCACAGGTCCTAGTGCCTGCCTTGTGCCTTGCTGCCTCCAAACCTGCCCTGCCAGGATTCTGCGCAGGTCCTAGTGCCTGCCTTGTGCCCTGCTGTAAGAGTGTGTCGCAAAATTATGCCCTGCTGTAAGAGTGTGTCGCAAAATGATGCCCTGCTGTAAGAGTCTGTTGCAAAATGATGCATGTCTAAAAAGTGTGTCACCAACATGAAAAGTTTGGAAAGCTCTGCTCAAAGATGATGCATACATATTCAATAAAAAAATCAGCAAGTTTATTCAGTAACCTAGAATGCAGACAGGCATTCCTTGATTGTTTCTATCAACCTCAATCCTTCATCATGCTCTTCATAATTCCCTGGTAGAACCCCTACATTCTTGTTAGAGACGACTGAACCAAAATAGGAGCTGAGTAGCTTTAATTTTTCTTTATTACCTGTTAGCATTTTTTGCTGTCTTCACTGAATAACTGATAAATGGGTTCTTTTTCCTTCCTTCATTTTGACCATATCTGAAGAAGGTCTTTTTGTTGTTTTTAGCATCCTTCACCTCCTTGGCTCACTCTGAGCTTTAGTCATTCTGACAGGTCTAAGCTACTTCTCTGTGTCTTCCTTGATGACTTGTCCCTTCATGTACTCCTAAAGAATGTGCTTTCATCATGCTTCTGTGTTAGGCTGACCATATTTCCTTCAGACAAAAACGGGACATTTGGGATGGCAAAACGGGACAGGGTCTTATGCCACCATGCCGGCCTCCAAACCCCGCCCCCCAGTCCACGCAATTGGCTCCCACCTGCAAACCCTGCCCCCGCCCCACACGATTGGCTCCCGCCTGCAAACCCCGCCCCCATCAGCGTGATTGGCTCGGATTTTAATTTTTCTTTATTTTTAAAGGGTTTTTTTTCTTCTAGCAGTAAATGGTGCGTCAGAGCTGGTGTGTTTGGGGGAGGCCGGAGTACACACAATGTGCACACAGCACCGTCATTGGCCAGGGAACAAGGGGTGGGGATGGAGGGGATGGATGCCCACCACTGCCCCATCCCCCTTGGGCTTGGCCGAAGGAGGGAGGAGAGTCACTGCTGCTGCCACCGCTACAGAGCAGGAGAAGCAGGAGGAGCCGGCTGCGCTCGGCTGCTTCAACCACACCACTCCGCCCCTTGCTGCCCGCTGAAGCTCCCCAGGGTGGCCGGCTCCTGCTTCTCCTGCTCGGCGGCCCGACAACTCTCCTCCCTCGGCCAAGCCCGATCAGATGCACATACACACATTTTTCTTCTTATATCTCTTTTTTTCCCCCGCCCCCCTTATGTTTGCATTTTTATTTTTATAGTTTATTAATCTCTACTTAATATTATATTCTTTTTGAATATATATAGAAGAAAGAAGAAAAATGTAAATCAAGTATTTACACAATTTTTTGTTAAGAAAACTGGAGGTATTTTAATGAAATGTACGTAAGTATTGTATGGTAAAGATGTATAAGTCAAAAATTGAATTTGAAATAAATACTTAATAAATCAGTAATATAACATAAGAGAAGAAAAAGAAAATAGTGACAAGGTTAGAAATAGATATATATAAATAAAGTAGTTAGAAAGGGTTAGAGGAAGAAGAAGGGAAGAGGGAAACAGGGAAAATAATTTAGAATAAAGATATGTTATATGAAATATATTAGATAATGAATATTATAAATCAAATGTAAATATGTATACATAAATGTAGTTATTGTTATGTGTAGCGGCAACAACTCTCATCCCTCGGCCAACCCCGATCAGATGCACACACACACACTCATACACTCACAGGACAGACTGCCCTCGGCAGGAGCCAGCCACACTAAGGGGCTTCAGCCACACCACTCCGCCCCTCGCCACCCGCTGAAGCCCCCCAGCATGGTCAGCTCCTGCCAGGGCAGTCTGTCCTGTGATTGTGTGTGTGTGTGTATGTGAGAAGCAGGAGCGGCCACCCTGGGGACCTTCAGCGGGCAGCAAGGGGTGGAGTGGTGTGGCTGAAGCCCCTCAGCGTGGCTGGCTCCTGCCAGGGCAGTCTGTCCTGTGAGTGTGTGTATGTGAGAAGCAGGAGCGGCCACCCTGGGGACCTTCAGCGGGCAGCAAGGGGCAGAGTGGTGTGGCTGAAGCCCCTCAGTGTGGCTGGCTCCTGCCAGGGCAGTCTGTCCTGTGAGTGTGTGAGTGTGTGTATGTGAGAAGCAGGAGCGGCCACCCTGGGGAGCTTCAGCGGGCAGCAAGGGGCGGAGTGGTGTGGCTGAAGCCCCTCAGCGCGGCTGGCTCCTGCCAGGGCAGTCTGTCCTGTGAGTGTGTGAGTGTGTGTATGTGAGAAGCAGGAGCGGCCACCCTGGGGACCTTCAGCAGGCAGCAAGGGGCGGAGTGGTGTGGCTGAAGCCCCTCAGCGTGGCTGGCTCCTGCCAGGGCAGTCTGTCCTGTGAGTGTGTGAGTGTGTGTATGTGAGAAGCAGGAGCGGCCACCCTGGGGAGCTTCAGCGGGCAGCAAGGGGCGGAGTGGTGTGGCTGAAGCCCCTCAGCGTGGCTGGCTCCTGCCAGGGCAGTCTGTCCTGTGAGTGTGTGAGTGTGTGTATGTGAGAAGCAGGAGCGGCCACCCTGGGGAGCTTCAGCGGGCAGCAAGGGGCGGAGTGGTGTGGCTGAAGCCCCTCAGCGCGGCTGGCTCCTGCCAGGGCAGTCCGGCTCCTGCCAGGGCAGTCTGTCCTGTGAGTGTGTGAGTGTGTGTATGTGAGAAGCAGGAGCGGCCACCCTGGGGAGCTTCAGCGGGCAGCAAGGGGCGGAGTGGTGTGGCTGAAGCCCCTCAGCGCGGCTGGTTCCTGCCAGGGCAGTCTGTCCTGTGAGTGTGTGTATGTGAGAAGCAGGAGCGGCCACCCTGGGGACCTTCAGCGGGCAGCAAGGGGCGGAGTGGTGTGGCTGAAGCCCCTCAGCACGGCTCGCTCCTGCCAAGGGCAGTCTGTCCTGTGAGTGTGTGAGTGTGTGTATGTGAGAAGCAGGAACGGCCACCCTGGGGACCTTCAGCGGGCAGCAAGGGGCGGAGTGGTGTGGCTGAAGCCCCTCAGCGCAGCTGGCTCCTGCCGAGGGCAGTCTGTCCTATGTGTGTGTGTGTGTGTGTATGTGAGAAGCAGGAGCAGCCACCCTGGGGAGCTTCAGCGGGCAGCAAGGGGCGGAGTGGTGTGGCTGAAGCCCCTCAGCGCGGCTGGCTCCTGCCAGGGCAGTCTGTTCTGTGAGTGTGTGAGTGTGTGTATGTGAGAAGCAGGAGCGGCCACCCTGGGGAGCTTCAGCGGGCAGCAAGGGGCGGAGTGGTGTGGCTGAAGCAGCTGAGCGCAGCCGGATTCTCCTGTTCAGCGGCCCGCCAACTCTCCTCCCTCGGCCAAGCCCGATCAGATGCGCACACATACACACACACGCACCCCATACGCTCTTTCTCCACCCTCCCCATGACCAAATGCACCCGGACCTGTTGCAGGGAGGCTGGAGAAAGAGGGTGTGGGGTGTGTGTGTGTGTGTGTGAGTGTGCGCGCGCGATTACGCTGAGCAAGTAATCTGCGCACATGCGCGCACACACACGCACCCACACCCTCTTTCCACAACCTTCCCTTGGCCTCACCACTGCTGGGCAGACAATCTCAGGATCAGGTAAGGAGGCAGGAACCTGGACTGTGGTGCTGCTTCTGCTGCTGGGATCGCACGTGGCAACTGGGCTTCCAGTTGCCGTGCTGATAGGGCCTCTTCTGCGCTGCCTCCAATGGCAAGTTCGGCTCCAGTCCTTCTTCCTGTTTTCCTGTCCTCCTTCCCGCCTGGTTTAAAAAAGGGACAAAATTGAGATTTTGATCAAAACAACGGGACGGTGGAAAAATGCTAAAATAACGGGACTGTCCCGTTCAAAACGGGATGTATGGTCACCCTATTCTGTGTTGAATTGTGATTCTACCCTCTCAAGGCTAAACCAAGGCATCTGAAAGAATAACACTGGCAATAGAATGAATATTCTGTATATAATTGTGCAGTGTGTACAGTTAGGAAGGTTCCAGATTCACTGCCAAATGCAGGGACACTGTAGACAAAGGGGCTTTCATGAATATGATTTCCTAAGTTCTGATATAGAAGAGCATCTGAAGAACAGATGAGAAAACCCAGTTCTGAGTCCCTTTCCTTACAATAAATCCCAGTATCTGAACTCAGGTATACGTTTTTGGACCACTGCAGTCTCCTTCTTTCTCCACTCATAGGCTCTCTGATGAATGTTTAGCATTTATATATTCCAGTGCCTGGTGAAATCAATGCAGCACCATTAGTGTCTCAGCCTTGTCTCAGCCTTCTGCACTAAATGGAGTTCTCACCATCACCCTGCAGAAAATGATTATAAAGCCGGGACCTGCATGCCACATGTGACCCTAATCCCCTTTTTGCAGCCTTGAATCACCTTGAACAGAGCTTTCCAAACTTTTCATGTTGGTGACACACTTTTTAGACATGCATCATTTTGCGACACACTCTTACAGCAAGGCACAAGGCAGGCACTAGGACCTGCGCAGAATCCTGGCAGGGCTTGGAGGCAGCAGCAGCCCTGACACACCCAGACACTGCAGCCGACACACTAACTTGTCGTGACACACAGTTTGGAAAGCTCTGCCTTAGAATTTACTAGAAAGGTGCTGAAATTCACCAATGTATATATTTTAAAGAATTGGCTCACACAATAGTGGCATAAAGCATTTAACAACAATTTTATAAGGCAAAACATAGGTTGGGCAGACTGACCCAAGACATATTTAAGATTCCATAGGTGAGAATGGACTTTTACATGTGCTTCCAGAACCAACCTCTGAGCTACCAGATCACAATGGCTCTCTTTACAACTCTCATGAGTTTTATTTAGAATGCTCAATAATGAAGGCTGATAGAATTTCCAAACCAGCAATTATTGCATTATGCAAGCAAAAAGCACCTTTTCCCCAGATTTTCCACTGGGCTTCCTTTTTACTGAAACTGTCCTGAAGCAAGAACAGTTTTGAGTCCATGGCATGAGGTTTCTTCTCTGCCTACTAATTTCTGCTCAGTCTCCTTCAATGAACTTATATGGTGGCTAAGATTATTCTTGCACACTAACGAAGTGAACAGCTGCCCTTGCCTAGCAACTCATTGTTGCATTTGACAATTACTCCATTAGTTCTAAATACACGATAGCACCATACAGTGTTTTGTGGTAAATATCCCTCAACTGTTAAATGGCAAATATACTTCTTAATACAACTCTTAGTTAATTAGATTCCTATTACCAGCCAAACGGGAAATTAAGAGTCTGTAAGCCCCTTTGAATATCTCTGTGCTTTCAAAGGCCCCTTTATGGGGTAGAGAAGAGGCCCTTCTTCTGAATTACTCTCAAGTTATGACATGCATATGCTGGTGAGCTACAGTCAGTCCTTGCTCTCTGTGCCTTTGGAATAGCCAAGATGCATCTTTTCTGCAAGACCTTTGTACAGTTTTAACATTATAATTTCATTTTGTATTGTGTGCTTTGTGTTTCAGTTACTGTTAGAAGCATTTTATTTTTTTTAAAAAAATATATAAATCAACTAAATGAATTCCCCTACATTAAGCATTAGTTTAGGGTGGGGTGAAATTACCTTTCATTCAAAATCCTCAATACAATTATCATTATTTGAAGCAGAGTATTAGTGCTCAGTAGCTAGAAGAGTCTAATTCGGTGTTTCTCAACCTCAGCAACTTTAAGGTGTGTGGACTTCAACTTCCAGAATTCCCCATGGCTGCCTGGGGAATTCTGGGAGTTGAAGTCCACACACCTTAAAGTTGCTGAGGTTGAGAAACACTGATCTAATCCAATGTGGTGAGCTATTCTGGTTTGGAGAGCAGGAATGAAGAAAATGTAAACAAGGATCTGTCATGAAAGAACACCATGAGAGCTGCTGCTGCTGCTGCTTCTGCTTCTTCTTCTTCTTCTTCTTCTTCTTCTTCTTCTTCTTCTTCTTCTTCTTCTTCTTCTTCTTCTTCTTCTTCTTCTTCTTCTTCTTTCGTATCCAGATAAAACCTTAAGCTGCCAATATGACGCCACCTTCTTAGCTTTATCATTGGCCAGAAACAAATCATTTTCAGTGCATGCTATTGGTAATAATTGGCAGGTCAGTAGGTGGGCCGAATTCTGTATCTCTCCACACTCACAGTGTGTATTATTATCCGTCAACAATCCCCATTTAAGCATATTAGTTCTGCACTTAGGCACTCCAACCCTCAACCTACTCAAAGTCCTCCAAATGACATAAGGGAGATCGGATCCCTCAGCCATATTCTCCTCTGGAACTATTCCTTGGTCAGTGATTTCTCTCCTCCATCTGCCAACTCGGTTTTGTTCTTGCGTACCCTCAAGGGTGTTTGTTCTTACCATAAAACTCTTCCTAGATTTTAATCAACAGGTTTGAGGCTCATACCCATACAGAGGGTGCCGGGGATCATTCTCTTGTTTTGTTCTCTCAACATCTGCTGCTACTTCTCTCCTAATACCATGAGAGCTAGAAATAAAAGACATTCAGGTTACTCTTCTGAGATGGTAGCATTGCAACAGAACAGAAAGAGTTTGAGATACAAATTGTGAACTATCATACCTGTCCATTCAGATACAATTGACTGGCTACCATTTCCAAGAATACAATAAAAATATGGTTTCTAACAGGCATCTGAGGAGGGAACGACATCTTGGTGGGGATATTTTTTTGATATCAAAACAATCAAGATGGCCCCCATGATTGAAGCCCCACCCCTCTGTATGTGCATGTGATTTTTGACACTCCTCCCCTTTCAGATGCCCCTTGTTTCTGGCCATTTCAATCCTTGTCAAAGTGGGAGCTTGACACAGGGGACACTTCCTCACCATTGAGTTAAGGTGCTATCCAACCATCCCTGAATGACAAGTAAAATATACATATATATTTTGCTATCCCCATTGCCAGTCTCTATCTTAACTTTGTTCTGCTTCAGGGAAGTATTCTAATTTAATTAATTAATTAATTAATCAATTAATTAATTAATTAAATTTCTATCATCGCCCATCTTCCCCCAAAGTGGGAATTCTGGGCGGTTTACAAATTTTGCATGTGCAACATTTGATAAGCATAATATTTGATTGATTCCTTTTGGTTTCTGTCTTCCCTCTTCTGCACATCAGTAGCCAGTGAGAAAAAGATCTGCTAGACGCTGCACCAATGCAACGGCTTTTCTCTAGGCTCTTTCCTATACTCCATTCAGTCATAATTCAAGCCTAACACGGCTTTAAAAACTCAGATCAGAGTCAGGAAAATATCTATATCTCAAGCAGCATTTTTACTTAGGATTTCCCCCTCCTTCCTTTTCCTTTCCTGAATAGAGAGGAAATAGTAGGTGCCAACTTCCAGGCTATCCTGTGTGCTGTTCAATATGCAACAGGGGTTGTATCATTTCATTGTTATGCTGTTTTTACCTTTACACTCTTTCAAGCCTATTTCATGTTAGACAATTTCATGATTGCTCCATTTCACTGTTATTCCATTTTATTGTCAAGCTATTTCAAGCCCCGTCAAATACTTTTATTTATATTTTGCATATTGCTGTGTCTAGAGGCTGACCAGAGTCTGGAGGGGAGGGGGGAGCCCTCTTCAATGGCCAGTAAGCACCTCTCTGATCCTACCAAATTTTGGTCACCTCACTTCATCTCTGACATAATGGTTGGCAAAGCGTAACAGAGTTTATATACCTTGGAGCTGTCACTGGGTGCTGTGGATTAAAAGGGAATTTACTTTAACAGCTAAAGACAACACGCTTGTACTACTCATGGAATTGGTATATAATCAAAATAATGTCATGGGGACATGACAGAAAAAATATGTTGTTAGTGCATGCTTGTATGGTTAGGTGCAAGTCAGGAAAGGTGCAAAGTATTATTCACTAAATTGAGGTGGTGATGATGATGATACAATATACAATATTTTTGAAGCTGGTTCTTTGGACAGCTTTCAAAACTGTGTGTAATTAGCTTCAGTGTAACTATTCCAATATCACCTTGTGCATATAATGCTAAAAAGTCTCCTGTTTCTTTGAGGTTTTTTTTTTTTATCCGTTCAATTGTGTCTGATTCTCAGAGACTGCCTGGACAAGTCCCTCCAGTTTTCTTGGCAAGGTTTTTTGGAAGTGGTTTGCCATTGCCTTCTTCCTAGGGCTGAGAAAGAGTGACTGGTCCAAGGTCACCCAGCTGGCTTTGTGCTCAAGGCGGGGCTAGAACTCACGGTCTCCTGGTTTCTAGCCCAGTACCTTAACCACTACACCAGACTGGCTCTCTCCTTTGAGTACAGTTGCACTAATCAAATGAGCATCAATTACTTCCCTGAATTCCTAAACTTAAATCCAAATGCTCCCCCCTCCCCCTTCCCATCTCCCACCCCCGAATCTGGTCTTGTTCCTTTGTAATATCAGATTGATTCAGAGTGAAGTAGAGATCATTCATGATGTGATCAAGGATAAGGAAGATGATTTCGCTTATGTAACAGAGGCATTGTGAGGGAAGATAGGTGAACCAGTATTCCAGTGTTTTGAGGGAAGATAAGTGAGCCAGCATCTTCTCTCAGCCAGTATTCCACAGACCTGAAGGTCTTGGTGTGGGAGGGGAGGTAACATGTCTGTGATTCCAAAGAACAACAACTCCTTACCAGAGGAGGGTCACTTCTCTCAGAAGGAGAAGTATTGAGTGAGGTCACACCCTCCCAAAAGTAGCTGGTTCATAGTCTGGGAATGTTTCAGGACCCAAATTTGTCTCTGGTCTAGACCTAGACTGTCAACCAGACTGAGACAATGGAAAGGAATTCCTTTTATCAGCTTTGTGTAAGATGTTTAACTCCATTCCTTCCTGGAAGAAAGTGATATTTCCATTATGTACTGGTAATCTCCAGACTTGTTGCTGTTACACATGTCTATGTGAGGCAACTTTTGTGCTGATTTCTTGAAGAATTCAGAGAAATGACATTGTACTGCACTCACAGCAACTGGAACATGAAGTTCTGGTTATTCCTGTGTCCTGTGTAGCTTGTATCCTGGCTACTTGAAATAATGCCTCTTTCTATAAGTTCTCCCCCTACTCACACAGCTCCCTTGTTGATTTAACTGTTTTAAATATCTCTGCTTTTAAATCTGATTTTATGTCTTATTGTAAACTTCTGAGAAGCCTTGGTAGTCAATGATATACTAAGTAAAGGTCATATAAGTTAAATAAATAATAATAATAAAGCAACAACAAAAATAATATGATAAAAAAATGAAAATCTTAATTTCTCAGCAAGAACAGAATGGTTTTTTCTCCCCTGTATCATTTAGATTAGGAATAAGGAATACTTTTTTTCCTTTCCTTTCCTTTCCTTTCCTTTCCTTTCCTTTCCTTTCCTTTCCTTTCCTTTCCTTTCCTTTCCTTTCCTTTCCTTTCCTTTCCTTTCCTTTCCTCTCCTCTCCTCTCCTCTCCTCTCCTCTCCTCTCCTCTCCTCTCCTCTCCTCTCCTCTCCTCTCCTCTCCTCTCCTCGGACACTTGGGAAGTGGTGATGACATACCTGAATTTTCATCTTGTTTTTCTGTGAAGGCTTTTCGCAGGGAGTGGTGTACAGTTTTTTATAAAGTAAAATATGTATGTAAGGATTATTGGAGGCTTAATGAAGATATTTTATTTATTAAAAAAACCACTTATGCCACTTAGTTCTGACATTCTGCAACTGCATTTTGGCAGTGCAATCTGGGGTGGGGGGTTCAGGGCAACGAAATAAGACGAAATAAGGAGTGAGATATATCTCATGCAATGTTCGTGACAATTCGTGACAATTCGTGACAATGAAGTCACGAAGAGTCGGAAGCGACTGAACGAATAAACAACAACTCATGCAATGTAAGGCTAATCAGTTGCCCAGCCCTGATCTAAATATAACTTCTAAGATGACTTGTGGTATACTTCATATATATGTATATCAATTTTATGTGTTTACATATTTATTTACTCTAAGAACAGAAGGAATGGAATGTTTATAAAAGACCCTGAAGAACTCTTGTGGCATGCATATTTTTTGCTTTAGAATATTTTATTATAAAATAATATGGAAGCCTTTACACGGAGTGAGATATAAACCCTTTTAATACATTCTAAAAACATGCCACTTACCAAGTGGATGGTTCCGTCAGTAGGACAAGGCTAGAATCTAAAAGTTCTCAACAACAGATGCAGCAAAGGAAAAGTGTGTGGGGGAAGACCCTTCTGTCATAACTACAGTCCGCTTCAGGGATACAAAATTTAGGTGGGTAATAGAAAAGAAAGTGGAAGCAATGCCCATTACAGGAGCACACTTGAATGAGCAGTGCATTAGATACAACCTATTATTTTTCTTCTGATGTTGACATATAACCAATAACTGGATTTGACATGCTCTCTGTTTTCCAGTCTCCTAATCTGGGGTAGTTTGAATGGCACATACTTACTATGATAGAATAATGAATTTCCCTGGGCTCAACATATTTTGTGTTGTTTCTTGCATTTTATTTAGCTATTATATGGTAAATTTGTATATTTTCCCCAACACCATGCATGCATATACATCAGCTAGTTTGGTAAACCACTTCAGGAATCTGAAAAAGCAAGCTGTAGCTCATGAAAGCTTATGACCTAATAAATATATTCATCTTTAAAGTGCCATTGGACATTTGGCTGTTTTTGCTACTGCGGATGAGCATGATTACCTTATGAAATGCAGTAAAATACCTTTTGGTGGAAGCATGTAAGTTTAAAGGATGAGGGCAAAGAAACTGTTTGTGAGCAATAACAAACTATGAAGCTCACTTGGCACTGTAAATAAGGATGGATGTATTCCACTCCCTAGATAGTTTTTCCTTTTCATTTGTTATGTTTTCCCTCTACAGCTTGTCGTAATGAATTTATATGACTGGGAATGAAAAATAGGAATGTATAAACATTGTAAATAATTTTGATATCGTTTATTTAGGAACATGTCAACAATCTTGTGATGGAATTGGTAATTCATAAATATTTGAGACAAGGCCCTATAGCTCAATAGTGAAATGGAAGACTAGAATGCAGACAACCCCAGAAACAATATCTGCTAGCTTCACAAAAAGATTTTGGATTGGGTACTGGAAAAGCCTTCTGTTTAGAGCAGACACTATTAACCTACATAGGATACTATGACCTAAAATTTATATGCTGCTTCTTCTTCTTATAAAATTGAAGGAAGAGAAAATCTGCTGGGATCAATCCATCTAATTTATTACCTGCTTCCAGCAATGGTCAACTAAATGCCTTCAGAATACATATAAACAAGGCATGAAGGTAAGTATTGTATGGCTGGCATTCAAGGAATATGGTATTTCTAAACATGGATTTTCCACTTATTTGGAATAATATTTGAACACAAAAGCTGCCATCCCCAAATCTTAACCAATCCAATGCACACTTAGAGGTATCTGAAATAGGAGAAGTGCCTTGTAGAAAGATGGACATGTAGTGGCTACTTCTGTCTAACTTGACTCCAGGTTATGCTCCTGTCCCAAAAGTGCACTGCCCTGGTAACACCTGGAAAAGATGCTATATAACTACTTCTTCTACTAGCTTGTTAATAGTCTTTTTGTTGGACTGAAGTCATATCCCCGCCAGGTCAATAGCATGGCCCACATTTCTTGGATGCCTTTGTGGACAACATATGTGAATTCCCAAATCTTGCAAAGTACATGTATTTCATGACCTCATATCAATAAAAGCCAGTTTGTTCTAGTGGTTAAGGCAACAGGCTAGAAACCAGGAGACTGAGAGTTCTAGTCCCGCCTTAGGCATGAAAGCTGGCTGGGTGACCTTGGGCCAGTCACTCTCTCTCAGCCCAACTCACCTCACAGGGTTGTTGTTGTGGGGAAAATAGGAGGAGGAAGGAGTATTAGGTATGTTCGCCACCTTGAGTTATTTATAAAAATAATAAAGGCGGGATAAAAATCAAATAAATAAATAAAATTAAATAAATAAAATTAAATAAATAAATAAATAAATAAATAAAAAGAACACTTATTTGACTTTGAATTGCATCCAGAAGCCAAATGGATGCCAGTGCAATTCTCAGAGTAGAGGTGTTATGTATGTGCCACAAAGTGCACTGATAACGACTTGAATCGCTGCATTCTGGACCAGATGTAGCTTCTGAATCTTGTTCAAGGGCAAACCCATGTAGGGAGCATTGAAATAGTCCAATAGAGAGGTGATACCTTAGCTGTACAATTAGTTTCTTTTAAAGAGCTGACAGTTTTCCTCCCTATCTTGACCCAGCCATAGGTACTGCTGTGAGAAATATATCCCATCAGCATTTTTAACTGATTTATGTACTTTGGATCTCATTAACTGCTTGTAGAAAATATGCATTCTGTTAAAACTGTTTACAACAGGATGTCTATTCAGGTGAAATGTACACAAAATTGCCTCTTAATATTTGTGCTGATTTTGTATTGTTGATTAAATAGAACTGTTGAAGAAAAAAGTTTGAAGTGAACATCTGTTTGGAAAATTTAGAAACTGAGTGGAAGTAGAATATAGAGCTTTGATCATTCCTAGGCAGGTTAAGTTAAAATAGCATGATGAGATACTCAGCACTTGTCTCATGTATCTCTTAGGACAATGTAATAACCTGTCTGCAATTCCTCTGGTACAGTTTTTCGCAACTACTGCCGTTATTCTATTTTTATGTTCTTTTATCTGTATGCCATTCTCCTTGTTTTACCATGACTGTAAGCAGCCTTGAACGTATTATTTAAAATGAAAATGGTGGATATAAATATTTAATTGACAAAGACTGGTTGCTTAGAGTAACTAATAATACTTTAAGAATATTTTATGAGGACGTTCTGTAGAATAGGATGCTTCACAAAGCTACTTGAAATCCTTGCGTTAGAGGACTTCCAGGGAAGAAATGGTGAACTAGAAACAGCTCTGCTAAAAGCGGAGCTGACAACCATGGTGGAATGAAGAGCCAGTGAGTAGACCGGCTCTTCATAATTACTCTCCAGACAAGGAGAGGGCTTGAGATAGCTCACAAGTGCTCCAGGCAGTTGCTCCTCTTGAGGAGACCAGAAGACAGTGGTCTCCAGTGGGCTTAGAGCTCTGGGAGATGAGGGAATAGCCATCTTGCTCAAATCATAGTTGGCCCCTTCAAAAGGGCCCCGGGTTCACATACTTCCTTTTCTGATCACTTTCAGAAATTGCTTGTTAACTGCTTTTCCACTATTAGGAACCTTTGGATCAACAAATTTTACAGCACCGGGTAAGTTTTCTTCCATCCTTAGTGAAAGAAGTTTTAAATACAAGTTTAAGGACAAAAAATCTTTTGGAATAAACAGCAAAAGGTGATTAGAACTTTGATTATGGAAAGTTACAAATGGACTAAGGGTCCAAATGGATTTGAAATAAGATTTTGGAATTAATTATAAGAATCCTTCCCGTGAGAAAATGCTTTTGTTTTGAATTCTCTTTAAAAAAAACATGATAGAATGAGACTTTGAAGTTTGGACACTAAAGGGAACTAGAAGGAATTAAAGATTACTACTAAAGGAGAAGAACACTTAAATCTGACTAATACAAAATGAAACAAAATATTTTAACATTCAACATATTGAAGGATATTTTTGAACAATGGACCCAGAAGTTAATTTTAATAGTGTCTGCTTCTATAGATAGACTGTGTTTAAAAGATGTTATGAAAGAGGAACAAGTTTTACCTGACAAGATTGAGACTGAGTTGAAAGTGGATTTAAAAATGACAGGGTATAAGAATGACATGGAAAAAGATGATACACTGGACATACAAAAGAAACCAGCTGATGTCTTAATAATTAAAAGGGATATACAAACAACAAACTAAGAGAGTAACCTGGATAATTTTCCTATATTGGATTTACAAAAGAGGTTTGTTAAAGCTTTGAAGAATTTTGTGAGAAGGGACAAATAAAAAATGAAAAGAAATCAAGTTCTAGGACATTATTTGAAGGGACTAAAAATCAAGATGGTTAGAAGTAAAAGGAAGAAATATAAAGTTGGTTTATTTGATCAAGGTTAAAATAGATATGTTGTTATCTCTAGTAACCCTTAATGGACCTTTGCTGACATCAGGACTGAAATGATGAGGTTTTAAGGATTTGTTTATAGATAAGAGATGAGATATGGGAAGAAGAGATAATTTGTTATATTTTAAGAGAGGATGATAAGTTACTAAAACTGTTTATACATGTTGTGATGAAGGGGGAAGTCATTTCTTTATATATTTCTTTTATTTTTCTTTACTATATTATTATTATTTCTTTCTTTTCTATTTTTCATTCTTTTTTCTTTTCTGCACTTTCTTTTTTTTATATATAAATTTTATTAGTTTTTAAATTTACATAGATAAAAGTTTGAAACAGGAAAGAAAATGGAAATACAAATCAAAGAAAGAAAGAGAGTAAAAAAGTGTAGTAAAGCAAAAAGAAAAAAGATAAAGATGAAACATAGAAATTAGTCAACTTCCGATTTGTCTCTGGTCATAGTAATTTAACAATTTTATCTTACATGCTAGGTCTATATAAAACATTAAAAAACATTTCTTGTCTATTATATTAAAATATATATATTTTAATCTTCAAATCCCCATATAAGCTTTGCTCTTCCTGCATCTTGTAAATAGTCAGTTAATTTATTTATTTATTTATTTATCATACTTATATCACCGCCCATCTCCCCCTACAGAGGGGACTCTGGGCGGTTTACACAAAGTTGACAATTAAAACATATAAAAACATATAAAATATCGTAAATAAATATATATCAATATAAATTAATTAAATATATAAAACCCAAGAGGCTCTGATGTTAAGTTTAAAAGAACTCTACGGAGCAAGCCATCCCCAAGAGGAGCTATTACTCCTCCCATCCCAAGCGAGGTGGCAGAGCCAGGTCTTCAATTGTTTTCGGAAGGTCATCAGTGTGGGGGCTAGCCTCACCTCCAGGGGCAGAATATTCCAGAGGGCGGGTGTCACTGCAGAGAATGCCCGCTTCCTGGACCCCGTCAGATGGAATTCTCTTGTTGACGGGGTCCGTAGCAAGCCCTCTCTGCATGACCGAGTGGGGCGGGTCGATGTTCTGGGGACGAGGCGGTCCCTTAGGTAACCTGGTCCCATGCCATGTTAATGGTTTCCACTCTTTAAGAAAATAATAATTTGAATTTTCTTTTAATAAACATGTCAATTTATCATTCTCTGCCATATCCATCAATTTTAACATCCAATCTTGTATCGTAGGCAAGATCTGGTTTTTCCAATTTTGTGCATATATAAGTCTTGCCGCTGTAATCATGTATTGCATAATTCTTGTAAATTGCTTCCCAAGTTGTCCATCAATTATTCCCAACAAAAAAAATTCCGGTTTAAATGGAACTCGAATTTGTAATATGTTTTGCATCAATGAATGTATTTGAGTCCAAAATTTCTTTGCAGTCTTTTCTGCACTTTCTATTTTTTCTTTTTCTTTTTCTTTTAGTTTGTATTAGTTTTTATCTTTGTAATTGTAATTTTTAATAAAATTACTATTAAAAAAAAAGAGCAGACCCATGTAGTGCATATTGTTGTATCCTAAGCCTAGAAATGTACTCAGAGGTACTTAGTTGAAATGTTGTCTATTAAAGGATCTTACAGTTTTATGGTTAAGAAACTTTTGCTGAACATGTATTTCATGTTCCATATCAATCCTCATATTGTGCAGTAAATATTAATTGATGCATGATCTTTACTTCAAAGGGCATCGAACAAATGGACCATTTAAGAATTCATTCAAATAATTAGTATGTTGTTTTAAAGCATTGCTGACAGGGATATTATTCGCTGAAATATGAAAGTATATGGGAAACTTCTTAATAAACTGTGTATATATGGGAAAAAAAGAAAGAAAAATTCTCAAGGAGATATTGCATGACATGACCTGGTTTAGAAAGGTCTGGCCCAAGTACTTCCTTAATGAAATTTGCTATAAATAGATATTTACCATCAGATCAGCTTGCTTAAAATGTGTGTGTTTACGTGTGTGGAAATACACAAACGAGTCCAGCCAAACCATGTCTTGTGATATAGTCATCGTCATGCTGTTTATTCGTTCAGTCGTTTCCGACTCTTCGTGACTTCATGGACCAGTCCACGCCAGAGCTTTCTGTCGGCCGTCACCATCCCCAGCTCCCCAGTGGTTGAGTCCGTCACCTCCAGAATACCATCCATCCATCTTGCCCTTGGTTGGCCCCTCTTCCTTTTGCCTTCCACTTTCCCCAGCATCAGCTTCCTCTCCAGAGTATCCTGTCTTCTCATTATGTGGCCAAAGTACTTCAGTTTTGCCTTTAATATCATTCCCTCAAGTGAGCAGTCTGGCTTGATTTCCTGGAGTATGGACTGGTTTGATCTTCTTGCAGTCCAAGCCACTCTCAGAATTTTCCTCCAACACCACAGTTCAAAAGCATCTATCTTCCTTCGCTCAGCCTTCCTTATGGTCCAGCTCTCGCAGCCATAGGTTACTACAGGGAATACCATTGCTTTAACTATGCGGACCTTTGTTGTCAGTGTGATGTCTCTGCTCTTAACTATTTTATCAAGATTTGCCATTGCTCTCCTCCCAAGAAGTAGACGTCTTCTGATTTCCTGGCTGCAGTCAGCGTCTGCAGTAATCTTTGCGCCTAGAAATACAAAGTCTGTCACTGCCTCCACTTTTTCTCCCTCTATTTGCCAGTCATCAATCAAGCTCGTTGCCATAATCTTGGTTTTTTTGAGGTTTAGCTGCAACCCAGCTTTTGCACTTTCTTCTTTCACCTTCGTCATAAGGCTCCTCAACTCCTCCTCGCTTTCAGCCATCAAAGTGGTATCATCTGCATATCTGAGATTGTTAATGTTTCTTCCAGCGATTTTAACTCCAGCCTTGGATTCCTCAAGCCCAGCATGTCGCATGATGTGTTCTGCGTACAGGTTGAATAGGTAGGGTGAGAGTATACAACCCTGCCGTACTCCTTTCCCAATTTTAAACCAGTCCGTTGTTCCGTGCTCTGTTCTTACCGTTGCTACTTGGTCGTTATACAGATTCCTCAGGAGGCAGACAAGATGACTTGGTATCCCCATACCACCAAGAACTTGCCACAATTTGTTATGATCCACACAGTCATCGTCATAGGCTGACCATATTTCCTTGAGATAAAAACGGGACATTGGGATGGCAAAACAGGATGGGGTCTTATGTAATATTCCATATTCATGAAAAAGACAGGGGTCCCTGTCCCCTGGTCTGTGCGATTGGCTCCTGCCTGCAAACCCGCCCCCTGGTCCGTGCAATTGACTCCCGCCTGCATTCATTCATTGGCGATCACTTGTAGCCGAGTAAGATTGTATTCCAAGGGTAAAATTTTAACAGTAGATCCGTAAGTGGCTGTAAAGGCCAATTCTGGATCCGCACCCTGGCCCGTGCGATTGGCTCATGCCTGCAAATCCCGCCACCCAGTCCACATGCTGATAGGCGGGAGGGCTTCCTCTTCCGGACTGCCTCCAATCAGCAGCTCTGGCTCAGATCCTCCCTCCAGACCATTCCCGCTGGGTTTAAAAAACGGGACAAAATTGAGATTTTTATCAAAATGACGGGATGGTTGAAAAATGCAAAAAAAAAAAAAAAACACACGGGACTGTCCCGTTCAAAACGGGACATATGGTCACCCTTCATCATCACAAAAATTGTTCTCAGACTTTCAGTGCTGTAAGAAGTAAGCAAAGTCTATATGACAAAAATCTCCTGGTTCAGAAAAAAGGGCCAAAAAGAGACCTGAAGGAAAAACAGTGATGCTACTAAACACCACCACCAAAAAAGTAATGCTAATAATAATCACAAAAGAAGAGCTGCTACATCAGTGGTTATCATAAAAGCACACATTTAACAGGGGTCAACCCAGATCAATTAGAGCATTGCAGCTCATCATGATTAATACAGAAAAAAGGAGAGAAGATTTCTTACTCAGCTTAATATGCAGCCTTATCCACTCAAAAGACTATGCATCCAGCATTGTAATCACAAAAACATCTCCTTTGCCAAGCAGACAATAAGGACAACTCAGCTCTGAACAGACTAATTAGACTATCTGTTAAGAGAGAAAAAGGTATTGGCAGAAGTGTTGTTAACAGTCGATTCACATAAACAGAGCCCAACTTCATCCCATCTGAAGTGGCTTGTGGTGTGCAACGGAATGGATCAGCTCTCCCTTTCATGCACCATGACAAGTGATCAGGGATTTGCTATTTCTATTTTATTTCTTTAACATATTTCTATACAACTACATTCGAAATGACTCTCGGCAGCTTACAAAGAAAAATATTTATTTTTTATTTTTATTTTATTTTTATCCCGCCTTTTTATCCGGCCCAAGGTCACCCAGCCGGCTTTCATGCCTAAGGCGGGACTAGAACTCTCAGTCTCCTGGTTTCCCATTGGCTTCTTCCTAGGGCTGAGAGAGAGTGACTGGCCCAAGGTCACCCAGCCGGCTTTCATGCCTAAGGCGGGACTAGAACTCTCAGTCTCCTGGTTTCCCATTGGCTTCTTCCTAGGGCTGAGAGAGAGTGACTGGCCCAAGGTCACCCAGCCGGCTTTCATGCCTAAGGCGGGACTAGAACTCTCAGTCTCCTGGTTTCCCATTGGCTTCTTCCTAGGGCTGAGAGAGAGTGACTGGCCCAAGGTCACCCAGCCGGCTTTCATGCCTAAGGCGGGACTAGAACTCTCAGTCTCCTGGTTTCCCATTGGCTTCTTCCTAGGGCTGAGAGAGAGTGACTGGCCCAAGGTCACCCAGCTGGCTTTCATGCCTAAGGCGGGACTAGAACTCTCAGTCTCCTGGTTTCCCATTGGCTTCTTCCTAGGGCTGAGAGAGAGTGACTGGCCCAAGGTCACCCAGCCGGCTTTCATGCCTAAGGCGGGACTAGAACTCTCAGTCTCCTGGTTTCCCATTGGCTTCTTCCTAGGGCTGAGAGAGAGTGACTGGCCCAAGGTCACCCAGCCGGCTTTCATGCCTAAGGCGGGACTAGAACTCTCAGTCTCCTGGTTCCCCATTGGCTTCTTCCTAGGGCTGAGAGAGAGTGACTGGCCCAAGGTCACCCAGCCGGCTTTCATGCCTAAGGCGGGACTAGAACTCTCAGTCTCCTGGTTTCCCATTGGCTTCTTCCTAGGGCTGAGAGAGAGTGACTGGCCCAAGGTCACCCAGCCGGCTTTCATGCCTAAGGCGGGACTAGAACTCTCAGTCTCCTGGTTTCCCATTGGCTTCTTCCTAGGGCTGAGAGAGAGTGACTGGCCCAAGGTCACCCAGCCGGCTTTCATGCCTAAGGCAGGACTAGAACTCTCAGTCTCCTGGTTCCCCATTGGCTTCTTCCTGGGGCTGAGAGAGAGTGACTGGCCCAAGGTCACCCAGCCAGCTTTCATGCCTAAAGTGGGACTAGAACTCTGAGTCTACTGGTTTCTAGCCCAGCACCTTAACTTCTAGACAAAACTGGCTCTTATATTTTAAAACATCCCTAGTATAAAAATAAAAACACAACGACAAAACAACAGTATAACACTAATGACAAAAAAAGTTAAAATTAGAAGACAACATCAAATTAGAGGAAGCCTTCTGAAACAGCTCCGTCTTCAAAAGTTTCCAATATACCAACCAAGAGAGAGCTAGCCAGATGCCCGTGTGGAAGCTGTTCCACAGCATTAAAACTGCTACAGGCAGTTCCTCCTTGCTTCAGCTTCTCCTCCCATATCCCCTGAAAATGTGAGATTTGTAGCAGTTTCTCCCTGGTAGATCTGATCAGTCAGGCTGACGCTGACTGGAGCAGGTGGCCCTGCATAATAAATTATGATAACTTGATGCTGCATCGTTATTGGAAGTAGAGTTTGTGTATATATTGCTGGTCTATCCATAACAAGGAGGCATGGTGGCTCAGCGGGTAAGACGCCAGGCTTGTCGATCGGAAGATTGCAAGTTCGGAGGTTCGAATCCCTAGCCCTGCGTGCGGAATGAGCTCCCGCACTAGCTCCAGCTCTTGCCAACCTAGCAATTCGAAAGCATGCAAATGCAAGTAGATTAATAGGTACCACTTCGGTGGGTAGGTAACAGCGTTCCGCGCACGTCATGTGGCCACATGACTGTGAAAGCATCTTCGGACAATGCTGGCTCTTCGGCTAACAAATGGAGATGAGCACCGGCCCCTAGAGTCGGACACAACTGCACAAATGTGCGGGGGGAACCTTTACCTTTACCTTATCCATAACTGGTCCATCCATAATGTGTGTACAAAGGGTATTGGACATCCCAAGGACTGATACAAAACCATCCATGGACAGACTCATCGTAGGTCTGACTAGTATGACATGGATAAATTCGGATGATTGCTAGAAAAGGTTGTAACGGATATGTGTAGAAAATATGCCTGGAATAAAGTTAGAGAAGTGCAGATTAATTTTAAAATGTTCAGTTGAGTATCTGCTTTTGGGGACTAATTTCCAAATTGCTGGAATCCCCCTCCCCCCATTCTTTTTAATTTAAGAACATCAATTTAGGAAAGTGGGTTCGACTTTATTTAATGATAGTGCAAGTGTGTGGGAGAGTAGCAGTATAATATTTCTATTTACCTTTCAATGAAATGGTTAAACAGGGCCGGTCGGAAGAGTTTGCTGAGCATCTGCAGGACAAAATCGCTCAGATTCATTCCACGTTAAACTCTAAGTGTGAGGCACAATCTGGGGAGATGCCAGAGGTACATACTTACCCTGTTATCTGGGAACAGTTTGATCCTGTTGGGCCTGATGAAGTAGACAGGATCCTCCAGATTGTAAAGGCCACCACTTGTCATCTAGACCTGTGTCCCTCCTGGCTGGTAAAGTCAGCCCGAGAGGTCACATGTGGTTGGGTCCAGGCGATAATTAATACATCTTTGGGGGAGGGGTGTTTCTGATGGTCTTCAAGAAGGTGCTTGTGCACCCCCTCCTCAAGAAGCCTTCCCTGGACCCCACTGTTTTAAACAACTTTCGTCCTGTCTCCCACCTTCCCTATTTTGGAAAGGTGGTTGAGAAGGTGGTGGCGCTGCAACTCCAGAGGATTCTGGATGAAACAGATTATCTAGACCCCTTTCAGTCAGGTTTCAGGCCGGGATATGGGACAGAGACTGCACTGGTTGCGCTTATGGATGATCTCTGGCGGGAGCGAGATGGAGGGAGTGCATCCATTCTCGCTCTCTTGGATCTCTCTGCGGCTTTCGATACCGTTGACCATGGTATCCTTTTGGGACAGCTCAGGGAGTTCGGGGTGGCCGGCATTGTTTTACGCTGGTTCGCCTCCTTCCTCCGGGACCTTCCCAATCGGTGGTAATAGGAGAGGAGAGATCTGATCCTTGACACCTCTTGTGTGGGGTGCTGCAGGGTTTGGTTCTCTCTCCTCTCCTATTTAACATCTACATGCAGCCGCTGGGCAAGATCATCCGTCACCACGAGATGAGGTATCACCAGTATGCTGATGATACCCAGTTGTACATCTCCGTCCTGGGTGAAGTAAGTGTTGCAGACCCTTTCTCAGTGTCTGGAGGCTGTAGGGGCCTGGATGGGGCACAACAGGCTTCAGCTGAACCCTGGTAAGACAGAGTGGCTGTGTATTGATGGCCTCTCGATTTCCAGGAAGTTCTCATCTTTAACTCTGGATGGGGTGGCACTGCCCCATTCAGATTCAGTGCGAAACTTGGGGGTCCTCCTGGACTCACGACTCCTGCTCAAGGAGCAGGTGGCAGTCGTGGCCAGCAGGGCCTTTGCACAGCTTCGGGTTGTGCACCAGTTGTGTCCCTTCCTGGATCAGGAGGCCCTCTGAACAGTCACTCATGCCCTTGTCATCTCCCATATAGATTACTGCAATGCGCTCTACATGAGGCTACCCTTGAAGAGTATCTGAAGCTCCAGCTGGTCCAGTATGCGGCTGCGTGGGTAGTTCTGGGTGCTATAAGATCAGCACATGTAACACCGCTACTCCATGAGCTGCATTGGGTACCAGTTTGCTTCTGGGTCCAATTCAAGGTGTTGGTTATCACCTTTAAAGCCCTACATGGCATGAGACCAGGGTATCTGAGGGACCGTCTTATCCCAATCACATCCACCCGCACCACCCGATCATGCAGGGAGGGCATGCTTCGGATCCCATCACTAAAAGAATTCCATCTAGTGGGGTCCAGGAGGTGTGCCTTCTCTGCGATAGCACCCGCCCTGTGGAATAACTTGCCCCCTAAGGTGAGACAGGCACCCTCGCTCCTGGCCTTCAGGAAGTCTTTAAAGACCTGGTTCTGCTGCCTTGCCTGGAACAAAGGAAATAATAGTTCCTCCTGGGGGTGGTTAGCTTAGTAATATCCTCCTTTTAAGAACACACCATCTCTTGGATTTTTTTTATTTTTTATAGTAGATTTTAGATGTATAGGTTTTTAACTTTTTATAATGTGATTGTAAACCGCCCAGAGTCTACCATGGTGGAGATGGGCGGTGATAAATCCAAATAATAAATAAAATAATAAATTGCTTGTGCTCTCACAACAATATGGAACATTTAATGGGGAGGCTGCTCTATGGAATGATAGTCATGTAATATCATTTATCGCATGGATTTTTCAGGAAATGCTGAGAGAGAGGCAGCCAGCCTCCAAAAAGCCTTGTGAGCATGTGGGGCACTATAGTATAATAGTTTTAACAACTTTAAGTATGATATTTTAACAGCTTTTTTTAAGGAAAAGTTTTTGCACTTATTATATACTGAATGAAGTGAGTCCAGCCCCACCACCCCTCTCTTATGGATTTTTTAAAGGAAAACTAAATGCTAGCCAAAGTTTGCAATCACGAATATCCTGGAAACAAAGACATTCATTTCCAGAATAATCATTGGTAGAGTTTTATTATAGGTGTAAATAGCATTGAAATTCTCACTACTGGAAAACCATTTTGGTGGCATTTCATTAATAAACATGGCTTATGTACTCATTAGATGATTTTAGTTTTACTCTCTTTTGATTCAACTCACGCAATAAATTAACTGGGTTGGATAATCAGTTTTTCTAGTCTATATGTCATTTTCCCCAAATCTGAAGAAAATATAGCATGCTGAAGGAGATATTGAGAATTCTAGCACACCTGCAAAAATCCAATCCAAGTACCAAGCCTTCTTTTCTTCCTTGCAAATTCTATTTAATTTAATTTGCCCACTATTAATTGTTGCTATCTCCGCTCAGAGGAAAAAAAGTTGTTAATCTGGTAAATGATGATAAGAGACATAGAATTAATGATGGCACAAAGATTATTCTCTCTAATCCACTATGAAATTTTCTATCAAATTTCTTCCCCCAAACCAAATTGTTTCTTTGTAATGTACTCTTTTCCCTGACTTACTTTATATGTTCATTTATTTGACTGGATTTGTTAAAGCTGCCCATCTCCAAGAAGACTCTGGGCAGCTTACAATATGTCCAATACATGTGTTAAGAACACAATTTACTGGCCCAAGGAAGATAGGAATCATGGGAGATTCTCTTTTAGCAGTTTAGCCCTTTACAGAAGCTTCCCCTTGTCATAACTGCCCTCACCACTGATTCATCTGTGATGTCCCAATCAGGACCAACCCTGATCCAGCTATTTAAAATGGGGCTTTGCCTGTCTCCAAACTACACTACTTTCTGGGATGACCATCTTGTGTGATTTCAAGACAGTGATAACATTTCAGGTCCACTAATAGTCTGCTTGCTTATTTTCCCTCTAAACCAGCTCACAGTGGATTGATGGCAAACCTCGGGATTCAGCTTTTTATTCCTTTTTAGCTATTTATTTAATTCCCTAAAATAGTTAAGAGATTATTGCCCAGTCCAACCTGGCTTTAAAGAAAAGCAATCCATTGGTTGTAGATAGGTTCTCCAGTTTTTGATCCTTTAAATTTGCATCTAGGATACTGCACAATCTCTTATTTATATTATTAGTTGTATTAATTATATATTATAGGTCTTCTGTAAGTCACCTGGAGTCACCATTTGTGAGTTGGGCGACCTTATTTATTTGTTTAATAAATAAATAAATAATAAATTATTAGTTGTATTAGTTATATATTATATTAGTTCTAATATATTATTTATATTTATATTATTTACACTTATTGTTTATTATTGCTTATTGCTTATTGTTTATACTTATACTTCTTTATTATTTATCATTGGTGATCACTCGTAGCCGAGTAAGATTGTCTTCCAAAGGTAAAATTTTAACAGTGGATCCGTAAGTGGCTATAAAGGCCAATTCTGGATCCGCACAACCTCCCACAATGAGGGCATAGGTTTCCGGGTGGGAGATGGTCATGATGAGGGTTTGCCTGGCGTGCCTTCCCTTAGCTCTTTCCTCCCTTTCACCCTGTACTCGTGCTTCTTCAAAGTCCATAGCGCCATTAATAAAGGCTGACCTCCAATTGATTTATATTAGTTATACTTATTTATATTATGTTATACTTGAACTAACTTGTGGTATACGTGTCAGCTGAAGCTGCCTCTCAACACATACAGAAAGAAAAAAAAATCTCATTATACTGCTAGTCCTGTGAGTGCCAACTGGGAGAAAAAGTATTTATAAACACAAGTAATTGCTTCATACAAAACATCCCATCCACTAGGACATAAGTTTCAGTCATCTAGCATTATCCCTTAGCTACAGATAATTAGCCAAGATAATTAAAACATTCTGAATTTCCTTGGCTATTATTGACTATGAAGGCTTCAACTGGACACACATTGCAAGGATATACTTGAGCACCTGGAAGCAAAGCATCTATTGCAGTATGATGATAATCTATTCTGCAAATAAAAGAGAAGCTTCTGAGCTGTGCCTGAGAGCAAATTTTCTGTGAAGCTTGACTAATTTTAACTTGAGATGATTAGCCAAGCAAAACATTTTGAATACATTTTAGAAGGTGCATAATTCGAAACAACCAACATGAATATAATCATATGGTGAATCAGAATGTCTTGAATGATTGCGTTGTGAATATCAGACATAAGGAGTATAACATTTTAATACTTGTCTATCATTATATATTACTTGGGGCCTCTCTTGTAAATGAGATGTTTACCTAAATGATTTTATTCCCTCCTGGTAAAATGAAATAGATAAATAAACCAGATGCTTGTCATTCATTAAGATCAATGAGCACACTGAAACCATATTCCCAATCTGCTGCTATCGCTACATAGTACAACTCGGTATGTGCAAGCAAGAGAATTATTTATTTATTTATTTATTTATTTATTTATTATTGTATTTATACGCTGCCTATCCCCTCCCTAACGGAGGACTCTAGGCGGCTTACATACATCGTTATACATATACATCGTTATACAATTTCATTAAACCGCACGTCAAGGAAGGGGGTAAGGGAACCGACTCTTCTCTGGCTTCTGGACTACATGTCCCACGATGCCTTGCGTCGGAGCCGGCTGCTGACGTCCTGTAGATGTTATTACTTCGGGATCCGTCGTGACCGCCGCCATTCAAAGGATCTTCAGTTTCGGTGGAAGCTGACCCCCCGACAGGATGTCAGCAAATTTTCCCACTTAAGGTGGTACCCAATTTATCTACTTGCAAGCTTTCGAACTGTTGGGTCGACAGGAGCTGGGACTAGCAAGGAGAGCTCACCTCGTTGTTCAGGGATTCGAACTGCCGACCTTCCGACCAGCAGTCTACAGCTTCAGCGGTTTAACCCGCTGAGCCACCGCGTCCCCCTAATAATTATGGGCATGAAAAAAGATATTCTTATATCCAGTACATTAGATATCTCAAGTTCTTATGAAATTTTATTGTATGAGAAAGAACAAACATGAACATACAGAATCTTTTCAGTGGAAGGAAGAGTCCACTCCAGCCTCTTGAATGTAACAGAAAATATAGATGGTAAGCATAGCATAGATATTTTCCCCTAATATGTGTTTTTGCAGTCTATTTTCATTAGTATTATAAATGCATTTTTGTGTCATTGTTAGAGGAAATTAATTGCAAAATTCAGAAACCTGCAGATTGTATAGGCCTATATATTTTTGGACCTTAAAAATATTGAAATTTGGACTGAAGCATGAACAAAATAAATTTTTCCTCCATAACTAGACAATTAACAGAATGAGTATATTTAGTGCCATTGTGAATGTTGTAAATTAGGGAAGATCTAAAGGTCTCTCCCACCCTCCGCATTTTTAAAAGAGAGCATGAAAGATCATCAGGCTAATAGGAATGGATTTCCAACAAAGTCACTATTTTCCCCTTTTCCTCATAAAGTCATCATGTGTCATGCTCGTGATCCTTTAGCTATTAAAACAGAAACTCTTGACACAAGCCGTTAAGGATATGAAGAGTTCTTTATTAAAGCTAGTGATCCATTACATTTTAAAGACTCAAATGAAGGGAGTCGTGCAAACCAACAGTTTAAAATCTTCAGCCCCCCCCCCCCAAATCAGGGATCCGTGGTTTGACAGCCCCTCCCATCTTGTGAAATTTTTTAGGTCTTCCCAATCTCAAATCAACCAACACGATGATAGCGTTCTTTGATCTTTCTTTGGTGCTGAACTGTTTGATACCATACTCGAATCAGCATAACTTGAGGTCTTGCGAATATACCAAGACCCCATCACAAGCATTCTCACCTATTCTACAAGTCTGGCAAGTCTTTCCACTACAAAGCACTCCCCCCAACCCTGCAGGTATGCCCATTGATAGACTGGCAGGATGTCACCTCCTGTCTCCATGGCAGGATATCACATCCTGACATCATGTTTATTACCGTAATAGAATGAGAAAGATTCATCTCTGCAATCACAAAGCCCTTTTCATTTTCTTCGGAAAAACTGAAGATAAGCTATTCATAAATAATGGAATCCAAAGGGTGGGTATTCTTTTCCAGCTCCCAGGTGCCATTACAGATTCTCAAATTAAAGTCTGGGTACAAAAAACAAAACACCTTAATTTGTACAAGCTCTTGGGTGTGACCACCAACAATAATGTAAATTTGGTAAGATTTTGGCATATGTGTATGATATGTCAGAAATTGTTATTTTATTTGGGGAGAAGGATGGTGCTAAATAGGGATAGTATAGGGATAGCATCACTTAGTGGGATTTTCTGTGCGGTAGTTGTTGGACATTGATTTCATTAATAGTAGGAACAACAAATAGCAATGGAGCAGGAGAGAGGTCTGTTTTAAAGAGCACTGCAGATGGACCCCAATGAAAAAGTAGTTGCATTATGTTGTTCTTATGTGGGAAGGATATTGTGCAGGGGAATAATATTTTGTAAAATTATCAGAGCTTAACGTAAGGAGATGCCTTAGATTATGATGCTAAGAAAACTGTATAGAATTGTCCAGGCAGTTGCCAGGAGTCAAGACTGACTCGAAGGCACATACACACAAATGTAAGGAAAGTATGCAATTTGAAGATTAGTTAGTCATCCCAAACAGATTTCCTTTTTATTCCAATAGATTTTTGTGCTAAAATAATTAGAATTATTATTTTGTTATAATGTGTGCTGTACAAAGTAGTTTGTCAAGTCATAAACTCAGAAATCTAATTTGCAGATATTTTCAGGCATAGTTATTATAAAAAAGAGATTATATAATTGCAGAAAGTACAATCTAAAGTGGGCAAAATTATCCAAACACTCAAGGATCTAATTTTCTCAAAAAGGTGAGAGAAATTAGACTTTCATTATCTAGGAGAAATAAAAGCATATGGGGACAAGGCAAATTCACGTACTGTGGCATTTCTGTTCATTACAAGAGCAAAGAATAAAAATAGTAGCTTAATTATGTATATATTTTCTGCATATTACATTAATGCTGAAGAAGTTTTCCAAGTAATATTCCTTTGCACTTTTACCAAATATCTAAAAAATACTGTTGTTTTTTTTTAATTAAAATGTGTATTATTGTGCCTTCATTAAGAATACCAGTAAAGTATCAGAGCAAACCAGAAATGTTGTTTGGCTAGATAAAACCAGAGGAAACTACCTTAAACAGAGTAGCTTTGTTCACACTAACTGGCAATTACTCTTCAGAGTTAGAGAGTTTCCATTCTTTATGCAGAGAAGCCAGGTATTGAATTCAAGATCTTCTGTATGAAAAGCATCTGTTATACTTAGGGTGACCATACGTCCCGTTTTGAACGGGACAGTCCCGTTATTTTAGCATTTTTCAACCATCCCGTCGTTTTGATCAAAATCTCAATTTTGTCCCTTTTTTAAACCCGGCGGGAAGGAGGACAGGAAGACAGGAAGGAGGACTGGAGCCGGACTTGCCATTGGAGGCAGCCTGGAAGAGGCCCTATCAGCACGGCAACTGGAAGCCCAGTTGCCACGTGCGATCCCAGCAGCAGACACAGAACCACAGTCCAGGTTCCTGCCTCCTTACCTGATCCTGAGATTGTCTGCCCAGCAGTGGTGAGGCCAGGGAAAGCAGGCACGGGAAGGTTGTGGAAAGAGTTTGTGTGTGTGTGTGTGTGTGTGCGCGCATGCGCGGATTAGTTGCTCAGTGTAATCACACACACGCACCCCACACCCTCTTTCTCCAGCCTCCCTGCATCAGGTGCGGGTGCATTTGGTCATGGGGAGGCTGGAGAAAGAGGGTGTGTGGGGTGTGTGTGTGTGTGTGTGTGTGTGTGTGTGTGTGCATCTGATCGGGCTTGGCCGAGGGAGGAGAGTTGTTGGGCCGCCGAGCAGGAGAAGCAGGAGCCGGCCACCCTGGGGAGCTTCTGCGGGCAGCAAGGGGCGGAGTGGTTGACAACTCTCCTCCCTCAGCCAAGCCCAATCAGATGCACACACACACGCACCCCACACCCTCTTTCTCCAGCCTCCCTGCAACAGGTGCAGGTGCATTTGGTCATGGGGAGGCTGGAGAAAGAGGGTGTGGGGTGTGTGTGTGTGTGTGTGCGCGTGCATCTGAACGGGCTTGGCCAAGGGAGGAGAGTTGTTGGGCCGCCAAGCAGGAGAAGCTGGCTGCGCTCAGCTGCTTCAGCCACACCACTCCGCCCCTTGCTGCCCGCTGAAGCTCCCCAGGGTGGCCGCTCCTGCTTCTCCTGCTCGGCGGCCCGACAACTCTCCTCCCTCGGCCAAGCCCGATCAGATGCACACACACACACACTCACAGGACAGACTGCCCTGGCAGGAGCTGGCCATGCTGGGGAGCTTCAGCAGGTGGCGAGGGGCGGAGTGGTATGGCTGAAGCCTCCCAGCATGGCCGGCTCCTGCCGAGGGCAGTCTGTCCTGTGAGTGTGTGAGTGTGTGTGTGTGCATCTGATCGGGCTTGGCCAAGGGAGGAGAGTTGTCGCCTCCTGCCGCCAAGCAGGAGAAGCAGGAGCCGGCCACCCTGGGGAGCTTCAGGGGGAAGCAAGGGGCGGAGTGGTGTGGCTGAAGCAGCCGAGCGCAGCTGGCTCCTCCTGCTTCTCCTGCTCTGCGGCGGTGGCAGCAGCAGCGACTCTCCTCCCTCCCTCAGCCAAGCCCGAGGGGGATGGGGCAGTGGTGGGCCTCCATCCCCTCCATCCCCGCCCCTTGTTCCCCGGCCAATGACGGTGCGGTGTGCACAGTGTGTGTACTCTGGCCTCCCCCAAACACACCAGCTCTGCTGCACCATTTACTGCTAGAATAAAAAAAAACCTTTAAAAATCGGGAAAAAAAATTAAAATCCGAGCCAATCATGCTGATGGGGGTGGGGTTTGCAGGCGGGAGCCAATCGTGTGGGGTGGGGGCGAGGTTTGCAGGTGGGAGCCAATTGCGTGGACTGGGGGGCGGGGTTTGGAGGCCGGCATGGTGGCATAAGACCCTGTCCCGTTTTGCCATCCCAAAAGTCCCGTTTTCGTCTGAAGGAAATATGGTCAGCCTAGTTATACTTCCAAGCCCATTCAATTAAGTTGTGATTCTAGCTATGAAATCAGCACAAACGTGAACAAAAAGAAAATCTTTCTTCATAGCTCTGTCCTACTGTCCTGTCCAAAACTAAAATCCCTGCTGCAGTTAGTAAATTGTGGCAGTATGTAATCAACTAAATCAAGACATATCAAGAACGTAGAACACAGAACATAGAGCTGTTGAAGGTCAAATTATAGAAGTGAACCTGAATTGAAGCATGAAGAATAAAGATATCAGATCAAAACAAAAAAACAAAAACAAAGAGATGTTGAAGTTCAAAAGCACAATCAGACGAATAATCCAGTATTTTTAAAAGAACCAAAGAGTCAATATAATTTAATATGGGACAGTGAGGATAGTGACCACCAACCAATTGCAGTCAACTTTTATGGCAGTACTGATTTAAGCCTCCTGCCCTCTGAAGATGCTGGCCACAGATACTGGCGAAACGTTAGGAACCACAACTTCCAGAACACGGCCACACAGCCTGGAAGACCCACAACAACCATCCCAGGATTCCTCCATTCTACCGATGTTCACATTTATTTATTTATTATTTAAATTTGTATTACCGCCCATCTCCTCCAACCAGGGAACTCTGGGCGGTTCACAACAAACAAGTTAAAAATATAAAATTACAACAACAATATGCCAAAGATCCTTAATAGATATATCAACATCCTTTTGTATGCATATGACATGGTTCTGATGGCATACTCCAAAGTAGGCCTGAGAAGACTGATGGGGAAATTGCACCTCTAATTCTTTGAATATTAATAGGACTAAATCCAAAGTGGTGGTTTTGGGAAAAAGACAAGCCAAATACATTTGGATGGGGAGCCTATAGAACAAATAGACTCTTTCTCATATTTAGGGGTAGTTTTTACAGATACAGGGTCTTGGGTCAACCACTTCAAACAAAGTTCAATAAAGTCCACAGCAAGCTCTAAAATGTTAACTAAATTACTTAGTTATAACCACCAAAGCACTCTGCTCTCCATTTTGAAGGTCCACAAGGCAAAAATTGCATCAGTGCTAACATATGGCGCAGAGTTGTGGGAACTATCAAAGGCCCCCCTACTTGAACAAAATCAAGCACGCTTTTTAAGATCTGTTCTGGGGAGTGACAGGAATACACCTGCAGCAGCAGTAAGAGCTGAAACAGGTACCCACTCCATTTATAGTCTAACAGTAATTAAAGTCTTTAACTACTGGTGGAACCTGACAGACTATCAAAAATGTGCCTTGAAGAACAGATGGGTAGACTTCAATCCACCACATGGATCTTCTCCAAATCATCTCACAGCTTGGCTTCTCAACAAAGTATCTACTCTCAGCAGAAATCAGGCCAAGGCAACATTCAAACAAAGAGTCTTGGATGTTAACACCCAAAACGATATTGAAGTCACTTGCAAACACCAGGTCGTTGAAATGGCTGGCCAAGAATAAAATGTCTTTTCAAACAGAAAAATACCTGACAATGGGTTTGACTCAATTCCATAGGGCAGCCCTTACCAGAGCAAGATTTGAGCAGCTAGATTCTATGGTTAAATACGGATGATTCCACCAAGTGCCATATTCTGAGAGAACGTGTGTTTGTGGAGCACCAGAAATAGAAGACATTGCGCATGTCCTATTCATCTGGCAATTATATGCCCCAGCAAGCACTCAGTACTTATAGACACTACTTGACAGAACCATATATTGGGACTGTTACAAAAGATTATCTTATTTCCTTCAGGACACGAACACATATGTAGTCATTAGAACTGTTAAGTTTATAGTTAGGGCTGTCCAACTGAGAACACATTTTATAGAACACATTGAGGTTGCATGTAAAGGTGATGAATTCACCTAAACACATTCACCTAAACACAATATTCATCTTATTTTATGTCTCTGCATTCTATTTTATCTTATACTGTTTTATCTCATTCTGTTATCTTTACTTTATCTTACGTTACTATATTTTATTTATTTTATTATTTTATTTTATTTTATTTTATTTTATTTTATTATTTTATTTTATTATTTTATTTTATTTTATTTTATTTTATTTTATTTTATTTATTTTATTTTATTATTTATTTTATTTTATTTTATTTTATTTTATTATTTTATTTTATTTTATTTTTTTATTTTATTTTATTATTTATTTTATTTTATTTTATTTTATTTTATTTTATTTTATTTTATTATTTATTTTAATCTCACCTTTGTCTATATTATCTTATTTTACTGTATCTTACCTTATCTCATTTTATTGTATCTTATTGTGGCTAATGCCTATTGTTTTGATATGGTCAACTGAATAATCAATAAAGTTATACTACTACTACTACAATACAAATTGGAGCAAATTAACATTATCGTTTTGACTGTGCTCAAATTAGTGGCTTTATCATCCCAGTTCTCTGGGTTGTTCCCCCATTCCAACTGTTTCCCTGATAAAAGTAGCAGCAGTTAAGTGTTTTCAGTATGTTTTTTTTTAATTTCAACCATCTGAGATCCCTAACAATGCTTTTCTAAGCCTTGGAAAGCATCATTCTATGATTAGTATCTGCAAGGGAGGAAATAACAAGCTCACAAAACATTTGATTAATTTATTTTAATAATAAATGTTAGAGTCATAGTTTATTTCTTCTCCCAATATGGTTTCAGGAGGAAAAAAAACTCTCATTGACTAAAAATGTTTGAATCAGTCCCACGTGGGGATATTCCTAAGCTTTCTAAATTTCTGTCCATTGGTTACAAATTGCATTAGATCTCTCTCCCTCTCCTGTGATATCTATGGTGGCTTTCTACTGTTCTAAGCATTTCTAGAACCTGATTTGTAGGGCTCTGCAAAGATTCATTTTGCAGGTTCATTTGACATTAGTGTTGTATATCAAAATTCCTACATCATCCTTAAATATAACATCACATACACTGCAGTATATGCATCAAGCTATGAAGAGCAGTAATATAAATTGTTTTAAAACTAGAGATGAGCAAGTATTTGGCGAAAAGAAATATTATGAGGGCCAGCCTGTTAAATCAAAGGCAGTGCAGTGCAGTAAATGCCAAAGCACAGAGTCTTTCAGAGATTTACTGCAAAATTTCAAGGTAGCTCACTTTTTCTCTTTAAAGAAAATGAAATTATGACATGACACCATGCCAGATCTCATGAAGTGTTAGGATAAAGATGTGATAAATCGACATTTATAGGGGGAAGCCAATGAATCTGTTGTTCTTGATAGCCTTCAGTTATGTTAAAACCATGTCTAAAGCACAATACAGTTGAAACGGTTCTGCTATACAGTATATCATGGCTGAAGCATAGGAACACATTTCAACACTACATTCACTTTCAAAATACAGAATCTGTGAATCAATTTCATGAATTTGATTTTCAAGCAACCATATTTGTGTTACTCAATAACACTTTCTAAATTTCTGTCCATTGGTTACAAATTGCATTAGATCTCTCTCTCTCTCCTGTGATATCTATGGTGGCTTTCTACTGTTCTACGGTTCATTTGAAGAGGATTCAATCAAATCCCTCCTTTAGATTGTAGGTTCAAATCAAATTACCATATCAGTATGAAGTATCAAATCAAATCTAACATTTTCAGATTTATTTGGCAATTCAAAAAACTTTGGGGAATATGCAAATGTACTCTTTTCTGAATCCAAACGACTGGTTGAATTAAAACAGGGATTTGAATTAGGGTATTTGTATCTTCATTCGTAGGGGGCGCGATGGCTCAGTGGTTAAGACACCAGGCTTGTTGATAGGAAGGTCACAAGTTCGGCAGTTCAAGACCCTAGCCCCGCGTGACCGAGTGAGCTCCCGCACTCGCCCCAGCTCTTGCCAACCTAGCAATTCGAAAGCATGCAAATGCAAGTAGATTAATAGGTACCACTTCGGTTGGTAGGTAACAGCGTTCCGCGCGTGTCATGCCGGCCACATGACCGTGGAAGCGTCTTCGGGCAGTGCTGGCTCTTCGGCTAAGAAACGGAGATGAGCACCGCCCCCTAGAGTTGGACACGACTGTGCTGGGGAAAACCTTTACCTTTACTATCTTTATTTGTATGTAGAGTAAACATATTGGGGTGAATGAATTGGTGTTCAGTGGTTCAGTCCTGACCTCAGTATGTACACTGATCCTGCCCCAATTTCAATGCATTGCTGGAGCAGCTCAGTGCTGACTTACAATGGTTCCACTCATATCTGTAGGACCGTTACTAAATAATGTCGTTTGGGTTTTCTATTCAGCCCCATGATTTTTGTGTTGGCAGAGGTCCTGTACAATTCTAGTCTTTCCCTCCTTCTGTTTAATATCTATAGAAAGCCACCACCCCCCAAAAGGTATGAAGTATGCTGTCATCAGTTTGCTGTTACCATTCATCTTTTCCTTGCCTTTTCACCTGAATTAGCAGAGGCTGCGCAGTTCCTTCTTTGTTGCTTGGGGATACTGATGGATGAGATAAGGTCCAATAAACTGGAACCAAATACAAATAAGAAAAAGAAAAAGGTGTTATGAATAGACAGCTCTCAGAAATCCAGAAGTTAAAGAAAAGGTCTTCTCTGGATAAGATTGCACTCTCTCTGAAGGAATAGGTACATAATTTGAGGGATCTCCTTCATTTAAAACTATAGTACAAGTGGCCATAGTGACAAGAAGACAGTATGCTCAACCTTGACTAGTGTTCCAACTATGATCTTTCTTGGACCAGGTTATGTAGTGTTAGTGATCAAGAGTGTAATAATATCAGAATTAAATTACTACAATGTGCTGTATAAGTGGTTGCCTGTGAAAACATTATGGAAGCTACAAGTGGTGCAGAATGCAACTCTAGTTTGTTAAGTGAAGTGGTTAAATACATTCAATTTGTCCTTTAAGTGCTGTCTGGTTGCCAGTGAGCTGATGGACCCAATTCAGAGTGCTGACACTAATCTATAAAGTCCTGAACAGTTACAAGAATCTGTAGACTTGAAATACTTGAAAAATTGCCTTCACCAGTATTATGCAACCCATATACTAAGACAAATTAGGAAAATTCTGTTCCTGGTCCCATCTATAGATCTAAAATAGTTTAGTAGCTAGGAATAGAGATCTTTTGGTGGTGATATTCATATTAATAGTTGTGGTAATTTATTTTTTTAAATAGTAAATGATATGAATTGATGTATGATTAATGTTGTAGGTAACATTAACTCTCCTTCAAGCTGAGCTCGGCTCATGATAGTTTCATGGATATGCGTGTAGATTACTTGGCAGCCACACAAAAGTGCTTTCCCTTTGTGGTGTTCTGAAATCTGTTTTTTCAGGATGTTTTTTTAAACTTCTCCATCTTGTCTACAGGCCTAGTATTTCCATCCGAAAACTAACGAGGCCCAGCCCTGTATAGCTTCCTAACCTAAACAAGGTCAGCTGCCATCTGCTGAGACTTTTTTCGCATAACATTATTCAATTATGCAGCATTCCTTTCTTTTTTAAAATATAACCATTACTGAGGTAGAAAAAACACATGGATTTGATTTTGTTTTTGTTTTTTTGTACCAAAAATACTAACTAAAATCAGTTTGTTCTCCAAAACATCTCCTGACCTTGTTTTGTTGTTCAAACTGTTTTAAACTTGAACTTAATACTACATTTCTATAACCCATTTGAAAGAGGCCTGAAGTATTTTGTTCTTTCTATTTTCCTTTGATTGATTTAGACTCTCATTCAGTGTGATTGAAATTTGTACAAAAAGTTTCTCAATTAGCAGTGGCTGGAGCAATCATGATCCTATCAGACCTAGACCATGTATCGTGCACTTATTCTTAAATTGTGCTTTCAGCCTGAAATTTATAATGTTTCATTATAATCATCTGCTGGCTTCCAAGCTGCAATTCAGTTAGTCATGTTGATGAATTGTAAGATCACATGCTGATACTGCATGTCTTCCCCAGTCCTCTATGATCAATCCAAACTACGCTACTAATTTATCAAGAGGGCCATCTGGACTAAAGCCCTTATCCTAATTTCAAAAACTTTGTGAAATACTCAGATTTGTGAAAAAGTAATCTTTCTGTTGTACACAGAGAAAGCGAGAACAATATGGTATCAGAGCTCTAAAAAATGAGTTATCAGAAAGAATAATAGGCAATAGGATATCATAGAGAGAAAAAGAGGGAAGGGGGATGTCAGGAAGAGACCCACCAACTTTTAGCTTCTGGACCCACATATAATTTCAATTATTTGTTTATTCAATTTGAATGGCTACCCATCTCAACAAGTGAATCTGGGCGGCAAACAATCTTAAAATAAATTAAAAACAATTCCAATCACAAATATAAAAATTAAAATATACAGCAGTTGAGGAAGATATCACAATCAATAGTCGCTAGCACAGCCAGGAGATGGGACCCTTCACTCACTTGGGGCCCCAGGCCCAGGCACAGAACCAGGTCTTCAGGGCCTTATGAAAGGCCAGTAGGGCCATCATAACCTCTGGAGGGAGAATGTTCCATAGGGCAGGTGAGAACTTGGGCACAGAGAGAATCTTCTAGCTGTGCTCCTGTCCTCTGAAGATGCCAGCCACAGCCACTGGCGAAACGTTAGGAACCAAATCTGCCAGAACACGGCCACACAGCCCAGAAAACCCACAACAACCAATAGTAGTAAAGCTACTACTTTAGTATTGTTCATAACTAAAGAGGTTTGTTGTTTATTGGATTTCCTAGGAGAGGGAGGGGAAATGACCCATTAGTTTCTCTTGCTGGAGGCATGACACTACCAGGTTTTGTTCAGATTAAATTCAAGGAAGCTGGAGGGCCTGTTGATCTTGGGGAGACTAGTTTCTTGAACCCAGGACAGCATTTGCTTTATGTTTGTGGCTACAATTCCTTATAAATGGCTTCTAAAACATTTCCCTCAGGGTTGGCATACACAATTTCCACCAATTTAAGATCCACACAAGACCTTAAATAAAAGGGAGTGCTGCACCCCAAGCATGTTTGGAGCCAGGACCCATTTTGAGAGAAAGAACTCATGAATTTTAAAAGGTGATCAGTAAGTACTCCATTTTGACCCTTAAAATTCCTTCAAACCTCTACAAATGCAAAAAGGGTCCAAATGTTTGGCTCCACTCACTGTGGGAGGCCATAAAGGAATACTGTTTGGCCACATGTGGCCTCCAAACTGCACTTTGTTCAACCCTTCTCTATGGGAATATAGCCCTCAACAAATAAGACAGACCATCTTCTCCTTAAAACAAGTCCTTCATAATTTGGTCTCTGATTGAAGTCTAATGCTGCATTAGTTGATGAGTTAATCCATTGTAGTGGAAGTAAGACTTATATTATCACGTAACGTATCCAGAATGCAAAATACTGTAACTGGATTAATATATTCACAAGTCCAATGGCTGCTGGGTCTAGAGTTTAGTTTAGTTTAGTTTAGTTTAGTTTAGTTTAGTTTAGTTTAGTTTAGTTTAGTTTAGTTTAGTTTAACCTAAATCCACACAATCCACACAATTCAATATTAAAAATAATTTTAGTTTTCTCTTAGGAATTATTTGGAGCAGAACTGCAAAGGATCAGTACTACAAAAGGACTACAAGTTTTGATTAGCCCTAGATTTATATATTCATGTTTATTTTTAGTCAGAGTTCACTAGTTCCAATTATGACAGATTACATTTTGAAATGCATTATTCTTGAGGAGAAAATTATGCTGCTATCTCAAATAAGGATGCAAGGTATTGACATATAAGCAGGATATTCACATAATATCTGGAGTATCTGTGCTTGCAAGATATATTCATCCATTGTTTACTTAACCGTGGTTTACTTAATAACCCCAATTATCTGGCTTATTGTGTACATTGTGCACAGCCGTGGGTTATTATTATAACCCTTCTTAAACTGAGCAAATATAACAGAAAGACAATGGGAAAAAAACCCTCAGTTCTAGAAGTGTAAGAACATATGCATTTTGTTTCCCTTAAGGGAATTGGCCATTAAATGAAAAAAGGAAGAGAGAGAATAATATTGTGTCCCTTTCATGATGGGAAGCCACTTAATTGGTGCCAATGTTTTCTTTTTTCAGTGACAAATAAAGAATATGGTGCCTCAATCACAGCAAGTGGCCTGTGGCATGTATGTATTTAACTTCTATACAGTTTTTCTTCCCAGAGCATCCCAAGGCAGTTTACAAGAGAGAATTTTTTTAAAAAATAAAATAAAAATCAATTAAGATTAAAAACAATAAATATAAATAAACACAAATATTAAACAATAAATATTAATATTAAAACAAAGCTTATTAAACCACAACACTAAAACTGAAAATAACGGACAATCTAAAAAGCAATCTTCTCCAGAAGTAGCTTTTATCCTGGTATGTCTTCAAATATTTTCTGAGATAAGACAAACCAGGAGCCACCAAAATGTCCCTGGGGAGCAGGTTCCCATACTAAGGAGCTTTTATGGAGAAGACTCAAAGACTGGGAGATGAACCCACACTAACTTTAGATCATTTTCATCAATAAATAAATGAAAAAGTATAATGTTTTTGACTCATTTGTTTGAATGGGTTCTCTTTATCTAGTTCTAGGATTTGTGTGGAGAACAGATCATGTTTTAGGACAAATTTATGCAGAAATATTGAAAATTCAAAAGGGATCACAAACTTTTAAGCACCACTCTATATGTGTAAAATGTGTCAACATGATCAACTTGCAAAGCAATAACAGAGAAAATCACTTCAAACATTAATGTGATTCATTTGGTCTTTATGGCTTCTTCTGGTATCAGCATTTTTCTTCTATATGCATTTGAGTAATTTGGTGAGCCACAATATAATATAATATTATAAAGAGAAAATATACATTTTCCCAGAGGCATCTCATGAGAAGTCCAGTGCAAAAAACCAGTAACATTAGAGAGATTATAGACACATTATGAAGAAGGAATGCTTTACACTTTCCATTAATGAACTTGTTAGCTCATTCCAAAGTTGCAAAGTAGCTTTTCACAGATTTTCAGATTTCCTCACTCAGATAAACTTGGAAGGTTTGGCTACCATTTTTTAAGAGAAATAACAGGCAAATTTAGCACAACAATATTTTTAGGGAAAAATGGACAAGAGAATTACATTTTATTTGACAGCTACTGTCAGCATAGATACTAATCACTCTTCACTAGAAAGACATTTTTTCATTACTTTTAATTAGGTTATAATGTTTATGTGATATGGAACAAGTAAATAGTCATTCCTTCAGACTAAGATCAGTTAGTTTTCTCAAAAATGAAAGCATTACGTTTCTCATGTATAATTTCCTCTACCTCTAATCTGGCAAACAAATCTCCTAATTCAACAAACTCAGTATAAATGCTCATCTATTTGTTGAGACTTGATTTTAGTGTCACTAGTTTCCCCTATGAATAATTAAAGCCTCCTGAGCAAAGGATGTTTCTGGATTTCTTCATCTGATAGATAATATTATTCAACCTTTCTCTATGGTGGCCATGAAATGAAAGGCACACAAGCAGAAAATCCCTGGGTACTAAGCTTTTGTTGGTATATTATTCAAAAAGGGGAAGTCACAAGGCATCACATGCTCTCAGGTTAAAAGGTTAAAGGGAAGAAAGATCAGGCATCATGTGCTCTCAGGTTAAAAGGTTAAAAAAGTTAAAAAGGTCAGGCATTAGGTGATCCAGGTTAAATAAAGTATAAAAGAAGCTGCCTATCATTGTGTGATCTACTGCTGTTCCTGCCTTCTTCTTCTCTTTTCTGGTGTGTGGTGAAAGATTTGTAACACTTCCAGGGATCTGGAAGAGAACTGTAAATATTATCTGTTTGTATGAATATCTAATACAACTGCAACTAATTTACTGTAATGCCTCGCATCATTATTGGTCTCTAATGCCAATGCTTTCTGATACACTGCACATACAAGAAAACGCACACACCAACAGGTTATGGGCCCAGGAAGCACAGAGTGACCAGCTCAGCAGCTTGTTTGCATCTGAAGACAAGTAAACAAGGCAAGTTTTTTTTGTCTGGGGCTTCTAGCAGCTATCAGTTTGCAGAAAAGCTAAGCTGAGGTGATTTGTGAGGTGATTTGCGAAGAAAAGAGTCATGGCTACTTATCAGTCCTCAGGAATTCTGCTGGAACATCTGTCAGAAACAAACTACATAAACTGGAGTTTAAAAATGGAAATGTTCCTTCAGAGGGAAGATTTATGGACTCTGATAGGTGAACCAACTCCAGTGAATCCCAGCAATACATGGCTCAGACAGGATGAACGTGCCAGAGCGTCCATTGTTTTGGGAGTTGAAGACAATCAGCTAGTGAATGTGCATGGTTTGCAGTCTGCAAAACAACTTTGGGATGCACTGAGAGACTTGTATGTGAAAGCAACAGCAGAAAGTAAAGTTTCCCTGACTAGAAAACTTTATAAAGCTTTTTTATCAGAAGAGGGCAGTTTGCCTGAGCATTTGCACTCCATACAGCAGCTGTTTGTAGAATTGCAAGAGAGAGGTATGGAATTTACACCTCTGACAAAATCATACATTATTTTATCTTCACTGAATGAAATGTGGGATACGTTAATTTGCACCCTAGAAGCAATGCCCGAGGCTGACCTTACTCCTTTGTATGTTTCTGGATGGCTGCTTGCTGAGTGGGAGAAATGACAGGAACGGCACTTGTCTCCACCCATTTCTTCTGGTAAACTGCAACATGAAAAAGTGAGGGAAGGGAAGGGCAACGAGGCAGAAGCAACAGCTCTAGCCAGCCACCGATGTTTTAATTGTGGCTCAGCTGGACATTTACAGAAAAACTGATTTATTGCCCAAAGATCGAAAGACAGGAAAAAAGAACAAAATGGCAATGCGGAAGAAGGCTCTGCAAACAACCCATATTGCATAGGTTCATGAAAAATATGATTCTGATTTCTGGGTGTTAGATTCTGGTGCAAATTGCCACTTATAAAATTGTAAAAGTTCTTTTGTTTCACTGTCTAAAACTAATAGACAAAGTGTTTCTATGGCTGATGGGTCTACAATAGAAATCATGGGACAAGGTGAAACAACTTCTATGATGGTCTACTTTGTTATACATCTTTTTGTGAGTTCTGCTCCTGAATTGGACTTCACAACTTCAATTGAGTCCATTGTTCTTGACTGCATGGAAGAGTTTCAACTCTTGAACTAAGATGTTGCTAATCCCTGACCCTTTGCAACCCAGATGAAAGGCTAAAGCCTGATTTACAGCTTTATGAGCAAGTACTGTCGTAAGTGGGTTGCCTGATTTATGGTTAGCCTATTTACTTTCTGCTGGAGCCTTAGTCAAGCAGTGAAATTATAAGCTAATTTAACATTTTAACATTCCTTAGAAATTAACCATATATACATCAGTACATCCTAAAGGCATGGAGCTTTAAAGTGATGTTTATCAGGGGAATATAGCAGTTGCACCCAATGACAGCACAAGATAAAGCAAACTGTTTAGCAACACAACTCCATCCCCACGTTCATTCAGGATTTCAATATATGGAAAGGATGAGGTCTCCCTTATAGCTAAAACAAAGGACCAGGATTGGATTGCAGCATAAGAAGCGAGCAATAGATAGCATGTCACTCTTGTTATTGTAACTTCTCTGATAGTTGTGAGCTGCCCAGAGTCGCTGAGAGTTGGGTGGCATGCAAGTTTAATAAATTATCCTCCTCCTCCGCAGCCATTTCTCAAGTATCTTCATACCTAACATATGAAACTTACATTTATCACCACCCAGTAGCCAGAAGAACAATCCTCTTTAGTGGGTAATGGATCTAATAGTAATCAAATAAAATAGATGTTTTGCATTAAACTGAATGGGAGGGAAATAGTAGAGGATGGAAATTATTGCTTAACTATGTATTTTGACTAGCAGCCCTTCTAATCTTGCTAGATGAGACACAAGAGGAAATGCTAGATGAATGTATTAGTGCACTGCCAAAGTAGCATGAGTAAGAAACCTGTGGAATCATATCAAAAGTATACATGAGCATCCATAGGTTGTGGTAAAAAAAATCAAGATGGCAGCCACAATGGTGTAACATAAAAAAACAGGCAGAACTTCAACTGCACCTTCACAGCTGCCATCTTGACATTTTTCAACCATACTCTGCTGAACCCCCTGACACTATATTTTGGAAGACATTTCAATGTCCTTCCCTTTTCTTTTCTTTCAGCCAGGAAGTACAGCTTGGCAATGTTCCCTTACGTTAACATGTGAATTACATTGCAAATGGCTGTATGATGAGAGTTTAATATTCTTTCTGTTGCAGTCTTTAAAAAATAATAATAGGAGTTCTTATTTTCTTCCTCTATTGTAAGGACAATGTTGAGATATTAAAGTAGATCTCAAAGAACAACACCAACAAATTAAGACAAACAGTTATTTCTGAGATAAAATTAATCATCTAGTTAACATAAGCCAAATAAAACAAGATGGCAGTAGATATCTATCTTTGTATGGCATGTTCTGGAATAGTCTAGAGGTAACATTTATAACTTTCTTAACTAGAATTAAGTGAGCAGAGAGAACCAAGAGAGTGGGTTCTCCTTTTCCCAGCATGCCTGTGGCTAAGCATTCTGCAACCAAATGCCCTCCAGATGCACTGCAACTCCAAGTTTCTAAATTCCAGCATCAGAACTTCCATAATTCCACAGCTCAGTCCTACATGTTTTTCTGCCATTCGGAGAGACCTGAACATTTCCTGTGCCTTGGTTTTAATCATTTTTTAATGCAGTGTTCCTCAGCCTTGGCAACTTGAAGATGTGTGGACTGGGGAATTCTGGGACTTGAAGTCCACAGATCTTCAAGTTGCCAAGGTTGAGAAACACTGCTTTAATGTAACCCTGTGAGTATGTGTGAATGTATATATGTGTGATTTATTCAAGATTATCCTGAAATTATATTGCTGAGAATGTTGCAACAGTGAAATTCTACAGCTACAGATCCCTTTGTCACGTTAAAAATAACTAAGTGTCTGTTAATCAAATGTGACTGCTCTGTAAATTCTTCTGTGGGAATGTAACTTTTGACAGTAGGAACTTTAAATGTGGATCTTGTAACTGTTCACCTTTTAGTGGATCTCAGTGGAGAAATGAATTTTAAACAGAATTAATTTGCTGTAAATGTTGACATTTTTAGGAGCAGATATTTGACCGATTAATTAGCTCAGTCTCAGTTCACTGGATAGCTTTATCTCTATCAGGTTGTCTTAAAATAAACCAAAAATGTATTTCTAAAAAGACAATTAAAAAAAGAAGTCAAGCCTGAATTTTCTATTTATAGATGAAGTAGTTCTGAATTTGATTTTGTCCACCATTGAGATTGGAATTCTAAGAAATGGTTTAAATTATTGATCTGAATATTCCTAGGGCTTTTCCACTATTATTGCTATTTAAACCCTGAGAAGCAAGGCTGCCATTATTATCCCCACCAGAAACCACTGTAGAGTAATTTGTGTGTGAGCATGAAAATATTTTAGGAAGGATATATCTGTGCTGAGTCTTTATTAAAGTCAACAAGTTTTTAAAGTCATGTTGTGATTTCTCAAGAAAGGCACTCATGGTGCTACTCATCCTCTAAAGTAAAGATCAAGAGGCAGAATTTCCCAACAAATAATTCAGTATGAATGCTTGGGAAATTTGTTCCACCTGAATACTGAGTTCTAAACTACCTAGTTTTTCATCCAGTTGGAACTAATTCATTAGGAATTATCCATTGTTGTATGTTACTTTTCTAATTTAGCATTCATCATCATATAGATAAAGCTTTTTTACAGTGTTCACCTCTTTTAGTACATTCTCATATGAAGTGTACAAATGTACAAAAAATATGAGCTATCTTTTTTTTTTAAATTTAAAATTTATTTATTTTATTATTTAAAATATATATTAAACACATATAAACAATTATACATATACTTACAATGTATACAACATATTTACATTTCAGACATTTTCACATACAAAAAGGACAATAAAAAGAGAAGAAGCAAAAAAAAAGGGAGGAGAAAGGAAAGTAGAGAGAAAGGGAAAAAAAAGAAATAAATAACAACATATAAACTTTTAAAATACTTCCAGTTTTCTTCACAAAATTTTTTTTGTTTCATATTGATTTACATAGCTTTTCTTATTCCATTCCCCCCCTTTCCTTTTTTTTCCCTTTTCATACCTCCTTTTTATAATTATTTCATTATATTTCATAAGTTTCAATATCTTATTCATTTCAGATATTCTAATAAATTTGCTTTTCTCTTATTTTTTCTTTTACTTTTAATTTTATAAAATTAAGTTGATCATGTATTCCTTTTGTATATACTTTAGGAAGGGGTTCCATATCGATTCATAGTCCTCCAATTCTTCATCTTTCATTAAGTTTGTTAATCTGTCCATTTGAGTAATTTCCATTAGTTTTATGATCCATTCTTCTATTGTCGGAGTGCATTCTTGTTTCCAGTATTGTGCAAAAATGATTCTTGCTGCTGTTGTTAGATATAATAATAGTTTTTTGCTGCTATTGTTCATTTTCTTTTCCATTAATCCAAGTAAGTAGATTTCTGGGTTTTTTTCCATATTAGTTTCCAAAATTTTACAAATACACAGATGTATTTTGTCCCAGTATTTTTTTGTTTTTTTACAAGCCCACCATACATGATACATTGTACCCACTTTTGTTTTGCATTTCCAAAATAAATTTGAATTAATATGCTTCATTTTAAACAACTTCTCAGGAGACATGTACCACCTAAACATCATTTTGTATATATTTTCTTTTAGATTATTGCTCAATGTGAATTTAATATTTTTTGTCCATATATTTTGCCAATCTTCATAGCTAATTTCATGCCTTAAGTTTTCTTCCCATTTGATCATATAATTTTTTATTTTTATGTCATTGGTTTTTATTTCTAATAATTTTTTATATAATTTAGAAATCAAATGGTCGTTTTCGTTCCATAATATATTGTCCCATTTTTTTTCTCTTTTCTCAAATTTAAACATTTTTTTATCTAATTTAAATTGTTCTTTTATTTGAAAATATGTAAACCATTGACATATGGAACCCTCTTTTTCCAATTCTTCTCTTGTTTTCAATTCATAATTTTGTTCGTTAAATTTTAATAAATTTTGGTATCTCAACCATTTATTGTCACTTCTATTTTCTTGCGTGGCACATGCCTCCTGAGGCGACATCCACAATGATATAGTTGGTAATAAAGAATTTTTGTATTTGTTCCATATTTTTAATAATGATTTTCTTATAATATGGTTGCTAAATGCCTTATTAATTTTACTTTTGTTATACCACATGTATCCATGCCAACCGAATCGAATATCATGTCCTTCTAAGTTTAATAATTTTGTATCTTCCAATGTTATCCAGTCTTTTAGCCATACTAATCCACATGTTTCGTAGTATAATCTTAGATCTGGCAATCCCAATCCTCCTCTTTCTTTAGCATCTTGTAAATATTTTAATTTTATTCTGGTTTTTTTCCCTTGCCATATAAATTTTGCTAAGTCTTTTTGCCATTTTTGAAATGTTTGATCTATTATTACAATTGGTATCGTTTGGAACAAATACAAAATTCTTGGTAATATATTCATTTTAACAGTAGCTATTCTTCCCAATAAAGATAACTGTAGCGATTTCCATTTTTCTAGATCTTTTTTAATTTCCATCCATGTTGTATTATAGTTATTTTTAAATGTTGTTGTTTATTCGTTCAGTCGTTTCCGACTCTTTGTGACTTCATGGACCAGTCCACGCCAGAGCCCTCTGTCGGCCGTCACCATCCTCAGCTCCCCAATGGTTGAGTCTGTCACCTCCAGAATACCATCCATCCATCTTGCCCTTGGTCGGCCCCTCTTCCTTTTGCCTTCCACTTTCCCTAGCATCAGCTTCTTCTCCAGGGTATCCTGTCTTCTCATTATGTGGCCAAAGTACTTCAGTTTTGCCTTTAATATCATTCCCTCAAGTGAGCAGTCTGGCTTGATTTCCTGGAGTATGGACTGGTTTGATCTTCTTGCAGTCCAAGGCACTCTCAGAATTTTCCTCCAACACCACAGTTCAAAAGCATCTATCTTCCTTCGCTCAGCCTTCCTTATGGTCCAGCTCTCGCAGCCATAGGTTACTACAGGGAATACCATTGCTTTAACTATGCGGACCTTTGTTGTCAGTGTGATGTCTCTGCTCTTAACTATTTTATCAAGATTTGCCATTGCTCTCCTCCCAAGAAGTAGACGTCTTCTGATTTCCTGGCTGCAGTCTGCGTCTGCAGTAATCTTTGCGCCTAGAAATACAAAGTCTGTCACTGCCTCCACTTTTTCTCCCTCTATTAGCCAGTCATCAATCAAGCTCGTTGCCATAATCTTGGTTTTTTTTGAGGTTTAACTGCAACCCAGCTTTTGCACTTTCTTCTTTCACCTTCATCATAAGGCTCCTCAACTCCTCCTCGCTTTCAGCCATCAAAGTGGTATCATCTGCATATCTGAGATTGTTAATGTTTCTTCCAGCGATTTTAACTCCAGCCTTGGATTCCTCAAGCCCAGCATGTCGCATGATGTGTTCTGCGTACAGGTTGAATAGGTAGGGTGAGAGTATACAACCCTGCCGTACTCCTTTCCCAATCTTAAACCAGTCCGTTGTTCCGTGCTCTGTTCTTACCGTTACTACTTGGTCGTTATACAGATTCCTCAGGAGGCAGACAAGATGACTTGGTATCCCCATACCACCAAGAACTTGCCACAATTTGTTATGATCCACACAGTCAAAGGCTTTAGAATAGTCAATAAAACAGAAATAGATGTTTTTCTGAAATTCCCTGGCTTTCTCCATTATCCAGCGGATACTGGCAATTTGGTCTCTAGTTCCTCTGCCTTTTCTAAACCCAGCTTGTACATCTGGCAATTCTACCTTGCAAGATCTTGAGCATTACCTTACTGGCATGTGAATTAATGCCACTGTTCGATAGTTTGAACATTCTTTAGTGCTTCCCTTTTTTGGTATGGGGATATAAGTTGATTTTTTCCAATCTGATGGCCATTCTTGTGTTTTCCAAATTTGCTGGCATATGGCATGCATCACCTTGACAGCATCATCTTGCAAGATTTTAAACAGTTCAGCTGGGATACCATCGTCTCCTGCTGCCTTGTTATTAGCAATGCTTCTTAAGGCCCATTCAACCTCACTCTTCAGGATGTCTGGCTCTAACTCACTGACCACACCGTCAAAGCTATCTCCAATATTATTATCCTTCCTATACAGATCTTCCGTATATTCTTGCCACCTTTTCTTCATCTCTTCTGCTTCTGTTAGGTCCTTACCATCTTTGTTTTTGATCATACCCATTTTTGCCTGGAATTTACCTCCGATGTTTCTAATTTTCTGGAAGAGGTCTCTTGTCCTTCCTATTCTATTGTCTTCTTCCACTTCCGCACATTGCTTGTTTAAAAATAATTCCTTATCTCTTCTGGCTAATCTCTGGAATTCTGCATTTAACCGGGAATATCTCCCCCTATCACTGTTTCCTTTTGCTTTCCTTCTTTCTTGGGCTACTTCCAGTGTTTCAGCAGACAGCCATCTTGCCTTCTTGGTTTTCTTTTTCTTTGGGACGTTTTTTGTTGCCGCCTCCTGAACAATGTTGCAAACTTCTGTCCATAGTTCTTCTGGGACCCTATCTACTAAATCTAGTCCCTTAAATCTATTCTTCACCTCCACTGCATATTCCTTAGGAATATTAGTGAGCTCATATCTAACTGATCTGTGGGTCTTCCCTATTCTCTTTAGTCTGATTCTAAATTTTGCAATAAGAAGTTCGTGATCTGAACTACAGTCAGCTCCAGGTCTTGTTTTTACCGACTGTATAGATGTCCGCCACCTTTGGCTGCAAAGGATGTAGTCAATCTGATTTCAGTGTCGACCATCTGGTGAAGTCCATGTATAAAGTCATCTTTTAGGTTGTTGGAAGAGAGTGTTTGTTATGCACAGTGAGTTGTCTTGGCAAAATTCTATCAGCCTGTGTCCTGCTTCATTTTGTTCTCCCAGACCATGCTTGCCTGTAATTCCAGGTGTCGTCTGACTACCCACCTTAGCATTCCAGTCTCCTGTAATGAAAATAACATCTCTTTTTGGTGTATTATCTAGTAGGTGCTGCAGATCCTCATAGAACTGATCTACTTCTGCTTCTTCAGCATCTGTGGTTGGGGCGTATATTTGGATCACTGTGATGTTAAATGGCTTACCCTGAATTCGAATTGAGATCATTCTATCGTTTTTTGGATTGTATCCAAGCACTGCTTTAGCCACTTTATTATTAATTATGAAGGCTACTCCATTTCTTCTGTGGTCCTCTTGTCCACAGTAGTAGATCTGGTGGTCATCTGATGTGAAGTGGCCCATCCCAGTCCATTTCAGTTCACTGACACCTAAAATGTCTATATTTAATCTTGACATCTCACCAATAACCACATCCAATTTGCCCTGGCTCATAGATCTTACATTCCAGGTTCCTATGGTGTGTTGATCTTTAGAACATCGGATTCGTCGTTCACCACCAGCACCGTTGGCCGCTAGCCGTCCTTTCGGCTTTGAGCTAGCTGTGTCATCACGTCTGGGGCTAGTTGAACGTATCCTCTGTTCCTCCCCAGTAGCATTTTGACCATCTTCTGACCTGGGAGTCCCATCTTCCGATGGTATACCGACATATCTTTGGTTGTACTGATCCATTTAGTTTTCATGGCAAGAATACTGGGGTGGGTTGCCATTACCTTCCCCAGGGATCGTATTTAGTCTGACCTCTCTGCCACGACCTTCCCGTCTTGGGTGTCCCTTCACGGTTTAGCTCATGGTTTCATTGAGGTGCTCAAGCTCCAGCACCACGACAAGGTAACGATCTCCTTTGCTGGAGTTTTTATTTTTAAATAAATCTATATTTTTCGAAGTTATCTGTATTCCCAAGTATTTTATTTGTTTTACGTTTTGAAATCCTGTTTTTTGTTCTAGTTCAATTTGATCTTTCTTTGTCATATTTATATTTATCATTTTAGTTTTTTGTTTGTTTATTTTAAATCCTGCTAATTCACCATATTCTTGTATTTTTTGGTTTAATTTATCAATTGAATCTATAGGATTTTGCAGTGTTATGACCAAATCATCTGCAAACGCTTTTAGTTTATAAGTTTCTTTTTTAATTTTAATTCCTTTTAAGTTTTCATCTTTTCTGATTTCTTCCAATAGACATTCTAATACTAATATAAATAATAGTGGAGATAACGGACATCCCTGACGGGTGCCTTTTTCTATGTTACAGTCTTGTGTTTCTTCTTCATTAATTATAATTTTGGCTTTTTGTATTCTATATATAGCTTGTATTGCCTTTATAAATTTATCTCCAAAATTCCTGTATTCTAGAGTTTTGATTAAGAAATCCCAATTGATGTTGTCGAAAGCTTTCTCTGCATCTAAAAATAGTAGCATTATTGGTTTTTCGTTATGAATATGTGCGTATTCTACCAAATTTATAATTGTGCGTATATTTTCATTTATTTGTCTACTTGGAAGAAATCCGTTTTGGTCTTTGTTTATTAGTTCTTGCAAGATTTTCTTTAATCTTTCTGCTAGTATCATAGTAAATATTTTGTAATCATTATTTAATAGGGAAATCGGTCTGTAATTTTGACAGCCCGTAGGATCTTGGTTTTCTTTTTGGATTAGAGTAATTCTAGCTTCCATCCATGATTGCGGTATTTTGTTTCCTTCTAATATTAAGTTAAATAGATTTTTAAGTGGTATTATAATTTGTTCTTTGAATTGCTTATAATAGCCTGCAGATAGTCCATCTGTACCTGGAGTTTTTCCTGTTTTTAATTTTTTAATTGTGTCCTCTATTTCTTGCGTTGTAATCAAATTTTCTGTTATTTCTTTTTGTTCATTAGATAATTTTTTTTTAATTACATTTCTGAATATATTCTTCAATTTTTTCCGATGATATTTGTTGTTTTTTATATAGTTTTGTATAATAGGTATGAAAAGCTTTTTTAATTTCCTCATTGTGAATTAAATCCACATTATTTTCCTTTATTTTAGAAATTATTCTTTTTTCTCTTTCTTTTCTTAATTTATACGCCAGCCATCTGCCTGGCTTATTTGCTTGTTCAAAATTTCTTTGTTTTATATATTTCATTTTTTTATCAATATCTTCTGTCATGTAAATTTTTAGTTGTAATTGTAACACTTTAATTTGTTTTAGAATTTCCTCTTTTTTATTTTTGTTTTTATTCTGGAGTTCTTTTTCCTTAATTTGATCTAGAATTGTTTGTAATTTTCTTTGTGCTGATTTTCTTTGATAATTATTTAGGGATATAAAATGACCCCTCATAAAGGCTTTACTAACCTCCCACACCGTTTCTAATTTTACTTCTGTATTTAAATTCCATTGGAAAAATTCTTTCAATTTCTTTTTTAAATCTTTCAGATTTTCCTTATTTTTCAGGATATTTTCATTTAATCTCCACCTATAATTTCTTAAATTTATCTTCAGGATTATTTGTACTGGATTATGGTCAGATAATGTTTTTGGTAAAATTTTCACTTCTTTAATTTTATTTTCTAAGTTTTTTGATATCCATATCATATCGATTCTTGATAATGATTTGTGCCTATTGGAATAAAATGTATAGTCTCTAGTTGTTCTGTTTTGGCTTCTCCAAGCATCTACCAATGTTAAGTTGTTTATCATTTCAAAAAATTCTTTAGGTGGTTTACCTTGATACTTATTTGTTTGATTATTAGTTTCTCTATATATTTTTGGTGAGACTACTCCATTTAGGTCTCCCATCATAATCCAATTATTTTGAGTATATTCTACGAGGACATTTGATAAATCTTTGTAAAAAAATTTTTGGTTATTGTTTGGAGCATATATACCAATTACCAAAGTTTTAGAATTTTGATTTTCAATTTCGGCTATAATAAATCTTCCTATATCGTCTTTTTTTATTAATTTAGGTTTTAGATAGGATTTTATATATATAACTACTCCATTTTTTTTATTTTCATTCGCTGTTATAAATTCTATTCCTAATTTCTTATTTATTAAATAGTTTGTTTCTGTTTTTCTGATGTGAGTTTCTTGAAGGCATGTAATATCTGGTTTTGATTTATTTAATAATTGAAATATTCGTTTTCTTTTAATTGGAGAATTGGCTCCATTAATATTCCAAGTAATTGTTCTAAGCTCACTCATTTGCCAGTAGTGATGTAAACTCCTTTGTGTTAGATTCCTCTCCTTCTTTTTGACTTAATGTTTCTTCTTTCCTTCTTTGTTTCTGTTCCTTAGGGTTTGTTTGTTCTTTTTCAAATCTTTTTAAAAATTCTTTGGCTTTTAAGATTGAATTCAGTTTAGTTCTTTGTCCTTTAAAGGTTAAAGTGAGGCCTTCAGGTATTTCCCATCTGAAATCTATGTTATTTTTTCTCAGAATGTCTGTTAAGAATCTATATTCTTTTCTCTTTTTTAGTATTTTTGCTGGGATTTCCTTAAAAATAGTGACATCTTTTCCTTCAATCTCTATTTTTTTGTTATAAGATGCTTGAATTATCATATTTCTTGTTCTTTTTTTTGAGAATTCTATTAATAAGTCTCTGGGTTTTTTATACATTATCGCATATTTAGAGTTAATTCTATACATTTTTTCAATCTCTTCTTCTAGTCTGTCTTCCTCCCACTCTATTAAGTTTGCTAACATCTGTATAACAATTTCTCTTGTATTTTCATCCTTTTCTTCTATCACTCCTCTTAATCTAATACAGTATTCTTTTTCTTTACACTCTAACATAATTATTCGTTCCTCCTCTTTATCTATTCTCTCCTCACATTTTTCAGTTTGTTTCTTCACTCCATGAATTTCTTCTTTCAAATTTTTTTCTATTTCCCTTATTTTTTGTTCCAATCTCTTTTCTAAACCTTCTAATTTTTGTTCCAAAACACGTGTCACAGTTTGCGTTATTGTTTGAGTTGTTTTTGTTGTAAAATCTTCAAACAATGGCTTTAGCCATTCTCCCTCCCCTGTCTCTGAACCTCTTCTTGCTTGTGAGGACAGCATTCCTTGTCTTCTTGTAGTCATACTCATATATTTTTCCCTTTATCTTTTCCTTCTTTATATTTAATACCTTTATCTCTATTTGCTTTTACCTTATGGAGTATTACTTTTCTATTTCAAATTTTTCCCCCCCCATACAATCAGAAAAATTCAACTTCTTATATTTCTATATATTCTTATATATTCTTATATACCTCTTGTTAATTGCTTTTACTTATTATTAAACTACTTAACAAAATATGCTTAATTATCTACTTGTCTATTTATCTGCTTAACAATATAAGTTAAATACTCTAATTTATACAATTATAGTTAGCTTTATATAAATAAGAAGTTCATTTTGCAATTACAGTCTTGCAGGGAAAACAAAATGTCTTGTTAAATTATTAATTAAATCAGTCCCTTTCTTTTTAAGTTTTTACAAATAGGAACTATGAATCTTCTCACCAAACTGTCTCTCGCTTTTTTCTTCATTCTGAATCTTAGGCTTTTAGTCTTTCTTTTAGTACTTTCCCAGTCTTGTATCAGTGAGCGAAAGCGGCGTTTGTCTATTTCCAGACACTGCCACGCAGCTCCACTTTCACTTTCAGGCTTCCCGGCTTGTTCTTTTTCTCTGCGAGTCATTAAGAACACAAAACGCCGACAAACACTTGACTCGCTGCCTCCGAAGCCGCTGAAATTCTTTTTGTCAGAGAAGCCGATATCCCGCTTTCTCTGCCGTTGTTCGCTAGTATTTTATTTCGCGAAAACCGGCCTTAAGCTGCATGGATATTGTTTTTGCTATGTAGCTTCAATCAAGTTCTCCTAGCCGCCATTCGCTCCACCCCGGAAGTCTAAAAATATGAGTTATCTTGATGTGGTTGCAATTACAGCTGCAACAAAATCCTTTTCTGTTTTATCAATACATAATGCATTGGTAATTGCATTTCAGCTCTCACATTCCAGATATTGGTGCAATTGCACTTATTCCTAAATCAAGATTGGCAGCTTTGCTCAAACTAATAGGTACTCACCCTTACCATTAATAGAGAATGATGCCTGCGGCATGGGTCCACCTAAGGCTATACTTTTACCATCTTACTGAAAAGCATTATGTGAAATTCTTATCCAACTTACTAAAAAGTGTTTTGTGAGATCTTCAATTCACCAAAGTTATTATGGCCATTAGATATCAATATCTCTGGGCACATTTGATGACATCCTTGGCATATGAAAAATAGTGACTTGGAATGTAAGAGGAGTTAATGAATGTAAGAAAATGAAATAAAAATAGATATGTTCTTTGTCTGTGGAACTAAGTGAAAGGGGAAGGATGTAATAAATCTAAATGAAGGTAGCCTGATCTTGTGGAGTTCATGAAATGAAGAATAATGAAGGTGTAGAAAGTGTAGCTTAATTATGAAAGAAAAGACCAGAAAATATTGCAAAAAGTATGAATTGGTGTCATCTAGGTTGTTGTGAGTGCATATGAAAGTAGAAATCTATAGGATTGGTGAGAGCTGCATGCTCTACTAGCTACACCCTAGTAAATGATGATAATGGAATAATCAGCCATGAGTTTTGGGAAGAATTATGCAACATTCTGAATGAATGTCGATGAAGATTCTCAGTCATCCAGGTGGAATTGTCTGTAGGTTGAGTCATGGCAACTGGATTTCTTTCTTTTGGTTGAAAAGAAACCAAAAGAAAGAAATCCAGTTGCCATGACTCAACCTACAGACATTCTGAATGAATGTGACCTAGGGAAAAAGTTATTCTGATAGATGTTTGTTTCAAATATATGGTTTAAGCATTAGTATGTGTATGTTTGTGTATGTGTGTGTGTGTGTGTGTGTGTGTATACACACACACACACACACATACACACACACACACACACACATTAAACAAATGAATATAAAACTAAAGCAGATTGATTTTGTTGAAAGGTTGAGAAAATTAGTGAGGGATACATTCTGTGATCTTTTAAATGTGATACAGACCATTATTTCACAGTGTTAAGAGAGGAACTTGGGAGAAATAGATATGGAAGAAACGGAAAGAAGTTAGAATGAAAATAGAACAACTTATGAAAGAGAAAGCATGAATCTTGCCTAAAGAAAATTGAATATAGATTAACCTCCCAACAGTATTAATGGGCAACAGGCCTACAGTAAGAGAAGGTATGTGAAAGCTGCTTTGAACAAAATGAAAATAATTATGGTACAAAGTTTCAGAAGGGCATATGGAGTTACAATGACAGCAAATATGAAAAAAGATGCCTGATGGAATGATGAAGTGAAAGAGTCTGTGGATGAGTGACAAATGCATATAAGAGAAGGACTGGTGCAACAATTGATGAGAGAAAACTACTGTTTAATTTATATAGAGAGAGTGAAGATAGTTTGGATTTGAAAATTAATCTATCAAAGAGTAAGGTAATTGTCTTTGCTAGGGAAAATGGAATGAATGATTACACGTTTACACAAATGGTTGAAAACTAAAGCAAGGAGATGTGAATGTTATCATGGCAGAATGCTTGTTAAAGATGGGAAAATGGATGGAGAAATTTTATTTTACTACATGTTGGTAGTAAAGTGGTAAGTAATATGTGGTTGACTTGCAAGAATGAATGTTTGTTGAAATAAGTGAAAATGGCTGTGAGCAGCAGTGTGCTTATGCTTATTTTGTTATATGAACGTGATCTGTTAAATTCCCCTCAAATACTTCTGCAACCCTAGACTCCTGTGATAAAAGAAAAGTTAAATTCCACAGAGCAGCAACTCATGTGGAAATTTTATTCATCCATAAAGCTGATAAGTATCATGGGAGCTTATGAGGGGCAGGAGCACATGTGAAAAGAAAGCTTCAGTTCTTTCTTCCCAACAGCTACAAGTACATCTTAGTGTTGTTTAACCATTGCAGTGATGATAGAGAGCATTTCACGTTCCAGTTATATGTCAGGAAGTCTGCTGTAATAAAATACAAATATATCATTCCTGAAAACAAGAGTATATAAAGTTACTTTGTCTCAGTTTAATCCAAGTCAAGTGAGCTGATGTGAGGATCAGTTAGAGAACAATCCTAAAGTTCATGATAGATTGAAATCCTGCTGTAGAATTCATGGAAGTCCTGTTCAGATCTTCAGCTGAACTTGCGGAAATTTTAAATCAGGAACAGAATGGTGCCATAGACACAACCCCTACTTTATCTGACTGCTATGTATTCAGCTGAGAGGTCTGAAGCGGAACTGAACTTGCTTTGCATGATCCAAGACTAAACTAAAGTAGGGTCCCAGATTATGTGGAGAGATATACTCCCATTCAAATGAACATTGGTAGAGCTCCCATTCAGACCTCCAGCTGAACATGAATGTTGGAAAGAGTGAGGAATGGCATGTATATGCCACCCTTTCTCTAACCAGAGTGAACCTTCACACATTCAGGTGAAAAGGGTATGAGTAGGGGAAAAAGAATTGAAGAGCAACTCTCTGACCCAGAGATGGATAAATATTTGATGCTACGGACTGCAGGCTGCACTTTATGGTTTGTGCAAATTGAGAGCCTCACAGGATTTGAAAATGATGCAGAGTGGGTGGAGCAATGCCACACATGGATTTTTGCTTCTTTAAGCATGGATAGAAACTTTTTCATGAAAATACAATATTTTGGAAATTGTATTTTTACTTTTAATTTAAGCATTACACAAAAATATTCATATGATTATAATTTAAGGGCATTATTGTAGAATGTGCATGTATGCTCTGAAGCTAAGTGGATCTTTACCCAAGACAGTGTGATTTTATCTTCTCTAGAGTAAATCAATGCTTCAATCAAATAACCTTCATACAATATTTAATAGTTAGAAGGATACATACTGTATTATATCCAGGTTCTTTATGAGACTGAATTAATTTTTATTTGGTGTCCTTATCTTGAATCAGTGCTCCAAATATCAATAAGATGCAATATAAATAAACAGTCCATTATGTTTTAATATCCTTTTAAAAGCAGAATAGCTTTAATACTATTTTATGGGTCTTTAGGAGCTGATCACATGTATACAAATAACCTAATACCTAAGTGTTGTTAAAAATCAGGTAATATATTTCCATCTCTCTTGTCATGTAGGGGTCCAGGAGTTCAAAGGATTCAGTAACTTATCCGTCCATTTTTGATACTTTGTCCTTACTTTTTGAAATTATTACTGTGAATTAATCTACTGTATGGGAGCCAGTTTTGTGTAGTGGTTAAAGCATCAGGCTAGGGATCAGGAGACTGACTTCTAGTCCCGCTTTAGGCACAAAGCCAGCTGGGTGACCTTGGGCCAGTCACTCTCTCTGAGCCATAGGAAGAAGGCAATGGCAAACCACTTCTGAAAAACCTGCCAAGAAAACTGCAGGGACTTGTCCAGGCAGTCTCCAAGAATTGGACATGATTGAATGGATAAAAAAAAATCTACTGTAAAGTTAGTCTAATTTGAAATTACTAAATTGAGGCACTTACATAAAAGCTTTTTTCACCTTGTGGGAGGTACAGGTCCTGATCAAAAACTCTGGGTGTGCTCTGATTACCCAGAAGTTTCCATATGAATACACACACACCCCTTTATCCCCCTTTTATACACTTCACTTTGGAGTATAGTATATTGATTAATGACCAATCATTAAAGCTTTTTTTTTTAAATCACATTTCCTATAATTCAGGAATGAAAAATTTCTGAGGGGTTGAAGTCCAGCCTTCTATGTTTAAAGAGGACTCATCACATGGACACATCACCAGAAGGGGTACAGCTGAAACTTTTCCAGGTTTTTCTTTTTTTTGGCATCTGAGAAGCATATTAAAAGGCGTATTTTGACTTCAACTGGCTGGCCACATCTTCCACATGGAGAACAATTGGATCCCTAAAGTGGCCATGAGTTGGATCCCTCCTAATGCTAAATGACAATGAGGATGCCCTCAAATAACATGGTGAAGAACGCTGATACAAGACCTGAAGGCATTGCATATCACATGGAAAGACGCCGAAACAATCGCCCAAGAGCGGAAGAGCTGGAAAACCCTTACTGCCCAATATGCTACATAGCATAGACCCGGGAGAGAGAGATCTGGGAAGCAAGCTGCTTCCATTCCCACCTACAAGACCCCTCAAACCCTTCAATTTACACTGCCAATGTCTCACCATTTTGCTACCAAACTGTGACCACTGTCTCAGGGTACTGGTGGGTCACAAATGGGGTGCTAAGAGCCATAGGCAGTTTGCGTGCTTTGTGTTGCTCTCACGAAACTAATCAGTGAACTTTCCATAAAATAAATTTCAATAAAAACTGTTTCAAAAGTTCAGTTTTTCCTTATTTTCCACCCTAACCCTTGAATGTTATTATCTCCTTTTTACTGCACTAAAACCAGGCTATAATAAGAGAGATTTAAAAAGCATGTGGAATATTCTGGTAATAAATAATGTAAAAAGTATCTAGTTTTTTATAAACCCAGAAAACACGAGTTGCTCTTTTATCTGTTGTTGTTGTTAACTGGGGATAGACATGTTGAATCTGGAAGTCGGTATATTTTTACTACGTTAAAATCACCTACATCAGTACTGAGTTTTTTTTAATACTCCTTGTTGAGAAGCTTATGGTGCTTCTGAATCATTATTTCCTGTTACAAGAGAGATGCACAATCTTAAGATCAGAAGTAGCCCCTCAAAATGTTTAGCCTAGCTCCTGAGCCCTTCCAACTGTAATGTTGAATATGTCAAAAGGGGGAAATCGTTAAATACATGAGGAACAATCGTATTAAGTAATTCTGGTCAATTTAATTTGATTACGTATTAATGATATTAAATTAATTTTCATTGTAGCATTGGCCACACCCACTGTTTTGCCCTGACCTCTCTCACTCAAAGGCCAAGTGTAGCCTGCTGCTTGAAATAAGTATGCATCCTTGTCCAGTTTATAGCTCTTCCTGCAATGGAAGAATGGAAAATAACTTGCTGACCTCGTGACTATCCTGTATCAATGTCATTTTAAAAGACAAAGACAAATATAAAGACAAATACTTGATTTTAGCCCAGCAAAGATTCCCACTGTTTTGGGGGTAGTCATTTATATTTTTATGCCAAAAAGAAGTTGTTTGGGTTGAAGCACAGTCACATTTCTTCTGGGCAAATACCTCCCTAGATCTTTGCTTTGACCTAAGCCTTGGCTATCTCTGAGATAAATATTTTTTTTGCAAAAGTTTCATACTCTTTTCTAAGAAAATGTAGTGAATTCAGTAAGATAAGGAGAAGAGAAGTATATGCCAAACAATGCAATATTTATTAAAGTAGTGAAACAAATAAAAATAGCAGGCAAAAGTTATAAATGTATATCCCAGAGCTAGCTAATGAATCAAGTCTTTACAATAAAAGTTATACTTTAGGCATACATGGAGATTACTCAGAATGCAAAGTACAACAAAAGATAAATCTACAACATTGTCCATATATACAGTATGTATTCTCCAAACTGAATGCATAACAAGCTATCCTTAGTTCATATTGGTAACTTGAGCTACATAATTGTTTCCAATCAGATAATACCATATATATTGGGGTGGGGGGACGCAGTTTGCCAATAAGCATTCTTCATGTAAAGGTCAACCCTTCCAAGCATCCTTAGACTTATTCCCTGCTTGCTTGTGGTTAAACATAATTCAGTTGCAGCTTCATGCCTAATTCCTCTTTCTTTGATGCTGCAGTTACTCATCGCTATTTCTTCCGGCTAGTGACAGTTGTAACTATTTACCTCTGTCTGAGTAATAGGGACAAAACTTTTTTCAGAGAAGCATTTGAGCACATATTTCTACAGTATGTGGTTTCCTTGGGGGATCTTTTTAAAATCTTTTGCCAGAATATGTTCCATCTGAGGTTTGGTTGCTTACTTTCTTGTATCTATGGACACATTTCAACACAGTCAGGAGGGATGGTTTTCTTATACCACAACAAAGAGTAAAGGAAAGGCTGTTGGGCTCTTGCTTCTGTGATGTTTTCTCAGCAAGAAAGGAAATGACAAGAAGAAGCAAAGCATTTTAGCAGAGCCCATGAATTTTGAAGTAAAAATGGGATGGCTCCTTTTTATTAAAAAAAGAAGGAGCAGAGAGAGGCAAAGGCCACCCTCCTCCCCTATACTTACTTCTGCTTTGATCTGCAGAGTTTTCTTCTCTGTTTGGCTCAAAAAATCAGTATTTCAAAGGAGTTTTGAAAAAAAGAAACCAGCAACAGTGATAACAGAGGTATCCAGTTGCATTTGGCAGGAGAAATTTGGAAGGGGGGAGAAACAGAAAGAGTATGATAGGGCTGTGTAAAACATTTGAGCAAAGTCCTTTGCAATGTGTGAGAATGCAATCAAAGCACTTCTCATGATTAGAGTTGTAATGCTTTGCAAGGCTTGGGTAGCTACTTCAGAAGTTGGTCTTGGTTGTCTCCATATAAATGTGGATGAGAAGTGGCATCTTTTCCTTTAGAGGACCTGAAGCTCGAAAGTTGGAAACAGGGGCATCAGCAGGATTGGATGAAAATAGCATCATGCTGTTGCAGCATAAGCTCCAAGCCTTTCATACCTGTGCATGATGTTACAATGCATGAGCAAAAGTGGCAGAGGTTGGGTTATGATGATGTGACACTGCTTTCATCATTTGTCCCCCCTTAGTCCTCCCTGCAGATGCCTCTCTCAAGGAGATGCCCAGGTGCTGGAATTCATGAGCAGCTCCTGTACTCCATTAAAAGAGGCACATTGTGGTTGGAAGGTGAGAGGAGGAGCCAGCAGAGGGCTTCAGGCCTGTCCAGATAATTGCCCACCTGCACATCTGTGCCATGGACCTTTCATTTCATTTTGAATAAAAACTCCTTTCATTTCATTTTGAATAATGGTAATGGTAATGGTAATGGTAATGGTAATAGTAATAGTAATAGTAATAGTAATAGTAATAGTAATAGTAATAAAGCTGCTGGGTTTGACAGTGTAGCACCAACAGCCAAACTTCTGGAAAGGTCCTGAGAAGTTCATGAAGAGCACTCTCAGAACTTGTGACTGCACATCCAGAATGAGGATGCATCATTGAAGGTGCTGATTTTAAAATGTTATCTAAAAGAATGTTTTAACTTTTGTTAAGAAGAGAGGGAGGGAGGGAGGGAGGAAAAGCCAATTCTATACAGTATATCTCAAAGCAACACATTCACAAATGCCTTATTCAAAAGCATTTTCTAGGTTATTTTGGGGGAAGGAGGATAATGATAAGAGGGCAGGTTGGGGGGCAACCATTTCAGTGCATTCCTAATTAACTCTATATAAATAATTAAACAGAAATAAATCTGATCCATGTAAGGCAACCATTTTGAAAACAAACATTTTCTATGAGCAGAAATTATATTCTGTGCTCATAAGAGAAATTATTTGTTGTTGGCAGACAGTCAGCAGTTAGAAATGCAAACAGGGATTCTTGGATATATCTGAGCACTTGTGATAAGACTCACTGTAACTGTGAAGTTTCCAGATAGATCCCAGACAATAAATCTTGGGCATTTCCAAACTGAATTAGACAGAAGGAGAAGAAGAGAAGGAGGAGGATCTTTCTATGTCCCAAAACCCAGCAACCTAACTTTTCTAAGCCAAATGTTTCCCTTTGATATTCATGTTTAATGATAGCTTCAGCTGGCATATTTTGATTTGTAATGTTGTGAGTAGACAAGAAATGAAAGTAATTGCTTGGCCACTTTCCTCTGGCTACATAATTTTATATCTGCCTTCTCCACTGAAAAAAGAAATGGCAGCATATCATACTGACTGCTTTAACTTTCAGTCTAGCAAAAAAGTGTTTTCATGTTCTTCATCAACGAGACGTATGTAAATTCTTTTGCCAACATTATTGCAAATAAAGATGTCACTTCTAGAATTACCTTGAAAAAGCTCACTTTTTTCATCTCATAATAAATTTAAATGATAAGATTAATATTAGCAAAAGTGCAATGCAGGCATAGACACCAATGTCACAAGAACAACTAAAATATATATGTTTGCAGGGGGTGGGACAGTATTTAACTTCATCCCATAGATGAAGCACTCAATTTAATCTAATTCTAGGAAAAAGCAAACTAGCAGAGAAACCTGAAAACTGAAACCAGAACAATTGTGCAAGATCACATTTGAGCAAACCAATATTTAAAAAAACAACAACTGGTCCCTCAGTCCCTTTTTTGGTCCCAAGTTTCTTGAAAAATAATAAAAAATGATGAATCCCTACTGAAATACAGGTTATTCCTAGTATATAAAATATACCTTTTTAATCAATGAGTTCATTAATATATATTAAATACTTAGATAAATGGTCAGCTAGCCAGCCTCCATACACCTTGTCAGAAGTTACTAATAACTCAAGAAAAAAGCCTAATTCAAGCATTTAAATAATGGAAGGCACGCCTAATTAAAAGCCATTTATATAATTCTCTGTGTCTTTATGACAGATGATTTAATGCCGAGATAATGCATGGCCTATGCCAGCACCTAACCAGGCAGGGGCTGATGGGAGCTGCAGTCCAAATGGAGGCTGGCTGATCAATTCTGTTCCTGAAAAATTAAACATTTTTATTAGCTCATCTGCCAGATTCATCTTCCAATTATTATTTGTTGTTTTAGAAACAACTTTTGTGAGTTCTAACCCACACACTTGGGTTAATCAATTGGTGAAGGGTGGGATCTGCTCCACTCCAAGAATCATAATTTCCAGCAGATATGTTAAAAAGTGGAAGAAAGCATTAACACAATGGGAGAAATAAAATGCAGAGTAACTGTGTTTGCTTTGGGAGAATATATTGCAATTTCTTCTCTTTACCATCCATACCTTTCCAAAAAAATGTATGTTTTGAAAGAAAATCTATACAAATAAATTGCAGTGGAGTATGTTTCAGCCACTGGCACAGTAATCTATGAGCTCTACTGATGGCAAACGGATACAAAATAACCCTGATCCGGTACTGTACTGTGCTTAAGGCAATAAAAATGGAAATACATTTGCAGTGTTTCTACACACTACCACCACTCAGCTGCTCCATGGAGCCCCTTCCTCCTGCTGGCAAATTCTTCTTCCTACATGATTCTTTAACTTGACCTGCCAATGTTGCATTTCTTGGTAGCAAGAGTAAATAGAGATGTAGGCAATTAATTAATTAATTAATTAATTAATTTCTCCAAGAAAGAGAACAATTAAAAGATAGAAAGTTTGCTTTGTATAGAGTCCAAAAATCAGGTAAGTGCAGCTATAATGTACTTTCCTTATGAGCCACAAAGATCTCAGAATAGTTAAATCCTTTCAGTTGCTTCTTTCAAACCCCATGGCTCTTTATCTGTGCTTCCCACAGTATTTCCTGAACTCACATGGCCTTTGCTACCAAAACTGAATTACCATCTTTAACCTTCAGGAAAAGCAGAATAACCTCAGACCTCTTTCTAAAGTTTCACTGCTCAGCTGCCAATTTACTCTCAATCTTCTGAATCTACCCCAGCCTAACAAGGGATTAATTTTTTCAGGGACATGGCCAATTTAGAAAAACTCTACACCACAATAATGTAACTATTTACAACCTACGTATTTTTCCCCATGTTCAAACTATTTGGCTGACAGATCTTAGGTTCGGGTATTCCCCAGTATCAGAAATTTAAAAAGCTTGGACTTCCGGTGGGGAATATGGCCGACTGAACTGCCTTGTCCACGAGCTACATGTGGACAGAACTGACAACGTGGTTTTTTTTCGGGCTCAGGGTTTTACCTGAAGCTCAGAGCTTTTTCATGGGCTAAGAAAAAGCTTAGAATTATCCCATTTCGTCCTCCAAAACATCGCCTTGCAGCCTGAGAATCGCAAAAAGCGAAGACCTGGTAAGAGACGACAGGAGGCTGTGGAAGCCATCATTTCCAGCCCACGTTTGTAGCCTTAGGTCGAGGGACCTTAGGTCGAGCCCCCCCATTTCTAAATCACTCAATTTATATTTTTAAGTTTTCTTACCCTAAGAGAGGCTTTCTACAACAAGAAAAAGCGGATTCTCTTGGTGCCTATCATTATTTCTGGATTAACTTTGAAAAACATTTTTTTAGTCTTTGGCTTACTTCCCATCTAATTTTAAGGTGGACTGACAATAATTAATCATCTCCCCATTACTATTTTTGTATTTAATTTGAAGGACTTAACTTTTTTCTATATGGGATGAAGTTAAATACTGTCCCACCCCCTGCAAACATATATATTTTAGTTGTTCTTGTGACATTGGTGTATATGCTTGCATTGCACTTTTGCTAATATTAATGTTGAATTTGCTGTTTTGACTTTTTATTTTTCTGTTCACTCTCTGTAGCTGCTGGTTAGCACATTTTTTCTTTGTCAATTTCACTTAATAACTTCACAAGCCTTTCATTATATCATTAGCTCCTATCTGTGTTAGTCAAGTATCCAAGGGAAGCCATAATCTACTGCCTGAATTATGGACGACCTTAAGGAAATCTTCGCAGAGTTCCGTGCTGGGCTCCGTTCTGATTTCAAATAGGTTTTCTATGACACTCGCCAAGCCATTATGCATGATATTCAGGATATTGCAGAAAATATCACTGCTAAAATGTGTCAACTGGCTGAAGACGTTCTGTGGGGGGGAGGAAGAAGTTTATCAAGAGGGGGACTTTTTTCCTGACAGGGAGAATGGTCTCTTTGAAGAAATGCCAGATGACGAACATACTTTGGTAAAGAAGGAGATAAAGTTTGACTTGCAAGATACTGATAAGGCTGTTTTCCTGAAAAATTGTTTTGAGAATGAAGCTGTGTTGTGTGGGAGGTTCTCTACTGAGCAGCTTGCTTTTCTAAGGGGGGCAGTTGGATTGTTTAATGTTTTTACGAAAAATGCCTTATGTGTAATATGGAGACAAGTAAATGTCCTGGTATATTTCGATGTAGGATAAGAGATTAAGAATATGTATTTGGCTTGTATGATTCCATTTTTCTTTAATGATTTAAAGTTTGTTTAATCTTTTAAGATTTATAAGATATAAGAATAAGTGTTTGGTTTTAGGTTTAATAGGGTTAAGATTGTTATAGCACTATTAAGTATAAAAGTAGATAATTTAAATGTTTTTATAATTTGATTTTTATTATAGTGGCCGGGAATATCTAGAATAGTGGTAGGAAGGAAATACTTAAATAAATGGATTCCTTTTGGGAGGGGGGGAAGTTGATTTAGAGGTTTATATATTTGTTTATTTTTCTTTATATATAAGGGGAGGGAGCAATTGTTTTTGGTGATTTTTATAATGTGCCTATGGAATGATTTATAGAAATAATATGATCTTGGTTAGATTTAGAGTAAGGGGTTAACTATGGAAATTGCTGTAGATTCTTGTTGTTGAAAGTCGGAAGTCATCTTGTAATTTCTTAAAAATATCTTTTTTCATTTTCTGTTTTTCCTCTTTTTTGTAGTTTTTTGTTTTTTGTAGTTTTTATCTTTACTTTAAACCTAATTAAATTCTTATTAAAAAAAAAAGAAATTTAAAAAGCTTTACCAGAACATGTACCCAATTGTTTGTGCTACAGGCATTTCACTTTTGCTACATTTAAAATGTGAAGCAAGAAAATCATGTTGATCATTCATCCTTTAAATGTTAAATGAATGTGCTAATCATTCTGGAAAACAAATAATTGAATAGGAAGTAGCATGTGAAAATAAAGAAGTAATTACATCCCAAACCATTTAATGAGATCTAAAATATAATGAATTATGTGCCTGGGTACTAAAGACATAATTAATATGTATCACAAAAATATACCTTATTTAAATTGCTTTTACCACTGAAAATAAATTATGTTAGAAAATAAAGGGTGAGCAAAGTGTATAATGTGATTTAGAAAACCACTTATTTCATAAAAAGAAGAAAATAATGTGGATTTAACTCATAATTAGATTTAACTGTACAGTATAAACATAGAATACTTTTAAGCAACCACGGTTTGTTTGTTTATGAAATGTAATCTCACATTTTTTCATAAAAAACAGAGTCATTGAAGTAATTGCAGTTTACAAATGACAAGAAGTATAAAAGCAACACCTAATTTTTAAAATACATTTATAAAATTCTAAAAGTAATAATAATAAAAAGTGGCAGGAAACATCAAAATGCAAAGAACCAAAAGAACACTCTGAAAAACTTAAGCAACAGAACCTTGTTTTTTGTTTGTTTGTTTGTTTTAAACTTTCATTTGCTGTTAAAATACAGATTTTATTTGGAGCATGGAGTTCCTGCCACCAAGAAGCTTTTTCAGTCATGAATATAAAGGGATCTTCACATAGCAATTGGCTCCAGCGGCTGATCTGCTATAGCCTGATTCATAGGAGGGGAGATGGTCCTTTACGTAGCCTGCTTTCAAACTATTTCTAGAACATCAACTGACAATTTGCAATTGTAGCTGGGAATGAACTTGTAGCCAGTACAGTTGATACTGTAACCCAGTCCCAAGCCATGAAGGGGTTTAAAGGTGACTACCAGCAGCAGGGGGTGTGGTGGCTCAGCGGGTAACACGCCAGAAGCTGGTCCAGAAGGATAACATGATCAATGGTATTGAAAACTGCTGAGAGGTCAAGAAGAGCAAGGATGCCTGTGTATCACTGTAAATAAAGTTGTTTCAATAACGCTTCCATGTCGGCCTTAGTCGGAACAGGGCATATTATCTCCGGCCACACTTCCCCACTGGGAAGGAAGGAAGTATTATTGTCCTTATTGTTACTTTCCATCCTGCCTGGTCTCTGCCTTGCCAACCCCCACAGCCAAGGAGCCATGGATCAGCAGCTTTCATTGGAGAATGCACAGCTATCACAACAGGTCGCCCAACTCAGCCGACAAAACAACCAATTGTTGTCAGGTCACCCATTTGAGTATGCAATTGGCCCAGCTGCAAGGACAACAGGCTGCGGCTGTTCCGGTTGTCAGCCAGTGAACCAAATGCCCTGTCCAAGTGCCGGAGAAGTTTGATGGGACTCTTGCCAAGTTCCCGGCTTTCTTTGCACAAAGCCAGCTGTACCAGAGCCTCCGCCCAGAGGAGTTCCCAGCAAACCGGCACAAGGTGGGCTTCGTGGCCAGTCTACTGTCGGGCCCCGCTGCACAATGGGTCTTGCCGCTGATCATTCAACAAGACTCGCTCCTAGACGATTTTGGCAGGTTTTGCGACCAACTCCGGGCAATGTATATGGATCCAGTTAAGGCCCAAGCCACCTGTAGGCATATTAAGGGGTTGTGACAGGGGGCCAGATCGGTGGCTGAATATATCAGCGAATTCAGATTGCTGGCGCAAGACCTAGAGTGGAATGAACCTGCCCTGCTAGACCAGTTCCAGGATGGACTGTCCTCAGAGCTCCTGGATGAGCTAGCCAGGACTGAGTGCCCTAAAACCCTCCAGGATCTGACCCAGCTTTGCCTTCAGATTGACGGGTGACTGCAGCCATTCCTGATGGTCCCCCAAACACATTAGCATGCGCTGGGTGGCAGTGGTCACAGGCCCGGAACGGAGGCTCCTCCCTCAAAGAAGAATTAACCACCGCACAAACCCAATCACACATCTCCTTCCAGGCACCCTTTACCAGCCAAAAGGGGCATGGATCTACTACAGAGGTGGCCAAACTAACAGCTGCAAGAACCCTGTCCACTTCCTTGGGCTTGACAGGATCGAACTCTTCCCAGATAACCTTGCAAGCCTTAGCCCTCATAGCCATCACTGGCTCTGCTTCAAGGCTGGAGTCCAACGCAGAGTGAATCCAAGCAACTTTATCTGTCATATGCCTAGCGTATTCCTTACAGTGGCCCTGTAAGTAAACCTTGGAATCACTCCCTCCAAGGTCAGGGTTACCTAAAATAGGGCCATCAGTCGGCTGCAATAAGGGCCGAGAAATAGTTATGTTTCTCCGCCCTTACCTCCATGAGGTAGGCTCTAACAGCAGCTCTAGCCCATGTTCAATCGGGTTTGCTCCTTATCATCTGCCAGTGGTGCTCTAGGCGTCTCTTCACCTGCTTCATCTCCCATAGCTCTTCCATGAACCACAAAGAGTTCCAGGATCCATGGGTAATGAGAGACTGCTCAGGCCCAATCCAATCCAAAGCCTCTGTTGCCTTCCCATTCCAGGCGGCCACCAGGGCTTCTGTCAGACTGTGCAGCAGACCTTCCAGAACAATCCCAAGCTCCCTCTGGAACCCAACTGGGTTCATTAGCTCTTCTAGCTCCTTTTTCTATCCACTCTTACCATGGCAAGGGCAGTTGGACTAAATCCCCAAAACAAGGCCGCCTGCATAAATAAACTGGAAATACATCTGGTACTGCTCTCACTCTCTCAGCAGCACATAAGGCAGAAGAGATGCAACAATTCTTCTGAGACCTGATGTTCCTGCTGTCTTTCTGTAAGTACTGTGATGATGACGACGACTACTGCTATTTTCCTACTGCTTTTTCCCTTCTTCTATAAACAAGCAATAGAGGCTCCTCCTGATAGAATGCCAGAGGCAAAAGCCCTCTGAGTTTTGCCTTTCGGATCACCCCAGAGGCTCACACCTCCAGCATACAAGATGCTTTACATTACCTGGACAAGGTGAAAGAAGTTTAGATTCAAAAGAACATCTAGGCCAGAGTTAAGTTTTGGGACAAATATTGTCAGGGAGATAACTGGTGGAGAAGGAGGGAGCCCCCTCCTTCTCCACCAGTTATCTCCCTGACAAATATACTCTACTTTAGCTATTGGAGAAAAACCATCTTTTTGTTATTTTTAGCAGCAACAGCTTCTCAGTGATGAAACAGCCAGAGGCAAAATGTCATTCTCTTCAGCAGTCCAGGTTTCATATTGTTGAGGAGATATCACACTTCTACAATCCCAAAGATTCCTGTTATCAGATCTAAATGTTTTCAAATGATTCTCTCTTATAAGCTACCATGCAGAATATATTATCTAGGGGTACACAACCATATCTGCTTTCAACAAAATGAATCCATAGCATACTGATTTGATCTTTGCTGTTTGCTTGCAGCAGATATAGATTTGCTTTCCACTTTCAACACTCGAAAAGATAAATGATCAACAAAGCAAAACAAAACACCCCACACATACTGTATCTATTTACTGTTGAGTTGCCTCTGTAAAAGTCCCAATAGGCTCTCTAATCCACTGGATATATTTTTAAGCTTAAAAATCATCATAGTTAATGTCATTTGTATTTATTGTGATTTAATAACTATATAACTAGTATTGTCCAAAGAAGAGCTTGTAATCAGAGAAAAGGATTATGTTAATATTGAACTAGCAATTATAGAAAACACTAACATGAAAGAATGAACTCCTGATCTATTTCTTTTTATTAGTGTACCCATTAAAAGGAAGCTGTAAGAGATAGAAAGGCATGGAAAGCATTGATCCACAAAGTGACCGAGAGTCGGACACAACTGAACGGATAGACAGACAGACCCATTAAAAATTATTCAGGACAAATTGCTCACAATTATTTGCATTTTCATTGTGAAGTGAACCACATTGTAATGTTGGAAAAGATGGATATGCATGCAATGTGCTCAGTAAGCCACTTATATCATATGCCAATTCATGCATCTGCCATTGAAAGTTCCAAATTGTTCTGTGAATTATCCTGAAAATGTTCATCAATGATATTGTTTGGCAGTTATTAAGGGTTCCTCTGATTGCTGATTAGCATGCTAACTATCCTGTTTATTTTACACAAAATTTCAATGGGTGTGATTCATAATTAAGACCAACAGATTTGTATAATAACATAGGGATCCTACCTCCCATTTGATAGCTGAAACCCCTTTTTCTAGTAATCAACTTCTATTGTGAAAAGCATATGGCTAAGTTAGATTTAAGGATGCTTCTTCCATAGAATAATACTAACTCTAGATCAACCTTGGAGGCATCTGAGATGGTGAAGAATTGCATAGCTGCTGAAAACAAGCTTTATGTGTGTACCAGCTTGGAGATTAAGGTCAATTTGTTCCACCATTATTCCAGCAACTTGGCGATTGACCAAAGTCCTCTTTCTCATTCTCTGAGCAGGTACCCAAGAGCTCATTGAAGGAGAGAGCGATTGCAGTCTCAGCTTATTCATATGAATGACCCATTTATCTTTTCTAGTTTTACCTAATGCATTAATAGCACTACCTGATAGGCATATTAGAGGTGCTCTGTCACGAGCTAGAATAGCTCCATATGCCATTTTTAAATATTTTTTTTAATTTTAAATAAGGTTATATTAAAATCTCCCTTTCAATTGCTCAAAAAGTTGCTTTCTCTACAAAATGAAGCTTCTGGTTTTCTGGCTTGTACTTGGGATACTTGAGAATTTATTTTGAACTTCTCCTGGTTTATTTTTAAAGCTTACTGATACTATACTTGATCTTAGCCAGAAAGCCAAGAAGCTTACTTGACTGGTGGTGGTGGCAAAGGTGTTGCTCTTTCCTATTATATGTCTTTCTCTTACTCTGAAGTTGCCTATACTCTCCAGTATGAAAAATCACTCATCCAATGAGTTCCCTAATGATTAAATCCCTCTGGGATTTAACTAAGCAGAGAAAGCAGAGAAGCTACAGAGTCTTGGAGACAGAACTGTGCAATAAAAGGTACAATATTCATGAGTGCCCCTTAGCTACCTTGTAACTAAGGGCAATGCCTTTGAAGGGATTTTGAAAGCAAATTCTCTTTCATCAAACTGAATGAGAATTGGGGGAAAGGATCGGGAGAAATTTTCAGCATTTGAAATACTGACAAAGCTATGTCAGTTTTTCAAAGCAATCTGCTAATTATGGGGAAGGTCGGCAATGAAGCTATGGGGAGTTTCATTTGAGGACTTCTAACAGCCTTCAAACATGCCTTTATATCTAATCTTGTCAGACTCAACTTGACAAGACTGAATGGCTATGGTTGTTTGGGCCCCCTAGGTCTGGGACTTTTTCATCTTTGGTCTTGAATGGGGCTGCTCTTCCCTAGTCAAGACAGGTGTGCAATTTGGGGGTCCTGCTGGAATTGCTGCTCAAAGAGCAGGTGGCAGCTGTGGCCAGGAGGGCCTTTGCACAGGTCCACCTTGTGTGCCAGTTGCACCCTTTCCTAAGGCAATAGCCAATTAAAGAAGCTCATTCCCCATGGAAGAAGTGAGGCTAGAGGGGACAAGCATGAAGAATTCAGAATAAAAAGTGTCATAATAAGTTCTTGCTTCTTTGAAAGTCACTCCCATGGTCCTAAGAAATGTCATGCTTTTGCTGGAGGTAATGATGATGATGTAGATTAGAATGTCAGAAGCAATAGGGAGGAAAAGAAACTGGAACTGACAACAAGTTGACACAAGACATACCGCGATTCTCTCTGTAGAAATCCATATCATGTTAAGTAAAAATATGACAACAGACATATCCACAGGCCCATTTCATCACTTCATCAGAATGCAAGAAACATGCTAATCCCATTATGAAGGTGACCAAAAGAAATTGAAGGGGCTGGAGGAGAATGAACACTATCATTTAGAAAACTAATATATTTTGGAACCAATGGAAAACAACACAAAAGCAATATGGGGCCACAATCATGGTTTTCAGTGGCTGGGTTTGTGTGACACACTGAATTAGCTAACCACATTCTTAAGCTTGCATGATTATGGTGCAATGTGTTGTGAGAACTCAGAAAATTGTGCTAACTGAAATCCAAGGTTAAATTAGCCACTGATAGGCATACAATACAAACATAGCCATTGTGTGTCTTTTACCTGGTTTCAATTTCACTTGGGATGGAAAGCCAGATAAGCCAGATAAACTAATGGGACCGAGTAAAAAAATTCTGCACTTATTTGTATTCTACAACCACCCAGTTTTCCAAAACTTAAATGAGTTCCTAGTTTTGTAACTCCACCCTTTAAGAAACACATTAAATGCATTAAAATTTATATTCTATATTTATATACAAATATAAATAGAATATATTTGTATAAAATATACATATATTCTATTTATATTTTATTGTATTTATTCTATGTGTAAGTTGCATTCAAATTTAATTCTGATTTTTTGTAAACTGACCAGAGTCCCCCTTTGGGGGGAGATGGGCAGTGATAAATTTGATTAATAAATAAATAAATAAAAATAATTGACATACCCCAAAAAGCAACACAAAGAATCAGTTTCCAGTTGGACTTATTTTATGTTGATAGAAATGGGTGCCTTTCTATGCATACATCTTTAGCATTGACAGGTTTGTTCTTTAATAACATCACCTGCATTATTCATATGTGTATGAAGAATTTCTGCATGTTTCCAAAAGAGATGCTCAGAGCAATGTTGAATTGTTTATTCAATATATTGTTTACTGTTTGCACCCATTACTTCTATAGCTTTGACAATGCTATTACATTTGCTTAATGATCTTAGAATGGCTTCCTTTGTTTAAAACTGAGCTTGCTTTGCAGCTCGTCATCAAAGGCAATGCTAACTTCTTTTTCAACATGCAGATTTATAGAGCTGCTCATCTTTGAAATTATTTTTGAAAAGTTGTGAAGATTAAAAAATAGTTGTTAGCGAATTATTAAAAATCACATTTAAGGCTTCCAGTGGGAATGGCGGACTGAACGGCTGTGCCCGCTGGTTCAGCAGGCAGAGCTGACAATGCGGTAACTTTTTTCGGGCTCAAGCAGGTTTTCCTGAAGCCCAGAAATGTTCTCCAGATCAAGGAGAATACCTGGAATCATCCCGTCTGTCCTCTGGATGGCTGCTTGCAGCCAGAAGATCACAAGCAGCATTTTGCGTTTGACTGGTAAGAGCCAGCTGGGAGGCAGGGACTTCATCACTTTCCAGGCTGCACTGTAGCCTTAAAGGGACACTAAGACCTGCCACCCCATTTCTAAATTTGTATTTTTTTTAAGTATATGTACCCCAAGAGAGGCTTTCTACAGTGAGAAGCTGGTTCTCTTGGTGCTTAACGTTATTTTTGGGATTACTTTTTTTTAAAAAAAATCTTTTAAGTTTTGGATTTCATTTTCCTTCCAAAGGAAATTCCAAAGATTGAGACTAAAATAATTGTCTTCCTGTTATTATTTTTGTATTAAATCTGAAGATATTAGCATTTTCCTACACGTTGAATCGGCTGATTTGAACCTTCAGTTTTCTCTTTTCACTTTCTCTTGAGAACTGTCTGCTATCTCATTCTCATGTTATGTAAACACACTTTGGAACTCTTCTATATCTTCGACTTTCGCTGCTTAAGCTCCTAGGGGGCACCATAATCTACTGCATGAGACATGGAGGATTTCAAACAGATTCTTTCTGACTTTCACCAAGATTTTAAACAGATTTCTTCTGACTTCTATCAACTGACTTTTATGCAAGATATCCAGGACATTGTGGAAAATATGAGGTCTAAAATGTGCCATCAGGTTGGGGATGTGGTGGATGAAATTGAGGAATTTAAGAGCGATAGAAAGTTTTTTTTTAAGACTGAAATTGGGATTTTTATTGAGATGCTGGATGAAGATTGGATAATGGAGTTGGAGAAATCTAAGGGAGAGAGTGATCTGTGAGCCATAAGTAAAATCGATTTCCTGGTGGAATGCCATGAAAAGAACCTGGAATCTTTGAGGGGGGCAGTTGGGCTGTTTGATAGTGGTAGGAAGGGAATAATTAAATATGTTTTATCTTTTGGAGGGGAGAAAGATGTTTACAAGGTTTATATGAACTTTTTTTCTTTATTTTAATATAAGGAGGAGGAGTAACTGTACTTAGTGATTTCTATTATGTGTTAAAGTGGAATGACTTATAGAAATAATGTGGTGTTTTGGTTTAATATAGAGCAAGAGATTGATTATGGAAATTTTTGTATATCCTTGCTGTTAAAAGTAGGAAGCCACATCTTTTTGTAAATTTGAAAAAAAAATTCCCTTGTGTTTCCACACTTTTTTAGTTTTTCTTTCTTTTTAGTTTTTAGTTTTTTTGTAGTTTTTATTCTTCTCTTGAAACCTAATAAAATTTACTATTAAAAAAATCACTTTTAAAATACTGTTATCTTAATAGAAGTATGTTTATTTTATTTTTTATAATAATTTTTATTAAAGTTTACAGATATGAAGATAAAAAACTAATACAAACTAAGGAAAATATAAAAGTAAAAAAAATGCAGAGGATTTTTTTAAAAAAAAGAAAAATAAAGAAATAGTAAATAGTAAAAAACAATAAAAAAGAAAAAGAAAAAAGATATGTAAAGAAATGACTTCCCCCTTCATCAAAACAAGTACAAACAATTTCAGAACTTATCACCTTCTCTAATATTATAACAAAAGTTCTCTTCTTCCCATATCTCATCTCTTATCTATAAACAAATTTTAAAGCCTTGTCATTCAGTCCTAATCAGCAAAAGTCCATTAACAGTTACCAGAAATAACAACATCTATATTTTAACCTTAATCAAATAAGCCAACTTTGTATTCTTTTACTTTACTTTTAATACCATAGCTTATTTTCTGTAAAAATACAACAAAAAAATTCTTATAATTAATTTCAAAATCTTACTTTCAATCCATCTGGGCCCTTAGTCCTTTTTTAACTTTCCAAAATCAACATTCTAATCACCCTTTTGCTGTTTATTTCAAAATAATATTTTTTATAGTCCTTAAACTTTCAAGTTCTTTCGCTGAGGATTGAAGGAGAATCACCCGGTGTCATTCTTGTCATTCTGAAGGTTGTCATTCTGAAGGTACTTAATATCCAAAAAGCAGTTAACAAGCAATTTCCAGAAGTGATTAAGAAAGGAAGTGGGCAAATCCAGTGTCTGTTTGAAGGCTCCGAACCGCATCTTGGGCAAAGCTGACTTTCTCTCAGCTCCCTGAATTCTAAAACCCACCAGAGAGCACTGTTTTATGGTCTCTTTGCAGGGACCCTCTGTATGGAGCACTTGTGGACGATCACAGGTCCTCCCCTTTATCCAGAGTGGAATTTTGAGGTGCCGATCTGTTTGCCGGTTCCTCGTTCCACCACGGTCGTCAACTCTGCTGAAATCGGAGCCATCTTCAGTCCACCATTGCTTCCCTGGAAGTCCTAGAAGTATGTTTATTTTTTGACATAAGCATTGCTGATTACATAAACAAAGAAATTACAGTTTGGGCTGCATTTTTTACCATACTTTTATTGGATCCTTGCTTGTTAATGTTTCTCTAAAACAGAGCTTTCCAAACTTTTCATGTTGGTGACACACTTTTTAGATATGCATCATTTTGTGACACACTCTTACAGCAGGGCACAAGGCAGGCACTAGGACCTGCGCGGAATCACAGCAGGTTTGGAGGCAGCAAGGCACAAGGCAGGCACTGGGACCTGTGTGGAATCCTGGCAGGGCTCGTAGGCGGCAGCAGCCGCGACACACTCAGACACTGCAGCCGATGCACTAACGTGTCACGACACAGTTTGGAAAGCTCTGCTCTAAAAGAACAAGGGTGTCTATATAGGATCACATGACTGTAGCTCTCTGCAGATGGAGTGCAAATTTAACAAACCAACAGCTTGTCTGTGTATACTTCCTGGGAAAAAAATAAGTTGCCCTCTTCTACACTCCTATACCAAGTCCCCAAACCAGTAAAATATTATCATAGGTAGTTCTTCAGATTTCACCAAGACAGGCAAGGAAATCTGAGTCATGGGAAAAGAATGTTGTTTCCCTAAAGTCTAGAGAAACTGTACTTTATATATTTAAAAATGATATATTTAAAAACTGCCAAGAGATTTTTGGTTGCACTTTTTAATAAACTCTATAATAACTGTAGCAATATTATCCACCTGAGTCAACCGACACTCCATAAAGCAAAGGGATTTGTTTACGCCTTTGGCATGGATGCCAAGTAGATATGTCTTGTTAATAGTTGATGGTTGCAATAGCCACTAATCAAGTAAGCAGATAGAAATTAGGTTCTCTCGAAACAATAATAATTAGGGCTGCACATGCTCTGAACATCATTTGGAAGAAGAGCTTCAGGCTTCATGCAAACACACACCCATTATTCATTAACACAGTCTAACTATTTCAGGCTTCCACGTAAGCCTTAAAAAGATGCACCTGCTTTAAGGAGTTGAAGTTTAAGTGATGCTTAAAGGAGTCAGAACCTTTTCCCCCTCCCTGCCCTGGCTCACACAGGAGTCCAAGAAAAAATTGGGCTGTGCTAATGAACAATAGAGTGGTGCTGCATTTGTGTCAAGTCTGAAATGCTTCTTCCAAATCATTTTTTTCAAGGGTGCACAACCCCATGAAGAGTGTATTCATGCACAGGAAAACATGAGCAAAACGTCCAAAAGAATTTTTGTTGTTTATTCGTTCAGTCGCTTCCGACTCTTCGTGACTTCATGGACCAGCACACGCCAGAGCTTCCTGTCGGCCGTCACCATCCCCAGCTCCCCCATGGTTGAGTCCGTCACCTCCAGAATATCATCCACCCATCTTGCCCTTGGTCGGCCCCTCTTCCTTTGGCCTTCCACTTTCCCTAGCATCAGCTTCTTCTCCAGGGTATCCTGTCTTCTCATTATGTGGCCAAAGTACTTCAGTTTTGCCTTTAATATCATTCCCTCAAGTGAGCAGTCTGGCTTTATTTCCTGGAGTATGGACTGGTTTGATCTTCTTGCAGTCCAAGGCACTCTTAGAATTTTCCTCCAACACCACAGTTCAAAAGCATCTATCTTCCTTCGCTCAGCCTTTCTTATGGTCCAGCTCTCACAGCCATAGGTTACTACAGGGAATACCATTGCTTTAACTATGTGGACCTTTGTTGTCAGTGTGATGTCTCTGCTCTTAACTATTTTATCAAGATTTGCCATTGCTCTCCTCCCAAGAAGTAGACATCTTCTGATTTCCTGGCTGCAGTCAGCATCTGCAGTAATCTTTGCGCCTAGAAATACAAAGTCTGTCACTGCCTCCACTTTTTCTCCCTCTATTTGCCAGTTATCAATCAAGATGGTTGCCATAATCTTGGTTTTTTTGAGGTTTAACTGCAACCCAGCTTTTGTACTTTCTTCTTTCACCTTCGTCATAAGGCTCCTCAACTCCTCCTCGCTTTCAGCCATCAAAGTGGTATCATCTGCATATCTAAGATTGTTAATGTTTCTTCCAGCGATTTTAACTCCAGCCTTGGATTCCTCAAGCCCAGCACGTCGCATGATGTGTTCTGCGTATAGGTTGAATAGGTAGGGTGAGAGTATACAGCCCTGCCGTACTCCTTTCCCAATCTTAAACCAGTCCGTTGTTCCGTGCTCTGTTGTCCAAAAGAATAGTCTGCAGCAATCCTCTGACTTCCTTTGCTTCCTTGAGGAAAAATACACTGCCACAGGTCTGTATTTGTACCCCTGACAGGGATTTTTATATAATCTTGTGAAATTTGTATACAGCCGTAGTAAAATTACTAACATAGAATCTTATTCTGTAAGCAAGGTTCAAGAGAAAAAAAGAGGAAACAGCCAATCTCCCAGTTCAGAACCACACAAACAAATGCAGTCTGTCAACTGAAGTAGATTTCCAAAGTGTATCACCCTCCTGGGTGGGATTTGCTACACAAAGAATTTGGCATAGTGTTTTTTAAAACACACACACACAACAATAGCTTCCAGGTCTGGAAGGCAGTAAACTCTGCTGTTTTAAGTTTGTAGTACATATTCTGCCAAATGTTACTTACATAATCTAGTAAAAGATCAGTTATTCGTGTAATTTATGTTGGGGTTCTACCATATCCCCACTATCAGTGGGAACAGAACTCCCAATATGTTACTTGTCAGTTGGGGAACTAAAGGAATTCCAGTTAAGTATGGCAAGTACCCACAGAGTAAATTGTCTGGTGCCATCTTGCCAGTCAAGGGCAACTGGCGGGGAGCTCTGGATACAGGTGTGATCTTGCATCCATGAGTATACAAATAGTGGTGCTTGGAGTCACAGGGGCTCAGGGGTTTCCCTTGGCCCAGGCCTTCAATCTTAAAAAAATAATCCAGGTTGTTCAAGGTCCTAAGAGTAACCATAACAGAGTAGCAGCACAAAAGGAAGGTGTGAGGATTGCAGCCGCTGCAACCTTACCCTCAGTAATCCACAGTACACGCCATTTGGATATACGTAGATTCTGTAACGAAGGAGAAATGGCCTGCAATCCAGCCAAAGGCAGGAATGCTAGCCTAGCATTCAAACAGTTGGAAAAAACAGTTGGAGAAATTTTCTCTCTCCCTCCTTTGTCATTGCCCTGGCTACCAGTCATTTGTTGTCATGACTACCAGGGCAGATGGCCCTCACTGTCTCACCTCTGCTTTGATCTTTCCAGCCAGGCTGCGATTAAGTCTCTGTAAACAACTGGTGGAATGCAGCTCTTCCCCTACTCCCTTGCAGCTATGTTTCTAATGCTCTCAACTAACTAACTAACTAACTAACTAAATCTGTCAGGTGGATGGACCAGATGCCATTAACTATAGCCTCTGGAACATTCCGGTTCGGAAGGAAGGAAGGAAGGAAGGAAGGAAGGAAGGAAGGAAGGAAGGAAGGAAGGAAGGAAGGACGGACTACACCATCTCTTCCATAGCAACAGCTGCCATCAGTCTCCTCTCCTCAATCAGGGAACAGATACCTCTCAGTGACTGTTGAGATGAGGGAGAATTTCTTACCTGAAGTTTGAGCTCCTCTCTTTCAGAAGACTTAAAAGTGGGCCAAGGGCCCAATGAAGTTAAGCCAACAGCTACATAGGGCCAACAAACCACAGGTTGTATTAGTATGCAGGGGATGAAACAGGATTAAATAATCCATAATTCAATATAGGGATTGGGGAGATGCGTTTGACTTTTCAAAATTTTAGCTCTTTCGTGTTTGAACTCTTTAAACTGCTCAGCAATATGTTTGGTGAAAAATTGAAATAAGCACAGTAGCAAGCAGTGAGGGCTGAAAGCCTACAATGAACGTATCTGTTCTTATTTGAATCACTGCATACAGTAGGTGAAGTTGAGCACTCAGATTTGAATCACTGTAAATGTAGCCAAATGTATCCTCTGAGACAAGAAGATGTGTTTAGTACTTCTTGTAGAACAAATATTGTTTAAGCTTGCTTTACAGTGGCATAAGGCTATTCTTTGTTTTGCTTAATTCTCATGGTGCAGATTACAACACAAGTTTGCCACTTCCTCTAATCAGGAAGAAAACTTTCCTCCTGTGTTAAGACAATAGGGGAGCTATTAAACAAGAAAGCAACTATGTTTCCTGTGGCATAATTTTAATAATTAAAAACAAATGCCGCTTCTATAACTCAGCTAATTTACTCTGGTTTACAGTTTCACCGAAGATTTGCTAACGAAGTGTAAATAATTAACCACAAAGAGAAAGAGTATATTGCCCTAATAATTGAAGATGATGACACAACATTTATGATACCAGGGTAACAGCATCCTAGCATCTTCCCCCCCCCCCCTTGCACTGGACATGTAGCAAGAAAGAATTTTCCTATCTTAATAAGAAAAAAAGTTTTTTCCATATCATCATTCACAACTTCTTTTAGTCTTTCAATATTGCAAGAATAGAAGCCAATATCCAGCCAAGTATAATATCATATCTTTTCTAGAGGACTGCTATTCACATTATGTTATATGAATATGTTATTCATATAACAAATAATATTACATTTTCCAGCTGAAAGGGAGCCACCTGCTACTTTGTACTGAACAATAGAATACTTCAAGTCAGGGAATCAGTTCCTGTTTTTCTAGAATGAGCAGAGTAAAAACTTTACAAAATAACTGTGCATACTGTTGCTCCATTCCACAAACACAGTAAGGTGATAAGAAGGGGTACAGCCCAATTTCACTCCTACACTATACTCGTATGGATGTACAGTATATCACATGCACACCAGTATATTTTTTCATACCAGATGCTTAGATCAGTTACCCCAAAATCTCAGAACTGAACATGTGTTTCCTAAAATAAATCATAAGAGTGAACGGCAGCCATGGCTGGGAAGGGCTTTGCACAGATTCATCTCGTGTGCCAATTCTGCCCATTTCTGGACGAAGAGGCCCTACTCACATTCACTCATGCTTCGGTGACATATCATTTGGACTATTGCAATGTATGCTAGATGGGGCTGCTCTTGAACCTACTCAGAAGCCTTAGTGATTCCAGGACACAGTAGTGTGAGTAGTTATGGCTGCACCTTGGTACTGTATGCCACATAACGCAGCTACTTCATGCAGTGCACTGGTTACTTGTGGGCTTCCAGAGGCAAGATGCTAATAGGTGGCTAATGACCTTGGTGAGAGGCAACAGAAACTGCTGTTACCCATACCACCCCCTTTTCTGGTTAAGGGTTGAGAGGTACTGATTCTCAAACCTCAAAGTTTTACTGATCTCTGACTTTAATTCTGCTTGATTAATTGTTGCCTATTCCCTTCTAAACATGAAACTGTTACCTGCTAAAATCTGTCTTCCCTGAGGCTGTTTTCTTCTTCTTATCTCCTCTCCTTCAGCTTGAACTTCTTTTGTTATTCTAACAATTGGCCTAATTACTTTGAACTTCATTTGGGCTACTCCAATTCCCTTTCTTTTCTCCCAGCTTGGTGTTTTAGCAGTTCATATTGGCTTTCACATTTCTAAATTCTCTGTTAACACTTTCACACTTAGCCTCTAAATCTCCTTGAGATATCTTTTTTCATCAACTGTAAGGGAGACCATGACATCAACTCCTAATAATCTAGGATGTTCTCTGTTCTTTCCTTTCACTTCCTTAGTCTGAAGATAAAGAATGCAAACATTGCTTTTCCCAAGGCTAGAACTTCTGTGCCTCTTGTTCTTTTATTTAAACTTACATTTTTACTTAGAAACAGATTCTCTTACTATCAAAACTCTCTACCTGATGCAAGCTCCCCCCTCCCCTCCCCTCCGCTCCGCTCCAGCTTAGTTCAGTACAGTTTAAGCACTGGAATCTTTTTCCTTCCATACAATATTTGTAGTCTTCTTTCCATCTGTAGCTTGAATCTTCTTTCCATCCTTCAGTAGCCTGAGACAATGTTGCTAAGGAGGGATTTTTTTTCCTTCCTATGATTGGTTTGCGCTCAGGATTGTTTTTTACTCACTCCAAGCCACCCTTCAGGTCTGCTTTAGATTCAAGGCTGGGGATAGGATAGGTAGGAATTTATATCAGTTTGTTTTAAGAGTTCTCAATAGCCAATAGTAAATAGTAAATAAGTACATGGGGATTATGGAAATATAACTTCAGCTCATATTGGCCTTAATAATTTGGCTGGTGACAGTAGCAAAGATGAGGGTGATAACTACACTTGTGCAATATATAAATCATCAGGTCAGAGGACCTTGTTCTAAACAGCAAACTAATAGATAGTTGTGCTTTTTTGTGTGTTGTGCTCATGTGGTTAGTTATCATGCACCCAAAGGAAAGAGGTTTGGCTTACGCAGGTGACTCCATGCCTGTGATGACCATCAAGTCTTTTCTAAGTATTTCAGGCCATTTCCTTTGGAGACCAGCATTACATTGTATGAATAGACAGGCCCAACCTGTACAGCCCTATCCCCTGTAGTTCCATTAGTAAAGCCATGACCTTATCCACATTCTCTTTTATGTCCTTAATTCATATCTAATAACTTTGTTTCAGAGAAAAGAGTAACCAGAATTGGATATTTTGCTAGCTAGCTGACTATGATAATGAGCTGGTTAGTAGGAAAAAGTAGGCAGCATATGCAACTACATCAACTGTAATGCGGGGGAAGGCAAAAGTTCCCCCTCATGAGTGACCAAGACAATTCATTCCTATTCACACTAGAAATAGCCACAGACAAAAGTAGGCAGGACTATTGTACTAGGAATTTATCTATTAACCACTGCTGTAATATCACTAGAGTGGACAGATTTTGTCTCTCCACAGCAATGGCTGAATGATGCTATGGGATCTTCCAGATGGGTGTCTAATTATGATATTTAAAAGAATTGATCCTCCCCTCTCTGATCAGTTGATCTTGGTACTGGGTGTAACAACTGCGGGGCGGGGAGGGAGGAGCATATAGACTTCTAACTCTGTGAGATACGTCCATCTACCATATTCCCTTTGATTATATATGTCTGAAATAGATATGCTACTACCATAGACACTGTCCAGAGCTGGCTTTTATTCTCCACCATTCTCTTGAAGGCAAGATAGGTTCACCCAGCAACAGATTTTCTAGGGAGAATGAGTATAGCTTCTGAGGAAGGACATTCAAACTGACCAATCAGAACGTTGGATGACCTGATAAGTACCTTTTTAGCATAAAATTGAATCATGGGAAATTCAGCTGGAACATGGTCCCAAGTTGCAATAAAGGTATAACTTCAAATAGACTCCCATCCCTGCCCCACCCACAGGGATACTTTCGCCCAACACTTTCTAATAACACATTTGTATATGTTAGAGTGATTTTGACTATTGCCTAATTTTGAAAATGTAGGAAAGACTTTCCCTGACCATTTAAAAATGGCTGAGCTGTCATAGAATGCGGTAGCTTTTATAGTAAAAGTTTGCTGACAGCTCAGAGATAAATGGGATTTAAGTGTTTATGCAGATGCATTGATGAATAAAAGACTCTAAAAGGCTGAGTGCAGGGGGGAAAAAAGAAAGTCAATATTTCTTTCCTAGAATTGAAAGCTTTGCAAAAAGAAGGAAAAGTACCAAGTAGATGTTGAATATCTTAGAAGAATAATAATTTTAAAAAACTGGATTTTTCATTTGACTGTTACTTGGTTAACTTCTGCTTTTACTTTATATCTGGCAGTTAAGAAGGGTGGGAGTGAATTCATGTTCCAAAACTTGATTATGGAAGTATTTCTTCTTGAGAAACTAGAAAGCACAATGGTTCAAAAAGCAATTAATTCCAGGTAAATCAATTAGTCCTTTGAAAGCTGTAATTCCACAATATTATCTCCATGGGTGGGGTGGGGGCATGTTTCCTAATTAGATTAGATTAAAAGATTTATCAAAACAAGGACTTTTTTCATCTCACCAGTGTGGGCTAGGACATGAGTATAGAAGCATTTTCTATTTTCAGAAATAGTTAACTAATATATTAGCTGAGTTTTGTAAATCAAACCTATAGTTTTAAACCTCTCCCTGTCTCAGTTACTAATCTCAAAGAATCCAGTATCAATTCTCTTCCCATCATCTATCATTCATGCTCAGATTATTTCTAATAGGGGTGTGCTGTGCATCATATTCAGTCTTCAAAAGGGACTATGGAGCATGCAGGAGTGAAAAAGTAGCATCACTCTCTAATACCTTAAACTATCTATACCGTTTCCCAGGATCTCACATTAGCTATGGTGGGCAGTCATGCTATCTAGGAAAAGATGCAGGTTATACCAGGTGTTACAAACAGGTGCTAACTTTAGACCTTTTCTGAATAGAGTTGGATTCCTCCCTTAAGGAAGCATCTTGCTTCTGAAGGGACTCTTGGATCCAGCATTGACACTGGAGACCTTCATCATCATCATATCATTATTATCATCCCATCAACTTGCAATGACACTTTGTCATGGTGGTAGGGCTTAATGTCCTTAATGAAGCTAAGGGCTTTGCTGGTGGAATTATAGATACTGGCACTATCTCCAAACCAAGTTGCTGGCCTTAACTAAAAGAACTGAAACAAGAGCATCCCAATTACCCCATTTTGATTGGGGAAAACTAGAAAACAAATTTCCATGTCACAAGGGCCGAATTTGATGCTCTGGATCCTGGGCAGCACATGACATGTGGCCTATAGAAATCTGTTCCATCTACTAGGCAACCAGGACAAGAAAATACAAAGCCCCTGGAAGGAAATTGCAAAAAGGAATTGGAGACTCAATGAAAATCAAGAGATTATGAAGTGCTATTATGAGTCAAATCCATTGACTCCTGGTTTCCAGAAACAAATGTATGAAATTCTTTTTTTTTTTAATAAATTTTATTATTTAAAATATTTACACATCACATCGATAGTTACATTTACAAAGATTTACAATACATACATGACATACTTACACAAAACATAAAATACAAAACTATAAGAACATTCAAAGTTACATACAAAATAAAGTGACTTCCTATTTCTTTTAAGAAGAAACTTTTATAACTTTTGTTCAATAATACTATTTTCTTTATATTTTTTCTTCCTTTTTAATATTTTGTTTTTATATTTGTAGTTTATCTCATTTATTAATTTCATTTTCAACTTTTTCTTTTGTCATTGTTTTTATCTATCTTACAAAAATAATTTTATATTGTAATCCTTTTGTATGAAATTTAAAAAGGGTTTCCATGTTGATTCATAATTTCCAATTTCTTTATCTTTTACTAAGTTCGTTAATCTGTCCATTTGCGCTAATTCCATTGTTTTGAAAATCCATTCTTCTATTGGTGGAATCTGTTCTTCTTTCCAATGTTTTGCTAGGGCAAAGGTCGGAAATGGCGGCTCGCGAGCCAAATGCGGCTCTTTGGCCCCTTGAGTGTGGCTCTTCCGCAGGCAGGCGTGGCGGGCGTGGCGCGGCAGTGAGTGTGGCGGGGCAGGCGCGGCAGCGGGCATGGTGTGCGTTGCTGTGGGCATACCCCTGGCAACCTGGCAGCCGTCTCCGGCAGCCATGTTGACGACGGGCAGGGCTTTCCAAACTGTGTGTCGCGTGACAAGCCGGAAGCGCTGAAGGGAGTGGAAATTCTCCGCGCCAATCAGCTGTGCGTCGGGAAGCCCGGCAGCCTGCCCGCGCGATTTTTGCCTCCCTGCCGGAACCGAGGGCATTTTCGGGGTCCCCGGAGCCTGCCCTTTCGAAGGGGCACTGCTGCCCGAGCTGCAGTGCTGCCCCTTCGAAAGGGCAGGCTCCGGGGACCCCGAAAATGCCCTCAGTTTAGGCAGGGAGGCTGCGCGCAAGCTGCCTCAGCTGTTCTGCGGGGAGAATTGCCACCCCAGGGCAGCGTGTGCATGTGGAGAGGGGAGGTTTCTGCCTCCCTGCCGGAACCGAGGGCATTTTCGGGGTGCCCGGAAAGGGCAGGCTCCGGGGACCCCGAAAATGCCCTCGGTTCCGGCAGGGAGGCAGAAACCTCCCCTCTCCACATGCACACGCTGCCCTGGGGTGGCAATTCTCCCCGCAGAACAGCTGAGGCAGCTTGCGCGCAGCCTCCCTGCCAGAACCGAGGGCATTTTCGGGGTCCCCGGAGCCTGCCCTTTCGAAGGGGCAGCACTGCAGCTCGGGCAGCAGTGCCCCTTCGAAAGGGCAGGCTCCGGGGACCCCGAAAATGCCCTCGGTTCCGGCAGGGAGGCAGAAACCTCCCCTCTCCACATGCACACGCTGCCCTGGGGTGGAAATTCTCCCCACAGAACAGCTGAGGCAGCTTGGCGCAGCCTCCCTGCCTAAACTGAGGGCATTTTCGGGGTCCCCGGAGCCTGCCCTTTCGAAGGGGCAGCCGTTGCCGCCACAGCGACAACCTGGAAGCGCCGCCGCCGAAGCAGTCGAGCCTCTCTTTCCCTTCTTCTTCCAAACCTCCCCCGCCCCCTTCCACGTGATTGGCTCCCGCCCGCAAAACCTGCCCCCTTCCACGCGATTGGCCCGCGCCCGCAAACCCCGCCCCCTGGCTCTCGAGCACTTCAAAATGTGCACGAGCATGTCAAAATGGCTCCCGGCAAAAAAAGTTTGACGACCCCTGTGCTAGGGTTATCCTTGCAGCAGCGATCAAATGCAGTAGTAAATTCTTACAGTCTTTAGTCCAATTTGTGTTCATAAGTCCCAATAAGTAGAATTCTGGTTTCTTTTCCATATTTGTTCCAATAATTTTACAAATACATTTATGAATCTTTTCCCAAAATTTTTTAGTTTTTTTGCAGGACCACCATAAATGATAATAAGATCCAACTTTTATTTTACACTTCCAACAAATGTTTGATCCTAAACATTTCATTTTATATAATTTCTCAGGAGTCATATACCATCTGAAAATCATCTTGTAATTGTTTTCTTTTAAATTATTACTTAGAGTAAATTTAGTGTTTTTAATCCAAATGGTTTGCCAATCTTCATAACTGATCTCTCTATTCAAATTCTCTTCCCATTTTATCATATAATTTTTTGTTATTATGTCATTAGTTTTTAAATCTATTAATTTTTTATATAATTTTGAAATTAAGTGGTCAGTTTCTTTCCATAATATATTGTCCCAATTTTCTGTTGATTTAAGAAATTTGAATATTTTTTGATCCAGTTTGAATTGTTCTTTTAATTGTAAATATAAGAACCACTGACATTTATACCCCTCTTTTTCTAATTCTTCTCTTGTTTTAAATTCATAATTATTTCCCCTAAATTTTAGCAGAGCTTTGTATCTTAACCAATTTTTATCATTTGAGCTTTCTTTTCTGGCATATGCCTCCTGAGATGATGTCCATAGTGGAAGTGAAGGTAGTAGAGAGTTTTTGTATCTGTTCCATACTCTTAATAGTGATTTCCTAATTATGTGGTTATTAAATGCTTTGTTAACTTTACTTTTATTGTACCACATATATCCGTGCCAACCGAATCTATTATCATGTCCTTCTAAATTTAGTATATTTGTATTTTCCAATATTATCCATTCTTTCAGCCAGATCAAACAACAAGTTTCATAATATAATTTTAAATTTTGTAATCCCAATCCTCCTCTTTCTTTAATATCTTGTAAGTATTTTAATTTTATTCTGGGCTTTTTTCCTTGCCATATAAATTTTGTTATATCTTTTTGCCATTTTATGAAAGTTTGGTCTGTTATTGTTATAGGGATCGTTTGGAACAGATACAAAATTCTAGGTAATACATTCATCTTTATTGTCGCTATTCTACCCAATAGCGACAGTTGTAAAGATTCCCATTTTTCTAAATCGTTTTTGATTTCTTTCCATATTTTAGCATAATTATTTTTAAATAAATCTATATTTTTAGTAGTTATTTGTATTCCTAGATATTTAATTTGTTTAACGTTTTGGAATCCTGATTTTTGTTCCAATTTTTTTTGCTCTTCTTTTGTCATATTCAAATTTATCATTTTGGTTTTTTGGTTATTTATTTTAAAGCCTGCTACATCTCCAAATTCTTGCAACTTTTTGTTTAAATTTTCTATTGAATCTAGTGGGTTTTGTAATATTATCACCAGGTCGTCTGCAAAGGCTTTTAATTTATATGTTTCTTTTTTAATTTTGACACCTTCAATATTATCATCTTTTCTAATTTTTTGCAGTAGACCTTCCAATACTAATATGAATATTAACAGAGATAATGGACAGCCTTGACGTGTACCTTTTTCTATATTAATTTCTTGTGTTTCTTCTTCATTCACTATAATTTTGGCTCTCTGTAATTTGTAAATTGCCTGAATTGCTTTTATAAATTTTTCCCCAAAATTTCTGTGTTCTAATGTTTTAATTATAAAATCCCAATTTACGTTATCAAATGCTTTCTCTGCATCTAGGAATAATAACATTATAGATTTTTCATTATGAACATTTGCATATTCTATCAAATTTATTATTGTACGTAGATTTTCATTAATTTGTCTATTTGGTAAGAATCCATTCTGATCATGATTTATCAAATTTTGTAGAATTTTTTTTTAATCTTTCAGCCAAAATGCTAGTGAATAATTTGTAATCATTATTTAATAAGGAAATTGGTCTGTAGTTTTGACATTTTGTTAAATCTTGGTTTTCTTTGGGAATTAAAGTAATTTTGGCTTCTGTCCATGATTGTGGTATTTCATTGCCCTCAAGAATTGAATTAAATAATTTTTTAAGTGGTTCTATTAATTGATCTTTAAAATATTTATAGTATCCCGCAGATAACCCATCCGGTCCTGGGGTCTTACCTATTTTCAGTCTTGTAATTGCTTCTGTTATTTCTTGTGACGTAATCAAATTATTTGTGATATCTTTCTGTTCGTTTGTTAATTTTTCTAAATCACATTCCTGAATATATTGTTCAATTTTATCCAACGATGTTTTTTGTTTTTTATACAATTTTGTGTAATAGGTATGGAAGGCATTTTTAATTTTCTCATTTTGAATTAAATCCATATCGTTTTCTCTAATTTTTGAAATTATTTTTTTTTTCTCTTTCTTTTCTTAATTTATATGCCAACCATTTACCTGGCTTATTCACATGTTCAAAGTTTCTCTGTCTAGTATATTTTAATTTTCTATCAATCTCTTCTGTCATTAGTATTTTCACTTGTAGTTGTAATAATTTAATCTGATTTAAAATTTCTTCTTTTTTATTATTGTTTTGTAATTCTTTTTCTTTTATTTGGTTTAAAATTATTTGTAATTTTTTGCTACTATTTTTCTTTTGAAAATTATTCAGCGATATAAAGTGTCCTCTGATGAAGGCTTTGCTTGTGTCCCAAACTGTTCCTAATTTAACCTCTGTGTCCATGTTCCAAAGGAAAAATTCTTGTACTTTCTTTTTTAAATCATCTAAATTTTTCTTATTTTTCAGAATATTTTCATTTAGTCTCCATCTATAATTTTTTGAGTTTATCTCCAGAGTTATTTGCACAGGGTTATGATCTGATAAAGTCTTCGGTAAAATTGTACTATCTTTAATTTTATTTTCCAAATTTTTTGATGTCCAAATCATGTCAATTCTTGAGAATGATTTATATCTATTTGAATAGAAAGTAAATTCTTTGGCGTTTCCATTTTGGCTTCTCCAGGCATCGATTAAAGATAAATTTTTTGTCAAATCAAAGAATTCCCTAGGTAATTTGCCTTGGCAATCCTTAATTTGACAATGTGATTTCCTATCTAATTTTGGCGTAACTACTCCATTTAAATCTCCCATTACTAGCCAGTTATTTTGTGTATATTCTGCAAAATTGTTTCGTAATTCTTTATAGAAATTTTATTTTTATTTTTATTGGGAGCATATATTCCGATTATTAATATTTTAGAATTATGAATTTCAATTTCAATAATAATATATCTCCCATTTTCATCTTTTTGTATTAATTTGGGTTTTAAATAGGGTTTTACATATATTACTATTCCATTTTTTTTTCTCATTTGCTGTAATAAATTCTGTTCCTAGTTTTTTATTAATTAGGTATTTTGTATCTATTTTTTTGATATGGGTTTCCTGGAGACATGCAACATCAAGTTTTAGTTTACTTAGTAGTTGGAACAGTCGTTTTCTTTTAACAGGACATTTGGCCCCATTGATATTCCAAGTAATGGCCTTTAGTTCATTCATTTACTAGCAATGAAACAAATTCTTTGGAATTAGCTGTTCCTTTTTCTTTTGGAACCTGAAGTGTCTCTTTTTCCCTTGGTCTCTGATCCCTTGGGTTGGCTATCTCTTTTTCAAATCTTTTTAAAAAATCCTTTGCTTTTGGTATTGAATTTAATTTAAATCTTTGACTTTTAAATGTCAAACTTAAACCTTCTGGTATTTCCCACCTAAAATTTATATTGTTTTTTCCCAAAAGGTCTGTTAGAAATCTATATTCTTTTCTCTTCCTTAAGATTTTTGCTAGTATTTCTTTATAAATAGTGATATCCTTCCCTTCTATTTCTATTTTTTTGTTGTATAATGTTTGTATTATTGTATTCCTTGTCTTTTTTTTGAAAATTCAACCACTATATCCCTTGGTTTTTTATACAATGTTGCATATTTTGAATTTACTCTAAACATTCTTTCGATCTCCTCCTCTAATCTTTCTTCCTCCCAATCAATTAAGTTTGCTAGCATTTGAGCAATTACTTCTCTCATATTGTCCTCTTTTTCTTCTGGTACACCTCTCAACCTTATGCAGTGTTCTTTCTCTTTTTGAAGCAGGCAGGCCAAAATCGTACAGTTCGTTATACCAGAAGTATAGATCTTGGGCCTACTAGACCTGTGGCCTGCTTTAGCTAATGTCTAATCAAATCTTACATTTGTAATAGTTGATATCCTCTTGCCTAAATGTTCTTGCCAACTTCCTGACCTTTGTAACAGAACGCTATGGACTCCTGGAAGTTCCCTAAAAATTGCAGATGGTATAAGATAACTTCCCCTTTTCCCATCCTGTTTTGATGTACTATGTATTAACTGCTGAGCTTGTGATATCTGAAACATCAACTGCTGATCTTGTAATATCCTGATTGTATTAATTGCAAAACCTATAAAAGATTGGCTCTGGGTGTAGCCCAGGGTTCAGATTTGCTGAGCTATCTCTCTGAACCTTGCTAGCAATAAACCTGTATTCTCTAACCTCTCTGGTCTTGTCTCCTGTCATTGGGAAGGTGAGTTTTTCCCGGTACATTTTAACTCTAATATTGTTATGCGCTCTTCTTCTTTGTCAAGATTTTCTTCACATTTCTCGATCTGTTTCTTAACTTCATGTAGATCATCTTTTAATTTTTTTTCTATCTTTCCCAGTTTTTGTTCTAATCTGGTTTCTAGACCTTCTAATTTTTCCTCCAGCACTTTTGTCACTGTTTGTGAAATTGTCTTAGTGGTTTTAACTGTAAAATCTTCAGAGATTTCAACCATTCTCCTTCCCCTGTATCAGATCCCTTTCTACCCTTACTTCTAGTACTAATACTCATTTTATAAATCTTGTAACTTATTTACTATCTTATATAGAGAAAGCAGGAAGTGAGAGTTTTATATGGATAAAAAAGAGAGAGAGAAGAAGAAAGTTTTTAATCTAAAATCTTAATTATCTTAATTATCTAATTATCTAATTATGTTTGTAAATTTCAATCTATAATCTATAGTGTAATATATATCTTATATATATCTTATACAATACTTATATACTAATATATCAATATACTTATTTCTATTTTATACTCTTATACTCTTTAGCAAGGTTTATACAAAAGAACAACAGAACAAAGTTGATTCTATAGGAACAAAATGGCTTCGTTTGTTTTTCTAAATTAATTAATTAATTCAGTCTTTGTGAAAGTTCTCAGAAAGGAAATTATTTCTTCTCACCCAACGTCCTTCGCTTAGTTTCTTCTTTTAGAAATAATTGCTTTTGAATTGTTTGTTTTTCACATTTGTTTTGGTGAAGCTATCTGCGGCGTTCGTCTCCTTCAAAGACTTTCCCTCCACGGAGCCTTAGCTTTCGCTTTTCAGCTTCCCAGCTTGATTTTCTCCGCGAGTCAAAGAAGACACTTAGACCAAACAAACAGATGACTCGTCTGCCATCCGAAGCCGCCGAAAGTTTTTTTTTTTTTTTTTGAAAAGAGCCAAATTCTCCGCTCTTTCTGCTGCCACTTTTTAGTTTTTAAATTTCATAAAGCAGGCTTGGTTCCGCAGGGTACTTAATTTTCTTTACGGAGCTTCTTCTATTCCGCCCCAGCCGCTGTCCGTCCTCCAGAAGTCCACAAATGTATGAAATTCAGAAAATAAAATCCTCAGAATCAAAAATCACTGAACAATGATTTATGGATCAGAGATTTCATTCTCAGGAAAAAAAAGAAAAGCATTTAGAGCAGAGCTTTCCAAACTTTTCATGTTGGTGACACACTTTTTAGACATGCATCATTTCATGACACACTCTTACAGCAGGGCATCATTTCGCAACACACTCTTACAGCAGGGCACAAGGCAGGCACTAGGACCTGCGCGGAATCCTGGCAGGGCAGGTTTGGAGGCAGCAAGGCACAAGGCAGGCACTAGGACCTGCGCGGAATCCTGGCAGGGCAGGTTTGGAGGCAGCCAGGCACAAAGCAGGCACTAGAACCTGCGCAGAATCCTGGCAGGGCTCAGAGGCAGCAGCAGCCGCGACACACCCAGACACTGCAGCCGACACACTAACGTGTCCCGACACACAGTTTGGAAAGGTCTGATTTAGAGACACTGAACAACAGTAAAAAAAATGAAAACAAGTGATTTGAAACTGAAAAAGAAAAAAAGTGCTACAAATAAGAATAAGTCAACATAAACATCCATTTGGATGCAGCCAATGAACATTTTGAAATTCGAAATAATGAAGCAGAATCAAAATTGTCTGAATATCAACAACAAGTGAGAGAAAAAGTTTTGGAATGCATGAAAGAAATCATAAGACAAAGATTACTCCTTGGAAATCTACTTGAAACAAGCATTTAAATAAAATTATGCATAAGGCAAATATGCTTGGTCAAGCAATTAGGATAAAAATGATCAAAGAGGCTAATCAGTTCATGTACAGTTTCACAGAAGTAATAACAATAGAACTGGTTTCTAAATTGAAGGCAACCTGCCAAACCACAAATCAGATGCCAAAGTGGAAAATAAAATAAACAAATCTTGAAAATATATTAGCAACCTACAAAATGTAAAGCAAGAAAACTGAAAAAATGATAAAATGAAAACAAGTCTGAAAAAGTGATTTAATATGAATAGCAAAACAATTGCAGAAGTCATAGAAGAATTAAAACAGAGTGATGGCAACGAAAATTGAACAATATGAAAGTAAGATCAAGCAATTCCCACAAAATAGGCAATTTCAGACTTTAATTAAAAACACAAAGCAAAACAACGAAACATGAAAATGGCCACATGGATATCTGATATAGAAAAACAAGCAAAAGCTAAACACATGGAAAATATTGTAGTAACAGCAGAAACTGTAAAACAAACAGCAGAAGGTAAAGGTTTGGAGTGCAGAAGGAAAAGATGAGCTTCATGTATTTTGGCTCAAACATTTATCCATGTTGCATTCTCATCTTACAAATCATTTTACTCAAATGTTGCAGGAAGGATTAACAGATGACTGGCTCACTACAGACCAAACCTTTCTGATTATGAAAGACAAAACAAAAGAAACACCAACAATTTTCATTTAATCACTTGTCTGCCCACAATATTCAAGCTGTTAATGAGAATCATTGCCAGAAACATCTACAAAAACCTGATCTGAAATTCATTGTATCTATAGAGCAAAAAGAGAATTTGAAAAATTCTGGAAGTACAAAACACCAACTTTTGATTGATAAAACAATATTTTAAGTTATAAAAGCTTTAATTCATAGTTGGATTTTTCAAACGTTTGGAATCAATGAGAAAATTATAGGGTTTTTTTTTAAAAAAAACACCACTGATGGCAAATACAGAAGAACTTGAAAAAGTCAAAATCAGAATCAGAAAGAACAATTTTTCAAGGAGACTTTGTCTCCATTGCTTTTTAATATTGCTCTGATTCCACTGATAACTTTGAATAAAATATCAACATACAGTGTAAGGACTGTAGCAGCCACTATGTAGGACAGACAGGCAGAAGACTAGCAGAGCGCATCCACGAACACCAACTAGCAGTCAGAAGACACAATGAAAACTCCTTAATGTATTGTCGAAGGCTTTCACGGCCGGAGTTCAATGGCTGTTGTGGGTCTTCCGGGCTGTGTGGCCGTGTTCTGGAAGTTGTGGTTCCTAACGTTTCGCCAGCATCTGTGGCCAGCATCTTCAGAGGGCAGGAGCACAGATAGAAGCAAAATCTCTGTGCCCAGGTAGAGTGGCAATGTTCTATTTATAGAGCTAAATTATAGGAGATTAGGTGGGGTTTTTTGTTGTGTTGAAATGTTAACGAGTGGCTGATGAGCGTGATTAGCATGTTCATTGTGAGAAGTATTCCCATGTCCTGGTGGTTGGACTGAGTTCGTTGACCTTTTGCAGGCTGTGTTTTTCAGGACTGGTAGCCAGGTTTTGCTAATTTTTAAACTTTCTTCTTTTTTATTGTAACTGTGCTGGTGTTTGTGAATTTCAGTGGCTTCTCTGTATAATCTGGTGTAGTGGCTTTTGGTGTTGTCCAGTATTTCTGTGTTTTTAAATAGGATTTTGTGTCCCGTTTGCTTGAGAGCATGTTCAGCTACTGAAGATTTTTCTGGTTGCTGTAGTCTGCAGTGTCTTTCATGTTCTTTTATCCTGGTGTGAATGCTTCGTTTTGTGGTTCCGATGTATACTTGTCCACAGCTGCATGGTATGCGGTATACTCCTGCAGCGGTGCGGGGGTCCCTTTTGTCTTTTGCTGGTTTTAGCATTTGTTGTATTTTTCTGGTGGGTCTGAAGACTGTTTGAAAGTTGTGTTTTTCCATCAGTTTTCCCATGCGGTCAGTGACTCCTTTGATGTAGGGCAGGAATACTTTGTTTGTGGGGGGCTGTTTTTTCTTCAGTTGGATGTTGTTTTCTTGGTTTGATGGCTCTTTTTATTTCATTCTTGGAATAGCCATTTGCCTGTAGGACCCAATTCAGATGGTTAAGTTCATTGTTGAGAAATTGGGTTTCACAGTTTCGATTAGCACGATCCACCAAGGTTTTGATCATGCCTCTCTTTTGTCGTGGGTGGTGATTGGAATTTTTGTGTAGATATCGGTCCGTATGGGTGGGTTTTCTGTATACTTTGTGTCCTAGTTTGAGGTCCAGATTGCGTATGACCAGCGTATCTAAAAATGGAAGTTTGCCATCAGTTTCTTTTTCCATGGTGAATTGTATATTGGGGTGGATGCCGTTTAGGTGGTCCAGAAATTTCTCCAGTTCTTCTTCAGTATGACTCCAAATTGCGAAGGTGTCATCCACGAACCGGAACCAGACTGTTGGTGTAATGGGTGCCGATTCCAAAGCCTGTTTTTCAAAGTGTTCCATGTAAAAGTTTGCTATGACTGGGCTCAGGGGGGCTTCCCATGGCAACGCCATCCATCTGTTCGTAGAACTCATTCTCCCATTGAAAGTAACTAGTTGTTAGGCAGTGTTGAAATAAAGCTGTAATGTCTTCTGGGAAGATTTGCTTGATGAGTGCCAGGGTGTCCCTTACTGGCACCTTGGTAAACAGGGAGACCACGTCAAAGCTGACCAGTTTGTCCGTGTGGTTGAGTTTTAGGGTGCTGATTTTGTTGATGAAGTGTCCTGAGTCTTTGATGTGGGATGGAGTCTGTCCGATGTGGGTCTGTAAAAGGGTTGCCAAATGTTTGGATAATTCATATGTCGGGGAGCCAATGGCACTTACAATGGGTCTGAGTGGGATCGAGTCTTTGTGGATTTTGGGGAGTCCGTATAGTCTAGGTGAGAGAGCTTCTGTCTTGCAAAACTCCTTAATCTCACAACACATGGACAGACTCAACCATACTTTCAACTGGGAAACTGTGAGCATCTTAAACCAAGCCAAATCCAAAAACGCTAGGGAATTCCTGGAAGCTTGGCACTCAGACAAAGCAACCATCAATAGATACATAGAGGTAAATAACATATACATACAATTCATAAGAGACAATAGAAAAGCCAAAAGACCAGAACACCTCCTTGCCAGCAATCAACACCCAGATATGCAAAGATTATCGCCAGGATTAGCACCAGAGGAACAATCAAACAGCACAACATACCATAATCAAGGAACTTAGTCAATCAACCAAGCAGCAAACAACAGCCCAATCAAGGAACTCCTAAGGAGAGAACAACACCATGGTATATAAACAAAGAGCAAGTCCCACTCCCTTTTTGCACTGAAGATGTTGCCTAGTCAGGCAATAAAACATCTGCCAGAAAACAAGGCTCAGAGAGCACCAAGGACTCCACAATGTCATCAGGCTACAAATTAATCAAGCAAGGCACAACATTTACATATTTGTTCCATAGATGATTTGACACTACATGCAAAATCACCTACAGAAATACAGTCATTTTAGTTCAAATCTTTAGTGATTACATCAAAATGGAATTTGGATTGGATAAGTGTATCACTGGCAATAAAAAAGGGAAAATTGAATACTTAGATGCACTTGAAGTATGGAATGGCAATAAAATCAAAGAGTTGACAATAGGTGAAAGTAATAACTATTGGGGTGTTTTACAAGCAAACAATATTTTGCATGCCAGAGTGAAGACCAAATATGTAAAACATATTAGAAAAGTTTTAAAACTGAAGCTAAATGGAGATAATACAATCAAAATTGTACCGCCCAGAGTCCCCTTTGTGGGGGGAGATGGGCGGTGATAGAAGTTGGACAAATAAATAAATAAAAAATTATTAATACTTAGACTGTCATTGTAATACTCTACACATCAGTTGTTGTTGACTGGACAGAAATGGAGCAAGATGCTTTGGACTGCAAGACCTGAAAATTATGACAATACAGATAGTCTTCACTTAACTATGGTAATTGAGCCTGGAATTTCCATTGCTAAGCCATGCGGTTGTAAAGCGAGATGGCATCGCTTAGCAATAGCAATCCTAGCAATTCCCCTTGCCATCATTAAGTGAATTTTACCTGCCGTTAGCCTGAGCACCCACCCCAATCCTAGCCATTCCAGGCTTGGTTCCTCCCAGCCCCAAACACTACCTTCAACTCCCCCCTACCTATCTCCCCCCCCCATTTCTGCCCTTTTGGAAGCCCTGCAAACTTCCTTGGGGGTGGGAAGCCCACCTGCACCATGCAAGGTGTCCTGTCCTGTCCCACCAATGCGGGCGCAAAGCCACCAAAAGCAAGCTCCACCCTCCCCAGCCTGCATTCCTTCACCCAGCTGCCTCCTCTCCCAGTTCCCCACACCTACCTTTGCCTTTTTCACTCAGTGCTCCCAGGAGAAGTAGAAACAGCTATCTGCCTTTGTGAGTCCTTTTCGGACCCAGCTTCTCCAGGTTTCTTCCACCATGTGGCTCCCTTCAGAACGCTATCTTCTCACTTTATGCTATCTTCTCACCTCATGCTATCTTTTTTCAGTTTACACTATCTTCTCAGAGCCTGAGGCACTGAGAAGATAGCATAAGGTGAGAAGATAGAGTTCTGAAGGGAGCCACGTGGAAGAAACAACATTCACCTACCAGTACACCCCAAAAGTGATACAGATTGTTAGTGTTTAGCAAGGAAAATTGGTGATTGTTATTTGTTGCAAATGAACTAGAGAGTAGAGGACAAAAACATAGGTCTACAGTACATAATTACATAAAAGCAAATAAAGAGAGGATGTTAGTAAGGAAGGGAAACATTCAGAGTGTGACAGAATCAAAGATAACATACAAAAGTGAACAGTTAGAATTGCAAATGAAAAATTGAATAATAAATTGAATAATTGAATAATTAAGGGGCATGGTGGCTCAGCAGGTAAGACGCCAGGCTTGTCAATCGGAAGATCGCAAGTTCGGAGGTTCTAATCCCTAGCCCTGCGTGCGGAGTGAGCTCCCGCACTAGGTCCAGCTCTTGCCAACCTAGCGATTCGAAAGCATGCAAATGCAAGTAGATTAATAGGTACCACTTCAGTGGGTAGGTAACAGCGTTCCGCGCACATCATGCGGCCACATGACCGTGGAAGCGTCTTCGGACAACGCTGGCTCTTCGGCTAACAAACAGAGATGAGCACCGGACACGACTGCACAAATGTGCGGCGGGAACCTTTACCTTTACCTAATTTAATAATAAATAAATGATAAATAAATAAATAATGAATAATGAATAATAAATAAATGAAATAAATAAATAAATGAAAAATTGGAAAGATAAATGTCAGTATGGTCAATTTATGAAAGATATCAAAGGCAAGGTAATGGCTTCAGACTGGATCCATCAAGAAGGAAACAGAAGGCTTAATATATGCAACATAAGAACAAGCACTAACAACAAATGCCATTAAAAATATCAAAAACTGGAAACATATAAATGTATGTTACGCAAAAAGAAAGGATAGATTATTGACCACCTAATCAGCAGCTGTAGCAAAACTCCCCCAAGAAATTATCAAAGAAGACATAATTGCACAGAAAAAAGATACATTAGAATTTATACAAAATGTATCGATTTCATTTCCTCAAAATATTGGTATGATGATAAAGCTGAAAATGAATGGATTTTATGGGATTTCTGAATTCAGGTGGACCACCAACTAGAACACAACATGCCAGACATCACAGTAATTGAAGAAAAGTTTTACTTATAGATGTGGCAATACCAAATGACACCACAGTAGATCAAAAGGAACTGGAAAAGAAAGTAAAACATTGGGTGTTAACAACTGAAATACAGAGATTATGGAATAAACTGGCAAAAGTATACCCCATAATTAGTGGTGCATTAGGAGGTATAAAAATGGAATTGTCAAAGCAGCTGACAAAATTAGTCAACCAACTCACAACATTCATTTTCCAAGAAACAGCTTTGCTTGCAACTACTTATACATTATGGTGATACTTTAAGAAGTCTTAGACTTTGGGATAAGGCTTGAGTTGACTCTATCTTACCAGCATTTGCTGAGTATTCTTCAGAAGAGACTATGTAACAGGGAAGAAGTAATGGAGGGAGGGAGGAAGGCCTTCAGCTAATAAACCAGATATCTCTCTCTCTATAAAAGAAATAGACCTGGCTTCAGTGATGATAAGCTAGGAATCTCACTTTTGGAATACTGCAATACCATCTTTAATGGAAAGGCCTAGTCAATATTCCAGAAATTGTAGCAGCCCAAGTGATAAGTGATGCTTCTTGGAAGCCCTACAATTATCTTTATGGTAAAAGAGCTCTACTGGTTACCAGTTGCTTCCTGAGTCCAATTCAGGATGCTTACAGTGCTGAATAAAGCCTTGGGCCTCCTTCCTTCCTTCCTTCCTTCCTTCCTTCCTTCCTTCCTTCCTTCCTTCCTTCCTTCCTTCCTTCCTTCCTTCCTTCCTTTATGCCGCCCATCTCACAAGATTAATTTAAGTTAAATTAAATCTAAATTAATGCATTTAATATGGTAACAATAAAGTGCACAATTCAGTAGGCACTTTTGAAGGATCTAGTTGCTTTGGGAATCGCTTGTGTCTCTACAGCTGTAGGTTGCATACTACTTTTAAACCATTATGCATCCTTTCCCTTTCATACAAGCTATACAGAAAGTCTCTGTGGAAGTTCTCTCCCTCCCTCTCTCTCACTCACTATGTTCTTTCATCAATCTTATATATCCCTCCTCATCACATATGGTAGCAGCTGGTAATTGTACATAGACTCTCCCCTTCCCTTTTTTTGCTTTTCTTTGACTGCTACCCCACCCAACTTTACACAAGGCACAGGAGGTGGCAGTTACCTGTTCATCCTTTCTTTTCAGGGAAAGGAATATTTATTTATTATTTAAGCCATTTTTACCGCTCCTTAATCTGAACCAACCTTTGTGGTTCAGCCTCAAGCAAGCCGAAGGAACTGATTTCCCATTTTTTGTTCTGACCCATAAATATTAGAAAAATGCCACCATTTTTCTAAGTACATAAAATAAAGTAGATCTTCAGATTATTTTTCTTGTTATTTTCAAGGCTAATTTGCACCCTTGTTTTTCTTTGAAATCTCTCCACCTTTTCCCACATCTGTGTGGGAGCAATGTTTTTGAAAATCACAGTAAGATCACGATGCAAGTAAATTCTGCCAAAATAAGGAGTCAGGTATTTTTTAAAGAACAAATTTATAGCTTCCACTGAATATGCATTTGTTAAAGAGATTCTGAAATCATTTTGGGAACAAATGAACCAAATGACAAGTGGCAGGTGCTGATACCTGAAACCAGCCCAAATCCCCAAAAGGCATGCTCCTTGTGTTAAATAAGCTTCCTGTGCATAAAAAAGAGAAAACTAATAAAAAAAAGGCTGTGAGAACTTTGCAGCCTAAACCAAGATCAAACAGGCTTTTCTAAGTTGCTATTCCTTGTTGCAAAATGATTGTAATTTTCAGCATCCAAGATTCTTTTAACAATGCAAGTCTCTTATGTATATATTCACCCACTGGAGCAGGACAAGATGACCTCAGCTTTTTAGCTCCAGGGAATGCAGTTAGTTCATACCCCTTTTGTTGTTGTTGTCGTTTAGTCGTGTCCAACTCTTCGTGACCTCATGGACCATAGCACGCCAGGTCTTCCTGTCCTACACTGTCTCCCGGAGTTTACTCAAATTCATGTTCGTTACATCGGTGATGCTATTTAACCATCTCATCCTCTGCCATCCCCTTCTCCTTTTGCCTTCAGTCTTTCCCAGCATCAGGGTCCTTTCCAGTGAGTCCTCTCTTCGCATTAGGTGGCCAAAGTATTTGAGCTTCAGCTTCAGTATATGTCCTTCCAACGAGCAGTCAGGGTTGATTGATATAAAAGCTATAGGGGCGTGGTGGCTCAGCAGGTAAGACGCCAGGCTTGTCGATCAGAAGATCGCAAGTTCGGAGGTTCGAATCCCTAGCCCAGGGCTTTCCAAAGTTTTCCTGCGCCGTTGGTGTGTCGCCACGGGAAAACCCGGAAGTGCTGCCGTTGCGGCAGCGCGCAAAAACCCGGAAGCGCTGCTACCACTTTCGGGTTTTTGCACGCCGCCATTGGTGTGTCACCGCGGGAAAACCCGGAAGCGCTGATGATGATCAGCGCTTCCGGGTTGTGTGGCGACACACCAGACTGTGTGTGACGACACACTTTTGTGTCGCGACACACAGTTTGGAAAGCTCTGCCCTAGCTCCACATGACGGAGTGAGCTCCCGCACTAGCCCCAGCTCTTGCCAACCTAGCAATTCGAATCTGTAGCTTGAATCATGTCAACTGGATTTATATTTTCTCAGTGGAAACGTTTCGCTCCTTATCCAAGAAGCTTCTTCAGTCTGAGCAAAGTTTGTAAGGGAATCCTTAAATATGTTTCTAGGGTGGCTGTGTGACCTTGCACCTGGGGCTAGGTCATGGTTATTTGAGATGTTTATTTCTAAGTCCCTTTATCATCCAAAGGAGGATCGTTAAGATTACCTTGCTGTTGTTGAGATTGCAAAATGGTCTTAATCTTCCTAGGCACAGAAGACAAAGCAGGAAGGAAAATAGGGGAAAGATTGTGCCTGAGGCCCCCACCTCTATTCAAAGAAGGATTTTCCAAGTTGGCATAAATGGATTCCTTGACCCCTCTTTCAAACCACTTATCTTCCCTGTCTAAAATGTGAACATTAATGTCCTCAAATGAGTGTCCTTTTTCCTTTAGATGAAGATAAACTGCTGACTCTGGTCCTGTGGTGTTACTTCTCCTGTGTTGGGCCATCCTCCTGTACAAAGGTTGTTTGGTTTCTCCAATGTAGAGCTCAGAGCACTCCTCACTGCACTGGATTGCATACACTACATTGCTTTTCTTGTGTTTTGGAGTTTGATCTTTGGGGTATACAAGCCTCTGTCTCAGTGTGTTGGTGGTTTTGAAATATACAGGTATGTGGTGTTTGCCAAATATCCGTTTTATCTTTTCAGACACACCAGCCATGTAAGGAATGACCAGGTTCTTCCGTTTACTCTGAGTCCCAGCCCTGTCTGTCACTGTTTTAGGTCTGGTAGATTTAGATTTAGTGAAGGCCCAATTTGGATATCCACAGGCCTTCAGAGCTGTTCTCAGGTGCTGATTTTCATTCTTTTTGGAATCCATGGAGGTGGGGATGGTTTCTGCTCTGTGTGACAATGTCCTGATGACTCCTAGTTTGTGCTGTAGTGGATGGTGGGAGTCAAACATCAGATATTGATCTGTGTGTTTATGTTTCCTGTAGATCCCTATTTCTAGCTTGCCACCGGTCCCAATGAGGACTTCAAAGTCTAGGAATGCCAGTCTGTTGTCCTTGGTGTCTTCTCTGGTGAACCTAATGTTGGCATCTATAGTGTTTATATGGTCCGTGAAGGCCTGTACTTCCTGGGCCTTGATTTTGACCCAGGTGTCATCCACATACCTGAACCAGTGGGTGGCCACCGTTCCCTGGAATGTGTTGAGTGCTTTCTTCTCCACTTCTTCTTCTGAGCACTAGCCCCTAGAGTCAGACATGACTGCACAAATGTGTGGGGAAAACCTTTACCTTTACAGTCTGTGGCTTGAATCATGTCAACTGGATTTCTATTTTCTTAGTGGAAACGTTTCACTCCTTATCCAAGGAGCTTCTTCAGTCTGAGTGAAGTTAGTAAGGGAATCCTTAAATATGTTTCTAGGCTGGCTGTGTGACCTTGCACCTGGGGCTAGGTCATGGTTATTTTTGAGATGTTTGTTTCTAAGTCCCTTTATCATCTAAAGGAGGATCGTTAAGATTACCCTGCTGCTGTTGAGCTTGTGAAATGGTCTTAATCTTCCTAGGCACAGAAGACAAAGCAGGAAGGAAGATAGGGGAAAGGTTATGCCTGAGGCCCCCACCTCTATTCAAGGAAGGATTTTCCAAGTTGGCATGAATGGATTCCTTGACCCCTCTCTCAAACCACCTATCTTCTCTGTCTAAAATGTGAACATTAATGTCCTCAAATGAGTGTCCTTTTTCCTTTAGATGAAGATAAACTGCTGACTCTGGTCCTGTGGTGTTACTTCTCCTGTGTTGGGCCATCCTCCTGTACAAAGGTTGTTTGGTTTCTCCAATGTAGAGTTCAGAGCACTCCTCACTGCACTGGATTGCATACACTACATTGCTTTCCTTGTGTTTTGGAGTTTGATCTTTGGGGTGTACAAGCCTCTGTCTCAGTGTGTTGGTGGGTTTGAAATATACAGGTAAATTACCTGTATATTTCAAACCCACCAACACACTGAGACAGAGGCTTGTACACCCCAAAGATCAAACTCCAAAACACAAGGAAAGCAATGTAGTGTATGCAATCCAGTGCAGTGAGGAGTGCTCTGAACTCTACATTGGAGAAACCAAACAACCTTTGTACAGGAGGATGGCCCAACACAGGAGAAGTAACACCACAGGACCAGAGTCAGCAGTTTATCTTCATCTAAAGGAAAAAGGACACTCATTTGAGGATATTAATGTTCACATTTTAGACAGAGAAGATAGGTGGTTTGAGAGAGGGGTCAAGGAATCCATTCATGCCAACTTGGAAAATCCTTCCTTGAATAGAGGTGGGGGCCTCAGGCATAACCTTTCCCCTATCTTCCTTCCTGCTTTGTCTTCTGTGCCTAGGAAGATTAAGACCATTTCACAAGCTCAACAGCAGCAGGGTAATCTTAACGATCCTCCTTTAGATGATAAAGGGACTTAGAAACAAACATCTCAAAAATAACCATGACCTAGCCCCAGGTGCAAGGTCACACAGCCAGCCTAGAAACATATTTAAGGATTCCCTTACTAACTTCACTCAGACTGAAGAAGCTCCTTGGATAAGGAGTGAAACGTTTCCACTAAGAAAATAGAAATCCAGTTGACATGATTCAAGCCACAGACTGTTCCACCTGGATGACTGAGAACCTTCATAGACATACTTTACCTTTACAATAAAAACTAGGTAGCTTAAGAAAGGAAAAATGCTCATTAAAGCAAATATTTTTGCTAGGTTCCAAACTGGTGGCCCTCTGCATTCAGGCACATGTTATAACCATTCCGTTACTGAAACGTCACTGGTGACAATAGCTGCAGCAGAGAAATTGGACAGCTGCAAGAAGGTGACTACTGTCTCAGAGGGAGGACATTCCCGACACGGCATGCAGTAGACAGGCACAGTGCAGGTGTTTGCATAGAGGAAAGTAAAACACAGCTAGCCAATCAGACAGCAATTTTTGAGATGGCTTAAGGCAAAAAATGCTGCTTTCGATTCAAAGCAGAAAATTGCAGATGGAGGTCACATTTGCAATGGGCTGGTGGTGAACAAAATACAGGGCCATCCCTTTCTGCCATCCAGAAATAGTTGGTGAGACCAGACAGTGTGAATATGCCCATAATTTATTTATTTGATTAGAAACCCATCTTCCTCGCTAGTGAATACTCTCTAAGTTTAAAAAAAATCATCAGTATCCAAAAGTTGAAAACCTAAATTAAATTATAATTAACAGCAATTAATTCCTGTTTTCAAAGATTGGTCCAATAGTACTGTAGATGAGCACAACTGAATGAATTGTTTTCTGTCATTTTCAGGGAACGGTTAAGAACTCATTGTCCTCAAATGAGAAAACTCTCTGCTGTCTTTCAGCCGTCTCTCATCTAATCACTTTAGAGTGCCATCTTGAAGGAATGTCTGGCTGTCATCATGATGGATCTTTCCTGAATAATCTTTTGGATGAATTTAATTCCTTCTGATCTTATATTATTCCTTCCTAGCTGTTGTAGAGATATTGTAACAGATTTCTGGATAAACATGTACCATGTGGATCCCATGGGAGGGAATGTAAATTGCACATTGGAAATAATTGGGAAAGAAAATCAGAATACTAGGGGAAGTTAAAGATGCTTTGGAACGTGTGGGGCACAAATGTACTACATGGCTTTAATTCCTTACAGCAGTGGGGTCTTCCCAGGATCACACAGGAAAATACACTTTTGGTTTAAGAAGTTGCAGGCAGATGCATGTCCAGGCCATTCTAATGCAACTTTTTGCCATCAGATCAGAAACAGAGAAAATTTTGGTGCTTTCCCCATAGTACTAGGGATATGCAAAATTAATAACTCTGGAAAAGGAATATTCTGTTCCCCTCTGGATCATGCCAAACCTCCTCCTGACCATGACATTCTGGAGGTGCTTCAACAGTTTCCAGAATTAAATCCTCCAGATCAGAAGTTACTTCTTATTCTGGACTAATGCAAGCTTTCTACTGCTCTGGAAACTTGGACATCTTCATGGTTCTGCAGGGGTCTTCCCAGTATACTTTTCCCAAAATTGGAACTGACCTAGCAAAACTAGGACATTTGGTCATTTATTTCATTCAGTAATTGTTCCAAGTATTTGTCACAGGTTGTTTTTTTTAAAAAAAAACATGCCCAATTGGATTGACCTAGACTCAAGAGAGACACAAAAGCACTGGACCCTGGATAGGTGGTTTCTTTATTTGTTGTCATTTATTAATTCAGTTGCTTCCGACTCTTCATGACTTCATGGGCCAGCCCATGCCAGAGCTTCCTGTCGGGCGTCGCCATCCCCAGCTCCCCCAAGGTCGAGTCCGTCACCTCCAGAATATCATCCATCCATCTTGCCCTTGGTCAGCCCCTCTTCCTTTTGCCTTCCACGTTCCCCAGCATCAGCATCTTCTCCAGGGTATCCTGTCTTCTCATTATGTGGCCAAAGTACTTCAGTTTTGCCTTTAATATCATTCCCTCAAGTGAGCAGTCTGGCTTTATTTCCTGGAGTATGGACTGGTTTGATCTTCTTGCAGTCCAAGGCACTCTCAGAATTTTCCTCCAACACCACAGTTCAAAAGCATCGATCTTCCTTTGCTCAGCCTTCCTTATGGACATTGCTTTAACTATGTGGACCTTTGTTGTCAGTGTGATGCCTTTGCTCTTAACTATTTTATCAAGATTTGTCATTGCTCTCCTCCCAAGAAGTAGACGTCTTCTGATTTCCTGGCTGCAGTCAGCATCTGCAGTAATCTTTGTGCTTGGAAATACAAAGTCTGTCAATGCCTCCACGTTTTCTCCCTTTATTTGCCAGTTATCAATCAAGCTGGTTGCCATAATCTTGGTTTCTTTATATCTCCCAATAAAACATATAAAAGTGACATGTGAGTGTTTCCTATATTCTGTTCTATTCCTATCTCTATACCAGTGTTTCTGGCTGGGGAGTTCTGGGAGTTGAAGTCCACACATCTTCAAGTTGCCAAGATTGAGAAATACTGCTCTATACTATTACTATGGCAATTGTTCCTACTAAGACAACTACTATATCCTATACTATTACTATTCAATATACTATATTACTATTACCTATTACTCTGTTACATTTATCTATACACAGTACTTTGCTCTATACTATTACTAGTATGCATAAATGTTTCTTTCTTAAGCCTGTTCTGTCTTAAGTCCCCTCTCTTTGACATTTCTTCTTTTTCTCTTCATGGCCAGCATGTACAGCTCTTGCAACTCTTTTACGTTGTGCTTTGTCTTGCTGGGCCTCTATACTTCTCTTCCTCTCTTTTGAACCATCTACTCCTTCTGAAGGAAAAACTCTTTCTTTCGTTTGGCTGCTGAACTCAGTTTGCTGGTGGCTGCAGACCTCCAAAACATGAGTCTCCCATCACACCTATGTCAAGGTTGCAGCTTTATTGGCAACTCTGCCGTGCTGAGGCTGGGGAGAAGGCTCAAATGGGAGGGAAAGAAGGCAGCACAGGTGCCTGTAATTTTTTTCCACCAGCTGCTCTTCCACAGTACAGCATCAGACAAATGGGCTATTTAGCCATCCAAGGGTTCTCCACAGGGATCATGTGCATGTTAATTTACTTGAAATAAAGTAATACACAACACAAATTGTTTAAAGTGTTTTAGCTACGTCATGTAGCAATGCTGAAGTGAAATGTATTTTATTTTAGTCTCTTTCAATCATCTTGGGTAATATTCATATGTATTTCTTCTAACTAAGAGCATCACAGATTAATTGCCCACGGGAATGGGTTACTGTGTGCCAACCAAACTATGCAGAGAAAGATGCTTCATTGATCTAGGAATGAATGGAGAGGGTTAATTGAATAATATCTTCAGTTTTGGTTACTGGAAGACAGATGTTTCAGTTGAGATTTACTTGAAGTGCTTGGAGTTCAAAGAGAATTACATTAGATAATGGAAATCAAGATAATATGGAAGTAGGTACTATACCATTAATACCAATTACACCATTATTATCCTAGATTTAGGAAGCATTTGAAAAGAACCTAAGAGTCAGTAAGACTGCAAAATGAATTATTAAGAAGAATGCAATTTAACTCCAGTCAATACTTTTTCTTTTACTACAAAAGATTAATGTGGATTTTTTAAAATTTCAAAAGCCTACAGAATTTAAAGTTGAAATGGAATTATAATAACTACGCATAATTACTAATAACTACAACTGCTCAGAAGAAAAAAGTGAGAGAATTTTAGTAGCTGTTGCCTCTAAAAGTAAATGAATGCATGCACATCCAAAGGGTTTTTTTTTTTTACCAGAAAGCCAGGACTGAATAACTGTTAAGGTCTTGGACTAGAACTGGGAATATCTTTGGGCTGGTCACTCTCTCTCAGCCTAACCTACCTCACAAGATTGTTGTTGTACGGAACAAGTAGAAGGTGCAGTTCGATTTATGCTACCTTTTGTTCTTGGAGGAATGGCAGAATAACGAATAGATAAATAAATGTGAGTTTAGATTCCATCTGGATCATGTTTAGACGCCAGCAGAAAAAAAATTAATATAATGTAGTAGCTGAAATGCATAAAGCCATGCAGTCAAGATCAGAAAAATAGTCTGGAACACACAGCATGTTTGTTACTTCCAGGGTTACTAAAATCTATAACAGAAAGTCAGCTATCACATTTCGCTTCTGTACCCAAACTTACTCTACACCACGTCAAAGTTCCATCACCAGTCCTTGAGTCAGCTGAAAAGTGGTGCCCTGATTGCAGAACCCTGTTCTACTACAGGAGCAAAGATAACAACTGGCACTGGCATTTCTGGTTCAATGTGGGATGAGTTAAGGAAAGCAACTCAGTTCTCCCAGCTTCATTTCCCCTCACACCAACCACCACTTCTTGGCAAGAAAACATCCACCAATCCCTCTCTCTAATGGGAGTAGGTCAAGTGGGTGTTTAGCTACCTCTCAGGTTGCCTGACTAGCAGGTTGCAGGAGCAAATGGTCTCCACATTTTGGACCTGTCCATTGGATTATTTCTGAGTACACACTCTTATGAAAAAGCACTAAACTGGTCCCCAAGATACCCCAGCTAAAAAGTCACAGGCACAGAGAAGTGGAACAGGAAGCCGCGATTGATGAGGAGTGAGTGCTGTCCTTGCAGCTGGGGGTAACCTCTGGATGTTCATGAAACTAGAACGGAGTAGGCAAAATGATGCTTCCACCCCAAAGTAATAAAAAGAGCAAAATGTACAGTCACACAAAGCTCTTTGTTGGCAGAAGCAGCAGAAAACATGCAGTACATCCAATGGTGACAGAACCAGCAACACACCGCTGGCAGAACCTGGATCTTTTCCCCAATCGATATCAATTTGTCCAGCACAGTTTTGTAAACAGTTAATGGGGCATGTTTGTACTGTGATTATGCAGACATGAAGATGAGCTCCCCCCTCTCTCCTATACATACAGTACATGCGCGCGCGCACACACACACACACACACGCACATACACACACTCAGTGTGCTGCATTAACTTTTCAGGAAGTGGACTTCTGAAGATCAAGCTGGTTATAAATATAGAACTATTTATATGCACACATTTTTACCTAATTGAGACAGCCTCCTAAAACACTCTTTCTGCTCTTGGCATTATATTTGATAACCTGTCAAAAAGCATAAATAACCCAGAGGAAATACAGAGACTGAAGCAGAAGTAATATTTACTCAGAAAAAAGTAACATCTAGAAGATGGTTTAAAAATAGCCTTTTGACTAATAATCTGACTGCACATGGATAATCAGTCCTGCAGATCAAGGCATTTTAAACTAAAATTTGAAAGATCCAGAGCTACTTTTATATATGCAGCAGGCAAAAAGGGAATCATGTAGAAATATGGGGCTGAGCCACTGCCTACATCATCCTGAATTTAGGTCTACATCAAGGATGGGAAATACTGGCATGCCTGACAACCAGCCCCCAACTACAAAAAAATGCCCTGCTGAAATTCAGTGGTAAAGTGGCCAACTTTGGGCTTTGAAGTACACTTTTCAGTAATGATTTATTGACTTTTTTAGCAACATGTACTATGTTAACCAAGTATTTTCAGTTTAAAACTCAGCTGGGACATTTGGGTTTTGTCTAAAAAATGGACAATATCTTACAATATCATAAGTTTCTAATGATATACCAGAATATGTCACTTTTATGATATTTCATATCTGTTGTTTCTCCACCTAAATTTCATTATCTGTATGTTATTTTTCTGTATTTCATATAATTTATATTATCTTCTTATTTTCTAGATATAGATAGATATAGATATAGATTAGATATAGATTAGATATAGATATAAATATAGATGATATAGATAGATATAGATATAGATAGATATAGATATAGATATAGATATAGATATAGATATAGATATAGATATAGATAGATATATAGATGATATAGATAGATTAGATATAGATAGATATAGATATAGATATAGATATAGATATAGATATAGATATAGATATAGATATAGATATAGATATAGATATAGATGATATAGATAGATATAGATAGATATAGATATAGATGATATAGATAGATATAGATATAGATATAGATATAGATATAGATATAGATATAGATATAGATATAGATATAGATATAGATATAGATATAGATATAGATATGGCTGACCATATTTCTTAGAGACAAAAACGGGACATTGGAATCGCCAAATGGGATGGGGTCTTATGTAATATCCCATATTTATGAAAAAGACAGGGGTCCCGCCCCCTGGTACACGCGATTGGCTCCCACCTGCAAACCCTGCCCCCCCGGTCCATGTGGTTGGCTCCTGCCTGCAAACCCCACCCTCCTTTGCCACGCGCTGATAGGCAGGAGAGCATCCTCTTCTGGGCTGCCTCCAGTCGGCAGCTCTGGCTCGGATCCTCCTTCCACGCCATTCCCACGAGGTTTAAAAGATGGGACAAAATTGAGATTTTTATCAAAACAACGCGACGGTTGAAAAATGCTAAAAAAGTGGGACTGTCCCGTTCAAAATGGGATGTATGGTCAGCCCAATTTTGTTGTTCGTCAGTCATTTAGTCATGTCCGACTCTTCGTGACCTCATGGACCATAGCACGCCAGGCCTTCCTGTCCTCCACTGTCTCCCGGAGTTTACTCAAATTCATATTCATTACATTGGTGATGCTATATAACCACCTCATCCTCTGCCGTCCCCTTCTCCTTTTGCCTTCAGTCTTTCCCAGCATCAGGGTCTTTTCCAGTGAGTCCTCTCTTTGCATTAGGTGGCCAAAGTATTTGAGCTTCAGATATATAAAAATTCAAAAAAGAAAAGAAAAGAAAACTTTGGGCTGGATAACTTTGGGGCATTTTGGGGTGTTGGTGAGTTTAGGGATGGGGCTAGAGAGTGCTTTGCCTCCACCTCCACCTTCCATTCCTATTTCTTTCTCCCCCAAAGAGCAGAAAAGTGGGGGGAATGAGCCTACCATTTAGGGAACATCATAACCTTACTAGACAGTCTCCTATGATCCTCTGGAAGCTCTCAGGCTCCACATCTTATCTCACCTGGTTTACATTCATAGGCTTTCACTTGCAGAGGCTCTCCCTAATGAATGGAAATTGGGGGCAAATCCAAAAGTATAGTGCAGTTTCAGGGGCCAAGCCAGTAGCGCCAGTCTTCTCATAATCTCCTTTCATGTGATGGGGGAACTTGTGAAAGGAAATTAGAGCTATTCAGTCTTAAAGAGAAAGATTAATGTTTTCTCTGGACTGACAGAGCTTCTCCCCAGAATGTCTACTTGCTGGTTAGAAACAAAGAAAGAAGGCCGGATAACTCTTGTATTTAGTTACCAGACTGACATCAGAAAGATTTCTAAAATGTATTGACATAGGAGAACAATGTTCCCTTTGTGAGTAAATGACTGTCTCTAGAACTTTTTGAAGAATTTGCCCCACGCAGTGACTTTCAGAAAAAGTTGAAAAAAGTGCACTAGCAGATCATCATGTCTTCAAAACAATTAGCTGGGTTTCATTATACTGGTGATAAGCTAGAAGAAAAGCCATATTTGGTTCAAAGCACACAAGCCAGTAATAGTTGAGAATTATTTAATGTGCCTATTGTAATAAAGGACAGCAGTACCTAGAGTGAATAACCTTTGATCCTGTATAGATTTTTCAGCCAGGATAATAATGAAGTTATAAACACATGCTTGTATCATGAAGTATTGATCTTTGGCACAAACACAGTAGATACAAGTCCAAACAGTATGATCTGATCAAAATAACTGTGTGCAGAAGAAAAATAGACATTAGTATTGTTCTACAAATACTTATATAGAAGTTGTTTTACAGCAGCTCTCATCCTTCCACTCATGTATCCTTCTCCAACCTAATATCCTCATGATGCATTGGGACATTTAAATGCCAGAATTTACAACAAGCATCTGGAGAGAACACGTTGGAGAAGGCTAGAGTAATACAAGAGTCTGCACACATTTCTGTATAACCAGTAGACATTCTTCAATTTAGAATATATTACTATACTCACTTACCAAGGACAAACATAAGCATAAGCATCCACAACTAGCCACTATAATGCCAAAGTGACAAAACACGTGTTATGATGTTGCAACCCAGGCTCCATCCTTTCATACTTGAATCATGATGTTGTATTCAAATATGTAAAGGGTGAAGTTTGCATTGTGGTGTTGCAATGCACAATTTATCACATGCTTCAGGGGGCTTATCAACTTTTCACATGCTACCCATCAATTTGTGAGAGAAGTAACAGAAGAAGAATAAGGTCCATCTTTAACAATGGAAAACATTTCTCTTAACTTCTATATATGTAGGAGAGGATGGAGGAAGGAATTCAAAATCAAATCAACCATAGAAGGAAGATTTCACCCTTCCCAATTCTGTACTGTACCCTTGATCCAGAGTAATTGAATCTCCATTGGGAAAAAAAATCAAGCCAGCTGCAAAGAGTGTATAATCCATGTCATGATGATTTTTGTGTCTGAAAATTATTCTCAATCCATATCTTCCAACCTCAAAAGACTGAGAACATGTAGAGAACATAATAAACCAATCTGGGCATCCTCCAGCTAAACAATAGGAGAGTTAAAAAAGGGGGGGCATCTTTCTCTGAGCTACCATATCTCCTGAAATAACAAAGCCCTTGTTCCACATAAAAAATAAATTGCTAATAGCCCATTCTCCATCCATGTTTCAACACATTTAGTGTGTATTTATTTGGCTATCTGCAAAAATTGAGCTTTTCCATATTGAAAAAGCAAGCAAAATACAGTACATATGAACCACAGAATCTGTCAGATTGCACCACTATCTTATTCTTTGTTAAGATGACAATAGCCTTTCATAATACTCTTATTTTATAACACACCATCCTTAATCCATACTGTATGTCCTCAGTGTTTCCCTTTAGTTTCTCCACAAACCACTCCTATGCCATCTTTCTCTCCCTCTGCCACTGTTTCCTTAAAAAGGTAAAGGAAAAGGTTCCCCCTGCACATTTGTGCAGTCGTGTCCAACTCTAGGGGCCGGTGCTCATCTCCGTTTGTTAGCCGAAGAGCCAGCGTTGTCCGAAGACGCTTCCACAGTCATGTGGCCGCATGACACGCGCAGAACACTGTTACCTACCCACCGAAGTGGTATCTATTCATCTACTTGCATTTGCATGCTTTCGAATTGCTAGGTTGATAAGAGCTGGAGCTAGTGCGGGAGCTCACTCCACATGCAGGGCTAGGGATTCGAACCTCCGAACTTGCGATATTCCGATCGACAAGCCTGGCGTCTTACCCGCTGAGCCACCACGCCCCCTATTATAGCCACTATATATATATATTATATAGTTATATATATTATATTATATTATATTATATTATATTATATTATATTATATTATATTATATTATATTATATTTATTATATTATACTATACTATACTATACTATACTATACTATACTATACTATACTATACTATACTATATATTATATAGTTATATATATTATATAGCCACTGTTTCCTTCCCCATCCATAATTTTCACTGCATAGAGTATAGCATGAGATGTAATGTAAATACCCTAAACGTGAAGCCCAACACTGCCCAATGTAAATTCACTTTCTATGAGCTGGAGATGCTTTCTGTTTATGAACCAACACATTTGAATTCCCAAAAGGTGTCTCATTAACTGTGGGATACAGAGCCAGAATAAGACTAATAGGGGTTCCTATTAGACATTACCTCCAGATGCCATTTGGCATACAACTGGATTAGCTGAAATGCAGGGAGCCAGCACCTGAGCTGCTCAGAGTGTAGTCTATTTGCTGTTGCCAGGTAAACCAGAAGTAACCCTGGATGGAAGACGAAGATTATGGGCTAGATAAAACTTTGCTCTTTCTGTGCTTTTATAACTGTACAATAGCCATTATTGCTCATCTAGCAACCATCTGCTCCACAGCCACTTTCTCTTGATTAATATAACTCTGAATCGTCACTACAATGCTATTAAACTTGCATTAGCATTAATGGAAGATGTCATTTCATGCACTTCTCAGTCAGTGAGTGGACATGGCTATGAAAAAATAGTACAGTATACTTGCTGAAGGTCCATTAGTGATAAAGATTAAGATGGACAGGGCATTTGCCTAGGATGGCTCTGTAGTTAATTCAGTCTTTCTAGAGTGTAAATTTCAATGACAGATTTTCATTATTCAAACACCAAAGTAAAATTTTGTTATGTTCAGAAAGCACTGTATTCCAGGTAACTGTACATTTCAATATGCAAGAATTTTAATGGTTTCCCCCCCACCTTGTGCACTGAAGACAAATATAGATTATAAACAAAGGGTGGTATGCAGCCTATATAATGATGTCCTGCAGATCTTTCTCCTTCTCATATTTTACAAAAAAAAAAAGGTGGGGGGACACCACAAATGCCTTGGTTTAAAAAAATTGTAATAGAATGTTAAGATCAAACTGGTTTTATACTGTTCATGTTTTTTATTTCTGAATTTTGTTTATAAATCAACAGATGAAACATTTTACCAACCAGTTAAAATGATATAAATATTATTGTCCAGGACCTATTTGAAAATTACAATTTTAAAACCAGACATTCTCTCAAAAGAGAGAATTAGAAGGTCATTTTAACCATGCACAAATTGTGAAGACTTACAGCTGTAATCGAAATTATTCAACCCCCATTGCAAATCAGGTTTATTGTCAAAATTTACAGACTTTCAGCTGTTTGCAATGAACAAATCAAACAAATGCAATTGAAATGGCTCAAAACAACAAATGCTCCAAGTGGTTTCCCCAAATTCAACTGAAAATGCAACTTATAATGACTTCTCCAGTCTCAAAATTATTCAACCCCTTCATGGCAAGCATCTTCAGTACTTAGTAGAGCACCCTTTTGCTGTTATGACCTGCTGCAAACGAGATGCATAGCCAGACACCAGCTTCTGGCAGCGTTCCTGAGGAATCCTAGCCCATTCCTCATGAGCAATGGCCTCCAATTCAGTAATATTCTTGGGTTTGCGTGCTGCAACCACCTTCTTCAAATCCCACCAGAGATTTTCTATGGGGTTCAAGACAGGTGACTGTGGTGGCCACTGTAGAATCTTCCAGAACTACTTCTGCATCCAAGCCTTAGTGGAATTTGAGGTATGCTTGGGATCGTTGTCCTGTTGGAAGGTTCAATGACGCCCAAGCTTCAGCTTCCTTACAGACGGCATGACATTTTCTCCTAGGATTTCCTGATACTTCAATGAATCCATCTTGCCTTCCGCACGCTGCAGGTTTCCAGTGCCAGAGGATGCAAAGCTGCCCCAGAGCATCACCGAGCCACCACCATGCTTAACTCTAGGCAGAGCGTTCTTTTCAGTGTATGCTTCATTCTTCTTCCTCCAGACATACCGCTGATCCATTGGGCCGAAAAGTTCCAGTTTTGTTTCATCGCTCCACAGAACAGAATCCCAAAACTTCTGTGGCTTATTTATATGATTTTGAGCATATTGGAGCTGATTTTCTTGTGCTTTTGGGTCAGTAGTGGTATACGTCTTGGAGTTCTGGCATGGACAGCTTCTGTGTTTAGTACACGCCTTACTGTGCTCACTGAAACCTTAGTGCCTGTTGCCACCAAGTCTTGCTGCAGGTCTTTTGCAGTCACTCAAGGGTTTCTCTCAACCTGCCTCCTCAGAAATCTGGTGGCAGCCATTGACAGCTTCCCTTTTCTCCCCCATCCAGGTAGTGTAACCACTGTTCCTTTAACTTTGAACTTGCAAACTATGCTTTCAACGGTGTCTCTAGGTACATTCACTGCCTTTGCTATCTTTTTGTATCCTGTTCCTTGTTTGTGAAGGGCGATGATCTCTTCTCTTACCTTTTTGGACCATTCTTTTGATTTAGCCATATTTCTAACATGCACTCAAACGTGACACTCAGCAAACCCCTAGCCAGTTCAGGCATTTCATGTGTTCCAGCTCAAGCACACCTGGTGCAACTAATGAAGCCCTTGATTAGTTGCATCAGGTGTGCTTGAGACGACACCTGTTTTGCATGCTGTACAGTATGTGTGCTGTTGTGACAGATTCTATTCAGGGGGTTGAATAATTTTGAGACTGGAGAAGTCATTATAAGTTGCATTTTCAGCTGAATTTGGGGAAACCACTTGAAACATTCATTGTGTTGAGCTATTTCGATTGCTTTTGTTTGATTTGTTCATTGCAAACAGCTAGAAATCTGTAAATTTTGACAATAAACCTGATTTGCAATGGGGGTTGAATAATTTCGATTACAACTGTATATAAAGCACTTGCAGCTATCTGTTTAAAATTTGGTGAGCTTTCTTCCCTCCAAAAGCAACCTTCATGTAATTCTCTTTTGTTTTGTTTTGTTTTACGTAGGCATTTCTTTTTTTAAAAAGTTGAATGAAATCTAGTTCAAGAATCACTGCACCTATGTTCTGATGTCTGGCAGGTGTCATAATCTCAAAAGTTGTAGTGTGGCTGAAAATGTCATTCTGTTCCCTTAAGAAATCAAAATGTTATACTATTTGTGGAATTTCTTAACATTGTACAGTAAATGGAATGCATGAAGCTTCAGTTGTCCAATTTCATTTCAGATTTTACTTGAATTGAGACATTCTTGTGAATGTGTCCAAATATTTTTAAATTGGGAGTCTGAACCACATCTTACGAGGGAAGGAAGGAGGGAGATACTGTAGATAAACTCCTATTAGGACTCATTTATTTGTAACCAGGGGAATTGGTAGGATTTACCTGAAAATAATTAATAAATTGCATTTACATAAAAGTAAATTGGGTGCCAGAATTTTTTTAAAAATGCCCTTTAAATCCAGTAACACGTCTTACAGCATATCTGCAGTGCATCCTTAAGCTAACCCTGTTCTATACTCATGCCAGCTTGACTGTAAACTGATTTAATAAAATTTTGTCCAGATTGAGACACTTTGTCAACAGCTTGCAAAGTATTCAGTCCAGACCGGAGGCTATCATGTCCTCCCATTGGGCAATTTGTTCCTGTTGTGCCCTCCCACCTTTCCATTCCAGGAGAGGAATTGCCCAATCACTTTGCCTCCTGTGAGTGGGTCTTACTGGTTCCTTACTTATGTGTGTGTGCATGTACATATACATACATACACAAAGTAAAATTTATAATAATTCCCTCCTGATCCCTATGGGTGGTATGTGTCTTCCTCAACCTCGGGTCCTCTACCAGAGGCCTGGGAGTTTCAGTGTTTTGAGCAGTATCTTAGCTGTTCCTAGCACTGCACTCTTCTGGACAGAGAGCTCTGATGTTGTTCCTGGGATCTGTTGGAGCCACTCTCCCAGCTTAGGAGTCACAGCCCTACCACCTACTTAGGAGTGCTCCTACCACCACTGGGACCACTTTGGCCTTCACTTTCCACATCCTCGCCAGTTCTTCCTTCAGGCCCTGGTACTTCTCCAGCTTCTCATACTCCTTCTTCCTGATGTTGCTGTCACTTGGCACCACTACATCTATCACCACTGCCATCTTCTGGTCCTTGTCTACTACCACAATGTCTGGTTGATTGGCCAGTACCTGCCTGTCTGTCTGGATCTGGAAGTCTCACAGGATCTTAGCCCTGTCATTCTCCACAACCTTCTGGAGAGTCTTCCATCTGGACTTTGGAGGGTCTAACCCATATGCTGTGCAGATGTTCCTGTACACAATGCCAGCAACTTGGTTGTGCCATTCAGTGTGTGCTGTTCCTGCCTGCATCTTACACCCTGCCACTATGTGTTGGACTGTCTCTGAGGCCTCTCTGCACAGTCTGCACCTTGAGTCCTGTCTAGTGTGGTAGACCCCTGCTTCTATGGATTGGGTGCTTAGTGCCTGTTCTTGTGCTGCTATGATCAGTGCCTCAGTGCTGTCTTTTAGTCCAGCCCTTTCCAGCCACTGGTAGGATTTCCCAATGTCAGACACCTCAGCTATCTGTCTATGGTACATCCCATGCAGGATCTTGTCTTGTCATGGCACTTTCTCTGCTTGATCTTTCTTCCATGTCTGCTGCTGCTTCAAGCATTCTCTCAGCAGCTCATCTTTAGGTGCCATCTTACTGATGTACTCTTGGATGCTCTGGGTCTCATCCAGGACAGTGACTTTGACACTCACCAGACCCTGCCCACCCTCTTTCTGGCTGGTGTACAGTCTCTGGGTGTTGGACTTGGGGTGAAAGCCTCCGTACATTGTGAGGAGCTTCCGGGTCTTCACATCAGCAACCTCCATGTCCTGCTTTGGCCAGCTCATTATACCAGCAGGGTATCTGATGACTGGCAGGGCATACATGTTAATGGCATGGATCTTGTTCTTCCCATTGAGCTGGCTCTTCAGGACCTGTCTTATCCTTTGGTGGTACTGTCTTCCTTGCCGCCTCATCATGGTTCCCATGTGACTGTGGGATACCAAGGTACTTGTAGCTGGTCTGTATGTCTGCTATGTCGCCTGCTGGTAGTTCCACCCCATCAGTCTTAACTACCTTCCCTCTCTTTACTACCATCTGGCCACACTTCTCTAGTTTGAATGACATCCCAATGTCCTCACTGTAGATCCGTCTCAGGTGGATCAGTGAGTCAATACCTTGTTCACTCTTAACATACAGCTTGATGTTATCCATGTAGAGGAGGTGGCTGATGGTAATTCCACTCTTGAACTTCTATCGTATCCAATTCTTGTGATAATCTGGCTGAGGGGGTTCAAGCCCATGCAGAACAGCAGTGGGGACAGTGCATCACCTTGGTATATGCCACACTTGATGGCCACTTGTGCGAGCTGTCTTGAGTTGACTTCCGTGTTGTCTTCCACAGTCCCATTGAGTTCTTGAGGAAGGTCCTTAGTGTCCTGTTGACTTTGTATAGTGCCAGGCATTCTCAGATCCATGTGTGTGGCATTGAGTCATAGGCTTTCCTGTAGTCAATCCAGGCTGTGTTCAGATTGGTCTATCTAGACCTTTAGTCTCAGGCAACTGCTCTATCTATGAGCAACTGGTGTTTGGAGCCTCTGGTGTTGTTCCCAATGCCCTTCTGAGCTGTGCTCATGTACTGGACCATATGGTCTTGTAGCTTGGCAGCTATGATGCCTGATAGGACTTTCCATGTTGTGGGGAGGCAGGTTATTGGCTGGTAGTTGGATGGTGTTGTTCCCTTGCTGGGGTATTTCAAGATCAGCACTGTCCTACCTTGTGTTAGCCAGTCTGGGTGGGAGCCTGCTGCTAGCAGCTGGTCCATCTGTGCTGCTAGGTGTTCATGCACTGCTGTTAGTTTCTTTAGCCAGTAGGTGTGAATCATGTCTGGGCCAGGTGCTGTCCAGCTCTTCATGTTGTTGACACGCTGTTGGATATCTGCTATGATGGTGACTGGTTCCTGCTCTGGGAGATTGCTGTGGTCTCCTCTCATGTCCTGCAGCCACTTTCCACTGGTGTTATGTGTTTTCTCTTTCTCCCATGTGTTCTTCCAATACTGTTCCATTTCTGCTGTTGGTGGCTCTGCTGTTACTGTGTTGTTGCGTTGCAGTTGGGAGTATACCTTGGATGGTTCTTTGGTGAACAGGGCATTCATCTTTTTGGCCTCTGCTTCTCTAGTGTATCTCCTTAGCCTGGTAGCCAGTGCTGTGAGCCTTTGTTTAGCAGTCTCTAGGGCTTCAGATGTCATTGTTCATCTCCTTTCCCACCCCGTATCATGCCCGTCCTGGAACTTGCAGGTGTGCAACCTTGATACATCACAAACAGGCTGTAACGGTTCAACGCGAACATTCTGGTGAAAATTCTGGCGAAACGATCGGAATGCACTCCCCCTGCTTGTTAGCGCGCTGTCTCTGGCTGACATGTATCACTCATAGACTCTCTCCCTATAATGGCAGGACTCGAACAGAGATCCTGACAGGCCCTTGTATTTTTTCCGTAGCCAAGTCTTATCCTTAATCTCCACACCCTTCTGTAGTTCTACCAGCTGACTAACTTCTCTCTGAGTAGCTTTGATCTTAGCCTCCAACCTCATTTTCCAGGGGGGTATGTAGTGCTGTTCTTCTTGATCATGTAGCCAAGCATCTCCAGGATTACAGTGGCTGTAGCATATACCAGTTCATTGGTTTGAGTTATAGTGGTAGTAGGGATTGTTGTGAGGGCTCTGTTGGCATCTTCTAGCATACTATCTGATGGTACTTCTCCACTGAGCCTTTGTAATCGGTCTCGAGAGTTGACTGTAGCTAGTTTATCCATAATCTTTTGCCTCATATCAGCTGATGTGCTCTGTAATGGAGGGGGTGGCAGTGACATTCCAGCTTCAGGTGTTGGCTGCACCTCCAGTTGTTCTTCCGGGTCTTCTTGAATCTGGGATATAATGTGTAGTTGGTCTATCTCAAGTTGTGAGAGCAGCTTCCTCTTCACTATGTTGAAGTGTTGGATAACTAGCTGTTTCTCAGTTAGTGTGGATGCAGGTCTTCTGTCCATCCATTGTTCCCTCATACGTTTCATATATCCCCTCTCATTACGTCTACTGTTGTAGTAGCATTCCATCAATTCCAGGTTCTCTTGTCTAGTCCATGTATGGTTTGTTCCAGTAGCCCACTTATCGTCATATTGCCCTGGTTCCCCAACATCTGATGCGGACCTTGTTAATCTGGGCAATGTCCGAGCCGGCCTGACTCTCTTAGTTCGGTTCATTCTCATATTTTGAGGTAGGCAGGTGAAGCGTTAGGGGGTCTTTGCCCAAGGACCCCTACTGGTAAGGTAGGTACAGCCACTCATACATACATACACACACACACAAAGTTAGAGTATCAAAATGCAAATAGATGCAGGCACAGCAACCAACTTTGAAATTAAAAAGTCCTTTTATTTATTTATTTATTTATTTAATTTATATGACCGCCCATCTATACTCCCATGTTAGTCTCTAATGTCTTTTAGAGCTACCTTTAAGAGCAATGACAATAGCAATAGTACAGCTGTTAAAAGACTTGCATATAGAATGTTGCTGGTTCAAAATCTGGCAGAAATGTTTAATTACTGTTCCCCCACCCACACAGCTATCTACTTCTCCAGAGGGAGGGAGGGAGATAGATAGATTTAAAAGTCAATGTGTGCACCAATTTTAATAAGTCAACTGTTGCATCAAAGTGCTGTGGAAAAGTTCACAACCCAGGGGGAAAGAAAAATAGTGATTTATTTTTTTAAATTTTTTTTTAAAGATTTCTGCCAGGTTTCAAGCCAACAACATTCTATACACAAGGTAAGTGTTACAGCTGCAACACTATTATTAATACTAGCTCTAGAGCATTGTCTGTCAACCTCATCAACTTTAAGATGTGTGAATGTCAACTCCCAGATTTCCCCACCTAACCTGGCAGTGCAGGTAAGCCCTTAGAATCTTTTTTAGAAAGCTTGACTTATTCTGTGTCAAAAAAAAATTAATAATAAATGAATCTTCAGTTTCACTACCAGATGTATTAATTGCAGTACAAGTAACCATGGCATGACCAGCCAAGGTTGCCATGTTTAGGGATGGCAAGGAGAAAAGTTTGGCCAAACCCTTCACCTGCCAATGTAATTCCATCCAGACTGCAGTCTTTGAAATGATGGGATGGATCCAGAAGTAACATTGATCAATTAAAATATAATCCCAAGAGTTATCTTAAAGTAGGGAAACTACATGTCCTTGTCTGGGGCATTCACTTATTCCAATAGGCAAATAAATGAAGGCATAGGAGGGAGAAACATGCTCTAAGAGAGGATGCAATGAAAAGAAAGCAGAGACTGAGAAAATGTTCTCCTTCTGAGCCTCTCAAAGCCTTAAGAGTCCCTGTATAATTCTAGTACTCTTGTAGATAAAATGAAGGTAGGACTATAGTTCTTTTACTTTTACAGTCAAGATTAAAAGGCTGTTCAGATTGAGAGGTGAATTATAAATGCCTTAACAAATTATACATAAAAATAATTGAAAGAAGCATGCTTGGAGTTATTCACCTTCAGTGCCATAAATGAAAAGTTTCTGTATGTCAATACAAAGAAAAAGGCGGTGAGCATTTTAGCAGAATGTGGTGATTTTTCTTCCAATATCTTCTCCTGCCTTTAAATATAGGGACATAATATACTTTAGACATAATATACTGATGGAACAGTGGGAAAATATGTGGTTAAAAGGATTGAAATTTACATTATAACTGAAAAGATAATTTTTATAAAATAATGTACCATTGGTATATGACTCCAGAAAAATTGTCTAGAATGTATAAAGGTACTTCAAATTTATGTTGGAAATGGGGACGACAGGAAGGGTCAATTAATCATGCTTGGTGGATTAGTAAAAAAGCCAGAAATTTCTGGGTTCAAATACATATAACGATACAAAGAATTTTAAAGATCAACATTCAACTGAAACCAGAACTTTTCTTGCTGGGATTAATGTAAAGTCAATTAGAAAAGAGCTTCAGCTTTAGATTGTTGATCAGAGGTTAAATATTTTGGGAAGTTGTTTCTTCGGGTTCCATAGGAGCCATCCCAGAAGCTAAGTATTCCAAAATAAGAAGGTTGAATAAGGAACAATAAGAATAAGAGCGCCGCTGGAGAAAGACGAAGACTGAATCTGACCGAACACAATCTAGAGCCGCAGTTAAGGCCTACCTTGTGGCGGTAAGAGCAGTGAAACATGAATATTTCTCCGCTCTTATTCCATCCGCAGAATGCCGCCCGACGGCCCTTTTCAAGATTACAAGATCACTTTTGGGTCAGGAGCAGGGGGAGACCCATTTACAGGGCCGTTCGGAAGAGTTTTCTGAGCATCTGCAGGACAAAATCGCTCAGATTCATTCCAAGTTGGACTCCACGCATGAGACAAGATCTGGGGAGATGCCAGAGGCTCGTACTTACCATGTTACCTGGGAACAGTTTGATCCTGTTGCGCCTGATGAAGTAGACAGGATCCTCCGGATTGTAAATGCCACCACATGCCAGCTTGACCCATGTCCCTCCTGGCTGGTGAAATCAGCTAGTGAGGTGACATGTGGCTGAGTCCAGGCAATGATTAATTTGTCCTTGAGTGAGGGAGTGTTCCCAGCTGCCTTTAAGGAGGCGCTGGTGCACCCCCTCCTCAAGAAACCTTCCCTGGACCCTACAATCCTGGGCAATTTTCGCCCAGTCTCCCACCTTCCTTTTTTGGGAAAGGTGGTTGAGAAGGTGGTGGCGTTGCAACTCCAGAGGATTCTGGAGGAAACGGATTATCTGGACCCCTTCCAGTCAGGTTTCAGGCCGGGATATGGGACGGAGACCGCATTGGTCGTGCTTATGGATGATCTCTGGCGAGAGCGGGATGGAGGGAGTGCGTCCATCCTTGCTCTCTTAGATCTCTCAGCGGCTTTCGATACCGTCGACCACGGTATACTTTTGGGGCGGCTCGAGGAGTTGGGGGCGGGCAGCGTGGTTTTGCGCTGGTTTGCCTCCTTTCTCCAAGGCCGTTCCCAGTCGGTGTTGATAGGGGAGGAGAGAGCTGACCCGAGACCCCTGACTTGTGGGGTGCCGCAGGGGTCGGTTCTCTCTCCTCTCCTATTCAACATCTACATGAAGCTGCTGGGCGACATCATCCGTCACCACGGGATGAGGTATCACCAATATGCTGATGATACCCAGTTATACATCTCCGTCCCGGGTGAAGTAAGTGATGCGGTCAATGCTTTATCTCAGTGCCTGGAGGCTGTGGGGGTCTGGATGGGGAACAACAGGCTTCAACTGAACCCTGGTAAGACGGAGTGGCTGTGGATTGATGGCCCCCCTGGATCCGGGAAGTTGTCATCTTTGGTTCTGGGTGGGGTTACACTACCCCAGTCGGATCCAGTGCGGAATCTGGGGGTCCTCCTGGACTCGCGACTCCTGCTCAAAGAGCAGGTGGCAGTCGTGGCCAGGAGGGCCTTTGCACAGCTTTAAGTTGTGCGCCAGTTACACCCTTTCCTGGATCGGGAGGCCCTCCGAACAGTCACTCATGCCCTTGTCATCTCCCGTATAGACTATTGTAATGCGCTTTACATGGGGCTACCCTTGAAGAGTATCTGGAAGCTTCAGCTGGTGCAGAATGCGGTGGCGTGAGCAGTTATGGGTGCCAGGAGATCGGCACATGTGACACCTCTGCTACGCGAGCTGCATTGGGTGCCAGTTTGCTTCCGGGTCCAATTCAAGGTGTTGGTGATTACCTTTAAAGCCCTACATGGCATAGGGCCAGGGTACCCGAGGGACCATCTCGTCCTGATAACGTCGGCCCGCCCCACCCGTGCATGCAGAGAGGGCATGCTTCCGACCCCCTCAACAAGAGAATTCCATCTAGCGGGGTCCAGGAAGTGTGCCTTCTCTGCGATAGCGCCCGCCTTATGGAATATCTTGCCCCCAGAGGTGAGACTGGCACCCTCCCTCCTGGCCTTTCGGAAGGTCCTTAAGACCTGGCTCTGCCACCTGGCCTGGGACGACAGAGGTGGTAGTGCCTCCTGGGGTTGGCTGGCCCCATAGCACCATGATCCATTCTGCGGGTCCTAATCCATCTTGGATTTTATTTTATTTATTTATGTTTGTGAGATATTTTGTATAGTTTTTAAATTTTATTTATTGTAACCCGCCCAGAGTCCCTTGCATGGGAGATGGGCGGGGAATAAATTTGATAAATAAATAAATAAATAAATAAATAAATAAATAAATAAATAGACAAGAAATATGCAAGGCTAGAATAAAAAAAATGACACTTGATTAAATTTGTCTAATTAATAGTAAATTAATTAGATATAGTTGGTATGATTAGTACCCATATTGAAAATGTTTTCCCCCTTCTCTCACATTCAAAATTATGAATTAACAGTATTCAAGTTTTACTTGAATACTGTTACCCTGCAGTATTCAATATGTTTCAATATTCAATATTCAGTCTGTCACCCTGCATTGGGTAAATAAACTGAATTCCACTGCTGTGAAAGAATAAAAGTGTCAGGGCCACTGTTTCCTAGCACTGGAAAACTGTAAATATCATAATCATAAAACTCATAATTTAGGAAAATAAAAGGAACTATTTCTCATTCAAAGCTGAATTGTAGAATTTGTTCTAAAATGCTTTTATTTTGGCTTATGACCAAACTCTAGCTGGAATTGTTGCTTTATTTATTTATTTAATCAATCAATCAATCAATCAATCAATCAGTTCCTTTCCACTCAATAGCTGGCATTCAAGTTCAGTCATTTTAAATAGATTAGATGCAGGCTTTGGTGATGAAAAGGTTATAAGCCCCATTTTAGGATATGCCTAATATATTTGGTATATTTATAATTGTTTAGCATGCCTTATTAAATAGATGTGCTTTCAGAGAGCCTATAGTCAGTTCCCTATAATTTTGGATTTACAGAATAAACTTTAGATTTACATAATAAACATTTTTAGCAGTCTCCTCTGCTAAATGATAATTGCAGTAATAATGATAAATAATAATTTAATATAAATTAAGTGTTGGAGAACTATAATACCAAAAAAAGGAATAAAGTTTATTTTATATAGGTAAGCATCTCTGGGAGACTATTTAATAGCATATAATAGATATAATGAAAAGGGCTCTCTTCCTGGTCACCATCTACCTGCCTAATTCAGGAGGTAAAAATAATCAGAGAAGATCTCTAATGATACATTTTCATGCACATTCAGATACAGTACTTAGCAGAGAAATCAATCCTTGTGGTATCCTTGTAACAAAATGTAACAGACTCTTAAAATGAAGATTCAGTGTCACCAATCAACAAAGGTGCTGCAAAATTGAAGACAGTTAATCCAAATAATTGGGCCTAATTAATTTCTAACGATTATATTAAGACGAAATTGATGTTTCTTAGGAGTGTTTAAAATCATCTAAGTAAAATACTGTATATTATAAGGAACCAGTTGGGATGTTAACAAGAATTGGATAACTATGGTTAGGCTATCTTTAAATACAGATGGCAACCTGGCACATCAGTCCTACTTGGTTATCTGCCCTAGAAACAGAGCTATCTTCATCATCAGCAGAGATGCGATCGTTGCTTTGAGTGGTAGAACTGGACAGACTGCAAATTGGAAGCAAGCTCCTTTTCACTGCCCTTCTGACATGGCACCTGGAGCAGCTGCTTCATTGCCCCAAAGGTGTATGGCTGTCAGGGCATTGCAGTAATTCTCTCTTTGGAAGCTCTAACTCATACTCAAGAGCTTTCATGAAAAGTCAAGGACATGGCTCATTTAGGTAAGTCACTTTTACTGCAGATGCATAGTAGTCCTGGCAATAATGATCAGATTCTGCAGAGTGTAAGAATGTGTATGTGTGTCGCAGAGTTTAAATCCTGGGTTTCTTCCTCTCACACTTTCATTGCAACAAACATCTGGCAGCCTGCTTCTCAGGCCTGGCTCTTGATGGCACCTGCACTGAGTTTACACAGCAGTTTCATCAGTTCAGAAGCTCTTTGCTTCCTGCCTTGTCAGCTTCATCCCTTATAATGGCTGTCTGGAGTGGCTTGCTAGCAGGAATGTTATCTAGCCAATTAGGTCCAGTTCACAAGAACCAGCTGCTAATTTTTTTCTAAAAATTCTATTCAGTTGATGATGGAACACACCCAGGTATTATCAACAATCTGGGCAGTCATCATCTCAATGTTGAGGCAGCTCTTGGCACAGTGTGGGACATTTGTAAAGTTGCTGATGCCATTGTGGCTGCAGACATGGTAGCCATGGTCCTCTTCCTTCTCCTCCTCTCCAACTTCTGTGAGTCTCCTCCATCAGTTACAATTGAGAGACTTAGTGCAGAGACTTCTGCAGCAAGTGGCATCTGTAGTTGCCTCTCTTTCTGTCATTGTCTTTTCCTAATGCTGAACCCATTCAAGCCTCCAGTTGTCAACACCAGCTGTTCTGTTCAGAGTATGAGACCACCAGAACTCTTTAAGGAAATAGTTTTATTTACAATTAAAACTATTTACAAATGGCAAAAGTCCTTTAAGCACATAACTGTAATTTGACTTGGATCAACTGGATTACACAGCAGGATGCACTTGAAAGGCTTGGCAGCTCTGCAGTAACACTGGCTAGCGATCACAACAAGTTGAACAGACCAAAGTCCTTTGAAGCAATGATACAAGGCTGACTGGAACTGCAGGACTAAACCGGTTTCACTTAGAGGCAGAATCTTCTGAAGCACTGAGGCAGGACTGGACTGGATTACAGGAGAAGCTGGACTGGATCCACTGGACAAGGTTCTTCTGGAGTGAAAGGGCAACTCTGGACTGGAACTGCAAGGCAAGGCTGGACTGGATCCACTGGACAAGGTTCTTCTGGAGTGAAAGGGCAACTCTGGACTGGAACTGCAAGGCAAGGCTGGACTGGATCCACTGGACAAGGTTCTTCTGGAGTGAAAGGGCAACTCTGGACTGGAACTGCAAGGCAAGGCTGGACTGGATCCACTGGACAAGGTTCTTCTGGGGTGACAGGGCAACTCTGGACTGGGAATGCAAGAAAAGGCTGTACTGGATTCCCTGGATAAAGTTCTTCTGGAGCAACAAGACAATGCTTAACTGGATTTACAAGGCAAGGCTGCACTGGATTCACTGGACAAGGGTCTTCTGGACCAACAAGATGATACTGAGGCTGGACTGGCAAAACTAGGCAAGGTACTTCTGGAACAATGAAATGCGACTGCACTAGATTAGCACGATAAGACTGCCCGGGAGCAAACTGATAAAACTTAGCTGAATTAGCAAGGGGTTGTTTGACTAAGGCTGCAGGACAAAACCTGGCTGAAGCAGCTGGGCGAGATGGGACTGAAGCGCTGAGAACACAATTGGCTGGAGTCTGATGAAAGACTGCGAGATAAGACCCCTTTTGACTTGGCGAAGGAGCGGCTTGAGATTCCAAAGCAGCTGGGGTCAATTCCGAAATGATGCAAGGCTCTTGCTCTGGTTCCGCGGCAGCTACAGGGCAGAACTCTGAAGACTGTTCTGGCTGGACTTCTCCAGAAGAAGCTGTTAGCTCAGTGGAATGTTTGTCACCAGCGACCGGGTGCTTGTGCTGGTGTCCTTTTATTCTGTTCTCCGAACGCCTTCTATCCTCAGGAGCCAATTGGGCTTCCTTCTGCTTGGTGCGCTTCTCAGCCCTCCTTTCTCGTGCATTGATTGGTGCTCTGGACTTTGTTCCTGGTTCTGGACCAATCGGCTCCTCAGGATTCTCCTGCTCTGCTAGGTCATCCCTGGGTCCATTTCCCTGCACCTGCTCATCACGAGTTCCACTCGCCGGTTGCTGCACAAGATCAGTTTCGTTTCTCTGATAAGTTTTGTTTTCCCCTAGCTCAGAGTCAGAGTCAGGCTGGACTCTGACACTACCCCTCAGATTGCAACTGCCTTTTGCTTCTAGGTCACTCAGCCATGCAACTATAGAAAGCACATAAGTTATTACTGTCATGACCACCTCCACTCTGGGAACCACTATGGCAGCCATATCTCTTCTTCCACTCAACTCAACCATTTTGGGGGCAATGAGCCAGGAGGCAAAAAGGTTGTTGCTTAATTTAGATAACATCCCTGTTTGCTATCCTCACCAGCATTCTATATGCATCGCTCCTGAGGGAGACCTCATAGATGGCTGTGACATCTTCTGCATGGTCAGCCACCCTAGCCATCTCCTTATACTTTGCTTTTAGGACCTGCTCAAAACACGACTGCACAAATGTGCGGGGGGTACCTTTACATTTTTTTTACAAAGTTACAGATGTTCCCTTCTCTTTCCCCAACACATATTTGATGGTGAATTGATAAGGTTACAAGGCCAGCGAAAAGTCAATTTCTGATTGGATCAATGTGCAATGAGTAGACACTATAAAGCCTGACAATTGATGAACATTTGGAAAGGCTTTCATATCAGATTATAATGTAGAATCTCAAGGGCCCATTTAATGGCTAGATATTGATGTTATATTGTTGAATAGCACCAGTCCCCAAACAATTGCTTCCTACTGAAGAAAGTTGTAGGCTATTCTCTGTCCTGTTTGAGGACAGTCCTGATGTCTACTTCTGCAGTGTCTGCCTTTTCTTGACTTGAGCTTGGCAGATAGCCTGTTTTAATCTTTGGAGTGCCCTCTCACACTTCTCGGATCTTTGTTGATTTGGTCTTCTGAGTGAGTTCAGTCTCTGCCACCCTAAACCCAACCCTAGATCTTTAGAATGATCACACTCCTAATGAGAACAAGCTGGCTCTCATCTCCCAGGTGATTGGTAAAAGAATATTTGTGGGGGTAAAGGTCTTTCTTTAAGTTCCATATATCCCAAGAAGTCTTCAGCCAGGTTCCATGCAGCAAGTTCACTTTGCCTGAATTGGCCATGTTATACATCTCTTCTGTGCACACAATTATTGAAGATTTAATCCTTCGTAACTTGCTGATTTATATCTCCATTTGTGGCTGCACTATAATAATTACAAAACAAAGGCTGAAGAAAATCAGATATGCATCTCGTGTTGACAAGAGACATCTTTATGTCTTTAAAATATTACGAGAGGCAAATGTCAATAGTTTGTTAAATGGAACATAGTACGTCCATCTTCATTTGAAATGACAGCTGCAAGGCATACATTAAGCATTCTAGAAAGGCTACTATTGACTTTTGGAGGGAAAAAAATCACCAGCCATTCAAAGACAAAACATTCAGTTAGACAGAAATCTTTCCAAATTGCTTGTGTTAATTCTGGAATAAATCAATCCCTCACTTTCCTGAGCTTCAAAATACATTCTGCACTAACCAAATATGGAAGGAGAAGGAGAATTTCATAAGTAATGACCACTCTCTTCCATATTAAACAGGATAAATTAGCAGGAGTGTCTATAACAAAGCCACAATAATGTCAAAATGGCAGCATGTGCATCTTGATATCATTAGATAATGGCATAATCTAGATTTTTATCATTATGTCTGACACAAGGAAGTTGCATTACCTGTGGGATCATATCAACTTGTACATGTTGTCATTTACACCCATTTGTCCCCCACTCTGGAAACCCCTAGACTTCAGGGGGGGGAAATTAAATGCTTATTTTTCTTACAACATTCCAGTTTTCTATGTGAATATATATTTTACTCTTCGGTAAGCATTCTACCATTTCCAGTTTAAAGTAGTATTGTCCAGCAGTAATTATATCTCCCGTAGAGTTATTCAAACAGAAAACTAACAAGCATATATAGAAAATTCATTTGGCAAAGCCTGTTCAATGGATAGTAAGATATGATGCCAGAAAAATCAGAGGGATACAGCACCATCAGTGTAATGTTGCACTGTGAAAGAGAAAGCAGCCAGAAGTAGTACTGTATAGGCATGATAGCTTGTATATTGTACAAAATGGACCACTCATTGAATCTACTAAAGATGTGTGTTACTATCATCACTCTGTCTTGCTGCCCCCATTGCTAAGGATTCTGTGAAGATGCGTAACAAACAAACAAAGAAACAGAAACTTTTAAGTAAAAGGTTGGCTTTGCTACACAATTGGAATTTTAAGTTCACTCATTTGCAGATAGCCTGCATACCTTGCACAACAAAAGAAAGCAAACATTTTAGCTGGAAAGGAATGTGGTTTTAGAGGAATGTGGTTTTGAGAAGTAGATTTCCTGGAATGTGCCCTATGTAAGCAATTTTTTATAAAGCAGTGTTAAGTTCATCAGCTAAGGAGTGAAAACGTACATATGTAGAGCTGCTACAGCATGAACTTGAATTCTAAGAGAGAACAGCAGGCAAGGACAAAACTAGCTTTTCAGTTCCTTAAACATTTCTTTGCAATACAAGCAATTATTTTTTGTATGCGCATAAAAAACTCGCTGTAACAATTGACATCTGCTTATGGTCTGCTATTTCTTGTGCTCACTTATTTCACTGTGAAATCAAGAGCTTTTTTCCCCATTTGTTAACTTGATTGGAATACTGTGAGCATGGGAGTCTATCGTACATTGTGAAATAATAAGATACCTAATAGTGAGCCAGAACATTGATTCCCTTCAGCCAAGTAATATCAACAGTAAAGTGCTGGTGGCTGTTTGCTGCTTGCCAGCGACTGCATCTAGAATCTTCTGCATTAATATATGGGTTCTTCCACTGAGCCATTGTGGAAAGATCATGAAAACATGAACATCGGAATCTGTCAAACACTTGACAATGGGCTCATGCACATATCCCCCTAACTGCAACTGAGAGATGTCTTACTAACCATTAGGCTCATGTCCTCATGATGCTGAGAGTATGATAGAGTATGAGAAAGACGATTAAGCAAGAATGTCTCAGCAAGAAACCAACAGAGTACAAGAAAGCATGGAGAGACAGAGTGAAGGAAAGATCAAGCAAGGGACAGAGGAATACTATATCAGCCTGAAATACTGAACCTGCCTGAAATCCAAGAACTTATGGTAATATTACTGAAGAAAGTAGGAAGCCATAACCAAAGAAGTTCAGCAACTCCTGTGTTTCAAGAAAAGGCTCCATATAGAGAAACATTATCCAAAACTTGCTGCATATCTTTCTCCATCTCACCCTATATAATGACCACTGGCCTGTCCTTTTAAGTAGCCTGGCTTTTTCCCATCCAGTCTTCTCCTTCTCTATCTTCTGTCAGATTTATTATTGTATCATTTTTCACTGACCTGTATGAGGACGAACTCTCATAGAATGAGTGACAGAAATAATCCAGGAGACCCCTATCCCCACCCTGTGGCTTCTTGAGAGCTGGAAACATACCACCCATTCCATGGATCAGGTTCTGATGGGTGGTTAAATCCATGGATCAAGCTATCTGTCAAAACTCAGTCCTCCCCAAGTCCTAACCCCACCCCACTTAGGCAGAGTGGTGAATGATTTTCCCACTGGTAGGAAATGCACCAGTCACTTTCCTTAATTAATCCCATATTAAATATAAAGACAGTACCACTCATCAGCATCATTACTTAGGCAGATTAGGGTTTGGCTATTGAGATAATACTGCAGCAATTTATGCCAGCATACTTTTGTGACTCCTTATGGATTGGAGAAAAGCATGTTGAAGTGGCTGTCCAGATGAGTCTAACGAAGAGTTAGCAGAAATGGGAGACAATGATAAATATTCTCATCAAACAAAGTGCAGTGGTATCAGTCATGGGGGAGAAATCATGATCACTTATTCTCTGTCTGCATGGCTCATGCCCTTAAAACATATTAAAGTACATCCAAAGGCAATCATGGTTCACTTTAATGAATGTAAGTAGGCATAAACTTTGGATGGTGTACTGCAAGAACGATGCCCTCATTCCTCCTTTGGCATCTTTGACAGTTTCCAGATCTGGTACCAGGTTATCGATTATCACAATATTTTGTTTTATCCTTGGTATGTAACAGCTATATGAAACTGATGGGAAACATTATCTGTCTTTTAAGCTACAGGATCAAGTACCTTTCTGTTGCTGCATCTGCCCAACCATGCTAGCCTTTCACAGACCTAGGAAGATATGGCTCCTCTCCCTTCCCTTCCCCACCCAGGACTGTAGGTTGGACTGGGAAGTTAAAAAGAAAAAATTAAATTAAATTAAATTAAATTAAATCAGGATAGGAAGGGAGTGGTTGTTGTTCCCAGCCTTGGCTATGTATGTATTGTGGGCTTTTTATTTTCTCTTATTGCTTTTATATATGTACACCATCCAGAGTTGGACAGCCTTATAAATCATCTAAATAAATATACATATAACAGTTTATTTTTTTCTATCTCTAAATCTCAGGGAGGTTGTAGAACTCTCTAATGGATGTCTATAAACTGTTTGAGGATGACTGAGGACAAATAAATGGGAGTTTATTCAAGACAAGATGGATGTGTTGTGAGTCAGGAAACCAAATCAATCTGGACAGAGTCTAACTGAACTTAGATGGCACTGCCAAATATTTATCTTGAGGGGTTCTCCTGAATTCTGTAGAAACTAAAATAGTGTTGGCAGTTACGAGTGTCATTTAACAACTTAGGCTACTATCCTAGCCTACAACTATATTTTTAGCAATTAGAGCTTATCATAATTATCCATGCATTAATTATCTCCAGGCTAAATTGGTGAAATGCATTGAAAATTGTTTAGAAACAACTACTGATGCCTTTGGGGTGCAGAATGTAGCTCCCAGATTGCTACTGCATTATTCATTTTAATATTTAAAAATATTTAAATATTTTAATATTTTGTCAGCTGCTTTGTTAGGACTCAAAAAAAATCTCATATTTTATTATATATACATATACGCATACGCATACATACATATATAATACATATACATATACATATTTATTTATTTTATTATTTATTAATCATATTTATACCCCGCCTATCCCCTCCCTATCGGAGGACTCTAGGCGGCTTACAGCATTTCAATTTATATATTTATACAATTCATATATATATATCATTAACCGCGTGCTCAGGAAGGGGGTAGGGGAACCGACTCTTCTTCCGTAGGCATTGGACTACATGTCCCAGCATACCTTGCTTCCGAGTCGGCTGCTGACATCCTGGATGTTCACCGATCGGGTTCCGTCGTCCTCCGTCGCCATTCCCGCGATCTTCCTTCGCTCCGAGGGCAACCCGCGAATAACAGGATGCCGGCAAATTCTCCCACTTTAACGTGGTACCCATTTATCTACTCGCCTTAGCTTTCAAATTGCTGGGTTGACAGAAGCTGGGGCTAGTGACGAGAGCTCACCTCGCCAAGCGGGGATTAGAACTGCTGACCATCAGATCTTTACAGGCAGTCTTACAGCTCAACAGTGTATACACATACACATACACATACACATACACATACACATACACATACACATACACATACACATACAGTTTCCCCCACACAGTCGAGTCCGACTCTAGGGGCCGGTGCTCATGTCCGTTTGTTAGCCAAAGAGCCAGTATTGTCCGAAGACGCTTCTGCGGTCATGTGGCCAGCATGACACGCACAGAATGCTGTAACGTTCCCACCGAAGTGGTACCTACTTATCTACTTGCATTTGCATGCTTTCAAATTGCTAGGTTGGCAAAAGCTGGGGCAAGTGCGGGAGGTCACTCCGTCATGAGGTGCTAGGGTCCCGAACCTCTGAACTTGCAACATTCTGATCGACAAGCCTGGCGTCTTAACCGCTGAGGCATCGCGCCCTCCATATATACAGCATGTGTGTGTGTGTGTGTGTGTGTGTGTGTGTGTGTGTGTGTATGTGTGTGTGTATATATATATATATATATATATATATATATATATATATATATATTTGTTGTTTATTCATTCAGTCGCTTCCGACTCTTCGTGACTTCATGGAACAGCCCACGCCAGAGCTTCCTGTCAGCCCTCACCATCCCCAGCTCCCCCATGGTTGAGTCTGTCACCTCCAGAATATCATCCATCCATCTTGCCCTTGGTCGGCCCCTCTTCCTTTGGCCTTCCACTTTCCCTAGCATCAGCTTCTTCTCCAGGGTATCCTGTCTTCTCATTATGTGGCCAAAGTACTTCAGTTTTGCCTTTAATAACATTCCCTCAAGTGAGCAGTCTGGCTTTATTTCCTGGAGTATGGACTGGTTTGATCTTTTTACAGTCCAAGGCACTCTTAGAATTTCCCTCCAACACCACAGTTCAAAAGCATCTATCTTCCTTCGCTCAGCCTTCCTTATGGTCCAGCTCTCGCAGCCATAGGTTACTACGGGAAATACCATTGCTTTAACTATGCGGACCTTTGTTGTCAGTGTGATGTCTCTGCTCTTAACTATTTTATCAAGATTTGCCATTGCTCTCCTCCCAAGAAGTAGATGTCTTCTGATTTCCTGGCTGCAGTCAGCATCTGCAGTAATCTTTGCGCCTAGAAATACAAAGTCTGTCACTGCCTCCACTTTTTCTCCCTCTATTTGCCAGTTATCAATCAAGTTGGTTGCCATAATCTTGTTTTTTTTTGAGGTTTAACTGCAACCCAGCTTTTGCACTTTCTTCTTTCACCTTCGTCATAAGGCTCCTCAACTCCTCCTCCCTTTCAGCCATCAAAGTGGTATCATCTGCATATCTAAGATTGTTAATGTTTCTTCCAGCAATTTTAACTCCAGCCTTGGATTCATCAAGCCCAGCACGTCGCATGATGTGTTCTGCATACAGGTTGAATAGGTAGGGTGAGAGTATACAGCCCCTCTGTACTCCTTTCCCAATCTTAAACCAGTCCGTTGTTCCGTGCTCTGTTCTTACCGTTGCTACTTGGTCGTTATACAGATTCCTCAGGAGGTAGACAAAATGACTTGGTATCCCCATACCACCAAGAACTTGCCACAATTTATTATGATCCACACAGTCAAAGGCTTTAGAATAGTCAATAAAACAAAAATAGATGTTTTTCTGAAACTCCCTGGCTTTCTCCATTATCCAGCGGATATTGGCAATTTGGTCTCTAGTTCCTCTGCCTTTTCTAAACCCAGCTTGTACATCTGGCAATTCTCACTCCATGAATTGCTGGAGTCTACCTTGCAAGATCTTGAGCATGACCTTACTGGCATGTGAAATAAGTGCCACTGTTCGATAGTTTGAACATTCTTTAGTGCTTCCCTTTTTTGGTATGGGGATATAAGTTGATTTTTTCCAATCTGATGGCCATTCTTGCGTTTTCCAAATTTGCTGGCATATGGCATGCATCACCTTGACAGCATCATCTTGCAAGATTTTAAACAGTTCAGCTGGGATACCGTTGTCTCCTGCTGCCTTGTTATTAGCAATGCTTCTTAAGGCCCATTCAACCTCACTCTTCAGGATGTCTGGCTCTAACTCACTGACCACACCGTCAAAGCTATCTCCAATATTATTATCCTTCCTATACAGATCTTCCGTATATTCTTGCCACCTTTTCTTGATCTCTTCTGCTTCTGTTAGGTCCTTACCATCTTTGTTTTTGATCATACCCATTTTTGCCTGGAATTTACCTCCGATGTTTCTAATTTTCTGGAAGAGGTCTCTTGTCCTTCCTATTCTATTGTCTTCTTCCACTTCTGCACATTGCTTGTTTAAAAATAATTCCTTATCTCTTCTGGCTAACCTCTGGAATTTTGCATTGAATTGGGCATATCTCCCCCTATCACTGTTGCCTTTTGCTTTCCTTCTTTCTTGGGCTACTTCCAGTGTCTCAGCAGACAGCCATCTTGCCTTCTTGGTTTTCTTTTTCTTTGGGACATTTTTTGTTGCCGCCTCCTGAACAATGTTGCGAACTTCTGTCCATAGTTCTTCCGGGACCCTATCTACTAAATCTAGTCCCTTAAATCTATTCTTCACCTCCACTGCATATTCCTTAGGAATATTAGTGAGCTCATATCTAACTGATCTGTGGGTCTTCCCTATTCTCTTTAGTCTGATTCTAAATTTTGTAATAAGAAGTTCGTGATCTGAACTACAGTCAGCTCCAGGTCTTGTTTTTACCGACTGTATAGATGTCCACCACCTTTGGCTGCAAAGGATGTAGTCAATCTGATTTCGGTGTCGACCATCTGGTGAAGTCCATGTATAAAGTCGTCTTTTAGGTTGTTGGAAGAGAGTGTTTGTTATGCACAGTGAGTTGTCTTGGCAAAATTCTATCAGCCTATGTCCTGCTTCATTTTGTTCTCCCAGACCATGCTTGCCTGTAATTCCAGGTGTCGTCTGACTACCCACCTTAGCATTCCAGTCTCCTGTAATGAAAATAACATCTCTTTTTGGTGTATTATCCAGTAGGTGCTGCAGATCCTCATAGAACTGATCTACTTCTGCTTCTTCAGCATCTGTGGTTGGGGCGTATATTTGGATCACTGTGATGTTAAATGGCTTACCCTGAATTCGAATTGAGATCATTCCATTGTTTTTTGGATTGTATCCAAGTACTGCTTTAGCCACTTTATTATTAATTATGAAGGCTACTCCATTTCTTCTGTGGTCCTCTTGTCCACAGTAGTAGATCTGGTGGTCATCTGATGTGAAGTGGCCCATTCCAGTCCATTTCAGTTCACTGACACCTAAAATGTCTATATTTAATCTTGACATCTCACCAATAACCACATCCAATTTGCCCTGGCTCATAGATCTTACATTCCAGGTTCCTATGGTGTGTTGATCTTTAGAACATCGGATTTGTCGTTCACCACCAGCACCGTCGGCCGCTAGCTGTCCTTTCAGCTTTGAGCTAGCTGCGTCATCACATCTGGGGCTAGTTGAACGTATCCTCTGTTCCTCCCCAGTAGCATTTTGACCATCTTCCGACCTGGGAGTCCCATCTTCCGATGGTATGCCGACATATCTCTGGTTGTACTGATCCATTTTGTTTTCATGGCAAGAATACTGGGGTGGGTTGCCATTACCTTCCCCAGGGATCGTATTTAGTCTGACCTCTCTGCCATGACCTTCCCGTCTTGGGTGTCCCTTCACGGTTTAGCTCATGGTTTTATTGAGGTGCTCAAGCTCCAGCACCACGACAAGGTAACGATCTCCTTTGCTGGAGATATACATACACACACACACACACACACACACACACACACACACACACAGCTGCTTTAAAGAGACGTTGTACTCAAACTCTCATGTGTTCCAAAATACCTTTTTCAAATAATTTTTAAGTATGCACAGCTTTAATAAACATTGTTCTTTTAATAACAACCACCACCAAGTATTAGCTGCTAACATGAAGAATGCCAAGAACGCAAAAATCTTGCATGCAATTATAATCTGGCAAAGATACAGCTAAATTAAGGATATAAGCAAAATGGTACATCTGCTCAGAAAGAAAAAAGGAAAGCCTGAGGAAATGGTGCAATTCATAATACATAATATACAACGATAGGAGGATGCTGATATACAAACAAATAAACCAGCCAACCCACCCAGAGAGTTGGTTAAAGCCACTGAATGGTATCAAAAATATAATTTAAAGGCACATAGTCATGCCTATAGGCTTCTACAAAGAACTAATTTGCCAGGGGTATGTTGGATTACTTATCCTTTCAGTTTAGATATTTGGTGGACATCATAAAAGCAAGTTACTATATAATATAGGATAAGTGCATCACACTATACCAAAAAGATCATATGGCTGGGTTTCTGAATCAGATTAGGATATGGTTGGTTAAACAAACAGTGTGACCTGATTCACATTGTGACCTAAGACAAACACAGTGGTTACAAGCTACAGTGGCTGGGTACAGCATTAAACTTAAACTAAATAAACTATATTATGGCTTAGTGCATTATTTGAACCCAACCTAAGAGTCCTCTACAATACAGATGAGCCAGTAAAGAATGTAAATTACAAAACATGTGAATTCTGGATATTTCATGTCTTGCATGATCAAATCAGAGTTCCAGAGAAAATTCCCATGAAGATATGTGCTGCTAGGTGCAAGCAAGGCTATTTTCAGGAAGCAGATTTTGGTGTAATGAAGGGTTATACATTGTTAACGATGGAGTTTATGATTACTGCCATGGCTAGAGAGAAATGATTGTGCATGTTTCTGCTTGGATTCCAAAATAACATGGCTGGCCTTGGGTTCAATGCAGCATAATTGCTGCTCTATCTCCGGCAGCAAAATCTTTCAGGCTGATTGTAGATGGAAGGAATCAGAAAGAAAAAACATTAATAAAGCAGAGTAATGGAGAGATCAAATGGATAATATTGAAACCTGAAGCATGTCAAAGAGAAACCAGTCCCTTTGCAGCTGGGTTCAGCATGTACATCTAACATGTCAGGCAGAAGTATAATGAGTGGCTTATTAGCTCTGAGAACATCTCAAATCAGCTAGCCACAGTAGCATCATTTATTAATATTTCTTCCTGCATCATGATTTCTCCTATCAAATAGAATACTACTACTGTACTAGAAAGAACAATTTTACAATTTAGGACTGTGTTACCCATTTTCATTTATGGCCTTTTTAGGAAACTCAAGTAGCTTTAATAACATTTACATTTAATAAACATTAGACATCGACTTCAAAAATAAAAAAGCCACATTCATTTTGAATTAACTTCATACTCTTGTGCTAATAAAATTTAATTAGTCTAAAGTGTTGCTAGCCCTTAAAGAACATTGGAAATTAAAAATTCATCAAGATCCTTTTTATATCCTTAAAGCTGCTAGAAATAGGAATTTTAGCAATTACATTACGATCCATATGTCAAATGTTGATATCAGTGTTTCACCACTTGCAAATTTACCTACGGCATCTTTTTGATACATAGCTCTTACAGCATCTCCTAGTAATTTGGAGAACACTTAAAAACTACTGCTTTGGAAAACGATAGTATAGAAGTATACCTGCGGGAGATTTACCTCTTTTCTCTGTATACGCGGTTTATGTTCAGGCATATAACAAGATGGCTCAGGGCCCTAGGCTGCAATCATGCAATCCTAAAGGCACAATTTAAATACTCATCACCACCGCAGAGATTACATTCAGTATTTTGTAGCATTAATTTGAGGTTTAGTGTAAGTGTGTGTGTAAAACTTTCCCAATGCAGAAAGGATTTAAAGCTTTGGAAATGCATGCAAGACCTTTTGTAAGATTCCAAACAGGGTGAATAAACTAGATAGCTGGATAGAGGATTTTTCTTTTCCTCTCTAAACACAGTCAACAAATTAAATTGATTGGCAGGTGTATCAGAACAGGCAGGACTTGCCCACAGAGACTATATGGAATTTATTGCTGCAATATGTGTAAATGGATATATTTATTTTATTTATTTTCTATCCCACCTTTATTATTTTTTTTATAAATAACTCAAGGTGGTGAACATACCTAATACTCCTTCCTCCTCCTATTTTCCCCACAACCACCACCCTGTGAAGTGAGTTGGGCTGAGAGAGAGTGACTGGCCCAAGGTCACCCAGCCGGCTTTCATGCCTCAGGCGGGACTAGAACTCTCAGTCTCCTGGTTTCTAGCCCATTGCCTTAACCACTATATAATGAAGAAAGGGACCTGCCCACTTTGCAGCTCTCCCTTGGCCGAAGACTTCAGTTTAAAAAACCTGGTCACATAGTGCACCAACAGGAGGTGTAATGGAGGAGGAGAAGTGGTGTAGAAGGAAGGAGGGAACAAGGAACCATTGCTGTTGCTATAGCATCTCTTCCTCTGCAGCTATTCCCAAGTCAAATATTTCCTCAGAAAGGAGCAGCATAGCTGCCACTTCAGCCCACTCTTCCTCCCCTCAGTCAGGAAAGAGATATTTTGTGGTGACTGAGGAGGGTTCAAGTCTGTTGCTATGGTACCAGCAGGGACAACATGGTCATGGCTGCTCCCTTACCTATCTGCCCTGGCTTACTGCAGCCTGGGGAAGGGGGTGCACTTGGTGCCTGAGTTTTCTCACCATGGGGGGAGGGGCATCATCTGCAAGGAATGCCCTGGGATCCCAAGAGCTCATGACTGTGTGGGGAAAGCTATTAACTTACATGCAAACAAGCCACTTTATTCCAATCATTTCACTAGTCCATTTACTCAGTGTTTTTTTTTTGTTTGTTTTGTTTTATAGTGACGCTTTCCAGAATTCTGGACAAAAATCTTTCTATGCCTGAACTTAGACCTTTGGCATGCAAAGGGTGTCTTCCACTAGTAATCATTCCCTTCAAAGAAGGTAAGACAAATTAACAGAGGCTTGGTGATATAGTTACGGAATAGGAGATGCTCAGGTTAGATATACCGCCCAGAGTCTACCGTGGTGGAGATGGGCAGAGATAAACTTGATTAATAAATAAAAAAATAAATAGTGTGCCACTGAATACAACCTGCCACAAAGGAACAATAGAAGATTGTTGTTATCAGAACTCACCCATGAAATTCTTGATAGAATCTTGTTGATTCTTGTAGAATTCAGTTACTGAATTTGATGGATCTTTGGTATGTTCCAGCATGGCAATTATTGCATTATTTACCTTCTATGTCAAGGCAGTGTATTTAGGCTCTTTGAGGAATCCTACTACTATGGATATATAGTGTTTCTGTTCCCCAAAATATAATACATATTCTTTTCTTTTAGTGTAAGTAATGCTATGTGAAGTGCAGAAAAGGAGTAAGAAATGGCAAGCCAAATATATTAAAACATGAGATAATAAAAGAAAAAGAAATATAATTTATTTATTTGTTTGTTTGTTGAATTTATCACTGCCCATCTCCCCCAAGGGGGACTCTGGGCGGTTTACAATAAAACCTATAAAACTAATTAAATCTAGTTTCCACTAAAATCATTCACAGATTCCATATCTTTCTGTCTTTGCTTCAAATCTGTACACCACTTCATCTACTGTCTTTGTCACCTCTCTCTTTCTGAGGATCTCATCAACTCCATCTATCCACCACTTACTCAGACTTTTCTGTCTTGTCAACAGTCACTCTCCACTCGGATTCAGTCCTCATTCATACACTCCAGACGACCAAACCACTTAAACATACGTATTTCATAGTGGCCTCTCACCTTTGTATTAATTCCACATTCATTCACCCCCATCCATTCTTAATCTTATCTCTTCTTGTTTTACCACTCAGTCTATTCAACTATCTACTTCTACTGTATTTCACTTACTTTTATGTTTCTCCTGACATACCAACTTTCATTTCCATATAACAAAGTAGATAAATTCATGCTATTACACAGATATTTTCAGTTCTTGTGATAAGGATTAGTTTCTTGCAACAGACCATATATTACACACTTCTTTTTACCAGCATTTGCACATCTTTAAAGTTTTCCATTTCCCCATCTTTATTAAACATTCCATCAATGTACCCAAATGTATCTACAATCTCTAGTTTCTACTTCCCAATAATTCCCCAAACCATCAAATCCAGTCTTGCAAAAGCCAATGATTGTCCCACTGCAGCCTCTGCAAGCATTCATTACTGTAGAGCCAACCAGTGTTCCTTCCAACTTACTAATGTGCCAAAAGCAGCCTTCTGCCATCTCCCTCCCATCACCTTCTATGTCTCTGTGGTGTTTGTTGAGGCAATTAAAAAAAAAAGCTATTCACTGGCTGATCATGTGTCCCAAATCCTTGTGCAATGGTACTGAAGTGTTAAAGCAGCCTATCAGCTGTAGAGGGAAGAGTGATCATGCAAGGATCTGGGATTGGTGGGAATTTGCCCACCCTCAAGCTACAAGAAGCTCCAGCATCTCAATATGCATAATAGAAGTTCTGTGATTTGGATTTTTGAGAAGTCCAGATTGAAGGCAATAGGTTTTCATGGGTTCTCTGTTGTGGGAGCCCAAGGGAACAGTGCTGAAATCCCATTTAGAAGTGCCCAAAGAGAAGTATCTGTCATATGGCCAGGAAAGGCAAAGATCGGTAAACTTAATATCTTGTACAATGTCAGCTACTACTTACAGTATTTTGCTGTGAGAGTCAAGAGAAGCTAACCTAAACTGTAATCTTAAGGGAACCTGTTTATAATGCTTTTAAGATTATACAATTAAAGTTAATGTAATTCTTTATTCAAATGTATTTTTTAAAAAAGGTGTTGTGCTATACCTTCCGCACATCCCATCATGTTGTGTTATCTTATTACTTCAACAAAGGAAAGAAAAACAAAAAGTTCCAAATGAGAAAAAGGCTTGGTGGTGGCAGCAAAACCAAGAGATCCCTTAAAGATGTATGTAGATTACAGAGATTCCACCTCAGTTCTGAAGGACCAAAAAGGAAGGACATCCACAATGGTTAAGATGGGCCACATGGCCTTATGGTGGCTTTCCATCTCTTAATATGCAGTAGCTAGTAGTGAGCTTTGTGAAGAGAGTACTTGCTTAAAACAGTATAATGCAGACTCTACAGATAACGCTTTTCAGTTACACTGATCATCAGGAGGCATTATGTGACCAAACTTCATGCTATTGGAACTCATCAGACATGGGTAGCCAGATTTTATTTCATGGGGTTCAAATCCTCTCCTGGGAATTGAACTCAATGAACTTGGCACTTTAGATCTGGTGGACAACATAACTGAAAATATAACACAGAATATACATTACCTAAAAAAAGAGAAAAATCCTGACACCCCCCACCCCAAGGGGTGGTGGTGGAAATCATGCAAAGCCCCATATGTGGGGGCATGACATAATGTTACATACTTATCTCTCTGCTTGGAGTGGTTGAAGAAAGGTAGATTGTATATATCATTCAGACAATACATTCTGTATATTCCTTCCTGCAACTGCTGAGTGCCAGGCCTGGATAGCTCCTAAAGCTAATGTACTGTATGTAGTCATCTAAAGTATGAAGGTCTGTGAGTTCAATTCCTGATACAGGATCTGAACCTCCAAGAACAACATATGGCTACTTACATCTGATTAGTAAAACATCTATGCAAGTCACAAACAAATCTGTGCAAATCACCACCAGTCTTCAACCAGCTCACAGGAATGATTTCTTTCCCCTCCCCTTGGGACCTGCAATAAGGAGAACATCCCATGTCTGGTTAAAAACAAACAAGAACAACTTGATTTTAGTATTTACTCTGGAAATACTATTTACTCTGGAAAAACAAGAGCCGTACTGTTATACAGGCACAACAACACAGTTAGAAGAATAACTAAAATCTCCTAAATTATTGACTGAAAAGGAGTCCTGCAGAGAGGCTTCTTCAGAGCTAGTTCATTTTCTTGTAATATGACAGCCTGAGCAGTTTCCTTAAAGGTGCACTATATATCAAAGGCACAGTACATACTAAAACAAACCAATTCTCTCCATTCCCTTGTAAACTGCCCAAAGCAACAGCTGTCTCTGCAAAAGTCTCATGTAGTAATTCCCCTCCCTCTCCTCTGCCTGGCTGCTTAATCCCTCCTCCTGGGCCATCTGATCCAGCCAGCTCCACTGCTTGTCACCCCGAGCCTCCATCCTTCCCCAGCGAATTCACTGAGCAATTTCCTTTCCCGTGTAACTATCAGTTTCTCTTTCTCTTTGTCTCTCTGCATTGGCCAAACTTGTCAGCGGAAACTCCTGAATGCTTTCAACTCCCAAACTGAGCCAAGTGCTGCAGAGAGAAGAGCCTCATGCTTTCTCCCTCTTGCTTACTCGTGAAAAGTCTTTCTTTGTTGCTTTAAAGCTTTGTTTTTTAGTTCCTTACAGCAGTGTTTCTCAACCTTGGCAACTTTAGGATGTGTGGACTTCAACTCCCAGAATTCCCCAGCCAGCATTGATGGCTGGCTGGGGAATTCTGCAGGTTGAAGCCCACACATCTTAAAGTTGCCAAGGTTGAGAAACACTGCCTTAGACTATCCCTTTCTAGACTCATGTTTGCCTTCTCTTCTTTTTCCTGTTTCCCAGAACTTAGTGACCTCTTCTGCACCCACAGCTCCTTAGCTTTTTATACCTTTCCTAGCATGTCTGAGTTTTACTTCTTCCCCTCTACTCCTTGAGAGACAGGAACTCTCCTTGGGCAGAGATTCATCATTCTGATGTTCTTCTTAACTCCAAGCCATCTTCCAGCAGCCTCTTTATTTCCCCCTTAATCTCCATCTCTGTTTAGAACATCCTATTTCCTTTGATTCTAATTTCTTCCAGTTATAAAATTTTGTAATCAGATCCTTGGCACCAACATTTTTAACTTTCTTACTTCTCTTCATAAACCCCTAGTGGCATGCATCAAACTTATTTTTCTACTCTTTTGCAACCAGCTGGGTTTCACAAATTAACTACATAATAGAAAACAGAAGATGGAGAACTGCAATCCAATCAGCCAGGATGCTTCTAAATGCAGATTGTGGAACAGATCATGAATTATTGGTGGCAACTATACACTTAAAGTTTTTTTAATAATCTTTATTATTTTTTTAACAAAACAATCTTTAATCTTAAAGAAAAAAGGGAAATTAAAAAAAAGAAAAGTACAAACTAAGAAAAAAAAAGAAAAAGAAAATGTATCTTATATTTTATACTTATCCCTCATTTGATTTATGTTCTTAGAGGTACTCCTATGTTAATATCAAGTACATATTACCTTTTGACTGATAAGTTATTTAGGAAATTTATTTGGGATAGTGGACCATCAAGATTTTCCTTAGCTAAATTGAGATTACCATTTGAGGAAGGTGGTTTTAATTTATCTCATTTGTAAAAATACCATTGGGCTAATATTTTATTAGCCACCTGTTGTTGGAATGAAAATATAATTAAATATTATCTCTTATAGGCTAAGTTAGAAAGTTATAATATTTCCTTTGTGATCATGGTAAGTGCTTGGAACAATATATAGCAGAAAAGGTGTTTTATTTCCAGGTGTATGAGTGGTGAGAAATCTTTGGGCCACATTGGTACATAAATTGAATTTTGATACAAGACTCATGAATATCTAACTTTTTGGATAAATTCTACTTTGAAAATCGGTGGTAAATCATTTCATTGGAAAGCTTGGGCAGAAGCTAGGATCATGACTTTATATCAGCTATTATCTAATGATTATTTTAAGACTTTTTCCCAACTTCACATTGAACTTGGTCTTCCCAATTTGCAACAGTGGAGGTATCTTCAGCTTAAGCATGTTCTAACAGATCAATATGGACCAGATGCTTTGGCTGCCTCAAAGGCACTTGAGTTACTTTCTTACTTGATGGAATCCATGACAGAAATAAAACCAATAACATAACTTTATCAAAAGCTCAAGAATATTTTTAAAGTGGACAGTTCTGTAATATTTCAAACGTCGACTAAAGAACTGGAATTTCTGATAAAGCCACATCAATGGCCTCATGTCCTTAAAAATGTTTAAATGGTATCTATGGATTTGAGATTAAGGTTGATTTATAAAAAAAATGCATTTAGGATGTATTGGACTCCTCAACAAATGCATTTGAAAGGATGGACATCAGATTTTCTCTACTGGAGGTGTAAAAAATGCGAGAGCTCACTGACCCATATGATATGGGCATGTGATCATTTAGTATCTTTTTGGGATAGTGTATTAATGTATATTAGTAGATTTATGGGGAAATGTTTAAATGTTAAAGATATTAATGTAATGTTTAATTCTAAACCAAAACTTTGGAATTTGACTGTTTATCAGGAATTGTGGTCATATCGAGTGTGGGGGGTGGCAAAAATAATTATATTAAGAAATTGGAAAAGTTATATTATTCCAGATGTCAAGGAATGGTTGTTGGAAATGTGTGATTTATCTGCTTTGGAAAAGGCAATATTAATCAAATCTCCTAATCAAAGGAGACAGCAATATATGTTACTATGCAAAGATTCTGTGATATCTTACAATAATATCTTGTTCATATTATACCAGTGAATTCATTAGTAAACCAGTGGCTATTGATAGGTATACAGGTTAATCTTAGAAAATCAGAGACTAGATGTGCCAACAAGATAAACTCTGAAGAACCTACAGCTTCAATATAAGAAGAGTGTCAGAAACAGTTTTAATTACCTTAGCTTATGTAAATGAGAACCTGAGAAAATAAGGGAAAAGATAAGGAACATTGTGAAAACCAAACTGGAAAAACAAAATCATATGAGCAAAGATCCAAGTGGTTTTCAGAATTAGCTATTATTATAGTGAAAGAAAAGCAGAAGATAAAAGTCAGATTAAAAGAAAATGTAAGAATACCTTTACAAACTGTCAGGGAGACTCTAGAGAGCAGAGAAGAAGGCTGGACAATAGATAAGAAGCGAGCACGTAGCTCAGAGAGCCTAGCCTATTTTCCCAAACGTCAGAAGAAAGCTCCGCCCTAGGGTGAGCTGATACACTTGGGAATCTTCAGGCACTGTTAGTTTAGCAGGATTTTGCTTGTAGGTATGCAATAAACACTAGAGACTAGATTCCTGGCCTCGGCGTGTTATTTCTGCATCTACACACGACATCAATCCTGCTAAACCTCAACTCCCATCGAAAGAGGGAGGAACACATAAACCAGAAGAATGGCTTCTCAGACACAGGAGTTGCAGCAGGCCATAATCCAGCTAGCAGCAGCCTTGACACAACACCAGCAGCAAGTCGACGACCAGATTAATAACTTACAGGCGGCGATGCTTCAGCAGATGCAACAACCAGCTCCAGGAGCCCAGCAGCCGGCACCAGTGGCACCACCCCCACCAGTTGTCCTACGATCCCCAGGGTGTTTACCAGAGAAATTTGGGGGAGAGACGGCACAGCTCAGGACCTTCGTCGCCCAGTGCACCATGTTTTTCGACAGCAGACCAGCCGAGTTCCCGACGGAGAGGTCCAGAGTCACATTCATTTTAAGTTTGCTGAAAGGCTCAGCTGCAAGATGGTCCATCCCCATGGTGGAAGCTAACGACCCAATTCTGGACAACTACCAGAATTTTATGGCCCGTTTCAGAGCCCATTTTGATGATCCAATCAGAGAAGTCACTGCCAGCCGAGAGATCCGACGGCTCCAACAGGGGAACAGGAGAGTAGGAGCGTACATCGCAGATTTCAAACTGCTGGCAGGAGATTTGGGTTGGAATGAGGTGGCATTGAAGGATCAGTTCAAACAAGGACTGGACGAAGAGATTAAGACGGAGTTAGTGTGGCAGGGCACGCCAGCTACATTGGAAGACCTATACCAGTTAACAGTCGTCATAGATGCTCGATTGGAAGAGTTAAAACAGTTTCGGCCAGGGAGAAACAGGGCAGGAACCCGACCGGTTTTTCCAGGCTTTGCTAGCCCCTCTAACACGTTTGTTCCCCTGAGCGCAGAGGAACCTATGCAGATAGGGGCGACACGAAGGGGGCTCTCTGAAGCCGAGAGGCAAAGGAGAAGGGACAATGAACTTTGTTTCTATTGCGGGGGGCCAGGGCACATCGCAAGGGCATGCCCGACCAGACGCCAGGCAACCCCGGTAAGATTTACAACCCAAGGCACAGAGCAGGCCCACATACCAGCCGTTTCTTCCCAGCAGTTAAACTCCAACGGCCCCCCTTGCCAGAGCCCCGCAGGGAGGCCATCCAGCAATTAAGAAGGGCTCAGGCAGCAGATCACAGCCAAGATTTTTATATTGTTCCAGCCACACTGACTACAGATTCCAAGCACCTATTACCGGTAAACGTAATGATAGATTCCGGTGCGACAACTAATTTTATAGATGGGGAAGCAGTGGAAAGGTTTCAAATTCCAACGATGGCACTACCAAACCCCATGCTGGTTGAAACCATCGACAGGCAACCTCTCAAGGCAGGAGACATCAAACACTGCACCCAGCCAATTCAACTATCCATCGCAGATCACACGGAGTGGATCCAACTGTACGTTACTGCTTCCTTGCAAGTCCCGGTCATTCTCGGGGCACCTTGGTTGAGACTTCACAACCCCAATTTGGACTGGATGACCGGAGCAGTTTCCTTTCCCTCTCAGGACTGTCGGCACCACAAATTGCAGGGCATTACCCAAGCCCAACCGGCAGCTGCAAGCCGGGAAGCAGGGAGGGCTCTCCTGCCAACAAAGTATGGAGATTATGCAGACATATCCGGAGAGCAAGAGGCCACAGCATTGCCTCCCAATAGATAGTTCGACTGCACAGCAGATTTGAAGCCTGGAGCCAAGATCCCAGCGGCACGGCATTATGCAATGTCCCCTAAGGAGCTAGCTATCCTAAAGGAATATTTGGATACCAACCTAAAAAAGGGTTTCATTCAGCCATCGACATCACCAGCATCTGCCCCTACCTTCTTCGTGCCTAAAAAGCCCGATCCTTTCACCCCGGCGGCACAGGCTGGCGATAAGGGACCCCCCATGCGCACGGTGCATGACTACAGCGCACTCAACGCAGTCACCGTTAGAGACCACTACCCTCTTCCAGTTATATCTGAATTGCTAGATCGCCTGCAAAAAGCCCGTATTTTTACCAAGCTGGACCTCAGGAATGCCTACAATTTGATCAGAATAAAGCCAGGCCATGAATATTTAACGGCTTTTAACACCAGATATGGTAAGTTTGAATATTTAGTCATGCCTTTTGGACTAAGTAATTGTGGAGCAGTGTTTTCCAGGTTCATGAACCACATTTTCTCAGACTTGTTAGATAAATATGTAATCGTGTATCTTGATGACATTCTGATTTATTCTGAGGACCCCACCTCCCACATTACTCATGTGCGTAACGTTCTGCAGAGGCTGAGAGAGAACAAGCTGTTTGCAAAGCTAGAGAAATGTGCCTTTGACTTAACTCAATTAGACTATCTGGGATACAGGATTTCCACAGAAGGCGTAGCCATGGATCCTGCAAAGGTCCAAGCAATTATGTCATGGAAGCCTCCCCGTAACATCAAGAAGGTCCAACAATTTCTGGGGTATGCTAATTTCTTTCACAAGTTCATTGCCTCATATGCGGAGAAAGCGCGTCCCCTTACTCAGCTTTTAAAGAAAAACAGACGCTTTTGCTGGGGGGAACAGCAGCAAGCTGCCTTTCAAGAATTTAAACAGCTGTTTGCCTCTCCGCCACTTCTGAGGCACCCAAACCCTTTAAAACAGTTCCACGTCCAGTGTGACGCATCTAACTTTGCCGTTGCCGCCATCTTGCTCCAAGCGGCGGACGAAAGAGGGGAAGATTTATTACCCTGTGCCTATTTCTCTCGCACGCTGTCACCAGCAGAGAGGAATTACGATGTCTTCAACAAGGAGCTGCTTGCCATAAAATCAGCCTTTCAAGAATGGAGGCATTGGTTAGAGGGAGCAGCATTGCCAATCAAGGTTTACACAGACCATAAAAACTTAGCGCTTTTGCAGAGCTCTGCATCCCTCACCCCCCGTCAGGTCAGATGGAGTCAATTTTTTTCACGCTTCAATTTCGTCATCTCGTATTTGCCAGGCAAACAAAACAAGCTGGCTGACGCATTGTCTAGGCAGCTGCAGGAAAAGGCAGAACCTGACCAAGCCACCCAAGCCACGATCTTGCAACCTCAAAACTTTGAGAAACCTCCCGAAGGGGACCAAACAGAGACCTTGGCAGCAGTCAGACTAGCAGACGATCTCCTTGTAAGAATCAAGGCTCAGCAGCAACAAGACCCCTACGCACGGGCTAGGCTGGAGGACCTAAAAGGGGCCCAGAGCGGAGCACCGTCCCCTTTCACAACGGAGGCAGGGACCCTTTGGCATAGTGGGCGGCTTTATGTTCCCAAGACCCTGAGGGAAGAAGTCCTACAGCTTTGTCATGATAGCCCAACGGCAGGACACGGGGGGGGGTGTTCAAAACGCTGCACAGAACACTCAGAGATTACTGGTGGCCCAAGATGGCAGCACACATTAAGACTTACGTGGCCTCTTGCCACGTATGTAGACACGCTAAAACGGTTGCAGGGAAACCAGCAGGCCTTTTGCAACCCCGACCCACACACACCCCAGCCTTGGGACACTGTCTCCATGGATTTTATCACTGACTTGCCACAGGCACAGGGTTTCACTTCCATCCTGGTGGTGGTAGATTGTTTCACAAAAATGGTGCATTTTATCCCCTGTAAGGGCCTACCAACAGCACAAACTACAGCACAGCTCTTTTTGGACAATGTCTTCTGATATAGAGGTATGGTTAACCACTTGATCTCAGATCGCGGTTCGCAATTTACTTCCAGGTTCTGGGGGGTGCTTTTCCAGACATTGGGGGTCAAAATACACTTGTCTTCTGCGAATCATCCTTGCAGTAACGGCGAAGCTGAGAAAACTAACCAGTTATTGCAGCAATATCTCAGATGTTACATTAACTACCGGCAGGACAATTGGCCAGAACTTCTCCCCATGGCAGAGTTCGCTTACAACAATGCAGTACATTCCTCAACCAAGATGTCCCCTTTCCAGGCTCTCTATGGCACAAACCCGAGAGTGTTGCCTCTTTCCTCACAACAAACAGCTGTGCCTGCAGCCACGGATTTCCTGGCAGAGAGACAGGCAGCCCAGCAGCTGTTAGCGGAGCAGCTGGAGCTGGCCAAGGCAGCCTATAAACGGAACGCAGATGAACACAGGCAGGAAGGACCCCCCATCTCACTAGGAGACAAGGTCTGGCTCTCTACTAAGTTTCTACCCACTAACAGACCTTGCAAGAAGCTGGACTCTAAGTTTGTGGGCCCCTTTCCAGTGCTACAGCAAATAAACCCTGTGGCTTATCGTTTGCAACTTCCCCACTCCATGAAGATTCACCCAGTGTTTCACAAGTCCTTGTTAGTCAAAGATTCCCCTCCAAGCGCCTTGCGGTCGCATGCCACCCACCCACCTCCGATACTTGTCGAAGGGGAGCCGGAGTACGAAGTGCAAGAAATTTTGGACTCCAGAAGGAGGGGCAGGGGAATTCAGTATTTAATACACTGGAAGGGGTATTCTCAGACAGAGCGCTCCTGGGAAAATGCCAAAGACGTTCACGCACCCTTGCTAGTGCATAGGTTTCATCAGATTTTCCCTCACAAGCCACGACCAGCGCGACTCCCAGAGCTACAGCCACCAGCGGAAGATGAGGAGGCCGGCCAGCCTGAGGGTTTCGTAAGTTGCCAGCAACCATTCCTGCTCCCTCCGCCAGAGCCAGCGAGGGGGGAGGAGGTGGATTCGCATCCCTCCACCTCTGCTTTACAGTTCCCAGGAGGGGGGAGGGAGAACCTTTCTAACGGTTTAGCTGTTTTTCAGGAGAGGCCAGCTGCACCCAGACTATCAGATCAAACAGAGAGCCACGAGTCCTCCCCTGACATTCCTTTCATGGATGACCTCCCTTCCCTGCCCAGCTCCCAGGAGGAGGAGGAGATGGACACTATTTCACACAGGATCGTACCTGACACCAAGGACGAAGGAGGGGAGGGGGTTGCTATGGAGTTTTTGGATGGAGAGGGGGGTGGTGTCAGGGAGACTCTAGAGAGCAGAGAAGAAGGCTGGACAATAGATAAGAAGCGAGCACGTAGCTCAGAGAGCCTAGCCTATTTTCCCAAACGTCAGAAGAAAGCTCCGCCCTAGGGTGAGCTGATACACTTGGGAATCTTCAGGCACTGTTAGTTTAGCAGGATTTTGCTTGTAGGTATGCAATAAACACTAGAGACTAGATTCCTGGCCTCGGCGTGTTATTTCTGCATCTACACACGACACAAACTGAATTATAGAATGATAGAAACATCTGTAGATAGAATATATTTAGAAACTGACTGCATTAGAAAATCAGGCATAACAACTGTTAATGATGAAAGGACCAAGTGCAAATGAAATACCCACTGAACTGTTAAAGCAGTAGAAGAGGCAGTTAAAGTGCTAACAACTCTATGTCAACAAATCCCACTCGCTGGATCGTCACCTTGTGGTGAGTGGGCTTGTGTGTTCCCAATGAACCCTGTGAGTGAAGCTGTCAGGAGTCATGTACTCCCGGTAGGGTCACCTATGGCAGTAAGGTCCAGGGTGAAGAACCAGACAAAGAACGATCCAAGAAAGTCCTCAACTGCCGAACACGTGGAAGATAACAAGGTTTATTGTTACAACGGCTGTGAAGGCGGATGAAGGCTGCAGCAGATAAAAGGTCACCAATCATCATGGTATCCATGCCATTGGATTAGCACCTTTTTCTGTGAAGGTTGTGTGCTGATCGTTGTGCACCAATCTCCATACATAAAACAAATTCACGCACAGGCATCTTCCAACCACACACAAAACAAACTCATTCACAGGCATCTTCCAACTACACTAAACCCAAACCAACTAAAAGTCCCATGGAGATTGAAAAATGGCAACGGGGGCAGGACTGGAAATCCGGAAGCTCCTACTCATGGACCAGCACATGGGCGGTGGATACGGATTCAGTCGTCCTGACTCAAGGTCCGAGGCAGTTGAGTAGTTCGGCAGCTGTATCCACGACTGAGCAGCCCTATTTAGGATCCACTCTGCTCACCCCATATAGGGAGGGGGCTAGAAAAGGTGCTCTAAACATAGTCTGCCTCATTTTCTCCCTGACTGGATTACCACATCCAGTGGGGTCACCATGTAGCGGTCATAAAAGACATATGAATTTTGAAATGTGGAATATACGGACATTGCAAGACAATATGGATAGTGAATGCCCTGAATGTAGGACTGCCATTATTGCAAGGGAGCTGAGACGTTTTAATATTGATATAGCAGCACTCCAAGAAACTCGAAGAGCAGGAGAGGGACAGTTGAAGGAAGAAAAAGGTTATACCTTCTTTTGGAAAGGAATGCCTGAACAAGAACGACGAATACATGGGGTAGGCTTTGCTATCAAAAACGACCTTGTGAAGCTCTTGTTTCTGGGAATTTGTCATCTTTAGTTCTGGATGGGGTTGCACTATCCCAGACAGACCTGGTGTGTAACTAGGGGGTCCTCTTGGACTCACGACTCCTGCTCGAAGAGCAGGTGGCAGTCGTGGCCAGGAGGGCCTTTGTTCAACTTCTTGTTGTGCGCCAGTTACGCCCTTTCCTTGACCGAGAGGCCCTTTGAACGGTCACTTATGCCCTGGTTGTCTCCCATATAGATTACTGTAATGCGCTCTACATGGGGCTACCCTTGAAGAATATCCAGAAGCTACAGCTGGTACAGAATGCGGCCGCAGGGGCAGTTTTAGGCGCACCAAAATTGACACACATAACACCTCTGAAGAATTCCATCTAGCGGGGTCTCGGAGGCGAGCCTTCTCTGCAGTGGCACCTGCCCTATGGAACATCCTACCCCCAGAGATAAGACAGGCCCCTTCACTCCTGGACTTCAGGAAAAAATTAAAAACTTGGCTCTGTGATCTTGTCTGAGGCAAGAAGGAAAGTGGTCAAGCTTGGGGATGGCTGATTTCCTAGAGCCGCCTCAATTATTTTAAATATGTTTCGCTTTACTGTAAGAACCACCTGCCACTTGGATTTTATTGTATTTATATTTTTATTGTTGTTTTCATTGTATTGATGTTGTGGTTGTGAACTGCTCAGAGTCCGTCCTTGAGGGGGAGATGGGCGGTCATAGAAATTTAATAAATAAATAAATAAACTGGGTAACATCATCAGTGCTGAGTGTGGGGTTTGCTCCCTGTTTATATACGACTGCCCACAGCACACTTCGTGATACCCGCACAACCGCCCATGCTCCGGAGCACCTGCCTGCACCACCACCCCCCGCCTCCCCACAGCACCTGTGTACCCCTGGCCGGCTTGCCTGGGACTCCTGCCTCTTGCCAAATAACAACCTAACAACCTGCACAGTCCTGGGGTTACGACGGCAACTGGGACCACTGAGATTGCCATCACTAAGCAATGCAGTCATGTGACATTGTGCTTTACGACCGCATTACTTATTGATGGAAATTCCAGTCCCAATTGTCACTGTAACCTGAGGACTACCTGTACAGGACTGCCCTTGGAAGAGCTGCAGGTTATTACTAAAGACAGGTCAAGATGGTGAGCATTTGTCCTTGGAATCACCAGGAGTTGAGCTCGATGTGATGGCACTTGATTAACCTGTTAAGTGTTCTGAAACTTATGGCTTATATTAACCTTTAATTGTTTTGTACCTCTCTTTCTTGTGCTTTATTGCTGGTGTAGTAGGTAGTTGAAATGATCTGGTGAAGCAGATATTTAGGGAAAAAAATAAAAAAGGATAAAGATTTAGATAAAAAAGTGCTCCTCATTCATCAGTATTGCAGTGCCTTTAAAATTACTCCAGTGTTATCAGTCACCTACTATCAACTGTCCATATATACACCTACATGTGTGTCAATTGACACTTAAAACCTGTTTTTCTTAAACCATGGCAGCAGGGAAATGAAGGGAAACAGTCTTCCCTTACCTTCTTGTGCAGCATCCAATATTCTTCAGGCAAATTTTTCTCAGGTGGATTTGGAATCTGCTCAGTATTTACAGGCTTTCATTCCAAAGGTTCAGGGGAAAAAAGCCTCACTTGTTTCCAAAGCATTTTTGGGGGCTTTTGACAATGGTTCCAATGCACTGATAATGCTGCAGGCAGTATCATAGTTCCACCTGGCTCAATGCTTTTGTTTCACTGTTTTGCACTACTGAATAGCAGAGAGATGTTGGAAACTGTGTTGAATTCCATCTACTCAAACAAATATCTGCCTTTCTATATTCAAGGTTGCCAAGCAAAATAAATCACAAAATTTGCACTGAACATCAGTCAGCTAAAACTCAAAATCCAGTAGGGGCAATAAATATTTCATCTGGCAGGCCAAAAGCCTACGGAAGCAGGAAACCCTTTGCTGAAAGGTGATTGGATCATCCTGACCCCCTAGGCAGAGAGTTCCACAAGCTATGTACTCCTTACTCAACCTCTTAGATAGGAGTTGAAACTTGGAGATAGTCTCCTCCATAGATCAGTCATACTGGACAAAAATATCCTTCTACTTCTAACTATGGATATGTATTGGGATTTGCTGAATCCCAAATCTTGAGTCAAATCAAGCTGCATCAGACCTCTTCTGTGGTTTCATAAAGTGAAGCAAGATCTGTTTAATCTGACTCAGAATAAATGGGATTGCCGGGGGCATGAATGTATGATTTGCTTCTTCAATGCATTCCAGGGAGGCAGACACTGTACGTGGAACCCCCATGAGTTTCAGCTTTGTTGTAGAATGGAAAGAAGAATGGAGATAAATTATGAATTCCCTTCCAACGGGTCAGACTCTAATCACAGGGCTTTGGGAAAGGATATTGAGACTTATATCATCAAGTGCTGTCAAATCCTCTCCTGATATAAAAAACTACAAGACTTTTCCATCCCCTCCCTCAATAATCAGAATTTAAAGGAGACATTTTTTCCAGAATTTTGCAGATTTATCCATCCTCCCCAAAACAATGTAATGTGGAGTCCTTGGTGCTCTCTGAGCCTTGTTGTTTTCTTGCAGACATTTCATTGCCAGGCTAGGCAACATCTTCAGTGCTAAAAGGGAGTGGAACTTGCTCTCTGTTTATATACCCTGGCTTGTCCTGCCTGTGTTGGTGGGGGTGTTGTACTCTCAACCCAATCAAGGTACTACTAAGGAGAGTACAACACCCCCACCAACACAGGCAGGACAAGCCAGGGTATATAAACAGAGAGCAAGCTCCACTCCCTTTTAGCACTGAAGATGTTGCCTAGCCTGGCAATGAAACGTCTGCAAGAAAACAACAACTGAGAGAGCACCAAGGACTCCACAGTTCAACCCTGAGCTACAAATATTTTCTTCGATTGGTACAATGTAATGTGCCTTAGAGTTTCATTTTTTGTGTGTGATATAAAATACAGTTATTTTGATTCAACTAGACAGCCTAATTAAAGTCTTTTCCTGCATTCATTCATTGGCGATCACTCGTAGCCGAGTAAGATTGTCTTCCAAGGGTAAAATTTTAACAGTGGATCCGTAAGTGGCTATAAAGGCCAATTCTGGATCCGCACAACCTCCCACAATGAGGGCATAGGTTTCCAGGTGGGAGACGGTCATGATGAGGGTTTGCTTGACGTGCCTTCCTTTTAGCTCTTTTCTCCCTTTCGCCCTGTACTCATGCTTCTTCAAAGTCCGTAGCGCCTTTAATAAAGGCTGACCTCCAATTGAAACGCTCATGAGTTAGGGCTTCCCAGTTCTCAATGCTGATATTACATTTTTTTAAATTAGCTTTGAGAGTATCTTTGAATCTCTTTTGCTGTCCACCAATATTCCGTTTTCCATTCTTAATTTGGGAGTAAAGTAGCTGCTTTGGAAGACGATGGTCAGGCATTCGAACAACATGACCGGTCCAGCGAAGTTGATGTTGGATGATCATTGTTTCAATGCTGGTGGTTTTCACTTCTTCTAATACGCTAACATTAGTCCGCCTATCTTCCCAAGTAATTTGCAGAATTTTTCGGAGGCAGCGTTGATGGAATCTTTCAAGAAGTTGGAGGTGGCGTTTGTAGAGGGTCCATGTTTCACAGGCGTACAGAAGGGTTGGTAGTACAATGGCTTTGTAAACAAGCATTTTGGTCTCCCCGTGAATGTCCCGATCCTCAAACACTCTATGCTTCATTCGGGAGAAAGCTACACTGGTAGAGCTCAGGCGATGCTGAATTTCAGCGTCGATGTCGGCTTTTGTAGATAGATGGCTGCCGAGATAAGAAAAGTGGTCGACATTTTCTAGTGACACACCTTTAAGCTGGATTGATGGCTGCAATCCAACCAAAAATTGTGCTGGCGTTCTTGCATTGCTCACATTGCTGAGCCCTATTCTGCCTTTATGGTTTTACAGGTAGTCCTCAATTAGCGACTGCCTCATTTAGCTATCATTCACAGTTATGACAGTGATGAAAAAGTAACTTTACGACCAATTCACGTATTTACAGCTTTTGCAGGTCTATAAAGCAAAGGAAAGCCGAAGTAAGATCATAAGCACAGTGGCAGTTTCACTTAGCAACATCTTTGCTTAACAACTGAGTTGCTGGTCCCAGTTGTGGTCGCTAAACAAGGACTACCTGTAATTGTTAAGGAAAGTGATTGGTGGATTCCTCAGCTTCATTCCCCTTCCCATCAAGCATCACCGGCTAATGGGAAAAACAACCACAAAATGATTCCCTACAGCTATCCTTGCTACTTTTCACATTGACCAAGTGACATGTCACAAGTATGGAAGTGGTCTGTACCTGTGACCTGAACAAGGGTCTATTGCTCTTTTGAAAGAGCATTAATCCCATGTCCAAAAACAACCCAGTTGACAGGTTGCAATCACTGGGGAGGGGTAGGAGGTAAAATGGGAATGAAAGAGAAGAGACACAGAGAGAGAGAGAGACAGTAAAAAAAAGCACAAGCAAGAGACAAAGAGACTGAGAGAGAAAGAAAACAAGCAAGAGAGTGAGAGATAAAATAATTTAAAAATTAATTGGAAATTAGCATGCTGCAAAGCAAAATGTTGGCTTCAAGTATAACCTGTATTTCTAACAATGCCACTGAGCACTATATAAATTCCACAGGCATTCTTAGAAAGTAAATTGGTGGGTTGCCACAACAGAGTGCTTTACTTTCTTTCTGGTATTTTCTGATTGGCCACCCTCTCCATGGCAACTACTTCGAGAACACTCATAACATTCTTCAGTATTCCAAATATTCCCATTGGCCCAAAGCGCTGGTGAATCCTAAACAAAAACCTCCAGAATTTTCAACCACTATGGAATTAGACCTGCTAGCTCAAAAGTCTGGGAGTTGAAATTCAACACATCTGGAAAGAACCAAATTGTGGATGTTGGTGTAAACAAAATAATATTTCCTTTGTGATCTTCCTGTGATTTCTCAGTTCCTCATATTTTTCTTTACAAGAAAAAAAACCATTGAAGGCTGAGTAGCTGCACAGTATCTTTGGAGTGGTAGCACTAGGATCTCTCCATCTGGAAGCATCCTGTAGCTGCCAAATATTTAGCAACAAGTATTCAAACATGAAAGAAGTGTTTCCTCACACTGGAAGACAGCATGTTTCTTGCTACCTTCAACAAAAGCAAATGAATCCGTTCTCAGAGAAGAATCAGAAAGAGGAAACCTCAGAGAAAAGCAAAATAGGGAAACAGTTATTTTATTTGAGTTTATATATTACATATCCATTCTGTTCTATATTCAATATGGCAAGCTCAAATCTATTCTGTTCCTCATTGTGGACTGTATTTGTATTGCAGCCAAGGCACTAGTCAGGATATCCTAAAATGAGACATTTTTTATATAATCAAGGCTGGAGATTGCAGTGGAGCAATAGCTTAATAAAGTCAATCCAAAGCAAATAATATAACAGTACCTAGGAGTAGGTGGGAATAAGCCTCAGAGAAACAAATCCTAACTTCAGGTGTTATGACATTCTCTACCTCAAAGATAAAATCCCTTTATTACTTTAAGAATTGTGCTCTGATTAAACAGAAGAGACCTCACTAATACCATCTACAAAGCTTGCTTCATTTGTGAAAGCACCTAGAGGCAGCAAAGCTAGGTACCCTCTAAGACCATATTTTGGATCCCTTTACATAAGATCCACAAGAATGGGGTCCTGACTGATTCTAGTTGCATAAGAATATTCCTGCTACAGTTGATGCAGGAGCAACATTTAGATCTGGGCAAGATGTCCGATTGTTACTGCTGTTTGAAATGAGTGTTTACACTTCTTCTAACAGCTGTTAATCTGAAATGTTTGTGGATTGTTTTACTTCCTTGTCCATTTTACTTCCTTGTCCATTTGCTAGATGCAGCTAGTATCTCCATCTGATCCAATGATGTTCAAATGGAGGCACTTGCTCCTTCGTATAGCCCTATCACTTCTCCAAACTCTTGCATCTCAGGTCTGATTATTTAATAGCTCTGTGTATGGACTGATCTGAGGACAGAGAAAGAGATTAAATCTCTTTTTCCATCACTATATCATTATTTTTATGAAGCTTGGTCTTTATGAAGGGATAGACCATTAATAAGTTGGTTTGATTAAACTACTAATGTATGACTACTTCATTTGCTGATTAGTGAGTTATCTCAATTCTTTCCAGGGCATGATTTTCTATAGAAAATCAGCATAACAATGAGATAAGACTTCCAGCAGTAAACAGTAAAAGCATCATTCACTGTATTTTCACCAAGATGAGTTAGTCCTTGCCCCACTCTAATGCCAAGTGAAATGACGTGAAGTTCTATATTGCCAACAACAAGCATGCTGAGACAGTCATACCGTGGCAGAGAAATTCGGTTTACTGGGACTGACACTTTATCTGTAGGCAGAACACAGAGAAAGTAACACAAATGCCTAAAGAAGATATGGCTTAAGCTCTGCTAGAACTTCTAATCTTATCAAAATGAAAGAAAATGATATTTTATATACAGTTGTAATTGAAATTATTCAACCCCCATTGCAAATCAGGTTTATTTTCAAAATTTACAGACTTTCAGCTGTTTGCAATGAACAAATCAAACAAAAGCAATTGAAATAGCTCAACACAATGAATGCTTCAAGTGGTTTCCCCAAATTCAACTGAAAATGCAACTGATAATGACTTCAAGTTGAAAGTTAAAGGAACAGTGGTTACACTACCTGGATGGGGCAGAAAAAGGAAGCTGTCAATGGCTGCAACCAGATTTCTGAGAAGGCAGGTTGAGAGAAACCCTTGAGTGACTGCAAAAGACCTGCAGCAAGACTTGGTGGCAACAGGCACTGAGGTTTCAGTGAGCACTTTAAGGTACGTACTAAACACAGAAGTTGTCCATGCCAGAACTCCAAGACGTACACCACTACTGACCCAAAAGCACAAAAAAAGTCAGCTTCAATATGCTCAAAATCATATAAATAAGCCACAGAAGTTTTGGGATTCTGTTCTGTGAAGCGATGAAACAAAACTGGAACTTTTCGGCCCAATGGATCAGCGGTATGTCTGGAGGAAGAAGAATGAATCATTCTTCTTGAATTCATTGAAGTATCAGGAAATCCTAGGAGAAAACGCCATGGCATCTGTAAGGAAGCTGAAGCTTGGGCATCATTGGACCTTCCAACAGGACAATGATCCCAAGCATACCTCAAATTCCACTAAGGCTTGGATGCAGAAGAAGTCCTGGAAGATTCTACAGTGGCGATCACAGTCACCTGACTTGAACCCCATAGAAAATCTCTGGTGGGATTTGAAGAAGGCGGTTGCAGCACACAAACCCAAGAATATTACTGAACTGGAGGCCATTGCTCATGAGGAATGGGCTAGGATTCCTCAGGAACACTGCCAGAATCTGGTGTCTGGCTATGCATCTCGTTTGCAGCAGGTCATAACAGCAAAAGGGTGCTCTACTAAGTACTGAAGATGCTTGCCATGAAGGGGTTGAATAATTTTGAGACTGGAGAAGTCATTATAAGTTGCATTTTCAGTTGAATTTGGGGAAACCACTTGAAGCATTTGTTGTGTTGAGCTATTTCAATTGCTTTTGTTTGATTTGTTCATTGCAAACAGCTGAAAGTCTGTAAATTTTGACAATAAACCTGATTTGCAATGGGGGTTGAATAATTTCGATTGCAACTGTACAAGAAATCATTTCTGATGCTAAGCAAGTTGAGATGTTCACAATGATAAAAACAATCACTGGCTTTAAAAAGGGGCTTCCCACATTTCAAAGAGTTGCTAATATCAAAATGGATTGTGCATTGATTTGGTTCATCAAGGAATAGCAGACGTGGAGTTGTAAAAATTATCTTGTTGTTTATTCGTTCAGTCGCTTCCGACTCTTTGTGACTTCATGGACCAGCCCACGCCAGAGCTTTGTTAAAGTATTTGGTAAAGTTATTCTATGTAGAATCAAACAAATGGAATTTCTCCACTATGAATCCCTAGCCTGGAAAGTGGAAATTTCCAAGGTCCTCTGCTGTAAGCACTTTCCCATAACAAAAGCACGTAAATAACAGATGTGCCTTTTATCTAGCCAAAACAATTGAAGTTATCAGTTCTTTTCCCATGAGAACAGCATCCCGAAGGAAAGCCAATATACAACTCCGCCATCCCATGGCGGTTTATAGTAAGTACAACTGTTACTAAAATGTTAAGCTGAAAAGTGGCCTTAGCCCATATTAGCCAATCAGAATGCTGAACCATAGGTATAATTCAACTATGAACTATGGGTACTCATCTCACTCATGTTTTTCCTATGCTTCTGTTGACTGCTATCTACATGCACCTTGTATCTGAACGGTAACTATGCCTGGTCTTTGCACAGACCATGATGTTTTCTTTCCTCACTTCTGGTGATGGAACTCTGCGTATGCTTTGTTTTTTCCTTTTTGCAATAATGCACCAAACATCCATTATTGCCTTATGCTATCAATAAAGATATTGTTAGCCTTAAAACACGTTGTTTGGATTACTCTATGCCTGGAACCCCAATAGCCAGCATCACCCCAAAGGTTATGGGATGCCCAGTCTGGATGGTCTGCTGAGCTGGATCTGGCTGTAACAAAGGGGTTTGTTTTTGAGGCTGCATTTTGGAGTAAACGTGTTTTTCTTGAGTGGTCAGCATGGCTGCTGCAGGGCTAACTAGTCTGCCTTTTGAGCATTTGAATGGCACGAGCTATCGGACCTGGTGTGTGAAGATAAAGTCTTTCTTCCTAAAAGAAGGTTTGTGGAAGTATGTGAAAGACCCACCTCCAGCTGGTGTTATTACTGATGAAGTGCAGTTGTGTTTGGATCGTGCTTATGGCAATTTGATTCTGGGACTGGAATCATCGCAGCTACTGCATATCAGCAATCTAGACACTGCACATGCATGTTGGGAGGCTCTCAAAGCCCTTTATTCCAAGCAAACCTCTGCTGCCATTGTTGGTCTATCACGTCAGCTTTACAACTTGAAGCTGCAGCCCAGTGGAAACGTGATGACCCACCTCCATAAACTCAAGACTTTGTTTCTTGAACTTGAGGAGCGGGATGTTGTGATCCCTGATACCCAGAGAGCTTCTGTTATCCTGTCAAGCTTGGACAAGAGCTTTGACATGCTCATCGAGGCAACTCAGACGTTGAAGCCCCAATACCTAACTGTGGATTTTCTTACAAATCGGCTGCAAGAAATCCAGCAAGCTCGTGACCTGGAGAAGTTGCAGGGTAAGCCATCTGTTGCTGTTTCTGAGACTTCTGCACAGCGTTTTCCAGCTGGAACAGAGGCTGTGTGTGCTGTAAGAAGATGCTTTCGGTGCAATTCGACCCAACACTTCATGAAAGACTGTCCCCAGCCACCTCGCCCAGCCGGTGGAGCCATTGGAAAGAGGTTTGTACGAAAGAAGGGGAAACAACCGCCTAGACAATGTACCCAAGTGTCCACTTTGCTCACGGCTGTGAGTAAACGTTCCCCAGAGACTTGGCTTTTGGACTCCGCGTGTAGCCAAATCATTGTAAACAATGAACAATTGCTATTAACAAAGAACAGGCCTAAAATCCAACAAGTTGCTCTAGCTGATGGATCCATGGCTGATGTGTCTTTTCAGGGTGAAGTATACATTCCTTGTTTGGGGATAAGTGTACAAAATGTGTTGTGTGTTCCTACACTTGACTTTTCCCTCCTTAGCGTTCCAGCCCTGGTGAAATCTGGATATACTGTTGTGTTCAAGGGTACTGGATGTTCTATTGAAAAAGATGGAATTGAATGTGCTAGGGGGAAGTTAGTGAATCAATTGTATGAAATGCTTCCTAAGCAGGGGAATGTGTCAGGAAATTGTATTTCCAATGTTCCCCCACATAACAAATGCATTCACTATTATCACAGAGTTCTGGGACATCCCGGGTGGGGAAGTTTGTCCAAAATGGCCAAGGTGTATCCTGAACTAGGATCTAAAAAGTGTGATGACTTTCTTGATTGTACTGTGTGCAAACAATCTAAAATTAAGGCTGCGCCTGTTGCTAGGAAAAGTGGCAGGGTGTCAACTAGGCCTTTTCAGTTGGTTCATGGAGACTTAGCCGGCCCCAATGCTCCTAGTGAAGGGGGGGCACGTTTCATGTTTCTTTTGGTGGATGACCATACTCGCTTTACGTTTTGTTATTTGCTCAAATCTAAAGCGGAGGCCTTTGCTCGCTTTAAGGAGTTTGTTGCAATGGTGGAGAGAAACTATGGCTATCAAGTAGGTCAGTTTCAATCGGATTGTGGAGGAGAGTTCCTAAGTCATGAGTTCCAGAATTGGCTTCGTAGGAAAGGAATCTCCCATAGACTTGCCAATGTTGGTGTTCCTGCTGAGAATGGAATAGCTGAAAGGAAGATTGGTGTTGTTAATACCATTAGAAATAGCCTGATGTTAGATGCCCAGGTGCCAGCCCGTTTCTGGGGTGAGGCTACCATGACTGCAGTGTATCTAACCAACAGGGTGTGGAATTCAGCTGTAAATGAAGTTCCTTACTTCCTTTTGTTTGGCAAGCGCCCTTCGCTGAAGCATCTGCGTGTTTTTGGAACATTTGCATATGTTCACATCCCTAAGTCTCAGCGAAGGAAGAACCAGCCAAAAGCACAACGCTTAAGGTTTGTTGGTTACTCCTCTAGATCTAAGGGTTACCGTTTTTCTGCAGGCTATGGTCGTGTGGTAGTCTCTAGAAGTGCTAATTTTGAGCACCCTACTGGTTGGGATAGGTTGAATGCTAGTTCAGAGGTATTGTTGCAATCTAGTGCACAGCCAACTGTCCATGCTCCTGTGGCTGGACAACAACCAGTTCAGCTGCCTTCTGGTTCCCAATCTCCTAGTGTGGTGAGAGGGTCCCCTCAGGTGAAGGAAGAGGAAATTTCACCTGAGCAGGTTCAGGACCTGAAGGGGGAATCAGGTAGTGAAAAGACAGAGGACAGTGATGAGGAAGAGGCAGTGGTAATTCCTCGTAGGTCTGCACGTTCCACAAAGGGTGTGAAGCCTGACAGATTTGTGATTCAGCAGGTGAGAGTGTGTCAGATTACCTGTGAACCTCAGTCTTTCCAGGAGGTGTTGCTTCTGCCTGTTGAAGAGCAGGAGAAGTGGAACACAGCGATGGATAAGGAGTTTGAGGCATTAGTGAATCAAAAGGTGTTTGAAGTCACTGATTTGCCCCCATCCCAGAAAGCTGTTGGTTCCAGATGGGTTTTCAGAAAGAAGCTTCTTCCTGATAATACAGTGCAGTACAAAGCCAGGCTTGTTGCTCAGGGATATGCACAGGAGAGGTTTTTGAACTATGATCTCACATATGCACCCACAGCTAGACCAGAGTCTTTACGTATGGTACTTTCTCTGGCTGCACAGCGTGGACTTGTTGTCCATCATTTTGATGTTGACACAGCATATCTGAATGCAGATCTCTCTGAAACTGTGTACATGAAGCAGGCTCCTGGCTATGCTTGTGGCAATTCTCAGAAGGTGTACAGGCTGCGCAAGGCGCTGTATGGATTAAAGCAGGCCGGTCGCTGTTGGCATCAATGTTTAGATAAGGCTTTGATGGAGTTAAAGTTTAAAAAGTCAGTTGCTGATCCTTGTGTGTATGTAAGAGGTTCTGGAAGTAATTACACGGTGTTGCTAACGTATGTGGATGATTTTTGCCTAGCAACTGGTTCTTTGCACCTTGTACAAGAGTTTGCAACACAATTAAGACAGTACTTTCAATTAAAAGACCTAGGTGAGCTGAAATACTATCTAGGTGTTGAAGTCACTACAGCTCAGAGTGGTGAATTCTATCTGAGTCAGAAGAGAAAAATTGATCAATTGTTGAGTCAACTTGAAATGTCAAATGCAAAACCTACCAGAACACCAATGACTCTTGATTTCCTAAAGGGTGACACATGTGAGGAACTTTGTCCTCAACCTGAATTGTATCACTCTGCTGTAGGAAGCTTGCTACACTTAACACAATGGACACGTCCTGACTTAGCTTACTCAGTTGGAGTACTCAGTTGTAAGGTTGCCAAACCATCCATGCGAGATTGGCAAGGGTTAAAAAGGGTCCTACGTTACCTTAAAGGCACAGCTGATTTTTGTCTTAAAGTATCAGCTACTAAAGCCGAAATGCCTATGATTTATGTTGACAGCTCTTTTGCAGAAGAAGGAGACAGAAAGTCTGTGAGTGGTTTTGTTTGTTTGTTTGCAAATACACCCATCGCCTGGCGGGCGAGAAAACAAAGCTCAATTGCTGTTTCAACCTGCGAGGCAGAATACAGCGCACAAGCTTCCTGTCGGCCGTCACCATCCCCAGCTCCCCCATGGTCGAGTCCGTCACCTCCAGAATATCATCCATCCATCTTGCCCTTGGTTGGCCCCTCTTCCTTTTGCCTTCCACTTTCCCTAGCATCAGCATCTACTCCAGGGTATCCTGTCTTCTCATTATGTGGCCAAAGTACTTCAGTTTTGCCTTTAATATCATTCCCTCAAGTGAGCAGTCTGGCTTTATTTCCTGGTGTATGTACTGGTTTGATCTTCTTGCAGTCCAAGGCACTCAGAATTCTCCTCCAACACCACAGTTCAAAAGCATCTATCTTCCTTCGCTCAGCCTTCCTTATGGTCCAGTTCTCGCAGCCATAGGTTACTACGGGGAATGCCATTGCTTTGACTATGCGGATCTTTGTTGTCAGTGTGATGTCTCTGCTCTTAACTATTTTATCAAGATTTGTCATTGCTCTCCTCCCAAGAAGTAGACGTCTTCTGATTTCCTGGGTGCAGTCAGCGTCTGAAGTAATCTTTGCGCCTAGAAATACAAAGTCTGTCACTGCCTCCACTTTTTCTCCCTCTATTTGCCAGTCATCAATCAAGCTGGTTGCCATAATCTTGGTTTTTTTGAGGTTTAACTGCAACCCAGCTTTTGCACTTTCTTCTTTCACCTTCAGATATATAATACCATACAGCACCTTTATGGATTCTCATGTATGTTCAGGTTACATTTTTGGAAAGGTTATGAGCTGAACTTTTCTTCTTTACAATCTTTTCCTTCTTGACTTTGGCACATGTTTTTTTGGGGAAAGGATAGTAATTATATCATAGTGATATTTATATTCAGCTAAGATCAGTTTCATAATAATAATGTTATTTGTATCAATATTCTGATATTGGATTGAGTAGGAACTGTAAGGCTCTGTCTTACCAGTTGTATCTTCTCTGCAAACATTTCCAAGATGTGCCTGTCTCCCTGTCCCACATTCACACAACAAATTTCATGCAGCACAGAACCACATACAGAAAATTGATCAACTTGTGACAGTTTCTTCCCTCCCTGCAGATTTATGGCTGTTACTCAGTTGGGTCAATAGTGGGCAGTTAGCTATATTTCAGATAAATATCTTTGTTTGTGGTTATTTGAATGAAAATACCCATAAATAGTATGGCAGGCAACATTTGCATTGATATCTGCTTAATCAATCTTTTTGAAGCCCTATCTTTCCAGCAAAACATGGATCTTTACAGTCAAGATGTCAGAGATCAAATTGTTCTTTCAGTTTAATGTTTTCAGCCAGAATTAAACATATTCCATGTTTGTTAATGCTGACCTGAAGGCCTAAAAGTTCACACATGAGTTTTCCTGCTCTGTCTGCCTGCCGACTGCAACCTCCCTTTTCTTTGGATAAGACATACTTCTTTGTCAATCCAAAGTTTTCATAACATTCATGCCCAATGTCTGAAAGATTTATATTCAGCCTGTAAGAAGCAAATTCAAGGACATGAAGATTTTTTGAGGCTCCTGTTGGCAAGAAGTAAATATATTTCTATGGTATAATTACACAATTTGGCAAAAGGACGTACAGAGAGTTTCAATGCAAAATGACTTCACAACCCAGATAGAAAAGATAATAGCACAGTTTTTCCCCTCCTTTTTGGTGTCACAGATGTCTAGAGCTGGTTGATGCTTGAGTTCATTACTATATGGATTGACTCAGAGTGGAACTAATTCTGAAACCTATGATAGCTTAGCAGCCTTTTGCCAATTGTTTATAGATTATGCTTTATTAGCACTCTAAATATTCATCCTGGAGTCTTAGTGCGTTCATATCTTTCAGATTATTTTTTAAAATCCTGCTCACACAACAGTTGTTTGCTTTTTTCAAGAGCTATTAAAAACAGAAGGCTGGAGGAGGATCCCTCATCATTTGCCTGAACTGTTGATTGGTTTTAAAACTGAAAACATAATTATTTCTTTCTCACTTTCAGTACAGATGAATACTTCATGATTCTATGATAACTTCAGCCAGTTCATGCGTTTTAATCTTTTCCTTTTTTGTTGTTTTAAGCGGTTAACAACCAATTTATGAACCACAAACTCAGAAAGGGAATGACTAAGAATTAAAATTTTATTTTGTATTTTGTAAATTTTGTAAACCGCCCAGAGTCCCCTGTTCGGGGAGATGGGCGGGGATAAAATAAATAAATAAATAAATAAATAAATAAATAAATAAATAAATAAATAAATAAATAAAATACATACTGCATCATGAGCTAAACTAGCCTATCCCAGTATGATTCCATCAAAGAACATTATTTATGAAAGATTGTGTCTGAAAAAGGTATATGTTTGGCCATTTCTATGCTACAGCTATATATTTCTATATAGATGCATCTATAGGGGCTTTGCAGTATTTCAAATTTGAAAGTAAAAAAGGAGCTTTGGAATACACAGGGTGCCTGCCTAGCACCCATCAGCAACTCTTTAAAACAAAGCATATTTTCCCCAGGACTGTGAACACTATACAGGTAGTCCTTGCTTAATGACTCCCTTGTTTAGTGACCATTCAAAGTTGTGACAGCACTGAAAATGTAACTTTACGACCACTCCTTGCATTTTCAACCATTGCAGCATCCCTGCAGTCACGTGATTGACATTCAGGCATTTCGCAACCGGCAGGTGTTTACAACCATCACAGCATCCTGTGGTCACATGATCGCCATTTGCATGCTTCACAACTGGTTTCCAACAAGCAGAGTCAATAGAGAAGCTGGTAGTAAAAACACAAGTCGCGGTCATGTGAAGTCTTGCTTAATGACCCCCGGTGGACTCAACAACCACAGCGGAAGTGACGTAAGTCTGTCATGGTCATGTTTTGTTTCGCTTAGTGACCATGTCCCAACTGTGGTTGCTAAGTGAGGAATGCCTACATACACACACACATACACACACACACACACAAACTGTATAAAATAAATTCCCTTCTCACCCATATGGGTGGTATGTGTCTTCCTCAACCTTGGGTCCTCTACAAATGTTAAAATCAGCAAAAGACAAAAGGGACCCCCTCACCGCTGTAGGAGCTTACCGCATACCCTGCAGCTGTGGACAAGTATACATTGGGACCACAAAACGCAGCATCCACACCAGGATAAAAGAACATGAAAGACACTGCAGACTACAGCAACCTGAAAAATCTGCAATAGCTGAACATGCTCTCAAACAAACTGATCACCAAATCTTATTTGAAAACACAGAAATACTGGACAACACCAACAGCCACTATGTTAGACTATACAGGGAAGCCATTGAAATACATAAACACCAACACAGTTTCAATAAAAAAGAAGAAAGCTTAAAGATCAGCAAAACCTGGCTGCCAGTCCTGAAAAACACAGCTTGCAAAAGGTCAATTAACTCTACTCAACCACAGAAATATACAAACAACTCACACAATAGATGTGCTAATCCCACACACGACAGCACCACACCCCAATCACCACAATAAACCCACTCCTAATCTCTTGTAAATGACCCACAGAAGACACACACCCTCTCAGCAGCTATAAACACCAGTAGGAACACACACCCTCCACTTGGACACAGACAGAATCTTCTAGCTGTGCTCCTGTCCTCTGAAGATGCCAGCCACAGCGACTGGCGAAACGTTAGGAACCAAAACTGCTAGAACACGGCCACACAGCCCGGAAAACCCACAACAACCATCAGATTCCAGCCGTGAAAGCCTTCGACTATACAAATGGATATAGATTTTCCAGAAGATTAAAAATATCATTTAAAAATAGTGGGATGTATCTACAACATTAAGATGGCCTAGATTTATACTGCTGTTCAGACAGCCAACCACCACCTGTGGTTCATTACCTGCTCGAATGCCTCCTTTGCCCACATTTACCCTTGTGGTATGTGGCTTTTTCGACAAAACCATATGCTGCCCAATGTTTTGTATTCTTACAACACAGATTCTTCTGTGTAGCTTTGGCAGCTGCTTTTTGTCAATGCCAGGGCAAGAACGTGATCCTAATTTATTATTAACAATGGCTATGATTGAGCATAATCAATGTCTTCACAAAGAGGAAGAAAGAAAGATATTCCAGGTGCCTCTGATGAAACTTTTAAGTAGTATTCGAATTGCCCATGACACCACTTAATATGCAATGCCAGGCATCGGTGCACTTGGGTTAAAAGTACAGGGCTTGCACAATTCTTTTGTCAGTTAAGCACTTGTCAGGTTTCTGTACATAAGGGTGATTTTTGTGAAGGCAGCTTAATGTCCCTTTTATACACTTGATCAGTGCAATCACAGTTACTCAAAGCCATCCTGGTGTACAAACTGTTATTTCTAAGCTTTACATTCTACCCAAATTATACACATGAACTAAAAAAACTTCTTAATTAAAAATGGTAAGAACAAAGACTTTTAAAAAACCAAAAGTCTATCAGAATATTTGTAATGCTCTCAGGCACTTTCTCACTTACTCTGAGATGGGCTACGGCTGGCCTACAAGGTAGTCCTTGTGAAGAATTCCACTTAGCACTCCCCTCCCATTTTTTTTAATATTCAAAAGTTATTAAATAAAATTACGTTAAAATGATTCACAAAATGTCAAAGTAAAAAATAAGATAAGAACAAGAAAATGTAATTTAAATTCTAATCACATTTATGTAAGTTTTTGTTTTGCCACCAGTCTCAGTGGCTGAATGTGCATGTGCAAGGTCACAAGCATGAGCACAAGCGTGAGTTATTTATCTCTGTCAGGGCCAGCCCAAGAACGACGACGAGTCAGTACATACAAACTCCAGTTCTTTATTGCTCTCACCATACAGACAGAATCTTGCCAGACTAAAGCTACTCTAACTAACCTAAGCACAAATAACCTGGGAGACTCTAGGGCAGGGCAACCCTGAACTTCTTTACTTTCCCAGCAACACTTTCCGGACTGAGAGTCCTCTTATGTCCTCGGAATGCACTCCTTCCTCCCTGAGAACCAGTGGCAGTGCCAAAATCCACCACATCCTCCTTCTCTTTCTCAGATGACCTGTTTCTGCATAACCATGTCACGTGGGTTTTGAAATGAAGTGGGTGGGATCAGATGCTGACCAGATGGGATGGGTGGCCTTCTCAGTGTGAAGAACATTGTTTTCTATTCAGTTGCCCATTTCACCTGAATTCTGAAAATAAATAAACAAATAAATAGCCTGAATTGGTTCCCTCCCACCCACCAACGCAGTGCCCTTGTGTGACACACAATTTGCATATTGGATTGCGGCAGCCCCGCATACCCTTTGGCCAAGGATTTCCTTCTAGTTCCAAGAATTCTACATGTGTATTTCAGCATGAGTGTATGTAGGCCTCCTTCACATTACTGTTAAATGTACAGCTAGCAGGAGTCATGATCAACGTAATTGACATTAATGGAGGTAAACTTAAACCTAACTCCAGCCTTAACCCCAAACTCCCTTACCACTGCTTTCAACACTTAGTGAAGTTCATGTGAAATCCACTGAAAGAGATAACATCCTAAACTCCTAGTTGCAATAATCTTGCTGTCCACTGAATAAGCAAAGTTATGAGAAAACAAGCTTATTGGCAAAAAGCAGGTGGCCACAGAAAAGAGCATGGTTATGCATTGCTACAGATTCAGTTCCCAAAGTTTGCTCTCACCTACCCAAGTAAAGATGTTGGTATGAAGAACTGCAGAGATGTATCACATTGTGCCACTGCTTGTTCTGAAGCACCGTTTTGGAACTGAGTGGGAAGATGCTAGAAAGGAGGCTTGAGGTCTTTTCTCTCTTCAATTATTTTAGCTTTTCTAGACATGACTAAAATATTTAATTATTTATTAGTTAGCTAGCTAACTGTATGCCACTTACTCAAGCAACTTGATAATGTGTAGGCAATATGGTATAAGAAAAGTGGAGGAAAGTCCAAAGATTAATTTGAATGAGAGCCCTACTTTCATTCTGTAGTTGCAGCCATTCCTCCTCTATTCCAAAACCCATGCCATTCTTAAAAGTGCTTTGACCTTTAAAATCAAATTTTCAAGGGGTTGCAGTTGATGGAGGAGGTGGAAAGTAGACATCTGCCCTCAGCTCTCTGAACTCTGTTGATTGGAAGTAATTAGTTATATTGAATTAAATGACTTTAATTTTCATTAAATATGTTTAACTAATTTTATGAGAGAAGTCATTTAACATATTAAACAGCAATGTTTTAACCTTAAAACACTCAGCATAAAATTTTAATGCATCTGTTAATTAAGTATTTGGATTCTGCTACAATAACACATTGCAAATGTACAATTATTTGGAGGAGCGGAAGTTATTTAATTAAAATAAGAGGTAAGATTTACGGTACTTTTTTCCTACATGTTATGTTATCAGGTAGCACTGTAAAGAGTTTGTTATTTGTTTGAAATGTCACAATTATAAAAGAAATATTATTATATGGCTGATGAAATGGTAGACTTGTAAACTGGTAATCGCAGGAAGGAATTAAAATTTGAAAGCAAGAGTTTGCCAAATATTTAAAAGATGTTGTAACTTACTATTTTCATTAATGTATGCATGAAATACGTTTTCACTGAATGAATATTTATGCAATGTGCATAAACCATAAAATGTCAAAAGAAAAGCAAAACAAAATGCTTACATAAATATAAAAATAGGGTTAATCAACTAGACTGAGAAAAGTTAGGAAAAGAATGGTGGTAAAATAACAACATATTTTAAAATATACTTAACTAGCTCTATCATCAGCCTAATTACTGGAGAATTATTTCTAATAGCTAGTTAGGCTCCACAGATACACCTTATACAGTGAAAATCTCTATGAAAGGGACTTCACATGCAACAGATCAAATTCCACTGTGATTTATGACATTTGCATAATCACATCATTACACAGATAGCAAATAATTCTGTTGTTTCTCCTCTGGGAGTCCGCCGCCGCTCACTCACTGTCTTCTCCTTTTCATTACAGCCACTACCATTCCCTGATGACTGCCTCCATTACCAACTGCATTCATGTGCTGTGGGCTCACCTCAAGGACCCAGCCTGTACATCTTCATCAGTCAGAAGGCAGTTGGAACCCTGTGGCTGCTTAACTGAAGCCTCAGGAGATGACACTTAATGTAAAATGGAGGGTGGCAGCAGCTCCCACCTGCAGGAAGGGGGCAGGGCAGTGGGGAGGCTCTCCTGCAAGGGGCCAATGCTGAGGAGGACAGAGAGAGGCAGAAGGCAAGTGAGAGGACTAGCAGCTATGGGAACAACCCAAAGGAGACGCTCCCTCTTCCTCCTTTCATGAATTTATCCCCTGCCTTTTTTCAGAGGCTGGGAGTCTGAACCACCAGACAAGCAGCCCGACGTAGTCATACCATTCCCTCAACTGGGCATTCTCCAGAGGTGCTTGGGTGCCCATTCCTATCCTCCCACCCTGAAAACCTTGCTTTGATTTGCATCATTTGTGTGATGATATCAGAGCAAAGATCTGAAGAGGAGGAGAGACTCCAGGATCTTTTCTACTACCCTTCAGAGAACTGATGGAAGGTATGAGATTCTACCAGGCAGAAAGAAAGCATATGCCATCCTGAAAGAGAATATGCTGGTCAGTATGTTTAGCTCTTTACTTATCTTTAAATATAAAACAGATAGGGTGCTTAGAGATAGCACAGTATACAGATATGTTAACCAATGTTCAGAAGACATACATGCTGGTCAGTATGTTTAGCTCTTTACTTATCTTTAAATATAAAACAGATAGGGTGCTTAGAGATAGCACAGTATACAGATATGTTAACCAATGTTCAGAAGACATACATACATGGGTAGAGAATACTTAAGTGACATAATATTCATAATATTCAGTAGAGAAGAAAGTCCACCATACAGTGCATCCTTGAGATATTTTTGTTCCAGCTTTTTCATAGTTTTTGAAGATTCTATTGGATACGTTGTAGGACAATGTCCACTAGTCATTTTTAACTGCTGGTTGCTACTTCAAGTATAACAATTTCAAGTATTGCTGCAAAAAAGTTCCAGAAAAAAATGTTTTCTACTGTGGCTTCCCCTGCTTGTGTATGGCCTTAGACCACTGCTTGTGGACTGCAACTCAGTCTAGGTTATAAGGCTGTTTCCAAAGGGAGAATGCCACAGACATGCACAAAATAGTTTTTTTTCTCTTCTTTCTTTCTTCATCCTCCTCCTTCATTTCTTTTGACAATATGATTTTACAAATGGGCCCATTGTAAGAGGAAAAGGATTTCCCTAAATCATTGCAAAATGTGATGTACAAACTAACCAGATGTTATTTATATCGTATAAGTAATGATAGAACAGAGAATCATCTGGGGACCATATGTTGTGGTCTTTGGAAGAATAGCAAGCTATATCTCAATAGCAATTATAAATTACAACTATGGTAAAAAGAAAGTATATGCATTTCAATCCCTTGCCATTAGTTCTCTCCTGAACTATTTAACATCATGCTGCTTTAGGTTTATAATTTCTGCACTCTCTATAGCTGAAATCATTGTTAGATGGAAATGAATTTTCATGTGCCCCCTTCCTTTCCCTAGAGTAGAAATGATGGTCTTTTTACTTTATAATTAAGACTCTTTCAGGAACTGTAAAATATTCAAGTGAGTGTGTGCATATGTGTATCTCTCTGTGTATTTCCATCCATTTGTGATTCACTGTAGTTTATTTTTTTTAAAAAAAATCATCTGCTCATTTGTTTAAAAAAAATGCTTTCAGGCTTAATTTTCACCCAAGACTTGTGTTTGTTTGTCTGAGAGGAGGCAAGGAGAATCAGATGATAGATTACCAGGAAATATGCTCATTCATCTTCTAGCACATGGCATGTTGGGAGGAATTCTGATCTTATCTCCCTCTGCCACATTCTCCAAGCAAAAGGAGTAAGACATGACTAAATAAGAATAGAATGTCTCTCAGAATGTTTGATTGGTACCACAGATGGCTTCTTAGAAAAACAAACAAACACATGGGCAGCTTTTGCAATCCCCAGACAGGCAATACTCTCAGTTGGGCTCCCTTCTGCAGAATCAAGTTTATGAGAGTTGTCATATCCCAGCTGGGCTGAAATTCAAGAAGCAGTTCTCATGTAGAGTGGAACTTTAAAGAAATCTGTAGGATGGAAGACATGCAGTTGCCTTATGCCGAATCACACCATTGATCCATCTAGCTCAGTGTTGCTACTAACATGAATTTTTAATGGTATGAGGCAAGGGAGAGATTTCAGGTACAGGGGTGGATACTTACTGCTAGCTAACTGCTGCTATCAGACTTGGATTCAAATCCACTGGGGCACAGACTGAGTTCCATTCTGATCTATCCCTTGATAGCATTGCTAGGTACTTGCCACCCTGCTAGGTTTCAGATTTCTCTTGTAATGATGGCAAGGGTTTGTACAACAGCATCCAACATCCCCACTGACTGATTAATAGGAGCTCAAATAATTTCCCATGAGGATTGAAAGCCATGTCTAGTTATGCCTTTAGTATTTCATACTGGTTAGCACCACTAAGATAAATTCTTCTGAGTTGCTGCCATGTAGTGGTTGCCTAGATTTTTACAGCCCAGATATGGAAGCTTAAGTTAGGGTCTTCATAGAGTTTCACTGTCACTTGTCCAACCTGTTGCTGTAGCTTTCTATTGTTCTGCAAATGACTGATAAAATTCAAGTTTAACAACAGAGCAGTATTTTGTGAGTATATGTGGAGAAATGAGCTAAAAAGAGAATCTAAGTTGCAGTAAGGTATGTTTTTTTCTTTTACCATAAGATGTTTTTGTGCTTATTGTTACTTCACTTTTATTATTACATTTCTGTTTATGTAAGGCTCAAGACAGCTTACCACATATGACAAAATACCCATTTCTGTGTAGATATTAGTTTCATTGACTTATTTTTAAAGATGACATCCATGTTTACTTCAGAGTGTATTGGAGGGAGACTAATATCCAAGTATAAATCATATTGGGTTTTTCTTTCTTTTTCTTCTAAATTACTGATTCCCCCCCCCCACAAGTTAAATATTAGTACATGTAGAGTTTCTGAATATTTGAAAGTTAAACTATTATTTAATAAACTTATTGCAAATATTTATATACCACATCTTATGCAAAGGATACGTTTTCTTCGTGATTTGATTTTTTAAAATTATTTTTGTATAGGATTCATGCTTATTTCATAATTATTCAGAAGGAACAACAAAGGGTCTGTTGAAGAAGTACATGTCTATGGGGAGATATGAAGGGCGAAAGCAAGGGTGCTTCCCAAGAAGAAATGCTGTTAAACAGAATTAACATACTTGGTTGTCGTATTTGTTCTGTCCCCAGCCCAGTAGGGTTGAGTCACAGATGTTTTTCAATTCAGAAGCTATGACCACACTAGTATGACTACTTAAGTCTTTATTCCAAGACAGTATAAGAAAATAACATAGTAACATAACATGAGACAGCAATCAAAGAATATTCAAGTATACTGAAATATATAACATAACACAAGACACCAATCAAAGAATATTCAAAATATAAGAATACAATAAGACAAAGAAAGGAAGACTTATGCCCCTTCTGCCAGTCAGGGAACCCCAACAGCGGGCAGGCTCTTTCAAAGCCAGAAAAAATGCAGCACCATCCCAGTTAGGTCTGCATCAAAGTTCCAACTCATGAGAGTTCCTGACTAGCTTACATAGGCTCTGTACCACCATTACTCACACCTGTTTCTGATTGTCTCATCTCACTGGAGTTTGCCAAGGACAAGTCTATTGTGCTTGGAATGCTTTGTCTACTCCTGCCAAGAATGAGACCATTAAGGTTAATGAGCTTAAAGGAGAAAACAATACTTTAAAACCAGTACAGATAAGGACTTAAATCTGTCTCATCTATAGACTGGAGTCAAGCTGAAGGCAACATCATGGGGACACAGAAGAAAAAAGAGGTTACCAAAGCACTTCATGTTGTGGTTAGATGCAAGTGGGAAAAGCCTTTAAGTCAATATTTGCAATTCTGCTATTCACTATCAATATTGATGCAAGCACTGAGAACCATCCTATCTCAGATGATGTATCAAATGCTGTGAAATCCTACACTCTAAAAGCTTTAATGGTTGTCTGATCCTTGGACATTGAAAAGGATTTGAACAGAAAACATCCTGCCTTAACTTTATCTGTGGCATATTAGCTCAGCAACTGAAGCATCCTTTTAGATTGCTGCTCATATATTTTAGTCCAGTCATCCAGATATTTGCTCACAAATTTGGATATTGTAGAGAGAGGTTTTTATGCATCTGTTTCAACAATGCTATGGATGACTGCATTCATATTTATATGCATGAACATATTAGTTTACAAATCTCAAATATATATATATATATATATATACATACATACATACATACATACATATATACACATACATATACATACATAAAATACACACACACACACGTGTGTGTATACACACACGTGCATATAAATTCACATGTGCTTATATTTATATAAGCACACATATAAACACATGCTAGTTTTTTAAAAAAGTGTTTCAGTATTTTATGCAGATGTTTTTTCTACAGTATATCCTAGTTCAATCGTGATTTTATATTATTGTTTTTGTATGTAATTTTAATATATCATCCTGAAAGATATCTTAAGAATATTTGAATTAAAGTGAAATAAAAATAAATAAAATGCCAGGAAAGTGGAAACTAAATTCTGTTCCCTTCCCAAATTGGGGGATGTCAGTTGGGTAAGTGTTGCATGCATGCATATCCCAAGTTTATTCTGTACAACCAGTAAATCTTTGGCTTTTTATTTCTCTAGTAGCCTCCTGTACAATAGGAATAATTTGTTGTTAGAGTTCTTGTGTTGCCTTGGCAAATTATTCCTGTACAAAGCAAAAGCATTCTCATGATGACGTGAATGCCAGGTGGCTGGATAACAGAGAAGCCTTGACTTTGTTTACATCCTCATGAGATAGGTACCATTGTTATGGCTAGCAATGGATCTTCCCATGAAAGTGAAGCCTCCTGATATCCTTCTGTGGGAAGCCTTGCCCAAGCCCCCCTGAGCAAGGAGGGGGGAAACTCAGTGCTTAGATGCAGCACTGCCATCCAATAGCAGGTCATGCTATGTGCTTTGAGGCCTAGTGTGTGTAACAGCTAACATCCAGCCAATCAGAAAGCTAGAAGAACTGAATATACAACCATGCAAAATGGTGTTCTATGTCTTCTTGATTTCTAGTGTCTCTTAGCCATGTAGTTCTTCACGTGTTCACTTCCCGTGGACTGGGCAGAGTGAGCTATGCCTGGCTTTGGGTATAGGCCATGGCAGGAACTCTGGCCCTGGGATCAATACACGGAACTCTGCTTATATGTTTGTTTTGTTTTTCCTTTTACAACAATGTACCTTGTATATTCATCTTTTTCATTTTTGCGATAATGTGATTGTATCTGCATTATTGCCCTATGCTACTGTTAGCCCTAACAAGCTGCATTCTTGTCTGTTTATTCTCAAGCCTCGGTTTTTCCCCTTTAAGCCAGCATATACCCCATCAGTGCATATAAATTCACATGTGCTTATATTTATATAAGCACACATATAAACACATGCTAGTTTTTTAAAAAAGTGTTTCAGTATTTTATGCAGATGTTTTTTCTACAGTATATCCTAGTTCAATCGTGATTTTATTTTATTGTTTTTGTATGTAATTTTAATATATCATCCTGAAAGATAGCTTAAGAATATTTGAATTAAAGTGAAATACAAATAAATAAAATGCCAGGAAAGTGGAAACTAAATTCTGTTCCCTTCCCAAATTGGGGGATCTCAGTTGGGTAAGTGTTGCATGCATGCATACCCCAAGTTTATTCTGTACAACCAGTAAATCTTTGGCTTTTTATTTCTCTAGTAGCCTCCTGTACAATAGGAATAATTTGTGCATGGAAACCTGTGTCTATGGACAGAGAAATTAAACTCTCAATAGCTTTGAATTAAGTTGGCTCCAAACAATTGATGGAAATACCTCTTTTAATGATAGTGAGCCTGAATCTCTGAGATTTAGATGGCCTTTTGTCTTAGACTCAAACCTTGTTTCTTACTCTAACAACGTTAGAGATGGTTTCCAATGAAGCCAAGGCAATTTTAAGGTGGAACACAAGTGGGTTCTCTTTTGATGTTACTGAGATCATTAAATGCCAGATCTCTCTATCACAGCCAGTGCTAAGGAGTCCATGTCTTGAATTATCAACTGAGTTATGGGCTGAATATGTTGTACCAAGTTTAGACTAAATCCAAAACTTTTCTATTTGTACCTTTTTTTTTTAATTTATAGGCCAGAGTACATAGTAATCACTTTTCCAAGTTTTCTCCACAACAGTCATAAGGTACCTTGGGCCAAGAAAACTGATCACCCCATAGCCATCCAGTGAAGTCCATAACTATATGACTATTACTCTTAGTACTAAATATTCTATAGTAGTGACTTGTCAGTAATCTACTCCAGGGAAGGCCATCAGCTACTTATTATCTACCTGCCACCAGCACTCCTAGTAACTTTCATGCAAGGAGTATGTTTCAAACTGGGAAGATGATGACCTCCCTGGCAGACCTCTTCCTCCAAGAGATCCTTCCCAAGTAAAAGATAATTACAAAAGGCTTATTTGTTATTTAGCTATTAGATTTATATATCATCTTTCATTCAGGAGCTCAAAGCAGCAAACATAGTGCTCCTTCTTCCTATTTTTCCTAACAACAACACAGTGAAATGGGATAGGCTAAGAGATGTAGTCTGATCCAGTTACCTTCAGTGGCTGAGGATAGAATAGAACCTGGTTTTCCCCACTCCTAGTCTAGCATCTTTAATAAAGCCAGTCAGATCGAACTTCTTGACATCCACTAATCTGTCCAGTTGGAAAGTTCTGAGTCTCTATAAAGGAAAAAAAAAAAAGGAAAATTAAGAGACAAAGTGCTGTGGGCCCTCCAGCTCAAAGCCCAGAAATACAGAATTTAACAAACCTTCTGGTCATCCTGAAACCTAACTGTAAGCTACATCACTGTGCAGTCTTCCATGTGGGAAAGGGTTTAATGAGAAATTCACTTCCAAAACCCATGAAGCCAAATTTCTAGATATAAGGAGTTTTTTCAGAGAAGGAATATATAGGGAAAACAAGTGAATGCAACAATCATACACACACATTCCAAATAAAAAGAATAGTGCTTACCAAGCTAAAGCATACTGTATGTTATAACCTCCTCAGATAAACTCTTGGGTTTAGGTACATATTCAATGAAAGAACGTAGCTTAGAATGTTTATAGGCAGGCTTCTATTATTCCTCCTCTTCATTCTTAGCACTAAAGTCAATTTTATAGAATGTGTGGGTTTCATGAAAACCAGCCTTTTCAGGGAGATTAATTTTACCTTGCCCAGTTAAGGACAACCTTTCATCTATGATGTCTGGGTTTAGCCAGCAAATCATAAATTATCTTGTGCTGAACCCGCTTTCTTCATGAGTCTTTGTGGAATTGTAAAGGTGCAGGTTGGTTTTCACTATCTTTGCCTTTTTATAAATGGGCTTTTATGGAAGATGCTTTTGGGGAAATGGAAAAAAAATCTGAATTCCATCTATTCAGGCCCCTCAGCATGGATTCAATTTATGATATGGTATAAAGACACTGTTTTTCATACAGAGAGCAAAAAGTGATATCCACAATTTCCAGTAATTTCTGGAAGTTGCAAAAGAGGGGGGTCACTCCAACAACTCAATAGTACATATCTATTTCATTTTTATATGTTATGTATGATCAGCAGCTAACCTGAGAAGCAATGACATGCCAATGACCCCAATCCATATTTAGCAATCAAAATGTAGCACGGGATTTATTTGAGTTACAGCATGGCATTGTGCATTTCCATTTAAATTGACATAGTTGGAAATATTGTACACCTGCTCATGTGAATCATGTATTGTAAAAAGGGACCATATTGCTCCGATGTTGTATCTAGACAGTATTGGGGAATATCTAGAGAACTCTTGAATATGATTTTGTTGTTTGATCCAAACATAGAAGAATTTTGCACAAACTATATGTATAATTGGCTGTATTGCTGAAATGAATCCTCTCTCCCACTTGTAGTCCCTGTACCCTCCCCCAAATCTATTATTAGGCTTGATTCTCCCCCCCACACACACACACACACCTCCATATGTAGTAAAAGTCCACTTGGGCAACTAAGGATGTGGTTTATTGCGCATACACAATAGCTGATTCAAAATACAGTACATTCATCCATTGGGGGGGGGAAATTGGTCACTGGAATTAATAACTTGAAGAGTGTTGGGTGATTTGTCCTGGAGTATTTACAAAATATAACTTTTATATTAAAATTGAATAAATATTTCAAGAGGTTTTCACTTGAGAAAGACCTTGTTTGCAGATTTGTAACCTTGACTTTCTTCCCTGATGTATAACATACTTTATGAATGATTCTGTTGTGTTGTTAGGTATGTGCTATCTTCCATTCACTTGCATGGTTTACATTTCAGAAACTCCAGCCAGGACACAGATACTGTATAGAAATATGAAACACCAGTAATAAAAGAAACAAGTTAGTAAATAACTGAGGAGAGAATGTAGTTATATATAGTAACAATCTGAAAGGACCCAGGAAAAAGAGGAGAAAGAATCCATTCTGAAACTCATCTCTGATTCTATAGTGAATTAACTTTTCACAACCAATTAGAAACATCTCTTCAAGTCAATATCTAATTTTCTTCCTGTTAAATTCTCATAAGCAGTTATTTGTTTCACTGCACTGGCAACATGCATTTCCATTACATCTGCAGTAAGCAAGATGAATAAAATCTGAGTGAATTCAGTGAGAATCCTTAGCTAGCATGAAGAATAAGAGATTGCAACAGATTTCAAGAGGACACTAATGAAACTGAATTGTCTGATCTATGGTCCATACTATTGCCCTGCCACAATGCTGGCCTGATAGGGTTAATCTAGATATAATGTACACATGTTTTTATGCATTAACAGTAACATGTAACAATCTATTAATGGCTATAGAAATGCAAGACAGTATAGCAATTGTCACTATTCTTTATCATGCTCTTGTGAAACATACACATGGGTTATGCACTTGCATAAAACATGTTTGGAATTTTCTAGAGCTTACAAAATTTCTTGGCAACAGCCTCATCCCATGTGTAATATGTATGACCAGATGCTGCTTCTACTAAATCCCTTCAGAGTGTTTTTAGATTTTGTTACAAGCTAACTAAGCAACTAAACCCTCTTCCAATTTATGGCCATTCTACATAAGCTATGCCATGTCTGCAGCCTTCTCATGCAGGATTCCCCTAAGAGAATTACACAGGGTAGCTACTTGAAATTGGGCCCAGCTTCCAAATTTCATCTAACATTATCATCTTAACTACAGCTGTCAGAAGAATGCAACCTTTGGAATATAAGTCATTCCTTTGCTCATTTTATGAGCACCAGACCCTCCCTCAAGTAATAAGCTAGCTATTTACCCATGTGTGTAAATCATAGAAACCATAATAAAGATGATTAGCATCTTACTTTTAACAGAAATTCTTCAAGTTGTTATTTATGAATGTATATGCCTTTCTATCTTGCTAAGTAGACTTCAATGCTCCTCTTAGGATTCACTATGTTGGTCTCAGGAACTGAAGAGTTTTAGTGGGAGATGCACCTAGTTATACATGTTAGGCATGGGGTGAAGCCCCCACCAAGAAATTCTGAAAGCTCTGAAAGGTACTGAATGGGCTTTGGGCAGGTGCATAACCCAGGTGTGTGAGTTCACAGATGATCACTTAAAAATGTCAGTGAAATGTAGGCAATTAGTACTTTTAGATTTTGAAAGTTAACTGCCTCTCAAATGTAAATAGACATGTGGAATAATGGGAAAGAAAGTAGCAGCAATTGTCTTGAGAAGTGAGATTAGGAACAAAAGAATAGTTGGAATTGGAAGAGTTAAGTAACATTTCATCACTTTAATCTACTTACTAACAAGCCTTTCATGAAAAGTTTTAGTTTTCTTTAATATTTGCTTTTTATTGGAATTACAACGCCTTCTAATGCTTGATTAATTATTTGCTGCCAAGTGTTAGGCAATTCAGATACATTAAATAGAAGCAGTTCTTTCAATGACTCCCTAGTGGTGGAATCAATAGTCATTGGGAATCCCATAATATGAAGATTCTGGACTCCAAATACAATCCTGGCTGGCTATTACATTTTTTTGCTGACTTTTCTTACTACTTGTTAACTAGTTATTTCTATGAATGCATAGATCACTTTGCCCTTTGCATTAACATTTTTATTGTGTGCTCTTTTGCTTCCTTGTAAAAGGTTACTACTGTATATTCACAATTAACTTTGAATCTGAGACTCAGATCTTATTCAACAGCCTGTAGTAGTCAAGGAAAATGAAGCATTCCTACCTATAGGTAAAACAAAGGAAATGTGTAAAGACATATTACTGCTTAAACAACAAAAATAAAAGGTTTTTTTCATGGGTGCTCTGGATTTAAACCTTGTCTCTGTAGTAGATTTGTTTTGGGATCCTGGCAGAAATTACTATGAACCTTTGATCAGCTCTGGTACACATGAGTAATAGTTTATATTTATTCACATTTCCAGGACTGATCCCTTCATTAGAAAAGAAATGAATGTCCCCTGAATCTCTAGAATGATGTTTATTTTATCACAGAATCTCAATTCAAATGTGGCACTATTGTGCCAAAGAAGGTGAAGAAGCCAAAATAGTTGTTTAAATACAAATCTCTTGTATTTAAAAAAAATGTTCATGAGCATACAGCATTAGCATAGCAGGCCTGTGGAATAGGTAATTCTGTCATTCAGATGCTAATCCTGTACATTTATAGGTTGGCAGAGTATGGTTGCCCATGGAAACAGACATCTTTTTTCATTCAGTGTTGGTGGGAATCACACTAGGTCATCATCATATGTTATCACATTCTCAGCACTGGTCTTTCCAGATTGTAAGGGGCACAAGCAGCCGGCAGCTAACTTTTGTATACATTTAAAAATAGGGAAGATGGAAGGATGGAAAGACCTCCTGACCATCTCAACTCACTCTGCTGCACTTTCTCCCCATCCAAATATCCCTCTCCTGATCCAAGGAGGACTTTCATCCCCCCTATGACCAAAAATAGGCTCAGCTTGATTTTAATATGAGTTCTAAAGAACCAGAATCATAGATTAAGTAATTTAGAGAGTAAAAAGAGATGAAAGATAAACACATAATAAATAACTAGCTGAAAAAGATCACTACTGTGTGAGGTGATCTAATCAAGTTTATAAACATTCTCCAATCAAACTAATAAATAAAAGATAAATTGCCTGAAATAGCAATTATGTTTGCTTTCCAATATTCAAACAAGTATCTTGGTTTGCATAACAATGTACAGAAAAACTGTATATAAATGACCCAGATGGAGAAAAAGTAAGTGAAGGTGCCATTTTCATTCCTGAATCTGTCACAAAGTTGGATATTCACCATTGACGACCAGTCACAATAAAATCAAATCAGCTGCTACTGTCAGTACAAAGATCTGAGTGTTTGTGACATCTTTTCTGCATAAACAATAGACAGAGATTTATTCTCACTTTTGGGCATTTTAAATCCTACCCCTTGTGGCTTTTGAGTTTTGGCTTTGGGTAAACAGCAAGTGCTGTCAGTTGTCACCAAATGGAAAATTTAAGGATTGTCATTTCTACAAAAGAAATTGATGTGGAAATTATACCTTTAATGGTGAAAGTGACTGCTGTGTACATCCCTTATACCAAATATATTCCATTCCTACATTTAGAGGAAAAAATTAAGAGCTTCAAGCAATCTGGAGGAACATCTGCAACAATTACAACAAGAATAGCATCAAGAAAAATGTGTATTTTATATCAAAATCACTCATTTGGGAAATTCTGCTAAATTGAGTGGGGGAGAAAAGACCTAAGTCAAGGGAATACATCTTTCTGGAGGACAACAGACACACAACCTTAGAGTGGCAATCCAGGGTTCATACTCCAAAAAGTAGCCAGAACCTGGACTCAAGCTAGATTTAAATATAATTTAATGTAGCTAATTAAATAAAACCAATAGGTACCTACATAGATTGTTGGAGGAAAATTCTGAGAGTGCCTTGGACTGCAAGAAGATCAAACCAGTCCATACTCCAGGAAATCAAGCCAGACTGCTCACTTGAGGGAATGATATTAAAGGCAAAACTGAAGTACTTTGGCCACATAATGAGAAGACAGGATACCCTGGAGAAGAAGCTGATGCTAGGAAAAGTGGAAGGCAAAAGGAAGAGGGGCCGACCAAGGGCAAGATGGATGGATGGTATTCTGGAGGTGACGGACTCAACCATTAGGGAGCTGGGGATGGTGACGGCCGACAGGAAGCTCTGGCGTGGGCTGGTCCATGAAGTCACGAAGAGTCGGAAACGACTGAACGAATAAACAACAAACCTACATAGATATCTATCACTCTGTTCCGTTTGGGGGGGAAACAATATTATGCAAAGGGGAAAAATGAATATATATTTTTTACTTTCACCTTAGAAATATTAATTTGATAAATTTTGGAATGACTTTGGAGGCCACATCCAAAGCTTTTGAGCCCTCTTCTTGAATTAAATGGTTGGAATGAAATAATTAGAGAATTGGGATTTGTTTTAACTGCTTCATCCCAGAGTAAAAATGCTGATTGCTTTCATTGAACATGGATCTTCTGATGTTTTTAAGCCAACAGGAGGGTACAAAATTAGCCTAATTTCAGGGTAGGAAACACTTAGGGATGTCTGATGTTGGCAAGCTCAGTCAGCTTCTTATGAATTTCTAGATGTAAATGCAATTCATTCTTCTTGCCTTCCGTCATTCTCCCCCGTGCACTTTATTTTAAAAAATACCCCACCTCCAGATCCACTGTGAAAATCTGTGGGTCATGGCCTGCAGGCAGCTCTTAGCTCTCTTTTCTTAGCCCCTACAGCCTCTCCAAATGAGCCGAAATTTAGTAACAAAATGCAGAAATTCAGTGGCAGAACTGTTTACAGCCAGTCCTTGTTTAGTGATGACCTCAGTTAGTGACTGTACGCAAATACAGTGCTAATAAATGATAGTAAACGGTAGTGAAAAAATCATTTTCCAACCAATGTGTGCACTTACACCCAAATTTCTGCACCTGACAACAATGCACACCGGAGTGAGAGTAACACTGGCGTTGCTGTACAAGAGAACTTTATCTGAATGAAGCAGCAGCAACCAGTGATCTTTGAACTCTCTCTCTCTCTCTCTCTGTCATGTGGTTCACTTAGTGACCATTTCACTGGAATGGATTGCAGTTGCTAAAAGAGGAGCGACTGTAATGTCTGTGGGTGTGGGTTTTTAAAGATACCAAGCTCTGCCAGGCTTAATGTATGCTTAATGTGCCACCAACCAGGTAGATTCAAACAGGTTCAGCTGGTCTTTTAAATAGCTTGGTCTCATTTTGATTTGTAAAGATTAATAGCAGAAGGTTGATTACAACTTTGATTTTAGAAAGCTACAGATTGACTAAGGGTACAAATAAATTTGAAAGATTTTGGAATTAATTATAAAGAATCCTTCCCATGGGAAAATGCTTTTGTTTTGAATTTTTTAAAAACATAATAAGATAAGATTTTAAACATTGGACACTAGAGGGAACTACAGATTTCAATTACAGGAGAAGAATACATAAATTTGACTAACAGATGCAGAATGGTGCAAAATATTCTAACACTGGAAATATTAAAGGACACTTTTGAAAAATGGAGTCAAAAGTTAATATTAACAATGTCAACAGCAATATCTGCCTCTATGGATAGACTGTGTCTAAAAGATGTTATGAAAGAGTTTTTGTCAAGTTTTACCTGACAAGAAACTGATTTGTTTGTAGATAAGAGATGGGACATGGGAGGAAGAGATCATTTGTTGTAATTTAAGAGGAGGTGAAAAGTTACGAAAATTGTTTATACTTGTTGTGATGAAGGTTGGAAGTCACTTCTTTATTTCTTTTCTCTTTCTTTACTATATTCTTTTCTTTCTTTCTTTCTTTCTTTCTTTTATTTTTTTCTCTCTTTGCACCTTTACTCTTTCTTTCTATTTTTCTATCTTTCTTTTAGTTTGTATTAGTTTTTACTATTGTAATTATAATCTTTAATAAAATTACTTGGAAAAAAAAGAATTAGACTGACAGGCATAGGAGACAGAGGCTATAGAGCGGTGGTTCCACTTCTTTTGGAAACCTTCCTAAGAGATTTACTTTAACCTGTTTATAACCTCATGTATATGTATATTTTTTATCAGCCCAGGTTTTACACTTCGTTTAGCTCAGCTGCTGGGCTAAATTTGTAATCATTGAATAATGTATAGTACTGCATATTTTTAATCGTACCTGAACTTTGAGTTGGCTGTTACCTTGAAAATTGTTTTAAATTCAGTTTTAAATGGATATCCTGTTATTTGAATGGGATGGTTAATTTCCAGATTATGGTTACTTCATTTATGAAAATTATATACCACTTCAATCCAGTTTTACTCTAGGTGGTTTACAGTATATGTAGTAAAATAGAACAATAATAATATAGTAATATACAAGTGAAAAATAGTGTATCAATAAAAAAACCTCTTACAATGATGGCTCCAGAATCAGTCTCAAGAGGCCCTCCAGAAAAACCTTTTAAAAAAAAGTCTTTACAGGAGCCAGGTGTCCAGGAGAAAACCCCACTGATTGTAAAACATGGGATAGTCCTGGAATCAGCAGACTTTTGAATTAGCAGCCTCTTCTCTTGCTTGCTTGAGTTTGAGCTTGTATCTCCCCATCCAGACCTGATAGCCTCCCAGGCAGGACATCTATTGAATCTCCCATTTGGCCTGGGATAGAGATATATTGCCACAGAATAGGCTCAAGCTTGATCTTGTGTGCACATCTAGCATCTTCATTTTATCCATCCATTTTATCTCCCAAAGTTCGTCAGAGAACCGAGGAACTCATCAGGATTTGTGAATGGAGAAATACCACTCAGGAGAAATTCTGTTTAGAGTCCGGGTTGCCTCTGAGTTCCAGAAGCTGACAAGATATCCAACAGAACTACCCTCTAGAGTGCTGGGGAAATCCTCAAGTGCCATCTGAAAACCTTCTGGATCTATCAGGCACCTGGGGCAGACCATCTTAACCTACTTCTTGAGGAGGTTAGCAGCTCCAGTTAAAACTATCATCATGAGAAAGTGTTCTATCCATGGCAAGGACTGTTGGAAATGTCCCCCAGAACCAGATCATATCTCATCTGTTCTGAGATAAAGGCCAGATAATTTGTTGTTGTTTATTCGTTAAGTCGTCTCCGACTCCTCGTGACCTCATGGACCAGCCCACGCCAGAGCTTCCTGTCGGCCGTCACCATCCCCAGCTCCCCCATGGTTGAGTCCGTCATCTCCAGAATACCATCCATCCATCTTGCCCTTGGTCGGCCCCTCTTTCTTTTGCCTTCCACTTTCCCTAGCATCAGCTTCTTCTCCAGGGTATCCTGTCTTCTCATTATGTGGCCAAAGTACTTCAGTTTTGCCTTTAATATCATTCCCTCAAGTGAGCAGTCTGGCTTTATTTCCTGGAGTATGGACTGGTTTGATCTTCTTGCAGTCCAAGGCACTCTCAGAATTTTCCTCCAACACCACAGTTCAAAAGCATCTATCTTCCTCCGCTCAGCCTTCCTTATGGTCCAGCTCTCACAGCCATAGGTTACTACGGGAATACCATTGCTTTAACTATGCGGACCTTTGTTGTCAGTGTGATGTCTCTGCTCTTAACTATTTTATCAAGATTTGCCATTGCTCTCCTCCCAAGAAGTAGACGTCTTCTGATTTCCTGGCTGCAGGCAGCGTCTGCAGTAATCTTTGCGCCTAGAAATACAAAGTCTGTCACTGCCTCCACTTTTTCTCCCTCTATTTGCCAGTTATCAGTCAAACTGGCTGCCATAATCTTGTTTTTTTTTTTGAGGTTTAACTGCAACCCAGCTTTTGCACTTTCTTCTTTCACTTTCGTCATAAGGCTCCTCAACACCTCCTAACTTTCAGCCATCAAAGTGGTATCATCTGCATATCTGAGATTGTTAATGTTTCTTCCAGCAATTATAATTCCAGCCTTGGATTCATCAAGCCCAGCACGTCGCATGATGTGTTCTGCGTACAGGTTGAATAGGTAGGGTGAGAGTATACAAACCTGCCATACTCCTTTCCCAATCTTAAACCAGTCTGTTGTTCCGTGCTCTGTTCTTATCGTTGCTACTTGATCGTTATACAGATTCCTCAGGAGGCAGACAAGATGACTTGGTATCCCCATACCACCAAGAACTTGCCACAATTTGCTATGATACACATAGTCAAAGGCTTTAGAATAGTCAATAAAACAGAAATAGATGTTTTTCTGAAATTCCCTGGCTTTCTCCATTATCCAGCGGATATTGGCAATTTGGTCTCTAGTTCCTCTGCCTTTTCTAAACCCAGCTTGTACATCTGGCAATTCTCGCTCCATGAATTGCTGGAGTCTACCTTGCAAGATCTTGAGCATTACCTTACTGGCATGTGAAATAAGTGCCACTGTTCGATAGTTTGAACATTCTTTAGTGCTTCCCTTTTTTGGTATGGGGATATAAGTTGATTTTTTCCAATCTGATGGCCATTCTTGTGTTTTCCAAATTTGCTGGCATGTGGCATGCATCACCTTGACAGCATCATCTTGCAAGATTTTAAACAGTTCAGCTGGGATACCATCGTCTCCTGCTGCCTTGTTATTAGCAATGCTTAAGGCCCATTCAACCTCACTCTTCAGGATGTCTGGCTCTAACTCACTGACCACACTGTCAAATCTATCCCCGATATTATTATCCTTCCTGTACAGATCTTCCGTATATTCTTGCCCCGTTTTCTTGATCTCTTCTGCTTCTGTTAGGTCCTTACCATCTTTGTTTTTGGTCATACCCATTTTTGCCTGGAATTTACCTCCGATGTTTCTAATTTTCTGGAAGAGGTCCCTTGTCCTTCCTATTCTATTGTCTTCTTCCACTTCCGCACATTGCTTGTTTAAAAATAATTCCTTATCTCTTCTGGCTAACCTCTGGAATTTTGCATTTAATTGGGCGTATCTCCCCCTATCACTGTTGCCTTTTGCTTTCCTTCTTTCTTGGGCTACTTCCAGTGTCTCAGCGGACAGCCATCTTGCCTTCTTGGTTTTCTTTTTCTTTGGGACGTTTTTTGTTGCCGCCTCCTGAACAATGTTGCAAACTTCTGTCCATAGTTCTTCCGGGACCCTATCTACTAAATCTAGTCCCTTAAATCTATTCTTCACCTCCACTGCATATTCCTTAGGAATATTAGTGAGCTCATATCTAACTGATCTGTGGGTCTTCCCTATTCTCTTTAGTCTGATTCTAAATTTTGCAATAAGAAGTTCGTGATCTGAACTACAGTCAGCTCCAGGTCTTGTTTTTACCGACTGTATAGAGGTCCGCCACCTTTGGCTGCAAAGGATGTAGTCAATCTGATTTCGGTGTAAAGACCAGATTTAACATGGAGTATATCAGTGATGATCTGGGACAAGATGATAGTTGTCATGGCAGCCATGAACTCTGACCCCAGAGTGGATAGCCTTAAATCCCTCAATGCTAAGAATCTGGGTAAATCTATAACCAGCTTGGAAAGGAACAATTAGCCCTACAAGACAGCATAGAAATAGTAATATAGAACAAAAAAGCAACCAAATAAGGACCACAGTGCTGTATTGGCACATTGGTTTTACATACTGTGTCTCCTAACTTAAGAATCTAGCCTAATAGAAAGTTAATTCTACATACTATTTTCTGTGTTATTGGGAAAAGATAAAGGTTTGCACAACTGTAGAAAACATTGGAACAATACTACTAGCTAATAGAATCCTAATGTCATTAAGTGACTTACAGTATGAAGTGCTAGTATCTCAGAAGCTGTTTTCATTCATATGAAGCACTTCTTTCTTAGGAACTTGCATAGCTCTGGTGAGGAAATGAAAGTATGAGGTCAGAGATGGTAAATCAACAGGATCAACCTAGAGCATCTCAAAGTAGGCCATGGCATTTCTTTTTCTTTGCGACAGCTTGTATGATAGCTTGAAACTTACTGTTCCAGAGCATCACTGTAACATAACGAGAGAAGGAACTAGTCAGCTCAGAGAAATCAGGTGGTCTAAGAAAGCCATTCAGGCATTGGATGCTTTAGATAATGAAACTGGCTTGGCTCAGCAATCTGAGAAATTGGCAGCCACTGCTATATTCTGAAAACAAATTTTAACCTGTCTTTGTCCATGAGTTTTTGGTTTCTGATCTGTGTCAGCCTGCTCCAGATTCTATCAAAAATCTTTTTGCAGTGCTAGTTGCAGTAAAGTTGGTGCAAGACTGGTAAGATTATAGTTAAATTCAATTGCAGGATGCAGAAAATAGGATCTTCAGGAAGAATTATGGACTAAATCTATAAAACAATTGAACTATTCAAAGTAGGATATTGTCAGATTCAAAACAAGCTCACAGTGGAAAACATTTGTGATAGTCTCAGAAATGTATAACTTAGGTAAGTTTCTCCCATCCCATCAACAGGGGAGAAGGAAACAAGTTTGCCCAGAGCTAAAGGAGAATGAGGGGATTCAGTCTCCTAACTTTTTGGACTATAATTCCAACTCCTCAGATTCTCAATTTCTGCTTTGGACCAAACCTATATTTTCTTTGAATTATACCATTTGGTATTATTAACCCTAGTAAATCCTGATGGAGCCTTGCAACTCTGAAAGTAGGTCAATTGCAAAATGGACTTGAGGTGAAGCAGTCCAAAGTTATTGTTCAGTGGATCAGACAAGTTCTAAAAGCCACTTAATTTTTTTTGGACACATAAAGCTACAGTCCTCCACCAAAACCAGCCACAGCTTCAAACCCTCTGTTTTTTTCTAGCCCAGGTTTTAGAAAGGGACTCTTCATTGGTTCCATCTGGCATGACTTGCTACCAGTGAAAAGTTAAGATATGCATGTATCACAGTGCGTAAAGTAAAATGATTGCAAGATAGTTGTGTTTTATTTGCCGAGCCAAGGACCTTCCTGAGCTTTTCATTTGTAGATAAGGCTGTAAACCAGCTTAGATCCAACTGCATTGGCTCAGCCATTTGCCCACGACAGCTTTATCCTCACAGCTTCTAGAATCATGGATTTCTGTAAAGAGAAGGAATGCTGCCTTTATTGTAGATTTATTGGATACTCTCGTGAAGCAAGTACACTTTTGGGGGGAGGAATTATATTCAGAGGGAAAACCTTAACCTGAGAAGATCACATCCTGTGCAGGATTCCATCTTAATTCCATTAGAAAAAGACTTATTTTCAACTGTTTTTAATTACATAACCCTAGAATTGCTTGGAAGAGAGAGAGAGAGAGAGAGAGAGAGAGAGAGAGAGAGAGAGAGAGAGAGTGTCAGATACAATTGCAGTTTGACAGACAAACTTAGACAAGCTATCTAAATTATGGGAGGAGAATGCTGTGAGCACTGGATTTAAAGATAAATTCTAGCATGTTGTAGATTATTTGTTTGCATTAGTTATTACACAAATAGAAATAATGTAACATCTCTCATTTGCACAGGCTGACATTTCAGTCAGTTTTCTCAGTTTTCATCATATTCTTTTGCTGCTTATTCAGAGGAAAATAAGCACAAAACATGAAAAGTAGAGATGGGCAAACTGTGGTCCAAAAGCTAATGCTCCCTAAGCTATCTCAATTAATGCTGTTTTCCTTCAATTTAATCAAAAGCGCATGTTTTTGTGGGTTTGGGTTTGCATTTTCAAAGAAGACATTTTGCTGAAAATACATACAGATGCCAAGTTCTGGCACTTAACCTCCAGTGAGTAGGTAGTCCTTGCTTAACGACCACGACTGGGACTGGAATTTTGGTTGTAAGCGAAGCGGTCATTAAGCGAATCCAACCTGATTTTACAACTTTTTGCAGTGGCCGTTAAGCGAATCACCACAGGCAGTAAGCAAACTATGTGGTCGTTAAGTGAATCACATGGTTCCCCATTGATTTTGCTTGCCAAAAGCTGGCCGGGAAGGTTGAAAATGGAGATCACGTGACTGCGGGATGCTGTGATGGTCATAAATGCGAACTGGTTGCCAAGCGCCCAAATCATGATCATGTGACCATGGGGATGCTGCAATGGTCATAAGTGTGAGGACCAGTCACAAGTCAGTTTCTTCAGCACCGTTGTAAGTCTGACCCATCACTAAACAGATGGTTGTTAACCGAGGATTACCTTTATCTGCAAACTTGCAGACTTCTTAAAATCCCAAGGAAAGACATACTGAAAACAAATGCTCTACTGTTTAGAAAGGAGCAGCTAGAGGCTATAGAGGCTATAGGTGAAAAGAATAGAAAATAACAATCTTTGCTATCTTGTAGCCATAACAATAAGCAAATAGCCAAAAGAAAGTCTATAGTAATTCTAAAGGTCCTGAAAATGAAATTAAAAAACAGGACAATATTCAGGAAATTGAAAGACAGATTCAGCACAGAATTAATCTAAAAGCAAACTCAAAAAATCCTTCCCAACTCCGTTTCCTTCTGAGCAGGTGGGAAAAAAATATGGATCAGTACATTTCCAGGAATACATAATGATTATGATGCAGATTGTCTTTCAGTGTGTTACATTTAAACAATTAAATTATTTAGAAGTAGCATCAATTATAATAATTAACTTAATCTCTCATCTAGCTTTTAAATCTTTTTATATGCCCCCAAGAAGCCCTTCAAAGGCTGGTGAAGCCTTCAGATCGAATCAAGTTGCACTCGTTTTTCTTACAAGCCAGAGCTGTATTTAGAGAAGTAGAATGAATCAATTCGTATAATGCTGCTGTTCTGCATTACCACTATACATTTCTCAGTTAGTTACACTGCAAGTTTGCACCGCCAAATGGTGGTAGAAATCCACCAAACATTTATTTGCCAAAATCCTTTTTGGGGTTATATTTTCAGATACTTTACAAAAGCAAACAGTGACTTCTGATGCAATTCATAATGCAGTCTCTCTCTTTTTCATGTTCAGACTTAATTTTTTGTTTTTGGTTTTTTCCAGACAAGCTAGGAATGCTTGCAAAGGATGAACTCATGCAGAAAGAATAAATTCAGTTTCTGAATATCCAGGTAGAGCTAGGAATGACTCCTGCTTGAAACCTTGAAGAGCAAGGCCAAGTGAAGAAAACTGGGAGCCCCACTGTAGAATTAGAATACAAACAGCTGAAATTATAAATTGTGGATTCTCTAGAAGTTATTTGAATCTTCTTTAATATAATCTCATTGTAATATTATATGGTTAGACTACCTATCTTGTTGTACAGCCATGGATTTAACACCTTGGGATCCCTGAACTTAACTCTGAATATTAAACTATTGAATATTGAACACTGGGGAATTTTTATTTCTTTTCCCCTCACCATATTTTTTCAATGTCTTACCTGATAAAGAACTTTAGGTGAATTTATTTTTTTTAAAACAAAGAAGAAAGGTGTAGAAGTTCAATCAATCCATGCAACATAATGGCTAATATTTCTTGAGACACTGTCATGTCCTATTTTTAGGAAGCCCATTGATCACTAATGCCTAATCTCTTCCAGAAATCAATAAAGAAGCTTACCCTAAAGCTACTTTTATTGTGACTTTATCTCTCTAGATGGTCTGAGGGCTGCATCACTCTGACCATGTATAATAACATTTATATTTAAAGCCCATGCGGATCATGCAAAGCACATAGTTAATCAGGCATTTAGCAAAAGGGCAAGCATTAAATGAATATGCTTACTCTGCAAAGGAACTACAAGAACAGAGCTACTTTATATAACTGCAGATTTGGATGAGAAATATTGGACTAACGAGATATGTGCAAACAAAATTCTTATTATGCAGAGCAATGAAAGTTGGTATGTATTTATGTAATGTTATTAATAACATTAGAAAGAAAGAATTGTGGCTACATGAGCAGCAAACATCAATGTAACTGTGTTAGTTGTTATGTTGTTTAATTTTTTTTAATGTTCTTACAATAGTAGGGGAACCTAAATAACTCAGAGTCCTTTTGGATTGAAGCAGCATATCAGCTCTAGGGGACAGACAGACAAATAGATAGCTGTCATCACTGACTACCCCATAACATATGACCTCTCAGTCATTCATCATGTCCAAACTCTATAGGTAATACTGAGCTGCTAGACAAGAGGTGCAGAGCCTACCATCTCACCTGGATGTTGGTTGCAGGCAGATTCTGCACCTTCTTCCTTCATAAAATGAAGGTTATAATCTAGACTCTTCCTGAAGGAGTTTCACTAGTTAGATACATAATGATCGTGCTGTAAACCCCTTTCCTTTGTTTGTCTATTAGCTGGTTATTCCCTGTCAGCACATGCCCAGAAACCTGATGTTTGTTCCAATAAAGCTTGCATAACATCTCTATTGCTTTAGCTCACACTATTCTTGTTGCTTTCTAACCATCATCTTGAACATATCTTCTCTTATGAAAACTTTCATATTCTTTCCCACAATATGGGAAAGAGACACCTTGCATTTTGTTCATATCTGTTGTTTTTTGAGTTGACATTCTCTGTTCAGCTATGGTAGTTACCTAGTATCTCACCTGTCCACCTAGATTGGCTCTTGTGGTTTATATCTGTTTTGTCTGCTTTTCTCAATCTTGCTTCATCCAATTAAAAGTTCTCCACTTCTTCTTTAGTCACAGACTAAAATGTCTACATACACATTTATGCAGGCAATGTAGCATTGATACTTATTTGTTCTAATGCTAGCTAAATGCAAAAACTCAGGAAAAAATACAGCTTAATATTTTGGTCAGAACTAAAGAGCAGACTTAGGCTTATATGCATGGGTGCCCACGGGGGTGAGCAAATGAGGAAGCATGCATGACAATTTCATTGTGCAAATGCCATGATTATGTCAGATGTCAGGACACAAGGACGTAATGGTAGGTTAGCTTAGCTTAACCACCGCCATTCTGCTTTTGGAAACTGCTTGCTGTTAGAAATTAGGTGAAAAGGCAAGAAGATTAGATACTGCTAGCAATGCAATGTTTAACTTACCAGGAGACATACAGACTGCCCCTGGAGGTCTCTAAGATGCTTACTGCTAGCAATGCAGATTCAGGAACCTTGCCCTGTTACTAGGAGGAGAGTTCACGATGCTTTCTTACTGGGCTTTGCAAACCCTATATAAGTACTGTGCTTGCGATGTGTGTGTGTGGATCTTCCCAGACATTTTACTGTCATGATGTCCGTGGAGACCTCACCCAGCTTTACTTGGCCAAAATAAATGCTGCTATTTTAAATCTCCAAGCCTCGACTCAAGACTGTTATTGGTAACCTCAGGAACTTGGGTAAAACAGTGTAAGCCAGGGGCCTTACAGTAGTATTTGCATGCTGACTGCACCATACATATTATCACTTGGTATAACTGTGGTTGGCTGCAGAAGCTGCTGTCTGTACAGATTTTATGAAACTAGACCTCTTTGTCACCTGTAAAACTGTAAGAGAAAAGCAGAGAAATGAAGAAGGACCAGGTGGCATGGAGCAATGCCTTGGAAGGGCTGCTCTACTTTTGAATAGGCTATTATTCTCAAGTTGCCTAGCTCCAGCAGCTCTGATGGAGTTGGGGGCTTCCAAAATAAAGCCTTCATCTGAGGCTGACTCTTTGTCTTACTGTGCCTTGCCTCCTTTTTAACTACTGAATCCCGTCTTTTTTCTTGCTTGGATTAGAATGGGATTACATTCAGATTCCACAATTAGTGCCTCTATTGATTTTGATCCCAGACCATTAACATAGATCTGGGGTATCTGTGGAAATACGCAATCTAGCTTCTGGAAGATCTTGAGAGATTTGCTGTAGCCAAATTTTCCTTTTTTGGAACCAATAAAATAATTATTTGAATAGCTGTCATTTCTGGTTATGAACATTGGGAAGTTTAACCAAAGAATATTAGAAAATACTAGACATATCAATTTGTCTTCTAGTTTTTCAGGATAAACAGGAGTTTTTCATTAATATAGTAAAACAAAGAAGAAAAAGAATGGGGAGTGCTACAAGTTTTATACAAGAGTTCAAGTCCTGTGATTTCTATAGCAAGTCTGGAAATTCTGCAGTGGTCATGAATAGCATATTGTTGCTATTATGGGACAAGCTGGACTTGGTATACAGCATCCTTTTATAGTTGTTTACAGGAAAAAAATTAAAAATAAACCTACTGGTGCTCCATTGAAAAAGACTCATATACAAAGATACAAAGAAATCTCTAACATTTGGGAAAGGTAAACATTCTCAGGTGAAAAAATTAAATTATTTCTATTTTATATTTCTATTTTCGGCAGTGTGGTGTGATTTCTGTGTTTTCTTGTGATATGTGTCTGATATTTTGTTTCATTTTATTCGGCATTGTCCCCTTGTGAAAATTCCTGGTTCTCTTTTGTACTGCTTATTATTTCTTCATGTGGAAAGAGGAGGAATCGGATAAGAAAGCCCTGGGTATTGACTTTGAATACATTACAGCTGGGCAAAGCTTCAGATGGATGTGATTGTTGCTTTGCTTTAAGACTTCATCCAGTTTCAGTAGCCAGAAGACGCTTCTGCACTATGCATGGCCAGAAGTCTTTTGACTCTCCCAATCAGCTCATGGAAATGTCAGATAAGGTTTTAAGGTGCCACACAACACCTTGCCTCTCTGGTGGAAGCAGTTCGTTAAAGCAAACAGGAGCCACCTAAGGGATGCTTGCAGAGGGACAACTGCACCAGGAAGCATCCCAGAATCTAGAAGAAAACCAAGAAGAGGGGAGGGAGATATGGAGGGTGACAGAAATGACCAAGCCTGTCAAGAAAAGCACTTATTCTCTGGAACTTGGAATACATTACAAGGTCTCTGTGTTGATTATATTTCTGGATCCATGGATGAGGAACAATTGCCACAAGTGTTGGGGACTGGGAGAAAGGACTCGACAAGGCATACAAAAAGAAGGATTCCTGCCTCTGCCCTGAAGAGTAAAAAGCAATAGTCGGTGATGATCAGAGACCTATTGAAAGGAGATGAATCAGCAGTATGTCAGCTGGACAAACCATCAAAAAGAATCCTTTTTGAGCCTGAGGAAAGCTGTGGTATAGAAACTGTGATATTGTGAATACGTTGATGTTTATTTTTTAATTAATTAATTAAATTTAAAATTTATTTAATAATAGAACAAGGATCAAGCACCTGGCAGGCCAGAATAAGTAGGTAATTTGGCTTGGTAGATCTCAAGATGTACAGGACTGAGAGCAGAATAATTATTTGATGATGATGGAAAATTCTGCACTGGAACTACCAATATTTTATAAATCCTGACAGTTTTCTTTACAAATGCAGGAGGTGGATGAGTAAGTAAGATCTGAAAGCACTGATCATATACAACAGTTCAGGAAGGATTCAAGACTGCTTTCCTGTCATTTGGTTTGCAAGTCCCAGCCTCTCTCCATCAGCAGAAATGCACTTTCCCCACAATTAAAGTCTTTGGTTTGCTTTAGGATTCAACCCTTTGCCAATCGCTCTACATAATCTCATTTTTCCTCCAATAAGGAGCAAGTATCTTCAAATATAAACAACTGGCATGATTCTATCTAATGTATATTTTGACAAGCCCTCCCCTACCATTAACAATCTCAAATTATGCATATGTCATACATTCACACCAGAGCTCCAGTAGATCACATCTTCACCCCAATACCTGGGGGAAGAGTCAGGTCTTCACAGCTTTCCAAAAGGCCAGTAGGGTCTGGGCTGTCCGTATCTCTGACATCGGGATTTCTGTGATGTACGCTGATTTCTGTTTGCCCGTTAACAGTTGTCCTTCCTCTTCAGAACAGCAATTTCACAATGTTGCCAGAAAGCTCACAATATCCTAGGAAAATGATGTAATCATGATGTTTGGCTGTATTGAGAGTACTTTGGTATTAACAAAATTCAAGGGCTAGTCATTTAGTTCATACAGTTAATCTTCAGACTTGTGCTCTTGGAAACTCCTTGTTTACTTGCACTTTCAGTCTTGGTCTTCATTATCTTGACATACTCTCTCTGCAGCTTATTATTATTATACTTGAGTCTGCATATTTTTATGCCAACAAACTGTGTGCAAACGCAGCAGCTTTAATGCTTTGACCTTACTTAGTTATGTTAACTTGCATTGCTTTTGGAAATCTTCCCACATTATCAGATTGGACAAGATTAGCCAGATGCTTATCCCGCTCTCAGATTTTGATGTTTACATAGTACTGGTCCAGAAAATGCTCAGATATTTGTTTCTGATGTGGAACACAAATCAGCCTTTGACTGACTGAGTAGTCCATGCACTTCAACAGCTTCAAGCTGCTTTGATGTCAGGACATAATAGGTTAAAAATAACATTTTGTAATGGAATCCAAGAGTAGTAGTCTGGAACTTCTTGTACCATTCTGGGATGCCTTACCCTAGCCTTAACCAAAATAAGAATTAGGTGTGCATCCAGAAAGTCTTCCAACAAAGACCTAAAATATATGGTCCTATTTGGTGTGTGCTGCTAGACAGTGTTGGACCGAAAGTTGGTCCCGTGTCCAAGCACGTTTAACTTGGTACGAAGAACCCAAAATAAATTCACACCAAGACGAGAAATAGAATAACCCTTTTCATTGAGCTCAAGTAATAGGGGGCGGCTTCCTCTGAAAAGGAGCGCGCCAGACAAAAGAAGCATCTGTTTTTATACATTTCAGATCTCTAACACATATAAGACACCGGATATAGGTTTTATGATTAACAGAGGTTTAAGTCAAAATTTAATTAGACGGTTACAGATATCACAAGTTAGTTATGTACATCCCGGAATTTTGATAAGAGAAGGAGAGGGGTCTGGTGTTAGGTGAGATAAACAACGGTGGATGCAATCAAGATTTCCTTCCTGTGAAGAGATTATCTTCTTTGTTTCATTGAAGATTTTCTGTGATATCTGCAGTTCATACATTCTGCTGAGCATGCACACATTCCATGCGGGGGGGGGGGGGTTAATAGAGTTCAATCCGTCAACAGCACACACATCAGGTCCCATTGAGACTATACTCCAATGGTCTTCATGGAATCTTTGAAGAGCATCAATTTAAACAGCCCCAATAGCAACATGTGACTATCTGACATTTTCTGCTCTCAACCATTGCAAATACTATTTAAGGTAACCTATAAAAGAAACTTAAATTGGGCAGTTACATTCGTATTTCCATTTATTGTGAAGCATCTGGAGACAGAAAAATGACAAATGGAAGGATGGGATTCAAATGTTTTAAAACAAATACCATCTTCAAATTATGTTTGGATGCAGTCAGAGGTTCTGAAAAAAATTGCTAAGCAGCTATCTGGAGGTACTTTTCAGTGTGCTGTGGAACAGAGATACAAGATAACGGTGGCTCCTGCCTGCTTCTCCATAGATTCATTTTTCATCCTGTTCCTGCTTTGTGTCTGTTGCATGCATAGGATCTCAGATATGCTACACCTTAGGTTTGTGTGCACATGGGTACAAGGGGAAGAGTACCAGGTAAAACAATAACCCCAAAAATAAAAACATGGAAAAGCAAAGATAAAGAAGAAGAAATGGCCTGTTTTAGCCGTTTTTAAAAAACTGAACAAAGGATGTCAGTTTTCCGAGATCTGTGCAGTTATATTAGAATTTACATCACACAATTCCATCATGTTGACATTCTTATTTAGTTTCTGATTAGATGTCTCTGACAAACATTACAGATGATTCTGCATTGCTGACAGTTAATATCAGGACTTGTATTTAGAAAGACAGGATATTGATACCACGCTACCACCAGGGACTATGCTGACAAGGCAGTGAGAGATACCAGAAAGAAAGATGTTTCTGGAGTGTTATTTTTTCATACCCCTGATTGAAAATATAACTTATTTCTTAGTTCAATTAGACTGGCAGTATAGATTAGTACTATATGTATATCAAGCACTGATTGCATAAGAAATTGGAATGTATTGTATGCTGTAAAGAAGGCAATGCTTTTGTTATGCCAAATCCACATTTTTGTGGATTTAGAGCTAAAAACAAATCATTGTTTTAATAACATTAAAATTACTAAATTGTTAACATTAAAGAATATTAAATTATTAACATTTTAAGATATCACACAATATCCAAGAAGGCTGATGCTATTCTTCAAACATCTTAAAGGATGTTACATAGAAGGCCAAGATTTGTTCTGTCTCATTTCAATGTGCAGGACACAGAATAGTGGATTTAGGAAGGCAAATTCTGATTGAATGTTAGGGAAAAAACTTCCCAACAGTAAGAGCACATAGACCAGTGTTTCTCAACCTTGACAACTTTAAGATGTGTGGACTTCAATGGATTTTGAAATCTACATTAACCTTAGCTTTGTCATACCATAGATATCCATGCCACCCAAATCTCAGATCATGTCCTTCTAACTCCAATAGCCTTCTATTTCTTAACAACACCCACTTTGTCAACCAATTTAAACAACAGGCAGCAAAATATAATTTCAGATCTGGTATTACATATCTGTGATCGAAGCCTTCAGCAGGAATCTAAAAGGCAACTGTCTCAACATCTGGCTCTAACAAAAACCTCTACTGCAAACGTTTTGCACTTCTGGGTAAAAGACTGAGAAAGCTGCATGCGAAAATGCATTCTTAGGAAAAGATAAATACACAATGAGTATGGTAGGGCAAGTTGCATTTGTAATTTTTTAAAAAAAAAAATTAAATGGCAGAATTATGTGGAAATTTGATAAAACTTACTGTACATGATTGAGCAAAGAGAAGCCTGAAATGGATTAGACATAGATTGAACAGTGAACCTCTACTTGGTACCTACTTCTTTGGCCTGAAGACAAGCTCCTGTGGCTTCTCACTATGCTGTTGGACAAACACTGCGGAGTAGGAGATACTGTACTTGGCATATTAGACGAATCCGGGTCAGGGAAGGCATCTGCAGATTCAGAATCAGCAACTTGTTTCAGTTACTCAGCCAGAGACAGAGCAGCAGGTTGGCAGACTATAGTTTCTTCCTCCATCTCCGAACCTTTGTATCACTCATAAGAGAAATGTGATATCAGTTATTATTAACAAAGAATTAATAATTTTAAAAACTCATAAAGCTAAATAGGGCTCTTAAGGGACTTTCTAATGCTAGCTAGCAAAACTCATAAGCAGGCTGAATGTGACACCTCTGCTTTGAGGTTAGAGATCAAATTAAAGAGCAGAGCTTCTACTAAAAACTACATGCAGGAAATGTTAAGCAGGCTGAATGTGACACCTCCACTTTGAGGTTAGAGAGCAGAGCTTCTAGCGAGCTGAATGTACCACCTGTGCTACAGGAAGCTTTGTGGTTAGAAATGAGACTAGTAACCAGCTATTGGCAATGCTTCAAATAGGGAGCCTTCCTTAATAGGGAAAGAATAAATAAAATGGGAAGGGGAGATAAAAGTGGGTAGTGGGAGATGTAAACAAAGGCGGGCTAATTATATGCATATTAGGCGCTTCTGATAGGTTGTAAGCTCCAGAGTAACCTACCAATAGGTGAAAGGAGTGAGTGTTGAGCGTCGGGTAAGAACTGTATAAATAATCATGAAATCTTGTGGCTAGTGTGACTCCTCCCTAGTGTGACTTGTTTCCCAGCACGGTGGAGTTCACCAGCTTTTTGCAAACTGCTTTTAAAATAAAAACCCTTTTGTTTCCATTTGTCTTTTGACTTGACTCATATCTGACACTCAGAACTGGGGCTTTTTCCTCACAAATTCTTCTATTAATCAAATAGATGATTAATGAGGGACCTGAATTGATTGGCAGATCCATGAGACAAAGCCACAGTTCAGTGGTAAACCATATCCTCAGGTCCAAACCTGAGGTTGATGTTAAAAAGCTCAGGCAGCAAATGCTGAGAAAGATCCACATTGAACTTAAAGAGCCACTGTCAGTCAATCTACACAAAATAGGCCTCACTGGACCAATGGTCTGATTCAGTAGAAAGAAAATTGCGGTATGCTCAGATTTCTGGATACGGCATGTGTCCAAAAGGGAGGCAGTCTGTTTGAAACTTAGTTACACAACAGCTTGATTTTGGTAAACATATCTAGAGAACTTGATTAGATTCTTCTCCAGGAAGTTCTCATTTAGTGGCTCTCTAAGTTTCTTCTCTTTAGCTTCTGGCTAATACTGTTCATATTCATTTTTCTCCCTCAAGAATATTGGAGCAAACTATTCTAAAGGTTAATTTTGTTGGCTGGTGCATTTTGTTAGAACATCAATCAGATGAAGGAAGGAAGCATAGGAAGCAAAGTTATTTTAAAAATGCACATGCATCACAGTCAGATCCAGATAATCAATTTCAGGTATACTTAAACACTATCAGGATCTTCTCCATGTATATGTATGGAGACCTTGGAGAGAACTGGACTGTGCCCATTAACCTTTTTCATCATGCACTATTGATCCTTTTCTTTCAACAGATGTAAATTCAGCACACCTACTGTATGCTAAATATACACAGGCATTTTGCATAATCCAGACTCCTGAGCTGTATGGAAATAAAGGTGAAGTGTCCTTCAAGTTGAATTTGACCCCTGGTGACATCCATGTAAATTTTTTGGCTGAAATATGGAAGTGGTTTGCCAATGCCTTCTTCCAGGATATATATACCTGCCAGCACCAAAACAGGCTCCATTTATAACACAAGCTGTCTTTCATTGGGAATCAGGTTTCAAAGTTCTAGGCAATTACTTGGCAGCATTTTTAAATAGTTGAGATCAATGAGCATGATGGATATTTTGCATTACTCAAAAACAGGATAATATTTAGACAGTTACATTGTGCCATATTATACTGTATATAGTTATACAAATGCTGCTGTCATTTAAATCAATGGGACTTAATGTTCAGAACTGAATGCAGGACTGCCATCCATTAGTGCAAACCAAAGGTCAGATTTAAATTCTACTGAAAAAATAGGATTGGAGAAAGGAAGTGCCTGCAATTTCACTGTGATTTAAGAGAGCATACTTTAGGTTGGATTTAATTCCTAATCTTTAAATTATGCACTTGTCTGAACAGTATTTTCCCATGTGCCTTTTTAATTTCAGAGTGCAATTTAGGATGCCATCTTTTTAAAAAGTAAGTACATATTTCATATATTTGCTTTATCTTTGGTTTCATTGTTGTTTAGATAACATATTTTGAGTGTTTAACTGTGTATAGTCCTCGGTTTGCCACTTGGGAATCATCAAACTGAAAGATTGCTCAATCAAAATGTATTTACAGTCCAAGTTCAAACACAAGAAAAAGTCCAACAATACAATAACAATAAAAAGGAATTTAAAAATTGTAAGATGAGAAAATCCTAAAACAATTAACAGCTAACAGTTAAGAACATGAGGGAGGAACCAGATGGATGGTTATGAGCTATGGCTCTTGATAACCATTTTGCAAACTTCTTAGAGGTTTCTGAAGAGTAGTCACCCAGGAGAAGGGTAATGGCCTTTTGGTCACAATGGCAATTAGCGTTGTTAACAATTGGAAGTATTAAGTCTGATCACCATTGGGTATACCACAGATATGCTAATAAAACATGTGAGACAGATTCTACCTCCAGGTCTGAACAAAAAAAAATTTGGCTTTCACATGCAAGACTGATATATCTATCAGTTGTTGCCCTAATAGGTAGCAACCCAATTTGGGCCAAAGTACATTGTCTCCTTATACCAGGCATATCCAACCCACAGCCTGTGGGCCATATGTGGCCCTGAACAGCTAGTAATGCGGCCCCCAAAAATCGTAAACTTTTAACATTATTTTGCTATTTTTTTCGTGACTCAATCGTGCGGTGCTCAAACGCAGACTGCGTAGGTAGAAACAACGGAACGCTGTGTAGGGGAGGGGGCAGTGCAGTGCTAATTCCGCCGCCTGCTACACACATCAGGTTGTGGCGACTTGGCGTTATATATAATATTTCAACCTACCTACACGTGTTCTGTGACAACAGGCATTTATTGTTATTATTATTAAGTAGACATGTAAGTTTTCTTATTTGATTATTAAACTTTGCTTTGTTTATTTGCCTACCTAACAATTTACAATGGGCTTGTTGTGTTATTTCTTTAAAAAAAATATTTATTCCTAAATAAATTTATTCCAGCATGGCTTCAATGTCGTTACAACAGAAAACACAACCCAAAAAAGAAAAGAAAAAAAGAAAAATTGTGGATGAAGGAAGAGTATTCAATAAAATATGGACATATGAGTACTTTTTTTGTCGAGACAAATACTAAGGCACTATGCTTAATTTGTAGGGAAAATGTGTCAGTTTTCAAAGACTACAATTTGAAAAGGCATTATACGGAAAAACTTGCTGCCAAATTCGAAGTGTATCAAGGAATTTGTCGTAAAGACAAATTAGCGGAACTGAAAAAATGTCTGTTGTCTCAACATTTTTTTTAAAAAAAGTCACAACTCAAAAGGACTCTATTATAAAAGCTAGTTATTTGGTAGCAAATCTGATTGCAAAAAAATCAAAACCATTTAGCGATGGTGAGTTTATTAAGCAATGTATGGAAAGCGTGGCAGATATGTGTCCTGATAAAAAAAGTGATTTTTCTAAAATCAGTTTGTCTCACCAGACTATAGCCAGGCAAACTGAAGAAATAAGAAAATCTATTGAAAGAGGTTTGAAGAGTAAAGCTGCTAATTTCAAATTTTATTTGAAAGAAAGTACTGATGCTACAGATACGGCTCAACTTGCCATTTTTATTAGATGTATTGATAACGAATATAATGTCACTGAAGAAACGGCTTATTTGGTGCCATTAAAAGACACAACTAAATCTCTTGATTTGTACGAAGCAGTAAAAATGACACTAAAGCAATTTTCTTTAACCATTGTCAACATATCTGGTATATTTACTGATGGCGCCCCGGCGATGGCTGGTAAAAGTGAGGGACTTACAAAATTGATAGAAGACGATGCAAGTGTCGCCGGCAAGTCATGTTTGATGAAGTATCACTGCATTCTACATCAAGAAAATTTATGTGCAAAAGCTTTAAAAATAGATAATATCATGCAAATTGTCATCAAAGCAGTGGATTTCATAAGGGCCAAGGGATTGAATTATCACCAATTCCACAAGTTCCTTAAAAGTATGGATGCTGATTATGAGGACATCATTTACTTTTCTGAAGTAAGGTGGCTAAGTCGGGGTAAAATGCTGAAAAGATTTTATGATTTGCAAAATGAAATCAAGTCGTTTATGGAATGAAAAAGAAAATTTGTGCCAGAACTTGAAGATGAAAAATGGCTCACAGATTTACAGTAGCATTTTTGGTGGATTTGACCGCTCATTTAAATGAGTTAAGGGGCGTGGTGGCTTGTTGTGTGGTGGCTGACACCAGGCTTGTTGATCGGAAGATTGCAAGTTCGGAGGTTCGAATCCCTAGCCCTGCGTGCGGAATGAGCTCCCGCACTAGCTCCAGCTCTTGCCAACCTAGCAATTTGAAAGCATGCAAATGCAAGTAGATGAATAGGTACCACTTCGGTGGGTAGGTAACAGCGTTCCGCGTGTGTCATGCGGCCACATGACCGTGGAAGCGTCTTCAGACAACGCTGGCTCTTTGGCTAACAAACGGAGATGAGCACTGGCCCCTAGAGTCGGACACGACTGCACAAATGTGCAGGGGGTACCTTTACCTTTACCTTAAATGAGTTAAACATGCATCTTCAAGGTGAAAACCAACTTATCACTGCAATGTTCCAAACCATAACATCATTTGAAATGAAACTTAAAGTATGGCAAGCTCAAGTTATGGAAAATAATTTTATACATTTTAATACGTTGGCTAAACACAGTCCTATGAACAGCGAGAAATATGCAGCCTTGCTTTTCGATTTGATACAGGAATTTGAGAACTGGTTTCAAGATTTCCGGAAAAATCATCAATATTTTGGTATATTTTCAACTCCATTTTCAGTCGACATAACTACATTACCTCCGAATTTTCAAATGGAATGCATAGAGTTGCAATCATACATTCAACTCAAAAAAAAATTTGATCATGTCTCTCTACTGGACTTTTATAAGACCTATCTTCCCAGAGAAAAATATCCCTCGCTTCACAATCACGCCTTATTCATGACATCGCTTTTTGGCAGCATGTACATTTGTGAGCAACTATTTTCAAGGATGAAGCACACGAAGAGTAAAATTAGAATTAAAATTTCTGACAAGCACCTTGAGAACTCACTTAGAATTGCAACCACTTTCATCAAACCAGACATTGATGCATTAGTTTCACAAAACCAAGGTCAAATATCCCACTAGTTTTATGTTGCCCTCTTTTTTAAAATTTTATAATAAAAATATAAAAAAATAAATGAAGTTTTATTACTTATATACATTAACTATATTATATATTTTATGTGTGGCCCAAGACAATTCCTCTTCACTCAATGTGGCCCAGGGAAGCCAAAAGGTTGGATACCCATGCCTTATACCATATAAGATGTTAAGGAAATGTCTAGGGATAATCCAGGGAGGAGGAGCAACTGTGCTATAAAAGGGGTGGGAATCATGGGCTCTATCTTTTAAGATATCTAAATACCAAATCCTCTGCTTCAGTTCAGCCAGGGTTTTATCAAGTCCCAAAGCAGGTAGTGCTGACAAGTTAAGACCACAGTATGCCAAATCATCATTATTTTCTTAGGGTGGAAAAGAACCTATCTAGCAAGGTGAGATGGACTAAGAAAGTTCCCCAATAGACTTGCTTCAGCCAAAACCTGAGATGGCAAAGTCTAAATTGATATTGAAAGGTAAGTTATAAAACTCATACAGGTAGTCCTCATTTAGCTACCACAATTGGGGCCGGCAACTAGGTCGCTAAGTGATGCAGTCACTAAGTGGAAAATCATGTGACCACAACTGCACTTACACTGCACTTCAGTTTTCCTTTGCTTTACAGCATCAGAAGAATATGACCCCAAACAGCCGGGTGAACTGAAACTTCAGGGAAGTTTTGTGGAACTTGACTCATGAGGAAGCCAGGTAAAAGGGCAAATTTATAGTCCTTTTTCCCCACTCCCCTGCCCTTTGGAATGCTCACCCTGGCACTGGGATAATTAGCAAGAAGAGAATTTATGTTTGTATTTACATTCATTGGAGAGGAAGGGATTACAAGAGAGTAAGCAGACACACAATGGGGAATATACATAGAAAGGCATGTTCTAGAGCTGACTGTTTGCCTAGCACACTCGCGGCTCCAAGCCCTGAGCCGCTGAGAAGGCAAACAAAAGCCAAAGGTGTGAAACTGATTAAAGTTTTGTCAGTTACAGGTAGCAGCTGTGATCAGGCTAATTAAGGTCACAGAGCTGAGCTTGTTAACTTGCCGGTAACACTTTTTAGGAATGCGCTGCACTACAAGAAAAGCAGCTCAGGAAGAAATAGCTTGTTTAGGCAATATCTCTGCCCTGGATGGGGGAAATGGGTCAGGCACAGGACAACATATACTAACTGACTGTAATAGTGAACATGTGACTGAGACGCTGCAAAGCTCATAAATGCAGGCATTGGTTGCAAAGTTACTTTTTCATCACTGTTGTAACTGTGAATGGTCGCTGCCTGAGGCAGTTGCTAAGCAAGGTCTACCTGTACTTGCTTAATAACAATAAAATAATGGAACACTAGTGAAACTGCAATTAGCCAATTTCAGATTTTTTTCAACATTAAACCAACTTATCCAGTCTCATAAAGTCTTATTGAAATAGATTACTAGTCAGTCAAGAAACAAAAGTATGGAATTGGCATGTATGGCCATTATACTTAGTGGAAAGCCCTAACTTGCTGATTGAGTCCTGAAACAATGGACCAAATGACTAATCCCAAGTAGTAAGCCCGTGTGTGTGTGTGTGGGGGGTAATTTCATATCTGTTTTAGCTGTCACAAATTGACAGCCTCTTTTTTTTAAGAATGAAGTGTAATTGAGGATAACTTCTTACCTACCCCCTCTTGACTTCTATTTAAATAAAATAGCTAGGAAGCCATTGACACTGTCACTGCAGCAGAAGGTCTGTAGCTCATTCCACTGCCACAATTATTACCCTGATTCATTTCCAGAGTAGTTTCTGGGAAGATACAATGATATCCCTGCCTTTCCCAGAAATAATCTAGAAATGAAAAATTATGGCAGTATGGGGAGCTTCACCATTGATCCAGTTCCACCAAAGCTGCTTCAGAAACAGTGACTTTAAAAAAATAGTGGAGAGTAAAAGAGAGGGAGAATATGGAAAAGAAAATAAAACTCAATAAGCCCTATTTGCTGCAGTTATCCCCCCTTTTCCAGAATCATTTTGCCTCTATCTTTTTTCATAATTGGGGTCAAACCTAAAATCCCTCTCCAAATTTGATCTACAGTATCTCCTCAAAAATAACATAGTGTCCCTAGCTGGAGGACCCAGTAGGGTGTTAAGGTTGCAGACTGGGATATAAATGTCTTCAGCACAGACTATTGAAGTATTGGATCAAGCCATAATAAAGCATGGCATATTACAGCTATTCTAATAAAATATTTGAATAAATCTTTGAGGAAACCTAATTTTGCAAAGAGGGGGGAAAGAAAAATAAGATGTTTTGAAGCGCAATCATATGGAAGATTTAATCTTAAAAGTTTATATTGCATCTTTTCAAATAAATCAAACATACAGAGCTATTGCAAAGAGAGCGACATTTGCAATTTAATGAAAAAAGATTACAAGGATAAATGGCTTCATGCAACTAAATGCCCTATTTCTTATCTACCAAAGAAAACGCAAGCCAAATTTATCATTGCTATTAAAGAAGAATAATTCCAGATAAATTTTATTTATCCTACATAGACTTCTGTATTAATTTTTCCAGTGTTCGCATATACAAATATATGAGCATTCTTATTCTACAAGATCAGTATATGTATTTCAGTCAGCCATTCTAGGCAATAAAGCATGCCTCTTTGGATGCCTCCTTTGCACTGGAAAACATTTTGTGCATATTATTTAAACCCTTGCACATGCTCTCATTTGCTGGATGGCTCGATTTTGCATCCTATGATGTCTGTAAAAGAACCACAAGCTCAAAGTAGCCTGGCCTGACAGTGTGGGTTTTTCCTCCCCCAAATCTGAATACAGTGATAGAAAAATATATTGTTGAAAGTGAGTACAAAGTGAGAGGTACAAGCAATAGTTGAAACAGAGGCAGGAAAGGAGAAATAGTGGCCTTACTTCAACAGGTATGAAGACAAGCACACTAGCCCTGCCCTCCTCTCTATAGACTTTCTCCACATGAATGAGGAATAAGGAAAATCAGGATTTGCAATTGGTAGAGTGTTTCCATGGAAGTAGAGTCTTTTTGGTGCAGACATACTGTATGTTGTCTACAAGTGGAAGTAAACATGAGGAGACTGGGCTAGCACACTGAGTAAAGCAGAATAAAAGTCCCAAGCATCCTTAGCTGGAAGCCATGGAATTCAATGGGACTTAGTACAGAATGTACTTGCATAGCAGCCCGGTATAAAGGTCTTTGCTAACCCATTTCCTTTTTTGCAAATAGGAAGAAAAAAAGCTCAATATCCAAAGGATTCCTTTCTCAGCTTCCATCATAGCTTTCATAGAGTAACTTCATCTAAAAAAATCCATGCTCAGCATGGCAGCAATAAAGAGCCACTGAAGCCAATGGGATTTAGCACAGTGTAGGCATGCATAGCTGATGTTTGTCAACCCCTGATTTATGCAGCCTCATTTTATCTGTGTGTGTCATCTGTACTAGTGTCTGAATGTGTGTACATCTAAATACAAGTAAGGAATCAATTTGTTTTACCAGTGAAATTTTTTAATTTAGTGGAGTTTAATTTGAAACTGTAGTCATGAATTCAATTAATATGAATACAGTTTTGTTGATCTAATCATGTTCTTTCTTTTTGAGTGCAGCCTCTTGCTAGAAGTGTGTGTGTGTGTGTGTGTGTGTTTGTGTGTTTGCATGTGTGTTTAATATGAACATATTGGTTGGGGAAAAACAGGACTGATTTCAATAGGAACTAGCAACTCTAGCTGACAAAGTAGGATACATACAGGATTTTGTATGCATGTTTATAATCTCTAAACTTTCTTTAGAGGGTAGCTTAAATTTGAAGGATCATCTTAAATTCAACTTTACATTTGTTTTGGGTAAATGCAGTAGACAGATCGGAATTCAGATCAAGGCTGAAAGATGTTCTGCAAAACATCCGTGCAGATTTCTGACAAAAAGCTAGCTGTCTCTTCCCTGAATCCTCCTTTTTGGGAGAGATTAAAGAGAGTGTTGAAAAAGACAAAAAGGATGTCAGTGAGAGAATGAACATCCTATCCCACATGATGACATTGGTACCATCAACTGCCTGTTTCAGGGCCTCCCAAAAGATTGCCCTGAAAGATTACAATTCCTTGGCAGACAGATCTTGGAAACTGATGCAATGATGGCTATCAGAGTTGGTTGAAAGAAGTAGAAGCCTGTTGAAGGTAGCTCCTCAACAGAGCTGGTGGTGGCCCTGGTGCTCATTCACTTCTTCAGCTGCAGCCTAATGTAATGTCTTCTGCCTAATCACTACTTAGAGAAATACAGCATTTATAGCAATATCAGACAGGAAAGGAAGTGAAATGGCTACTTGCTGCTAATTTAGTGGACTCATAGTCAAGAAGCCAAGCGAAGGACCAAAGTATTGTCTACAGAGAGAATGGAGATGCTTTCTGGTATAATTCTGTGGACTGGCCCAGGAAGGAATGCTTGTGAGGAAATAGGAGGGAGGGATGTTCTGCATCACTGTCACAGGTCTTGCAAGATGCTGAGAAACTGCAGCATCCTTATGAATCTTGAAAGTGGTTATAAAGCATAGAAGAGGGTGCTTGGAAGGACTTCCTGCATAGCTTTGCTGGAACAATAAACAAGCCTATGGGAGAAAGGGTAAGGCCAACCTCTTTCCCTCAATTTAAGGCTACTGGGACCACCCAAGTGACGCTCATGCTTTTTCTGTATAGAAATACAGATACAGAAGCAGCATGAGCCTCTAAGCCAGTGTTTCTCAACTTTGGCAACTTTAAGATATGTGGACTTCAACTCCCAGGATTCCCCAGCCAGCATGGTTGAGAAACCCTACTATAAGCAGCAAGCAAAAATAATCTCAAAATCAACTGGCCCTACTTAAAATGAATCAACAGCTTGAACATTCATAAGCACAAGAGAAATCAAACGTCCTTCACATGCTGCTGAAGAGAGAGCAAATGAGGAGCCTGGCAAATTTCTCTGGGGAAAATATTGAAGTACATGGACATCACTAACAAGATATTCCAGCTCTGCCTACCTGCAGAAATTCCATTTCTGTAAATGGCCTGAAAGCCATCGGGATAGCTGTAGAAAGATAACCATCAAATGGTTTAATAGGATCCCTGCGGCTGCCATACCAGCAAAGTTAGGCCACCAAATTCTACCAAACTGTCTTTTCTGACAGATCCACATATAATTCAATCTTATTAGATATCGCTCAGGATGAATTTAACTGAGAAAACTGGATTCTCTGTTGGTGCTAATTTGCAGAGGCGATGTTTATTTTGTCACCTGTTTCTTTGTCTTGAAATGGTTAGTACTGAACCTTTATCCTGAAATTATCCTGAACCTTTACACTCAAGCACAACTATTCTACAGTTCCTTCTAGGCTCTGGCAATTTTAATGAGGGTTAAGATTGTAGTCATCCATATCAGGTATACAAGGAAAAATACCAGAAGATAATCAGTAGACAAAGTTGCACTGAAGTGTGAAGCACCATTTGCTTTCCTCACCTCTTAATTTCTCAGCACTGGATCAACCACTTAACTGGGATGATAGCGGAGGAGAAGCAAGAGAAAGATTAATAATAGATTTGATTTATTCAAAAACACATGGATAATGACGAAGCATTATTTAGAAGAAAACGAGTATAACTATTTTAATCAGCATAACAAATGCACAGTTTAGAATGTAAATAATACCTCCCTCCTGATCTCCCTTGACTTTCAAAGACAGAATTAAAACAAGGCCAACCTAGTCCCTGATGAGGTCTTCCCAGGTAGGTTCACATATCTGACTTTCCACTATTTGCCAATCTTCCTTTTTTCCCCAAGGATAATATAAACTATTCACCTTAAGAAAACAAAATGGAGCTTAGAAAGGATAGAAGTACTGTATGCAACCAAAACAAAACCCCACATTGTTTTTCTCTTTGCTGCAAAAGTTTGAGAATAGCTATAATGCTGGAAATTACTGCCACTGAGAAATCATGGCTGGATGATACCACTTCCCATAAGATGCCAAAAGAAGTGCAGTAATATTTGTAGGGAAATTTTGTTCCATTTTGTATTGAATTACCTTAGCTTAAAAATATGGGGGGGGGGAACCTTTACACTGTTAACATTTATCAGGCATAATTATTAATCATGGTTTGGTTTGTACATGACAGTGTTTCTCAACCTTGGCTATTTTAAGACATGTGGACTTCAACACCCAGAATTCTGGCTGGGGAATTCTGGGAGTTGAAGTCCACACGTCTTAAAGGTGCCAAGGTTGAGAAACACTGGTATATGTATGAAGGCACCCATTAACCAGAGAATGGATTTATTTGAAACAGCTGTTTTATGTTATGTTGTTGGAATGTTTCTGGCAGAAGTATCCATTCCATTGCACAAAGAGGTGGAGCTTGCTGCTTTTGTCATTTTGATGAAAACATTGGATCCTGCGAGTACCTCTGGTTTCTGACTTTAGTCTGGTTTTTGTAAGTTTTAAAACTGTTCAATGGTTTTAATATATTTTATAGGTTATTGACTTAGCCTCCTTGATCAAAGGATATTTATTAAACAAGCAAACAAATATGGTTATTTGAGACAATGAATAAAAGTAAGATTGCTTGTTACTGATCTTATCGAGAATAATTCTGCTTGTCAGATCAAATGATCATAATCCAATTCATAGCTGGCATCCAAATATTTGAAAGGGGTGGGGTGAGGAAAGGATGGCACTTTACAAGAACTTGAAGATTCAAAGATCAAGGGTGAATGGGCTAGGCCATATTGTAATTACTATGTCCTCATTAATATGAGGACAAAGAAAAAAATGAGGTTAAATTATAACTGAAGCTTTAGAATATTTATGAAAATATATTTCCCTTATCTTTGACATTATCTACTGCCCAGATCCTGTGAGATTTGCTAGAACCAAGGGGAAGTGTTTCACTGAAGCTTTAGTCTTAGCAATCATTTAGCTAAGTGACAATGTTTTCCTTCTCAGAGTACAAGGCAGCATGTTTTTTTCTAGGCTAATTACAACAATGGAAAGGAGGAGGATTCTAACTCTCAGAAAGTGGGGTAAGCATCTTGCAAGTGGAGCATGGAGTGGAGGAAATCACTTAAGCAGGTTTAGAAATAAAGTGGACTGCACATTACTTTTAGAGCTAAGCTAATATCCACAAACATGCAACATTCCCTGTTGGGGGAGATGGGCGGTGATATAAATTTAAATAATAAATAAATAAACAAACAAACAAACATTCCCAAGCATAAAGAAAGAACAAATGGTACCAAAGCTCACAGACAGTTATAGAATTTGGAATGAAGAATAAAAAGGACGTGGTGATTCAGAGGCTGTTCTTCACATGGGCAGGACAAAGGGCTCAATTATTTGAATCTGGGAAATAAAAGAAAACCTCAGGGATATGCCTCACTAGTTGACTGAAAAAAAATCTAAATATGAGCATTGCAAAAGCTATGTGTAGTGGCAACGTGGAAGACCATTGTATTTTGAGGAGTTTAAGTGACATATTTTGATTTTCTCCTTCACACCCTGAAACTTAGAGATTATTTTGAGTCACACTAATGTTTAGCTGGCCTGTTGTTTTTTTTACTTTTGTTTGAAAGGAGGTGAGAAGAGAAAACCCCAAGATTGTTTATGTTAGCACTAGTTTACCTGTACAGCTTCCCAGGCTCTTGGATCATGTCATAAACAGGTGCCTCAGACCCTGGGAACTCCAGGCAAGGTAGGATCCTGCAGCCTCAGTACCATGGAAACGGGGTCACAAGATTTTAGGGCCAGACTTTGATAAAAACCTGAGGATTGCCTTTTGAGTTTGGGAGCTTCTGCACAGACCTGAGCGCTGGGTGCTGTGGAAATTGAGCCGCCCTGGGCTATCTCCGCTGTCCTTATTAAGGGGCTCCTGACAGCCTATGGGAGATTGGGTATCATCTTGCTTGGTATGTTATGATTTTTCTTTATGTTATGCTTTTTATGTTTCTGTTTAATCTGTTTAAAGTGTGTTTTTGTTTAAATATGTTTGCTTAAGTTAATAATAAAGCTTAAAATCACTTTACTCACTGGTGTGCTTATTGTCTCTGGATCTAAAAGAACCAATTGTCTGGGCACCTGATCACTACCTGAACACTTGGCAGAACACCATGCTATAGGAAATAGATCACTACACTACACTACAAATGTTATGTTATATAACACATAATGAGAGATACTAGTATATAACATATATAAAAAGTTGAAAAAACATGTAAAATGCATGCTATCTATCATCTGTTACAATGAGTTGATGCTTTACCTAGTTACTCTCTCATAAAAGCAGGGACATTTCAAACATTTTTGTCAGCATTGGACTGACCAATTTACAGGCAGCCGGAACAATGTGAGTTGAGTGTTAGTTGACTGGACAATGATGTGGGCATCAAGTTGACATATGCTGGGGGCAGCAATCTTTAATATAATCACTGGAAAAGGCATGTTATAATACAAACTTTTGAAGCCATTTGGGATACCTTTGTTCCTGGCTGCTTTTGGCTTTACTGCCTTTTTGAAAAGAAAAAGTATTTCTTCTTCAAGATGCCAATAATAGGAAAATGCCAATAGAAATACAAGAAGGCAGTCCATTTGTGCAGAGAGCACCAACAGTCCTATATGCTATGCAATACTTACAGGCTCTCAAGATACAAATCAGGCTGACAGAAACAAGAAAATTCAACAGCGGTGGCCTAAAGACACCAATTTGGTCTTTTTCACAGTTATCCAGAATCATGAGAGGAAAGTATTATTTGAGTCACATCCTCCTTACACATCCCCAAATATCCAAATTTATGGTAAAAAAAAAAACACTGTCAGATTCTATTCATAGTTACATCTGATGTCTTGGCTGTGGTAGGCAACTAATCACTTTGGTAAGAGATGCTTAGCCTTTAAGTTAAGGAGCAGCACTCTGGTTCTTCCTAAAAAGATAAGAAGGGCTGGGTGTAATTAGTAATTGGATGAAAGACAACCAGAAAATCCCAGGTTGATGGGGAAATTGAAAAAGTATTCCAGAAGAAAATAATAGCAAATCACTTTCATTCTGCTGCCAAGAAAACTACATTTATGCACCAGGAGCCAACCCCAAGGCATGAAGTCTTTACCTTTGCCTTTTTTTACTGATTTTGTTTTAGTGCTACCCTTGAACTGAAAGGTTTCCTTAAAATTAATACCAATTAAGTCTATGAAGTGTGTTTGCAAAAGAAACCGATTCATGATTTTATGATGAAAAGGCCAAAGTGTTAAAATAAACTGGTGTATTTATAAAGTGTTTGCTGGTCAGAATTTTATCAATCATCTTTATTAGATATTAGATAAAATACTTTTTAGGACCATTCAGAAAAATTGCAAAATAATCTGCAAGCTTTATATTTTAACTGAAGCTCAAATACTTTGGCCACCTAATGCGAAGAGAGGACTCACTGGAAAAGACCCTGATGCTGGGAAAGACTGAAGGCAAAAGGAGAAGGGGACGGCAGAGGATGAGATGTTTAGATAGCATCACGGATGTAACGAACATGAATTTGAGTAAACTCCGAGAGACAGTGGAGGACAGGAAGGCCTGGCGTGCTATGGTCCATGAGGTCACGAAGAGTCGGACACGACTAAACGACTGAACAACAACAAAAAATGATAAGAATGATGAAGGAAGTAGAAGACCCGAAGGGTTACAAAGGAAAGTGCTGACTTCTGCTCTCCTTGTAAATATGTATAAATGAGAAAGGATGAAAGCAAAATAAAAGCCTAGTTTACTTGTGCTTTTGGTCTGGGTTACATCAAACAAAAGTAATTAAAGAGGGGTGGGCTGATGAGGCATAGCAGGAAAGCCTCAGCACGTATGTTGTGTCAGACATGTAGAAAATACATTTTCATAATTTGGATGGAACTTTACTTTCATGACTCATGAGATTGATGGGGTGGAATCATGATTGCAGAAGGAACCATACAATACAAAATTATACCTGAAAACTGCTGAATGGTGGGAGGCAGGGGCACCTCAGTTTCCAAGGAGTGCAGATTACAGTTCTGCAGCGAAGTGATGGAGATACCTTTTAATCTGCCTGTGCCTGTTCATAAACAAGAATGAATATTGTATGCTAAGCCAGTCATGTTCACCAATCAATTTTCTTGATTGGTCAGACAATGGAAAGAAATGGCAACTTTCTTCATTGATGCTGTCTCTTGTGAAAGTGGCCCTCATTATGTGGAAAGCTTGTAATTTATATGCTGTAACCTGTGCCAATAGTTACTGAGATATATTTCCCCCCTCAGCTGCAGCAGTTGCCAGAAATAACCAAAGTGCACTGATAGAAGCAGTACTGTTTGCAGTTCTGTAAGAACCTAATTCTTTCTCCTTTTTTGCTGGGACATAAAAAGAATTTGCTGGAACATAAAAAACTTTTAAATTTAATGAAAAACCTTTCTAATCTCATTCTTATTTCCCATGTGATTCTAGTTGCTATTAAGCAACGTGGGAATGGACTTGTTTATTTACAATCAGATCATAACAATGTTTTGCTGGTATTGTTTCAGTTTACTGGAAAATGTAATGCCATATCTGACCAGCAATATTTGATCCACGTCCACAGTGTAGCTAACAATATTGCACACTCTTCCAATACATTATGAGTCTGTTTTCCCTCCAATGATTTTCATTTTGATATTACTGTACACCAGAAGAATCAATGGAACTTATTGCTTCACTCATATGATCAATGGATGTGCTGCTATATATTAGCTCCAGTTATAGTTTATTCACATGTTTGGTAAAATTTTACCATTCATTGAAGTCTCAAAAAGAGTGGGCAATTCCTTTTAAAGATGCGCTTAGAGATATAGCAAAACACTAGCTACTTGATGGGGCATAAATCAACCACTCTTCATCAGCATTCAGTTTCACCCATTTTTTCAGATGAGATGTGCTTTGATAAATGGTAATTCCTGTCCCTAAGCCAACACATTGATGTTGAAAAATCACCATTATTTGGGTCAATTGGATTTGCAGTTAAAAAAATAAAATAAATGCTTTGTTTTTCTAAATAAAAGAGTCCCTCTGGTAGCTATTCATTTAAAGATGGGGTGGAATAAAATAATCAAGAAAACAAGCAGAAGAATGATTATAACAATGGTGTCCAGTTAAAGAAAAAACATGATAGGGAACACTTGCTTATCATTTCCAGCTTGTGATGAACATTAACAGTGAGTAAATTATTTTTATACCAGTGAAGCACACTGTTATCATACTGTGCCATTACTTAGAAATAGAAAAATTATGTCGCTAGCAGTATACAGTCTGTTATGGTTATCCACAGTAACTAAGAGTGCAAGATTGAAAACACATACCCTTTTAAACTGTCTTTGAAATCATTCAGTTCTATCTCAAGGTCACCTCACCAAGAATGTTGATTGATGGATGAGGAAGGCCTCCTGGCCACATGGTTGGCTTCAGCAATATTCATCAGACATAACAGATCCAGTTTTAGAAGGATGAAGTCTGAAGAGGTCCTAGAAGAGGCATACCTTACGAGTGGCTACTGTACATCTTGAGCAGGAAGCAATTATAACAGTGCTTTCCCACTTCCCTTTTTTTGGGGTGGGTGGGTCAGGTGTTTTATCTCTCAAGACCTTTTATCACTTTACCAGGCACATCCCAGACACCTGTTAGAACTGATTAATTATTTTCTATAATTAGATGAATGGAATGTCCTGTGATGGAATGTGTCTCTGAAGGGGGAGGTGATGTGATGGGCTTCAGTAATGCTGGTGGTTCTCAGGAAGGAGGGAGAACATTCCAAGGAGGGGAGCAAGATAAGAGAAGACACAGTCCAGAGATGGAATGTGGGAAGACTAAGATGTTCAAACTAGCCCTACCCTAGAGCTTTCCCAGGTTATTTCCCCTTAGGTTAGGTAGAGTAGGTTTAGTCTGGCAAGATTCTGTCTATATGGTATGAGCAAATAAAGAACTTAAGTTTGGCTGGATTGATTCTTCATCGTTTTTGGGCTGGGCCTGACAGTCCAATTAGAATTGCTCTTTACAAAGTTATGACTAATAGTGCTAAATGGGCTATTGGCCTTCCAAATCTAGATGCTATCTGCACATGTCTTTAAAATACAACAAAACAGAATACCTTTATAGAAGAGTTAAGGCATCCTGCAAAGTTTGTCCAGGATCCTCTCACACCCAGCAGCTGATGTGATGTTTATTAATTAATTGATTGGACTTGGACACCAGAGTCGATTGGTTGAGAAAGTTGAGTGAGGAAAGTTGAGGAAAGTTGATCTTGAGAGAATAAAATGAGGAGAATTCCTTTAGGTTCCCAAAAGAAAGGATGGTATAAATGTAATTACAATAAATTAAACAAACATCCAAAATTGTGATTTAGAGATAATTTCAAAGAGTAGCATCCATCCAATGAGTCTGCTTTAAAGCTGCTAATGATGATATAAATAAAAAAAAACATTGCAGGCCTACAATTATAGGTTATATGCTGAACTGAAATTAAAATATGAAATAAATACATGAAAATAATAAAAGGAAAAAATAAAAATATACATTTATTTAATAGGTATTCTGAAATGTATCCTGGACTCTGTATAGCAGAGCTTTCCAAACTGTGTGTCGGGGCACGTTAGTGTGTCGGCTGCAATGTCTGGGTGTGTCGTGGCTGCTGCTGCCTCCGAGCCCTGCCAGGATTCCGTGCAGGTCCTAGTGCCTGCCTTGTGCCTTGCTGCCTCCCAACATGCTGTGATTCTGCGCAGGTCCTAGTGCCTGCCTTGTGCCCTGCTGTAAGAGTGTGTCGTGAAATGATGCGTGTCTAAAAAGTGTGTCACCAACATGAAAAGTTTGGAAAGCTCTGCTGTATAGTATACAGATAAGCGCCATAAAATATAGGTAATTTGTTATATGCTGAAATTTTCGTTTTTATCTGTGTTTGATTTCAGCAGTGTGATATGATCTCTGATTTCTCATTAAGGGCTATAACTGCTGAATGACAAATCTCTTTGCATTGTGTATACAAGGAACTATGATGACCTGTATGCAAAATTCACATACAGCCATTATCATTATGTAGTTATTACAATAAGCAAGTACTCTCAGTACTAGCTTTAAGTGAGTTCCAGACAGTTCACTCTATGTTGCAGATGCACAAACAGAACTACTTCAGTGAAAATTAGATGAAAATAGGAATGTATTCTAATTTTCTGTTAAAAGTAGTGTTGTGCACTGCTTGGAAGGAACAGATCACTTTGATGAACTTTTCATCAAAGTAGTTCTATGAAGCAAAAGTATGAACTGAAGCACATTCTACCCCAATATCCCCTGCTTTGAAGCAGTGGAGCTTAAAGCCAACCAAAGTGATTTCTGTTCACCTGCAGCATTTCTTCAGAATGATGCCCCTGGTTGAGGTGGAGTGATTAGAGTGTTTGGCTAACACTTGGGCAACCCAAGAGCAAATCTCTACTCCATCATATAACTTGCTGTATGACTTTGAACCAGTTAAAATCTCTCAACCTAATCTAATAGAGATGTTATAAAGATGAAGTTAAAAGCATCTAATATGCTTCCTTGATCTCCTGGAAGAAAGACTATCTGGGCAGCCAAACTTCACTCATGGCTTCATGATTATGGACAGTATGGTGAACACATAAGCCATCAGATGCACATACAGTTTGCCACATCAACTATATAAGTGCTTCTGATCTTGCTGGATGACCTTGTTCTAGAGAAAGTCAATACCATGATCATCCCAGCTGACACTGAGGTTGCTTTCAATGCTTTTACAGATAAGTGGCATACAATCATTGGTTATTTCCACTAAAGTGTAAAAGGGAGGTACAGATAGATGTAGACCAGCACTAGGTCGAGCACTTACCATTTCCAACATTTGATCTCTGAGGATGTCCAATCTGATGGAATCCCACTTGCCTGCTCTTCAAATGACTGAACAACAGAAGGCAATTCTACCACATAACTTCTCAATGCATAGAATTGGATACTATGTTTAAGGTGCTGGTTTTGGACCTGATCTGATCTTCATAAATAACCGCCCAGGGTCCCTCCTTGTGGGGGAGATGGGCGGGATACAAATGTGATAAATAAAATAAATAAAACCTCTTCAATGAAGAAACAGTCATACTGAGCCAAGTTCTGCCCTTAGGTGTTTTCTCTTAGAAATTATTCTGGATGAACTCCCAAAAGAAGTTTGGCTCTGAAGACAACCAAATATTGGCAACTCAATTCACATTTAAGTCACATACTGTACCAGTTGAAAACCTGGGAAATTGAACAAGTATTTGTACTTGCAAGTCTGTGTGCCCCAAGTATGAAGACTCCATTGTCCATGGTGACACACTTCCTCAGAGGAGAGAACCCATGGCTGCAGGAGTGACCCAAATGGAAGAGACAGGTTTATATCAAGGAAGCTTGCCATTCTAGTGGAAGCTTCAAGTCTCCCCAGCAGGAGCAACCAGGCCCATTTTTGGCATGATGTTCCCCTTGGTGGACCCAAGCATCCCAAACTAATTTAGGACAGTGTGCTTGGCACATTGCAGTGGAAAAGAGAGGTATAACCAGGAGAAGGCAAGACAAAGGATTCTCTGCAGTTTTGGACCTTGGACTTCCTGACTTGTCACTAAGGAGGACTGAGAGCTAACCCCCTTATGTAGCTCACCAGACTGCTGGTAGAAACCTGTTCACCATTCAGATATAACCAATGGTGAGCAGTTAGTGGTGACCCTAAGACAGGGGTCCCCAACCTGTGGGCTGCGGCCTGTTAGGAACTGGGCCGTGGGGCTCCCGCCCGCAAACCCTACCCCCTTTCACACAATTGGCTCCCGCCCGCAAACCCTGTCCCCCAGTGCTTGTGATTGGCTCCTGCCCGCAAACCCCGCCCCCCGGTGTGCACGATTGGCTCCTGCCCGCAAACCCTGTCCCCCAGGTCCGTGGAAATCCTGTAAACCCCACCCCCCTGGTCCGCGGAAAAATCATCTTTTGAAATTGGTCCCTGGCGCCAAAAAGGTTGGGGAACCCTGCCCTAAGACACCACTTGTTGATGAAAACAATTAAAGGTTTTGGTGAATTATCTGCATATAAAACTAACACACATACCCCCTAAAGAGAATAACAAGACATTTAACTCAAGGAGAGGACTCTGTGCAGAAAAAATCAGGTTGCCATATAACAAAAAATTCAGTGAAATATTTGGGACTGCACCTGACAGGTGGTAATAAAGATAAATTATAATAAATTATGGAGAGAAATTTAAAAAAAGATCTTGAAAGGCGGAAGAATTTAAAACATTTCTGTTTAGAATTAATAGCAACTGTTAAAATGAATACATTACCTGAACTTTTTTTTTAATTTCAAATGGCAGCATTTTCAATCCCAGAAAAAACTTTACAAGATGGGTGAAGAACCATCAACAGATTTTTATGGAGCAGGAAAAAAAAAACAGAATAAAATTTAAAATCTTACAAGACTCAAAAGATAGAAGTGGACTTGCTTTTCCAAATTTTAAATTATATTACCATGCAAATTGCTTGTTATGAATAACAGAATGGATAAAATCACCAAATAATAGAATGCCAATATTAAAAGAGGGGGCGCAATGGCTCAGAGGGTAAGACGCCAGGCTTGTTGATCGGAAGATCGCAAGTTTGGAGGTTCATATCCCTAGCCCCGTGTGACAGAGTGAGCTCTCGCACTCGCCCCAGCTCTTGCCAACCTAGCAATTTGAAAGCATGCAAATGCAAGTAGATTAATAGGTGGGTAGGTAACAGCGTTCCGTGTGTGTCATGCCAGCCACATGACCGCAGAAGCATCTTCGGACAACGCTGGCTCTTCGGCTAACAAACGGAGATGAGCACCGGCCCCTAGAGTCGGACACAACTGTGCAGAGGAAACCTTTACCTTTACCTAATATTAAAGGGAGCTGGTCTAGCCAATGGACTTCATAGGTATTTGTGTATAAGGAAAACAAAAGAAGACAAAAATCTGAAAGGACATATTATAAGACAAAGTTTGATAAAAACATGAAACTCCTTAAAACTAACAATAAGTCCAGTAATTTCATCCCCAGCCTCACCTTCAAAGGCTTTCTATTTTGGAGATAACTACAGCAAGAAAAGTATAATTACATGTTGGAAATGAGGACAGGACAGCTTTCAAAATGTAAAGTATTCATCTTCAAAGGCACTTTGAAAGTTCTGCAATCAAGAGGATAAAGGAAACTGCACAGAGTGCACACATCTGAACTGAACTGGGCAAAAATGTACAGTTTTCTCAGAAAGTTCTCTATGTTGGATTGGTCTGCTGGCTGAATGTTGGCTTTTTAGAGTTTCCAAGTACATTTTTAAAGACGAGCCATACTATATTTTCTGTACTCTGTATATTCTCTTGTGTCCTGTTTGTTATGGAGACTCAGTGATTTAAAAATGCAATGACTCTATGCTGGTTGGTCTGGATTGGTTTGAGCTTCAGTGTGCATGCACTCTGCTCATGCTCTTGTTGAAGTTTGGGATGGATTTGCTGCAACAAGTGGCTGGCCTGTTTACTGCTACAGACTTGCTCTGTTCGTTTGGCACTTCTAGTTTAAAAAAGAACAGTTCTTTTTCTTCCTTTTTATAGCTGGACAAACGGTCTTCATAATTCATGATTGCTCTTTTTTATCTGTGCTGAGGAATTAGGGAGGAATCGCAGGCTGGGAGGACTTGGCTTTGTATTTACTGGTGAAACCTTGCCAGACTAGGGCAGCACCTAGTGTGTGTGTCTGTGTGGGGTGTGTTTGTGTGTGTGTGTGTGTGTGTGTTTAGTAATGCTCTCATTACAACAAGAGTTAAACAGCAGCTGTGAGCACATTGCCTTTTTTTGGCAGTCAACCAGCCTCTGCCAGGCTGCCAAAACCTCAACAACAGACATACAACACATTCTATCTGTTGCTTGAACATGCTAACTGCTAAGTAGGTGAGATGGCAGTCCATGCTGACTGACATCTGCACTGCAACTTATATTAAAATAGAGGGGGAAAAGGGTGAATGTAAATAAATAAATAAATAAACAAACAAATGGTACTTCAGTACATTTGTCTGGAATTTAGATCTTGTACTTTATTGAACTCCAGCAACGGAGATTGTTACCTTGTTGTGGTGCTGGAGCTTGAGCACCTCAATGATGCCATGAGCTAAACCGTGAAGGGATACCCAAGACAGGAAGGTCATGGAAGAGAAGTCAGACTAAATATGATCCCTGGGGAAGGTAACAGCAACCCACCCCAGTATTCTCACCATGAAAACTAAATGGATCAGTACAACCAGAGATATGTCGGTATACCATCGGAAGATGGGACTCCCAGGTCGGAAGATAGTCAAAATGCTACTGGGGAGGAACAGAGGATAAGTTCAACTAGCCCCAGATGTGATGACACAGATAGCTCAAAGCCGAAAGGACAGCTAGCGGCCGACGGTGCTGGTGGTGAACGACGAATCTGATGTTCTAAAGATCAACACACCATAGGAACCTGGAATGTAAGATCTATGAGCCAGGGCAAATTGGATGTGGTTATTGGTGAGATGTCAAGATTAAATATAGACATTTTGGGTGTCAGTGAACTGAAATGGACTGGAATGGGCCACTTCACATCAGATGACCACCAGATCTACTACTGTGGACAAGAGGACCACAGAAGAAATGGAGTAGCCTTCATAATTAATAATAAAGTGGCTAAAGCAGTACTTGGATACAATCCAAAAAAGATAGAATGATCTCAATTCAAATTCAGGGTAAGCCATTTAACATCACAGTGATCCAAATATATGCCCCAACCACAGATGCTGAAGAAGCAGAAGTAGATCAGTTCTACGAGGATCTGCAGCACCTACTGGATAATACGCCAAAAAGAGATGTTATTTTTATTACAGGAGACTGGAATGCTAAGGTGGGTAGTCAAACAACACATGGAATTACAGGTAAGCATGGTCTGGGAGAACAAAATGAAGCGGGACATAGGCTGATAGAATTTTACCAAGACAATTCACTGTGGATAACAAACACTCTCTTCCAGCAACCTAAAAGATGACTTTAGACAATTTAGAATCAGACTAAAAAGAATAGGGAAGACCCACAGATCAGTTAGATATGAGCTCACTAATATTCCTAATGAATATGCAGTAGAGGTGAAGAATAGATTTAAGGGACTAGATTTAGTAGATAGGGTCCCGGAAGAACTATGGACAGAAGTTCGCAACATTGTTCATTGTTCATATGGGTTTTCCACATATCGCCACAAGCCTTCTTTTAAAAAGAATGATTTAATCTTCACACACCAGGTCCGATAGTTTGTGCCATCTAAGCACTCAAAAGGGAGACTAGTCAGTCCTGCAGCAGCCATGCTGACCACTCAAAGAAAAACACGTTTACTCTAAATGCAGCCTCAAAAAACAAACCCCCTTTTACAGCAGAGTAAATTGCTCCCAAATTGCTTTCGGCACACTGTAGCAATATTGGAAACTGTCATTTTTCAGGAACACAGAGACACAATATATTTTATTACAAATCATATTTGCTCAAGTCCCAGCTTTGTGATCATGGTTGCATGTTTTTCAATGGTCAAAGCTTTCGTGAACACGTCTGCCACATTTTGTTCTGAGGCACAATATTCTAATTGTATGAAACCTTCTTATACAGCATGTCTAACATTCTTATACTTTACATCAACATATTTTGTGCGACCTCTCACATTTTCTGACAGAGCAAGACCAATACATGCTTGTGAATCTTCATATACAGTGTAAGGCAAGTTTATGTTCACAGTTAGATCATGAAATAGTTGATTACACCAGCGTAGTTCATTTACTGCCTCACTGAGGGCGGCATATTCTGCTTCCACGGTGGAAATTGCCACTGATGTTTGCTTTCTGGAGCGCCAGGCAACAGAAGACCCAGCAAACTAACACAGAAAAAAACTCACAGATTTTCTATCCCCCTCCTCTGCAAAGGAACTATCAACATAGATCACAGGCATTTCAGGCTTAGTAGCTGACACCTTAAGGCAGAGATTTGCTGTGCCTTTGAGATAACGTAGGATTCTTTTCAATCCTTGCCAGCATAGACAGTTTGGCTACCTTACGACTTAGCACTCCAACTGGGTAAGCTAAGTCAGGACGTGTCCACTGTGTTAAGTGAAGTAAACTACCTACAGCAGAGTGATATAAATCAGGATGGGGGCAAGGTTCCTCACACATGTCACTCTGTAGGACAGAGCTTTCCAAAGTGCCGCCGCTGGCGACACACCCAGCGGCGGCAGCAGCGGCGACACGTGTGCGCACGGCGATGGCGCGGGTGTGTGTGCGGAGGCGCGCGCGCACGGCGGCGGCGCAGGGGAGCGTGCGGAGACGCGCACGCACGGCGGCGGCGCGGGGGGCGTGCGGAGGCTCGCGCACACACGGTGGCGGCGCAGGAGGGACGTGCGGCAGCGCGTGCGTGCATGGCGGCCGCCGTGCACGCGCGTGCCACCACTTCCGGGTGGTGTGGCGACACACCACGCTGTGTGTGGCGACACACTTTTGTGTCGCGACACACAGTTTGGAAAGCTCTGCTGTAGGAAATCAAGAACCATTGGGGTTTTGGTAGGTTTTGCATCTGACATGTCAAGCTGAACCAACAACTGATCAATTTTTCTCTTCTGACTCAGATAAAACTCACCACTCTGAGATCTAGAAACTTCAACACCAAGATAGTATTTAAGTTTGCCCAAATCCTTCAGCTGAAAATACTGCCTCAGCTGATTGGCAAATTCTTGTACAAGGTGTACAGATCCAGTTGCTAAGAAAAAATAATCCACATAAGTAAGAAGTACTGTATAGTTACTTCCAGAACCTCTTATGTACACACAGGGATCAGCAAGTGACTTTTTAAATCCCAGTTCTGTTAAAGCTGCATCCAAGCATTGATGCCAACAACGACCGGCCTGCTTTAACCCATAAAGCACCTTGCGTAGTCTGTAGACTTTCTGGGAATTGTCACAAGTATAGCCAGGAGCCTGCTTCATGTACACCGTTTCAGGGAGATCTGCATTCAAATATGCTGTGTCAACATCAAAATGATGGACAACCATTTCACGCTGTGCAGCCAGAGAAAGTACCATATGTAGAGACTCTGGCCTAGCTGTGGGTGCATAAGTGAGATCATAGTTTAAAAACCTTTCTTGTGAAAATCCCTGAGCAACAAGCCTGGCTTTGTACTGCACTGTATTATCAGGAAGAAGCTTCTTTCTGAATACCCATCTGGAACCTACAGCTTTCTGGGATGGGGGCAGGTCAGTGACTTCAAACACTTTCTGACTCACCAAAGCCTCAAACTCATTATCCATAGCTGTGTTCCATTTCTCCTGCTCCTCAACAGGCAGGAGCAACACCTCTTGAAAAGACTGAGGTTCACAGGTAATTTGACACACTCTCACCTGCTGAATCACAAATCTGTCAGGTTTCACACCCTTTGTGGAACGAGAGGACCTACGAGGAATGACCACTGCACCTTCCTCATCACTGTCTTCTGTCTTTTCACTACCTGACTCCCCCTCCAGGTCCTGAACCTGCTCAGGTGAAATTTCTTCTTCCTTCACCTGAGGGGACCTTTTCACCACACTAGGACACTGGGGAGCAGAAGGTATCTGGACTGGTTGTTGTCCATTTACTGGAGCATGGACAGTAGGTGTTACACTAGATTGCAACAACACTTCTGAACTAGCATTTAACCTTTCCCAACCAGTAGGATGCTCAAAATTAGCACTTCTGGAGATTACCACTTGACCATAGCCTGAAGAAAAACGGTAACCCTTAGATCTTGATGAATAACCAACAAACCTTAAGCACTGTGCTTTTGGTTGGTTCTTCCTTCGCTGAGACTTGGGGATGTGAACATATGCAAATGTTCCAAAGACACGCAGGTACCTCAGCGAAGGGTGCTTGCCAAACAAAAGGAAGTAAGGAACTTCATTTACAGATGAATTCCACAACCTGTTGGTTAGATACACTGCAGTCATGGCACCTGAGCATCTAACATCAGGCTATTTTTTAGTGTATTACTATTGGTGTATTAACAACACCAATCTTCCTTTCTGCTATTCCATTCTCACCTGGAACACCGACATTGGCAAGTCTATGGGAGATTCCTTTCCTACGAAGCCAATTCTGGAACTCATGGCTTAGGAACTCTCCACCACGATCAGACTGAAACTGACCCACTTGATAACCATAGTTTCTCTCTACCATTGCTACAAACTCCTTAAAGCGAGCAAAGGCTTCCGCTTTAGACTTGAGTAAATAACAAAACGTAAAGCGAGTATGGTCATCTACCAGAAGAAACATGAAACGTGCCCCTCCTTCACTTGGAGCATAGGGGCCAGCTAGGTCTCCATGAACCAACTGAAATGGTCTAGTTGACACTCTGTCACTTTTCCTAGCAACAGGTGCAGCCTTGATCTTAGATTGTTTACACACAGTACAATCAAGAAAGTCTTCACATTTTCTGGACCTTAGCTCAGGATACACCTTGGCCATCTGGGACAAACTTCCCCACCCGGGATGTCCCAGTACTCTGTGAAAATAATGAATGCATTTATAATAGAAGAATGGATCATAAAACTAATGGAAATCACTCAAATGGACAGACTAACAAATTTAATGAAAGATGAAGAATTGGAGGACTATGAATTGATATGGAACCCCGTTTTAAAATATATACAAAAGGAATACATGATCAAATTAAGCATATAAAATTATAAGTGAAAGAAGAAATAAGAGAAAAGTAAATGTATTAGAAGAACTAGAATGAATAAGATATTGAAATTTATGAAATATAATGAAATAATTATAAAAATGAGACACGAAAGGGAAAAAATAGAAAAAAAGGGGGGAAGGAATAAGAAAAGCTATGTAAATAAATATGAAACAAAAAAAATTTTCGTGAAGAAAACTGGAAGTATTTTAAAAGTCTATAATATATGTTGTCATTTATTCTTTCAATTTTTTTTTAATTTCTTTGTTTTTTTTCTTTTTACTTTTTATTGTCCTTTTTTGTATGTAAAGATGCTTGAAATGTAAATATATTGTACACATTGTAAGTATATGTATAATTGTTTATATGTGTTTAATATATATTTTAAATAATAAAATTTATAAATTAAAAAAAATGAATGCATTTATGATGTGGGGGAACGTTGGAAACACAATTTCCAGCCACAATCTCCTGCTTAGGAAGCATTTCATACAACTGATTCACTAATTTCCCCCTAGCACATTCAATTCCATCTTTTTCAATAGAACATCCAGTACCCTTGAATACAACAGTATACCCAGACTTGACCAGGGCTGGAACGCTGAGGAGGGAAAAATCAAGTGTAGGAACACACAACACATTTTGCACACTTATCCCCAAACAAGGAATATATACTTCACCCTGAAAAGACACATCAGCCATGGATCCATCAGCTAGAGCAACCTGTTGGATTTTAGGCTTGCATTTTGTTAACAATAACTGTTCATTGTTCACAATGATTTGGCTGCAAGCCGAGTCTAATAGCCAAGTCTCTGGAAATCGCTTACTCACAGCAGTTAGCAGAGCAGAAACTTGGGTACGTTGTCTAGGTGGCTTCCCCTTCTTTCGAGTAAACCTCTTTCCACTGGCACTACCCGCTGGGCGAGGTGGCTGGGGACAGTCTTTCAGGAAATGCTGAGAAGAATTACACCAATAACATCTTCTTACAGCACATGCAGACTCTGTTCCAGCAGGAAAATGCTGTTTAGAAGTCTCAGGAACAGCAACAGAGGGCTTACCCTGCATCTTCTCTAGGTCACGAGCCTGCTGTATCTCCTGGAGCCAGTTTGTAAGATAATCCACAGTAAGGTCCTGGGGTCGTAATTGCAATTGCACTTCCTCAGAAATGGGACCAGCTGGAGGTGGGTTTTCCACATATCGCCACAAGCCTTCTTTTAAAAAGAATGATTTAATCTTCACACACCAGGTCCGATAGTTTGTGCCATCTAAGCGCTCAAAAGGCAGACTAGTCAGTCCTGCAGCAGCCATGCTGACCACTCAAAGAAAAACACGTTTACTCCAATGCAGCCTCAAAAAACAAACCCCCTTTTACAGCAGAGTAACGCAGCAAAAAGCGTAACTTCCTCACTGGGCCCATTACCTGTGGGATAATGTTGGTTTATAGGGTTAAGGCGCAGAGTAAACAGACAGAGTGCAGCTTTTATGGCTAAAATGTTTACTTGTAATAAAGGCAATAAATCTATATACAGTTACATTATTGAAAAAAGGAAAAACAAACTTACAAGCAGAGTTTCGTGTATTGTTTCCATTGACAGACATGAAGGGGCTCATGCCATGGCCTACACACACAGCCACGCATAGCTACACACTTCCCAGTCTTCAGAAGTAGAACACACAAACGAACATGGCTAAAAGACCGGACAGAAGTCAAGAAGCATAGACCCATAATTCACAGCTGAGATATACACTTGTTTCAGCTTTCTGATTGGTGGAACCTTAGGATCAGAGGGTCACAAAGCTTTTTCAGATTTACAAAGCCTAAAGCGTTCAGGATTGCACATAGTATAAACCGCCATGAGGTGGCGGTGTCGCACCTAACCAAGCATACTGTCTTCCCCCGGGAGTTCCCATGGGATAATATTTTAGACTGAGACATAACATCACGTGGTGGCAACCACCTGCATCTTATCAGTGAAGTTGTTTTGGGAAACAGAAAGTAAAGAAAATGATTTGCAATTCAAAGGAAAACCCTGACAGAGGCGGCAACAAAAAATGTCCCAAAGAAAAAGAAAACCAAGAAGGCAAGATGGCTGTTTGCTGAGACACTGGAAGTAGCCCAAGAAAGAAGGAAAGCAAAAGGCAACAGTGATAGGGGAGATATGCCCAATTAAATTCAAAATTCCAGAGGTTAGCCAGAAGAGATAAGGAATTATTTTTAAACAAGCAATGTGCGGAAGTGGAAGAAGACAATAGAATAGGAAGGACAAGAGACCTCTTCCAGAAAATTAGAAACATCGGAGGTAAATTCCAGGCAAAAATGGGTATGATCAAAAACAAAGATGGCAAGGACCTAACAGAAGCAGAAGAGATCAAGAAAAGGTGGCAAGAATATACGGAAGATCTGTACAGGAAGGATAATAATATTGGGGATAGATTTGACAGTGTGGTCAGTGAGTTAGAGCCAGACATCCTGAAGAGTGAGGTTGAATGGGCCTTAAGAAGCATTGCTAATAACAAGGCAGCAGGAGGCAATGGTATCCCAGCTGAACTGTTCAAAATCTTGCAAGGTGATGCTCTCAAGGTGATGCATGCTATATGCCAGCAAATTTGGAAAACACAAGAATGGCCATCAGATTGGAGAAAATCAACTTATATCCCCATACCAAAAAAGGGAAGCACTAAAGAATGTTCAAACTATTGAACAGTGGCACTTATTTCACATGCCAGTAAGGTAGTGCTCAAGATCTTGCAAGGTAGACTCCAGCAATTCATGGAGCGAGAATTGCCAGATGTACAAGCTGGGTTTAGAAAAGGCAGAGGAACTAGAGACCAAATTGCCAATATCCGCTGGATAATGGAGAAAGCCAGGGAGTTTCAGAAAAACATCTATTTCTGTTTTATTGACTATTCTAAAGCCTTTGACTGTGTGGATCATAACAAATTGTGGCAAGTTCTTGGTGGTATGGGGATATCAAGTCATCTTGTCTGCCTCCTGAGGAATCTGTATAACGACCAGGTAGCAACAGTAAGAACAGACCACAGAACAACGGATTGGTTTAAGACTGGGAAAGGAGTACGGCAGGGTTGTATACTCTCACGCTACCTATTCAACCTGTATGCAGAACACATCATGTGACGTGCTGGGCTTGATGAATCCAAGGCTGGAGTTAAAATCACTGGAAGAAACATGAACAATCTCAGATATGCAGATGATACCACTTTAATGGCTAAAAGTGAGGAGGAGCTGAGGAGCCTTATGACGAAGGTGAAAGAAGAAAGTGCAAAAGCTGGGTTGCAGTTAAACCTCAAAAAAACCCCAAGATTATGGCAACCAGTTTGACTGATAACTGGCAAATAGAGGGAGAAAAAGTGGAGGCAGTGACAGAGTTTGTATTTCTAGGTGCAAAGATTACTGCAGACGCTGACTGCAGCCAGGAAATCAGAAGACGTCTACTTCTTGGGAGGAGAGCAATGACAAATCTCGATAAAATAGTTAAGAGCAGAGACATCACACTGGCAACAAAGGTCCGCATAGTTAAAGCAATGGTATTCCCTGTAGTAACCTATGGCTGTGAGAGCTGGACCATGAGGAAGGCTGAGCAAAGGAAGATAGATGCTTTTGAACTGTAGTGTTGGAGGAAAATTCTGAGAGTGCCTTGGACTGCAAGAAGATCAACCCAGTCCATACTCCAGGAAATCAAGCCAGACTGCTCACTTGAGGGAATGATATTAAAGGCAAAACTGAAGTACTTTGGCCACATAATGAGAAGACAGGATACCCTGGAGAAGATGCTGATGCTAGGGAAAGTGGAAGGCAAAAGGAAGAGGGGCTGACCAAGGGCAAGATGGATGGATGATATTCTGGAGGTGACCGACTGGAATGTGGGGGAACTGGAGATGGCGATGGCTGACAGGAAGCTCTGGTGTGGGCTGGTCCATGAAGTCATGAAGAGTCGAAAGGAACTGAACAAATAAACACCAAAAAATCTTTATTGAAGGGACTCATATTAGCACCTCCAGCAAGACTGGCCTGGTACATGGATAGGGAACAAACTGCTGCTTCCATAATTTTTGTGAAAAAAATTTCTTTTAAAGTTTTCAGTTTTGTTTAACTCAGTTTTCTTGTTATTTGGATGGGAGTGGAAGTCAGAGCAATATCCACAGCACACTGTAGCAACGCCAAAATACTGTAACATCTGTAAACCATGTATTGTGAGTCCTCTCACAAATGCCTGACATGGCATTTGTGTGATGGTGTCATCACACATATTATGTCATTTGCCCCCGTGTGCCCTTGTTACAAACCCCCGTGGGTAGCTGGATGTCCCAAATTTAACTTCACCAATCCTGGGTGTAAAATGAAGTAATACGAGACTCATGTTGAGTTCATGTTGTTTTTTATGGTCAGAGCAATCAAAACATTTTGCATTTTGCTCCAAGGAACACAGACCTCTTGAGCTGTTTTGTGTTTGTTCTACTGGAATGAATTCAGCTCAGAACATTCCAATGAAATACTCTGGATGAGCTGTTTTCTGCAGAGCTAGAAGCAAAGTAAGCTTTCTATTTTGTGCACATCCTTAATTTTTACTCTGCTTTAGTCACTTAACTGGTTGTGTTATCTGTCTGCTAAGTATTCTACGAATTGGTCCCTATATGGTGTGAAATTTTCAGCAGGTCTACATCTTCAGTTTTTCTCTCCAGCAACTGGTTCTAGTTAATCATCAAAGAATTGCATCCTATCAGTGGATTGCATCCAGCATCTCATTAGAACTGGCAGTGGAACCCAAGCCAACTGAAATAATTTTTGGCAAGTCAATTGGCCTTTAGAGTTCCTCATAAAATTTGTGAATTACTGCCTACACAGACAGCATCCTTGGGAGAGAATTGGTTTCTGGAATCATGGTCTGAATTATCTAGATAAGGGACTTCTGGCATGATATAAGCTGCACCTCAAAAATAGTTCTGTTTAAAACATGGCATGTTAGAACAGGAGGGCTCTTAGATCAATAATGTGGGGATTAGAGAAAAAATCCTTAGATAAAGATGTGCCCACTGTACAAATAAGTGGGAGTGTTGCTGTAACGGAGCCTAAAAAACACTAAATAAAACAATTGGAAAGAACACTAGCTCTAATGTTCCTGGCCTCCATTGTCTATATACTAATGCTCAGAGTATGGGAAATAAGCAAGATGCATTTGAAGTAGTAATAGAAAGGCAAGTATGATTTAATAGGTATAATTAAAATAGGGGCGGGAGGGGGGTAATCAATCCTGGGGGTGGTTAGTGCCCTAAAGAGGCCCCCATGAATTCATGAATTTAAATTAAGAACTTTTAATATCCCCATCTTGGATTTTATATTTTACATTTACATTTATATTTAAGAAGTACTGTTGTTATTGTATTTTAATTTATATTTATTTCTTAGTTTTGTTGTAAACTACCCAGAGTCGATCTTCAAGTGAGATGGGCGGGGATGAAATTCGAAATATAGATAAAATAAATATATAATGGAAATCTCATAGGATGAGTCCCATGATTGGATATAGCAGCTGAAGAACACAGTTTGTTCAAAAATAGCAGGAGTAAAAGAAAGGGAGAAGGAATTGCACCCTATGTTAAAACTATGTACTCCTGTTCAGAAACTCAAATGAATAGAGCATCTGCAGAGAGCATCTTGGTCAAAGTAAGCAGAGGAAGAAATAAAGCACTGTTATTGTTGGTGCCTACTTTAATTTAATAATAATAATATTATTATTAATATATATATATATATATATATATATATATATATATAAATAAATATATAATAAAAATAATAATAATAATAATAATAATAATAATAATGAGGGGCGTGGTGGCTCAGCGGGTAAGACGCCAGGCTTGTTGATCGGAAGATTGCAAGTTCGGAGGTTCGAATCCCTAACCCTGCGTGCAGAGTGAGCTCCTGCACTAGCTCCAGCTCTTGCCAACCTAGCAATTCGAAAGCATGCAAATGCAAGTAGATTAATAGGTACCACTTCGGTGGGTAGGTAACAGCGTTCCGCGCGTGTCATGCGGCCACATGACCGTGGAAGCGTCTTCGGACAACGCTGGCTCTTTGGCTAACAAACGGAGATGAGCACCGGCCCCTAGAGTCGGAAACGACTGCACAAATGTGCGGGGGGTACCTTTACCTTTTTTACTTTAATTTGCCTAAGGAGATAACACTTTCCAAAAGCAAATGGTTGATCTTTCAAAGAGGTCTGAAATAGTAGTGATGCATGACTTTAATTATTCTTGCATCTTATGGGAGGCCAGCTGCTGAGCATGGTCCAGCCAGGAAATTCCTGACTTCCTACTGATAACTTTTTTCCTCCAAAGGGTACAGAAAGGCACATGAGGATTAGCTCTTCTTGGCTTGGTACTAACCAACAGGAAAGATTAGCTGAGGAAATGAAAGCAGCTGGAACAGTCTGAGAAAGTAATGTTTAATGTTAACATTTACTGTTAAGAGTTTTTGATTTTAACAGAGACTAAAGTGTGGGTCCAGCATGTATCATGGACTTCAAAAAAGTGGATTTTAATAAAATCAGAACAATGTTAAATAGGATTTCTTGGTAGGAGAAGCTAATAGGAGGAAATAATTCAAGATGGTGTGAGTTCATAAAAAGAAGACACTAAAAGGACAATTCTAAGCAAATCACAATGGTGGCAGGGTGCTGTGAGGGAATGAATGATAGTAGAAGATACCAATGTGGCTATACAGAAATTTTAGTAAACGACACACATATGGAATGGAAAGAAAGCTAGGTCATCAGGGAAGAGTACATCTAGGTAGTGAGGAACCACAGAATATAGTGTCAGACTGAAGTTGGCAAAAGAACAGCAAAAATGACTTATTTGGATATGTTTAAATTAGAAAGAAACAGATAATCAGTATACTGCACAATGAAGATGATAAAATGCATCATCATCATCAACATCAACATCATCATGGCAACACTACTCAGTGGCTATGTTGGTTCAGTCATCCTTAACAAGGAAATACATGTTTCACCAGGAAATTCAGAAGAGTAGGATAAAGAAGCAGGATTAAAAGTTAGCACCAAAGGAATATCTATATACTGTATTTTCAATAACTTTAAATCTTCAGAGACAAATGAATTGCATTCTAGGGTATGGAAGGAACTGGCTGATGGTCTAGATGAACCTCTATATGTTTTTATACATATTTATACAAATATATACCATATACATATGTCTATGAAGGTTCTCAGTCATCCAGGTGGAATTGTCTGTAGCTTGAATCATGTCAACTGGATTTCTATTTTCTCAGTGGAAACGTTTCGCTCCTTATCCAAGGAGCTTCTTCAGTCTGAGCAAAGTTAGTAAGGGAATCCTTAAATATGTTACTAGGTGGCTGTGTGACCTTACACCTGGGGCTAGGTCATGGTTATTTTGAGATGTTATTTCTAAGTCCCTTTATCATCTAAAGGAGGATCGTTAAGATCACCATGCTGCTGTTGAGCTTGCGAAATGGTCTTAATCTTCCTAGGCACAGAAGACAAAGCAGGGAGGAAAATAGGGGAAAGATTGTGCCTGAGGCACATTCCTTACATGGCTGGCGTGTCTGAAAAGATAAAACGGATATTTGGCAAACACCACATACCTGTATATTTCAAACCCAACACACTGAGACAGAGGCTTGTACACCCCAAAGATCAAACTCCAAAACACAAGAAAAGCAATGTAGTTTATGCAATCCAGTGCAGTGAGGAGTGCTCTGAACTCTACATTGGAGAAACCAAACAACCTTTGTACAGGAGGATGGCCCAACACAGGAGAAGTAACACCACAGGACCAAAGTCAGCAGTTTATCTTCATCTAAAGGAAAAAGGACACTCATTTGAGGACATTAATGTTCACATTTTAGACAGAGAAGATAGGTGGTTTGAGAGAGGGGTCAAGGAATCCATTTATGCCAACTTGGAAAATCCCTCCTTGAATAGAGGTGGGGGCCTCAGGCACAATCTTTCCCCTATTTTCCTTCCTGCTTTGTCTTCTGTGCCTAGGAAGATTAAGACCATTTCGCAAGCTCAACAGCAGCATGGTGATCTTAACGATCCTCCTTTAGATGATGAAGGGACTTAGAAATAACATCTCAAAATAACCATGACCTAGCCCCAGGTGTAAGGTCACACAGCCACCTAGTAACATATTTAAGGATTCCCTTACTAACTTTGCTCAGACTGAAGAAGCTCCTTGGATAAGGAGCGAAACGTTTCCACTGAGAAAATAGAAATCCAGTTGACATGATTCAAGCTACAGACATACCATATACATATTTATGCATATTTCAGAAATCCTGGATAATGCTAAAGAATCAGATATTTCACGGATAGCAAATGTTCTCCTTGGTTGGGCTTGATGATCTAGATCAGTGTTTCTCAACCTTGGCAACTTTAAGATGTGTGGACTTCAGCTCCCAGAATTCCCCAGCCAGCATATGCCGATCTAGATGGCCTTTTTCCATATAATAAATGTGTTTTTATTACCTTAACACTACAAACAATTCAAAGTAGAGTTAAACCCAAGTTTTCCAGAATTTTTTTTCCAATCATTTCTGAGATTTTTCATTTCCAAACATTTTCCAAATTTTCCTCATAAAGTCCTGGAACTACCCAGCTGCTATTTTTGCCCACAATGTACTGGAAGAGTAGCAATGGCATATTGTGAAGAATGCAAAAATGATGCCCAAGTTTCTGCTGCTACCACTTACTGCACATTGCCACTACTAATAGTAACCTTATCCCCTGCCTCCCTCAAGTTTTTTTTGGGGGGGGGATCTTTGTCCTCCTGGAGAAATTTGGTGAAATGATTCCTCTCCTCAATTTTTATGCTGACAATCTGGATGGAGGGGCATTTATATGCAGTTCTAAAATTTGGAACAACAGAATAGGTGAGTCAATTTATTTCTAAGAAATACATTTCAAAACAACTTCCCTTAATTTCAGTACTAGACACAATTCATATAAATAGCAGTCATAAACTTTCATAAATGTTTAAATTTATACCAGGTCTCAAAATACAAATCATTTGATCACTATTATCACCAAAAAACAAGACTGAATAAGTGCTTAATAAACTTTTTTTAAAAAAACAAACCCAAACTCCTGCTTTTTTGAAACTGAATATTTGCTGCTTAAGTTTTTTCCTGTCATACTATGCTAAAACTGACAGCATTTAGTGGAAGCTTTGCTATTAAAACTTGGAAACCATTTAGTGATATCTATTTATTTCTTGACTCAGTGATCTGAAATAACCATGCCCTGCCCTACTGTTAATGCTGATGGAAGCTAGGCTTATGCATCAATGGGTAATAGGAATTTATTGCTGGAAAGAGAAGCTTAAGTGCTTGCTATTTTTCAAATGCTGTTATGGCAAATATGATGCAAGGAAGGAAAGGGATGCACTATAAATAATTTTAAACATGTTTTTCTTCCAACTCCCTCTGGGTGACAGAATCACTGACAGACTTTAAGTTAGTTATGATGGTCACATTAATGGATTTATAAACTGTTAGGATGTTCACCAGAGACTTAAGAGTACACTAACATTTAAAATCAGGGATGGAGAACCAATGTCCCTCCAAATATTGCTAAATTACAATTCCCAGCATCGTTCACCATTAAACAGGCTGGCTATGGTCCCTGGAAGTTTAGCAGTATTTGAAGGGACAGAGATCCCTCATCCCATTCACAGCATGTAATACAAGCATTTATAAGGATAAGGATGAAGCTAGAACAAATGAAACGAAAGGGTGCAGGGCGTTTGGCTGATTTGTTGTTGTTTTTTTTGGTCTAAAACTTAATGAACCAAGGTTTTTTTTTTTTTTGGAACCTTTTTCACTAGGATGAAAAGTTGATAATGGGTATATTCCTTCTTCTTATTCAATAGAAGTAAGTTACTGATTGCCCCATTAGAGGTCAGGTGTTCCAGGAATGTGAAAATTCTGAACTTCTTTTCCTTCTCATTTATCCTGTGAAATGAAAACCTGATCAAACAGCATGGAGAGTTCACACCATTACTGGCATGTGTGTGAAGCTGCAAACATTTCACATCATTTTAATTTCAGGTTGTGAGAGACTTAGAAGTGTTATTCCCCTTGTAATTTTTCAATGTAACACCTACAGTGTGTGTCCTTCTAATGCTCTTCTTTTATGAAAAAGAACAATAAGATTCCCGTTTCTGTCAAGAATGTCATTTATTATTCTGCAGTATAACAAGCTATTGTTAATTTTTTAAGAAGAAAAATGATCACATAGAAATCTTGATTTTGTCATCAATGTTGTCTGAAGAGTGGCATGTGCTGAATTCAAAGTAGCATAAATCACATGGGGCAGTGTAGCATAGTTATGTGGGCACAATAGGAGAAACAGGAATGTAAATATGAGATATATCTGGCATTTTCAAGCCACAAATATTGTAATACTGACTTTTATAATATAGCACCCAATGTAATTTTTTAAAATATATATACGTAATAAGTGACTGGCTGTTCAAGAAATATACATTACAAGCATTTTATACTGAATGTTATTTTAAAAGAATGTTTCTGATAGGGCATTACAGTTCAAAATAAGAAAAAGATGGCTCTGACCTCCATACATCCTACAACAGCTCAAAAATCAGTTCTGACTTTAACTTAGGGAGGCCACGTTGTACACCACTGTACAGAGAAACGCCCCTCTATGTGAACAGAGAGCCAGTTTGGTGTAGTGGTTGAGGCATCAGGCTAGAAACCAGATAATGATTTTTGCCCCCCTTTTGAGGAGCATTTTCTCCATTTATATTCCATGTTAAGCATTTGTAATCCATAATTAGGCCAAAAATTTAGAAACGTCAATACCTATAGCACCTAATGCAATATCCCTTTCAAATTCTTGTTGCACCTGTTGAGACTTTTGTGTAGTCTCATCTGTCACTGTCACATCCATTTGTATTTCCTCCATTTCCTCTTTGAAATTTTCAAAGAATTCTCTCACTTTCTGCACAGAATTCAGTTGAAATCTGTGCTGTTTAAAAGTAAAAATCACTCCTTCTGTCCTGTTCCGACTAAGACCGACACAGGAAGCATTATTTGAATATCTTTATTTAGAAATTACAACAAGCTGCCCAGTCAATGTGAGGTTCTTCTTCCACGACAGGCAGGGAAGGCTCGAGAGCGGGGCAGACCTCAGAGGCACTGGCTTGGATGATGGGCAGACAGGGCAGAGAGTCCTCTCTTCCAAGGTTGCAGAAGGTAGCCCAATCTACACTTGCCCCAGCTCATGTGGAACCGGCTCCAGGGGTGAGGCATCCGCAGGTGGCAGCCCAAACACAGCAGGCAGGTGAGGCAAGGGCGCAGAGCAGACCTCGGCGACCGAGGCTTGCACGGCGGGGGGACTAGGCTGGAGACCTTCGGCTCCTAGGTCGCAGCAGGCAGCCCAACCGGCGCTGGGTCTGGGCTCACTCATGGCCAGGCTGGGTGAGTCCTTCGCCGTTGGCTGCAGGGAAGTGGAACCGGGATGCGTCTGTGAGGCGGAACCTGGCAAGAACTCCGGACAAGGCTGGGCAACAGGGGCTGACTCAACCGCTGGGCAAGGCGGCAGGGCAGGAACGCTTACCGCGGCCAAGGTCCCACTGGCGGATTGCAGCCTCAGTTTGGTCCAGCATGGGGCTGCTGGTAGCTCTCGGGATCTGGAAGCCGGGACGGCGACCGTAGGGTGCGGTTCAGAATCCGGCAGCAAGGCAGAAGCAAGGCTGTTCTCAGGATCGGATTCTGCGGCGGCGGCAGGGTCTGGCGCTGAGCGGGGTTCCCAGGTAATGACACGGCTAGGCTCAGCTCCGGGGTTCCATGTGGCGAGGAAATCGCCCTCATCAAGGTGTACAGGCAGCAGGTACGAATGATTGTCTGTCTCCGGCAACTCGCACCGGCTGCACTGGCCCTTTTTTTGCTTGAATTTCGTGCCGTCTGCACGTGGTAGCCAATCGAGCCTCGTGCTACTCAGCCTGCCTCTCTGCCCTCCTTTGCCGCACGCTGATAGGTGGGAGGTCTTCTTCTTGTGGGCTGCCTCCAATCGGCAGCTCTGGCTTGGATCCCCCTTTCGTGCCATGCCAGCCTCTTCCTGTAGTCGGCATGGCGGCAGGGGCAGGAACGTTCCTGATACCTTCCAATTTGTCCCATCAAAATGGAATCTTTTTCTGTTTAAGTCTATCAGTCAGAAAGAAGTATTCTTTTCTCTTGTGCAGTATTCTAATCGGAATTTCTTTAAGCACAATTACATCTGTATTATCAATCTTCAGTCTAGTATTAAAATGCTGCTGTAGAACTTGGTCTTGATAAGGCTTTAACAATCTTTTCTCTGATATCTTCACCAAAATCCTCTGGAATCACTCTGAATCTCAAGCAGAATTCTTTCTCTCTCAATTCTAATGCCAAATTATCTAAATCTTTTCCATCTCTCTATTTATAACTTCTGTCTTGCTTTCCAAAATTTCCATTTTATCATTAATTTTACATCTCCAGTCAATTGTCCTACAGATTCTTCAATCTTAACTTTTTTCTTTTCCTCTTTTCTCTTTACAAGTCTTTCTTCCATTCTCTCTTCAAAAGGTGCCAAATTAGCATTAACTGATTCAGATACCTTCTTGCCCAATTCGTCAAATATTTTCTACATCATCTCTGGGGTGATCCCCCTTTCTGTAGGTTGCTCTAACAATCCTCTCCTCCCTTCTCACACTTTTGCCACTTTTCTGGTGGTTGCCATTCTAATATTATAATCTCAAAGTAAAAGTGTCTCAATTACAAGGGAAAAAAAGAAAGGCAGGCTTCCCCCCCTTTTTTTTTCTGTTTTGCCTTTCTTTGTCCTTAATACTTTAGTCTCATTTGACACTCCGTGGTTATAGTCATACAGTCTGTCTCATATTACTTTATCTTATTATTTTGTAAAATCCAACAACTGTCTGCATTCTTTAATATTAAACAAACAACATTCCCACGAAAGTCTGGTCCATTTATCTATTTGGTTGTAATATTTTCAAAAGCACTTTCGCCAAAAATTAATCTTTCAAAATTACTGTCTCCTTTATCCGTTTATACTTTCTTACATCAAATCCTTGTTAAGCTTTTTGCTAGTAGCTTAAAATCCTTTAAAACATTATTTTTCACTTTCTTTGATCCAGAAAGATGGTTGACTCACCAAATGGTTTTCCCTTATCTTGCTGAAGATCTCTCTTTAACTTTAAATTGATTATATCTGATAGTGATTAAGAAAGTGAGACTTTTGCAAACCTTATGTCTATTACAGGCTGCATTGTGGTTGTGAGCACAACTGAAAACTCACAAGTCGACCACAAAAACAATTCCTGCAGTCTCCTCATGAGCAGCAGCTGTCTGGAGTGCAGGTGGGTGGTCTCACGATCTTTCCTTGTCCACCAACCAGAATTTGCTGTCTGGCCACCAGTCTCTGCCACAATGCCATCCCCACTCCTTCAGGGACATCTAGCTCACCAGTAGCCCTCACCAGGAAGCCCTGGCATCAGGCTAGAAAGCAGGAGACTATGAGTTTTAGTCCCCCCTTAGCTGGGTGACCTTGGGCCAGTCACTCCCTCTCAGCCCTAGGAAGCAGGCAAACCACATTCAAAATCTTGCCAAGAAAACTGCAGGGACTTGCCCAGACAGTTGCCAGGAGTCAACACTGACTAAAATAAAAAATGTGAACACCTCTGAAGTTCAGGGTTGGACTATATTTTAGTCTGCCAGGTGTCACATTCCTTTAGAGTAATCTGTTGAGGCTGCATAATGAAGCTGAAGCAAGCAGAAAGAAGGGCACCCTTTTTCCCTTCTCTTTTTGACTTCTTCTCTCTCTCCCCCCCTAATTAGCAAGTAGTGAAGACAAGGGAGATAATTCTTACTAGAGGCTTAAACTGATTTTTTGCAGAGGAAATTAAAAACGCCTTATCCTTCTACAGCTGAAGACTGTTCAGTCCAAGACCAGTTAAGAGAGACCCATAACAGAATCATTTGTTGTTGAAAAGCTCATCAACAGTTGGTATTCACCAACAGTTAACACTTAAGCAGCAGACTGACAACACAGACCACCTGATCACTTTCTTTCCTGCTAGGGTAAAATTTATTTTATTACTTTTTAAACTGTAAGAATTATTTCTGATTTTTTAAATCTATTCATATTTTACCATTTTTGCTGATTTTTTTAAAGTGATGAGCAAGTAGTAATCTTACACATAGTGCAATCTCACACTGTATATACTGATTCAGAACATGTTCCACTGAATTAAGTGAACTTGCATCAAACAATAGTAACGGTTGTAGCCTCAGTCTTACAAATCCTAAATTTTATTTTTAACAAAATCTGAAATCCTCCTAAACCAGAGCTCTTTGCCTGAAAGGTAGCTTGTTACATTTAATTCAGAGAGACTCTCCTATCTACCAGCCAAGGATTTCTTGGTCGAAGGGTGATTGATTCCCCCAAGACCAGGCCAGGAAACAGATTGCTGTTAACACTCAGAACTGGAATGCTACATTATACTGAAATATGCAGAAGTGCAAATCAGGTTGTTAAGATTCACTTCAGGACTGCTTTCTAGTGGATGGTCTCTCATCCAATCATTGATCTTCCATTATAACCTACAAGCAGATTTGCACTTAATTATTCACACTATTGGGAAAATGAAAGCATTTTCTCAATACGAAGTTAAAGCACATACTCTGCATTTTATGTAGGCCATGAGATAGCTACCATTTAAAGCGCAGCCCAGATTCACAACAGCGTTTGTAACCGAAGCCAATTTATGGCCATGTTTACTTTTTTGTTTGTGATATATGTTTGTTGAGCTTTGATATATTTGTTTTCCTAATCCATCACTGTCCAGGGCAGCACTTTGAATGCAAAGGAAAAAAGATACTTGGAGCATGCAGGGATTCTTATATATAACAGCACCTGTTGGCAACTCCTTAAAACAACTGTATTTTTTCCTAGGATCACATAGCTGCTCTTTGCAACTGCAGTTCTACCCCAAGAAAAAAATGTTTAGTGTAGGGGGTACTAAATGGGGGGGGGGGGGAACCAGCAGGCAGAAACTGTACTGATGTACCCAAACTATTAGCACCAATCTATCCCTGAGAGACTGTCTTGTGTTCAGCAAGAGCCATTCCTCCCTATCTCCCAAGAACAGCAAGTGTACCCAAGCTCTGGATACCTGGCAGAAGTGAGACAGGAGGCACTGTTGTCATTGCTACAGCAATGGGTCACCTGCAAGTGGGACAAGGAGAGGCTGGATCATGCAGTGGAAACACAGCATTCAGAGTCCTTTGTTGTTTCCATGGCATTCATTGACCCCCACTCTTTCCCTCCTCTTGAGCCCCTCATGGGGTTCAGGGTCACTGCTGGAATAGTGGTGGGGAAGAAAGAACCATGTGGTTTTCCTTCTTCTTTTCTCCCACCCACCTTATTGTCACAGTAGTTGGATAACCATCCTTTCAGGTGATGGCTTGCTGTTAATCTAAATGTACCAAGGATAGAGCTATAGTGCACTGTCATTGTTATGGGCATTTTCTGAACGGAGAAAATGTTGTGGGAATTGTGTAATGGGAATTCCATTTTTTTTAAAAAAGATAAATTTTAGAAAAAAATATAGTTAGAAAAAGGTAGTGTCCCCTTGGAATTGGTCCTCTGAAGACAATTCTGTCTTCTCCTGAGACAATCTACTGTATAAAGGAATGCAAAAACTCACATATATATCCTCAGTCTTGGAAGCTGTGTGTTTATCATCAAGGTTCAATAATTTGCCTTAATTTGGGGCTTAAATTTGAACCTTGTTCTCTGTTCTTAGTTAATTAGTATAGTTAGTAAAACAATTTCAATGGCCACACATCTCATAGCAATGACTCTGGGTGGCAAATAAGAGATTAAAACCAGGCAACCGTAACCCTGAACCACATAACCAAGGTCCAGGGTTGAGAAAAAATCATTCCCAGTTTACCACAAAAAGCAGCAATAAAACCAATTGACCAACCAACCAGCACAGCTTGATTAACATCCTGGCCCAAATGCCTGATGAAATGGAGGCAGGCAAAAACAGCCTTATATTACGCTTTTTGAAAAAAGTATGGGGGGAGGCCTAGGTAATTATGGCTTCTCAAATACTTTTCTGCTAGAATAGATTTCTCTTGATTTGTCCCCTCTATTTTGGCTCCTATCATCTCTACTCTCACAAGTACTTTAGAAAATAGATGATTTTGAATCTAACTAAATAAAGCCCGTGTACTAACGAGTACGAATTTGATGAAGTTACTGGTCATCATATTAGGAATAAAAATGATTGTTCATATAACTGAGGCAGTATTTTGACATCTGTATATAATGTTTTTGGCTGGCTAGATAGTTCATCTCTCTCTAAAAATCCATCATGTAAAACTAGATTGCCTTTAACAGACTTAATTTTATAAAAGGATTATAGTAATTTTGCAACATTTAATTGTTTAATTGTAACATAAATATATGCTAATGAAAACATACAAAGTAAGTCAAATGAAAAACGTTTGCCTTTTATATGTATGTAGAAAATAATGATTCCTTCCAAAAACAATTTTTGCAAAATACTTTTCCTTCCAAAATGCTCTTTAGGCTTTAACTGACACCAGCTAAGAAAGAAATCTTAATTAATTTTAACCAAAACCTGTGGTTCGTTCATATGAGGAGAGAAATAGGGAAAGAGAGGGAGAAAAGTAAATAAAGTAGGACACAAAAAAGCATATAGAGTCCTTGTTTAGTGACTGCAATTGGTTCCGGTGAAATGGTCGCTACGCAAAGCACGTGACAGAGAGAGAGAGACGCTGCAAAGATTGCTGGTTGCTGCCGTCTCACTCAATAAAGTTCTCTCATACAGTGTCCTGTGCTTGACCCATTTTCCCCCTTTTTGCACCCCCTCACAAGGCAGAGAAATTTCTTTAACATGCTATCACTTCTTGAGCTGCTTTTCTCCACAGTGCAACAGGTCCTTAAAAAGCGCTAACAGCAAGTTAACAAGCTCAGCTCTGTGACTTTCATTAGTTGATTAGAACCCTCAGCCAAACACAGTTGCTGCCTGAAACTGACCCGACCTTAATCAGTTTCACACTGAAGGCTTTTGTTGTCTAAATGCGCACATTGGTCAGAAGATGATTTTTTAATTGCCACTTATTACTGTTGTATTTGTGAATGGTCGCTATCCAAGGCAGTTGCTAAACAAGGACTACCTGTACAGGAAAAGTCTGCCAATATTCCCCCTCCTCCCTTGGTTCTCTAGGACAGTGTTTCTCAACCTTGGCAACTTTAAGATGTGTGGACTGGGGAATTCTGGGACTTTGAAGTTCACACATCTTGAAGTTGCTAAGGTTGAGAAACACTGCTCTAGGAAAATAGAAGGATTCTAGAAAATGTTCTTGAATTGACTAAATAATTTTATACTCTCATCTTTCTACCTCATTTTAGTAGTTTTGTATTAAATTCTACAGAGCTCAACTCGACAGTAGCCACATCCCAAAAGAGAGGAGATTGAGAGATAGATTGTAGCCTTAATACTCCATCATAAAACACAGATATTCAAAGCAATCAAACAAAGCACTAATAAAATCTCCCAATTAAGTTTATGGGGCATGACTGTAATCTTCTTGGAGTAAACTCCATTGAACTTAGTAATGTTTACTTCTTATTACATACAGTCAGCGTTTAAAATGCATTGAGCTTTTATAATAGATCTTTCACCAGCTGAAACATAACCTTTAACTTTTAATTAGACATGCAAACAATCTTGAAAATAAGTGTTCTCACTGAAGCTGCTAGCATGGCACTAAGGATTAGCCGACCAGAGTTAAGTCTGCTCTATTTTTATTTATACCCTTAGTGACTGTTTTCCAATTCAGCAAATTTCTGGCTTGATTATTCTAGAAACAAAAGATTAAAATCATATCAGAAATATGTTGGGTGGAGCCTAGGCATATGAGTAGGGTTGACTCACATTGCAAGATTACCAAGATTACTCTTCTTTAACTTTAAAAAAGCCTGCCATATTTATAATAGCATCAGGTTCTTTGAACAGCAATGAGTCTTCTTTTCTAGCAATTTTTTTTTATTGATTATGTGCCATGAAGTCAGTGTCGACTTTTAGTGTCCACGTAGCAATTACTGGAATCATAATGTGATTGTTGTGTGCATTTCCTGGGGCTCTAATATACTAGGGAACATTTTTAAAAAGGGAAGAAGATACTTCTTGGGCAACTTGAAAAGCCTGCAATATAAATCAAACCTTTTCCATCCAATCAAACCTTTTTGTGCTGAAAGGTGGATATTATCTAGAATTTGTTCTAACATCTAACTAACATCTTTCTTATTGAGAATCCAATTGGAGCATGGTATCTAAGTGCACTTCTGTCAGAATTCCGTCAGAACTCTGGGCAGATACTTTCATATATGCAGCTTGTAGAGAAATTTAAACTAGATAAGACTTTGAATTTGAACAAACCAAATCGAAATTTGAGTTACAACTATGTGAGACAGATGATCATCTAATTGCAAAAATGTATAAATTATTGTTAAAAGGTGAAATGGTAGAGGAACAAGTTAAAGATTGTATGATTAAATGGGCTAAAAATATTGGTCACAATATTCAAATGCAACAATGGGAAGATATGTGGACCAAAGGACTAAAATTTACTTTGTGCTATAATTTAAAAGAAAATTTCTATAAGATGATGTACAGATGGTATATGACCCCACAAAAACTTTCTAAAATGTATGGGAATGTTTCCAACTTATGTTGGAAATGTAAAAAAAAGAGGGGTCTTTTTACCACATGTGGTGGACATGTGAGATTGCAAAGAAATTTTGGACTCAAATACATTTATTGATGCAAAATATATTACAAATTCAAGTTCCATTTAAACCGGATTTTTTTTTTATTGGGAATAATTGATGGACAACCCGGGAAGCAATTTACAAGAATTATGCAATACATGATTACAGCAGCAAGACTTATATATGCACAAAATTGGAAAAACCAGATATCGCCTACAATACAAGATTGGATGTTAAAATTGATGGATATGGCAGAGAATGATAAACTGACATGTTTATTAAAAGAAAATTCAAATTATTATTTTCTTAAAGAGTGGAAACCATTAACTGACTATTTACAAGATGCGGGAGGAGCAAAGCTTATATGGGGATTTGAAGATTAATATATATATATATATATATTTTGATGTAATAGACAAGAAATATTTTTAATGTTTTATATAGACCTAGCATGTAAGATAAAATTGTTAAATTATCATGACCAGATACAAATCGGAAGTTGACTAAATTCTATGTTTCAGCTTTATCTTTTTTCTTTTTTACTTTACTACACTTTTTTATCTTTTCTTTTTTCTTGATTTGTATTTCCATTTTCCTTTCTGTTTCAAACTTTTATCTATGTAAATTTAAAAACTAATAAAATTTGATAAAAAAGAATTCTGGGCAGATCATTTTAATTCCTAAAAGCAGCACAGGAGACCCTTCAAAGAAAAGAAGTATTAATCATCGTTGGATTATTTTCTGTATTCCTTGCCTTCCTCTCTGTTGATTAATCAGAAACTATAGTAAAACCCAAAAACCCCATAATCATCCTATTCACTTGCCACAGTAAGCATCCATCAAATTATCTGGTTCTCTGACATACACCTTTTGTATGAAACTTTAAGAAACATTTTGAAAGATTTGCAGGGGGGAGGTGGATTTTTTGATTAGAGGAAGATAGATTTTTTGCAGACTCTGTTTAGCACTTCAATCCAGAGTGAGTTCTGGCACTTCTCACCTCTCCACTCCCACAGAAATCCAGAGTAGATTTCTTTTAAATCTTTCACAGCAACTAGCATAATTCTGGTTTTCAGAGGCTCTCACTGCCAGGAAGTAGACAGACCTTCTTTACCCCAGCAGGCTGAGACTTCATTCCTTCTCCTCCTATCCAGCCCAAAATCAGATGTACCAATCCCTTGAAATTCATTTAAAAAGGAAGGAAGGAAAAATAATTTTCCAAGTCTCTTTGCTGTCTCTTGGCTCTTTTAAATATTAAACAATTGTTGGGATAAATTACAGCTATTAATTATTTGAGTCAGCCCAACTGAACCCAGTAAGATGTATTTCTATGTTGACAGAAACAAAATTATGTTATTATTAGGAATAGTATTTCATTCTATAAAATTCTTGACCGCCTTTTGGGGGCACAGCCTCTCAAAGCAGCTTACCATAAAAGTATAAAACCTAAGTCCAATAAAATAGAGAGCACAGTAAAACTGCAGTTCTCATTAAATTGAGAGAAAGGAAATTGACATCTTTTCAAAGTTCCTAAGGGCTCTTCTCCAAGGTATCACTTGATTAACTGATTAAAAAAAGCTTATGCCTGAGCAAGTTTGATATACTGAGCCATAATGCATTAACTTTCATCATTCATCTGCAAGAACTATTTTGGGGGGAAGAAAAGATGCATTTTCCTTTTACTACCTAAAATCAGCCAACCCTATTTGATTAATTTTAACACACAATTGAGTAGCACCATGTGAAATATTCTAAATGAAGAATTAGGAAAATTTAACTTTTCTAACAATCCCTTAATACAGGGGTGAAGAACCTATTTTATGACAAGGGCCATTTTGACATTTATAACATCACTCGAGGTGTGTGGTTTGCGGGCGGGAGCCAATAGTGTGAAAGGGGGTGGGGTTTGCGGGGGGGAGCCAATTGCGCGCATGGGGGACCTGCCACGCTCGACGCCATGCCTGCTGTGCCTGCCACAGCCACACCCACTGCAGCACCCACCGCTGCTGCGCCCTCTGCCACGCCCACCGTGCCCGCTGCCGTGCCCGCCGCCACACAGCATGCCCGCTGCTGCACCCACCATACCCTCCGCCACACCTGCCCCGTCTGCCGCAGCGCCCACCACTGCCGCGCCTGCCGCCATGCCCACCACGCCCACCACGCCCACTGCCTCGCCCGTCACACCCGTTGCGCCCGCTGCCGCGGGCTGGACCAATTGCTTTCGCAGGCCTTATATGGCCCGCGGGCCGGACGTTGCCCACCCCTGCCTTAATACATACTAAATTCATGTGACTGCTGACATGTTCCATTTGGCTTGTTCTAAACTTTAATTTTAAATACGTTTCTAAAGAGAAAAAGGAGCAATACCTTGATTTAAATTTCAAGGGACTTCACCTTAAAAATTCAACTAATAGCCCAAAATTATAGGAACTCAAATAGAACATTATTGTTGTTGTTCAGTCGTTAAGTCGTGTCCGACTCTTCGTGACCTTATGGACCATAGCACACCAGGCCTTCCTGTCCTCCACTGCCTCCCGGAGTTTACTCAAATTCATGTTCATTACATCGGTGATACTATCTAACCATCTCATCCTCTGCCGTCCCCTTCTCCTTTTGCCTTCAGTCTTTCCCAGCATCAGGGTCTTTTCCAGTGAGTCCTCTCTTTGCGTTAGGTGGCCAAAGTATTTGAGCTTTAGCTTCAGTATCTGTCCTTCCAATTAGCAGTCAGGGTTGATTTCCTGTAGGATTGACTGATTTGACCTCCTTGCAATCCAAGGGACCCTTAAGAGTCTTCTCCAGCACCACCGTTCGAAAGCATCAATTCTTCAGTGCTCAGCCTTCCTTATGGTCCAACTCTCACAGCCATACATTACTACTGGGAAAACCATAGCTTTAACTATACGGACCTTTGTCGGCAAGGTGATGTCTCTGCTTTTTAATATGCTGTCTAGGTTTGCCATAGCTTTCCTCCCAAGGAGCAAGCGTCTTTTAATTTCATGGCTGCAGTCACCGTCTGCGGTGATCTTGGAGCCCAAGAAAATAAAATCTCTCACTGCTTCCATTTCTTCCCCTTCTATTTGCAAGGTGGTAATGGGACAAGTTGCCGTTATCTTAGTTTTTTTAATGTTGAGTTTCAAGCCAGCTTTTGCACTCTCCTCTTTCACCCTCATCAAGAGGCTCTTTAGTTCCTCTTCACTTTCTGCCATTAGGGTGGTATCATCTGCATATCTGAGGTTGTTGATGTTTCTCCTGGCAATCTTAACTCCGGCTTGTGATTCATCCAGCCCGGCATTTCTCATGATGTACTCTGCATATAAGTTAAATAAGCAGGGTGACAATATACAGCCTTGTCATACTCCTTTCCCAATTTTGAACCAATCGGTTGTTCCATGTCCAGTTCTAACTGTTGCTTCTTGATCCGCATACAGGTTTCTCTGGAGACATTATAATTTCTATAAAAACCTAATTTCTATATTATAGAACATTATAATTTCTATAAAAACTAAGTTGCATCTGACACTAGTATGATAAAATTGATAAACTGAATCTAAGATTAGGTTGGACACCAATTTAATTAATAATTTGCAGTTTACTCAGTAAAATATAGCATAATCACCTTTTAAATTATTCCTAATAAAATTAAAATCTGGCAAGTTGGCATTCAATAATGTTAACTTCAAGCAGTAACGTAAAAAATTGAAGAAAGCTTATTTTTAGAATCAAATTTATAATGCTCTAGGCTCCAATAATAAAACATTATTATTGATGACAGGTAAATACAAATATTGGAAGCAACTTGGTAGAGTTGTCAGTTATTTACAATCCAATCCTGCATATCTGTAGAGCACTAAAAATTCTACATCTTACCATGTTATTACAGTAAAAAGCACTGTTACAAGTTAGAGGAGTGCTGCAGATTTATTCTAGCTGAACCAGAACTTTCAAACTAAACCAATGGCACAAAAACTTTGGAGAATCCTGATTGCCCCACTTTGGGATACTTGTATTGAAAAATAAGTTGGAGAGCAATATAAATCAAAAATAATAAAAATGACAGAATTTAAACTTCAATATATTTTGACAGAGCTGATGATCAGTAGCAAAATGGCAAAAATGTGGCAGCAGCCAGTATACTTTCATTGGCAATAAGACACTGCTAGCTGGTATAACTTCTACTGTACATTGGTGGGCCAGCTCCAGCTCCATGAAGTACAACTGGACTGATAAATCAAGAATGCCTAGTCTTGTTTGGGATCAGTCCTTGCACCCACAACCAAATACTATGCTGTAAAAGAGGTTTTATGAATTCCAGCCAGTGAAACTGATCTCCAGATGATTAGTAATCATATAAACCAGAACACAACAATTTATATGCTCATAGAAAGTCCCATGCTCAGACTTGGCATCTCTAGTTAGACTGATATCCATCTGAGACCTTGGGAAGCATCATTAATAACCAATTTCCCTATCTTAATGTCCTCCAGATGTGTTTACTATAATGCTTGTGGTGATGAGAGTTGTACTGCAATGCATCAGACTAGGGACAACTATGTAGATAATATTGGGCTAGATGGGCAAATTTGCTAGTCACCCACAGTGCTATTATTATTGCCTTCGGTTTTATTCCCTCAGTTCATCATGCTTGCCATCTTTTATCTTTTTTATGTTTAATTGATTTTATTGTAATTTCTTTGATTATTGTGAGCCACCCAGAAACGTTGAGTCAGGTGGCATACAAGTTTGATAAATTATTACAGTAACTATGGTTTATTGATTAATCCAGTGACTTCACACAGCACACACTACGCCATTAATCCTGATTTACAAACCAGAATGGCTGAATTCAGGGAAAACATCAAGCCCAAACCAGGCAATCTACATTACAGCTTCATGCTTTCACTGATTTGGCCCAAGGCAACTTCTGATGTTCCTACCTGTTCTAGGGCTCTCTTCCTCAAATAGAGGACAGGGAAAAGTTGCCATGACTGGTAACAAAAAGTCTCTTCTGAGTGGTTCATTATGTAACTGCTACCAAGAAGATTCTTCGCTTGTTACCCCTTATTCTTGGAGGCACCGGAAATGTTGAGGAGCTCCATTCAATACGAACGGGCGTGTCTATGTGAGTGGGTGCTTCGTAATGATGCAAAAAACAACAAACCACCCAAATCTCTCCATTTGAAAGGACGGAAGGAACAGAAATATTGGGACAATAGTTATTAACAGGGAAAAAAATAGAAATCCGGTCTTCTCTGTCTGGCGCTCCAAAGTGCCCCTCACCCCAGCCCCCCCCTCACCCCAATTCCAAGCGCAGCGGACCCGTGGCACCAACTATTGAGCAGGCGCCCGACACCCTTTGGATCACGTGGCAGGAACCTGGGCGGAGGGGCGGGACTGAAGCCTCGTAGCGTCGGTCGGCGTCCATGGCAGCGTTTTCGGTCGCCGGAAAGATGAGCACTTCCGCCTTCCCTTGTTCCTTCCCTCAAGGATCCGGCGGGGTTTAGGCCGCGCTCCGCCAGGCCAGGCTTAGACTGGGTGTCATGCGGCGGCTTTGGCCGCCGCCACCTCTGTTGCTTTTGTTGGCGCTGCTTTCGGCGGCCGCGCTGTGCGGAGGAGGAGGAGCGGCGCCTGCCTCGCATCTCACCGAGAAACTCCCTTCCACGTCGGCGCCCCTTCTGCCCGTCGTGCGAGCGGGCCCCGACGATGCGCCCTCGGGCACGCCAGGCGGCAGTGGCCCTTCTGTCGCCGAGGGAGCGCAGGGTGGCGGCGTGAACGGGAGCAGCAGCATGGCCGCCGCGCCCCCCCTCTCGGAGGTCAACCAGCTCATGACCCAGCGCGCCCTTTCGGTGCTGGTCCTGGCCAGCGCGGCCCTTATCGTTTACTTCGTCATCCGGACCGTACGGTGAGCGGCGCCGCAGCCTTCTTACTCCGTCCGGGGAAGGGTTGCAGATGCCCCCCTCCCCGCGTTTTGTCCTGACCGCGGCGTGTGCGGTGGACCTGAACCTAACTAAGCCTCAATCTTGCGGGGCGCGGGGGGAGGGCAGAGTAGTTTGCTTTTGTCGGCCCTTCTTCCTCTTCCGGCCCTGTTACTTTTCCCACGGCTTACATTTCTTTCGCTCCGGTAACGTTCAGTAATCATTTTAGAATCCTCTATTTTTTCCCTCTCTTAACCTCAGTTTTTAATTGGGTTGGCTTATTCTGGGAGTACCTTTGCGGTATATGTGAGTGTGGAGGATTATTTTTGTGACTCACATTCGATTGATTTGAAGACCAAATTTGGGTTTTACATTCTTCCACCCTCTAAAAAAGGCCAGCTGAGTATAGTTAATAGAGCAGTGGATGTGTAATGCCTCTTATTCTCACACTGGTAAAGATTGATTGGATTTAAACAATGTTCAGGCAACTAAAAGGTGGCTTCAAATCAATATTCTGTAAAACTGGCAGGTCATAATGTGTAGAGTAACCAAAGTCATGGTTAGAATTCCTTACAAGATATAAAGAAGACAGGCTCTTTATGCTTTATATCTTGTGATATATTACAGAGACCATGCAGTAGAAATCTGCATGGACTATATGTCTATGAAGGTTCTCAGTCATCCAGGTGGAATTGTCTGTAGCTTGAATCATGTCAACTGGATTTCTATTTTCTCAGTGGAAACGTTTCGCTCCTTATCCAAGGAGCTTCTTCAGTCTGAGCAAAGTTAGTAAGGGAATCCTTAAATATGTTTCTAGGTGGCTGTGTGACCTTGCACCTGGGGCTAGGTCATGGTTATTTTGAGATGTTATTTCTAAGTCCCTTTATCATCTAAAGGAGGATCGTTAAGATTACCATGCTGCTGTTGAGCTTGCGAAATGGTCTTAATCTTCCTAGGCACAGAAGACAAAGCAGGAAGGAAAATAGGGGAAAGATTGTGCCTGAGGCCCCCACCTCTATTCAAGGAGGGATTTTCCAAGTTGGCATAAATGGATTCCTTGACCCCTCTCTCAAACCACCTATCTTCTCTGTCTAAAATGTGAACATTAATGTCCTCAAATAAGTGTCATTTTTCCTTTAGATGAAGATAAACTGCTGACTCTGGTCCTGTGGTGTTACTTCTCCTGTGTTGGGCCATCCTCCTGTACAAAAGTTGTTTGGTTTCTCCAATGTAGAGTTCAGAGTACTCCTCACTGCACTGGCAAAAATGTGGCAGCAGCCAGTATACTTTCATTGGCAATAAGACACTGCTAGCTGGTATAACTTCTACTGTACATTGGTGGGCCAGCTCCAGCTCCATGAACTACATTGCTTTTCTTGTGTTTTGGAGTTTGATCTTTGGGGTGCATGGACTAGGAATTCTTCATACATGATAAATGCAGGTAGAAAAATAGTGATAGAAACATGTATTTATGGGTATAAAGGACATTGTATCTTGTCCATTCGTTAGCTTTGTCCCTCTTCTCTTCTGTAAGCATCTCTGTGATGCTTACAGAAGTACTGATAGCAATTGAGACCTGAGATGTAGCTAGAAACTAGTTGAAAGGGTCATAAATGCCAAAAGAGATTCAGGTGTTGCAGAATCCTGACTGACAGATGAAGTCTGAAATGCTTATGTCAATCTTGGAAAAAGGTTTTGGAGTGAATAGTTCCAGGAACATGATAAAAAATAATGAAAAAGGATAGCTCTTATCTTGGAGATTTTAAAGGAAGAATAAAAACAAAATGGTTAGTATAATACTTTTGGGTAAATCTGGTGGGCTACTGAAAGGCCTAGTTTCAAGTGGTTGCCAGCTGCATAGAGCAAGTCTTTTGAAAGCTTAAAAAATCTCAAAGGAGAAACAGTAGAAAGTTCAGTAAATCATGTGAATCTCACCTGGTGATAATTGGAAGCTAAAGATGTAGATAAATTTGTCATATTTATATCCTGCCCATCTCCCCCACAAGGAGGGACCCTGGGCGGTTCACAACAAAAGTTCAAAATCAGTAAAAAAAAAACCATAAATAATAATAAACAATAAAAATATCCAATACAGTCCGATCCAAGGAATGGTAGATCTCACTTGATAAATAAATGGAAGAATGGATCCTGATAAAATGCATGTGGAGCAAGGTTCCTTATTGATGGTTGTTGTGGGTTTTCCGGGCTATGTGGCCCTGTTCTGGCAGTTTGAAAGCCTTCGACTATACAAGGTTCCTTATTCCTTCTGCATAGACACACAAAGACTTTCAGGGGTCAGTGAAGTGTAGATGCTAACTCAGGTTTTGGAGCAGAGCTTTCCAAACTGTGTGTCGCGACACAAAAGTGTGTCGCCACACACAGCGTGGTGTGTCGCCACACCACCCGGAAGCGGCGGGGCGCGCATGCATGGTAGCAGTGCCCCCCCGTGCTGCTGCCGTGCACGCGCGCCCCGCCGCACGCCCTTTTGTGCCGCGGCGGCACTTTGGAAAGCCCTGTTTTGGAGACTTGCTTTTGAATTCCTTGATCCTCAAAGGACCCTTTTCATGGTGTGCCCAAGAGATAGGAGGTGGAAAGGTCAATTTTCACTAGACATATACCCATAGATGTTTAATTGAATCTTATCCCAAATAAGCAGAATGTATTTTGGTAAAGAAAGCCTCTATCTTAAGTAGAATTTATGTTACATTTCTGTAAAATTATTGAGGGGTGCTTATAAGGTAAATTTATGAATATTTGTTTTAAATGGTTATGCCAGAGCTTTACAAACTTTTCACGTTGGCGACACACACCGGTGGCGGCGGTGTGGCCTGCGGTGTCCTGGTCTGTCACACAAAAAACCTGGAAGCGCTGATGGCGGAACCGAAAGAAGCGGCACCCCCACCAATCAGCACTGCCGCTGATTGGCGGGGGTGCTGCTGCTTTTGGTTCCCCCATCAGCACTTCTGGGTTTTTGCGCAACACACCAGGACACCGCAGGCAACACAGTACTTTGTCGTGACACACACTTTGGAAAGCTATGGGTTATGCTGTATTGTTTCAGTATTTTCTGTATAATGAGATATGCAGCACAAAGGGAAAAAATCCTTAGTTTAAATTTTCTTCATCTAAATGTGGCAAATATGCTCCTACAATATTTGTCTACATGAAGCACAGATTTACCAGAAGTCTGATAGCTCCTTTTCTGACTAACAGGCATAAGCTTTTGTAAGCTACAGTTCACTTCATCAGATGCAACTCGTTAGTTTCATAAGTGCTTAAGCTGCTGTCCTGGTTTTGATTCTTTCAAACTGCTAAATGGTGCACTTGAATTGCATGTTTTTTTCCACAATTTATTCTATTTATAAAAGCACATATGAATAACTATTGTCTGAAGTGTTGAACAGTATCAGAAATATCCAAGAGTATACTGTATACTCTTAGGCAGTAAGAGTTGAATCCATTATTACACAGGCAAATGCCAGCTTGTGCAATGGGATTTAATTTTCTTGTTCAACATCATTGCAGCTCCTTCACAGAATCACTGACACCACTGTAATTAGGGGCTGGAAATCCAGTATAAACCACATCTACCGAGACTGATTTTGGACAAATAAAGTGCAGCACCAATGAAATATTCAGTGAGTACAGCTATTGCTTTAACCCAAAAATCATGCTGTAAAACTGCAATTGGCTCACTGTTTAAAGGTAAAGGTTCCCCCCGCACATTTGTGCAGTCGTGTCCGACTCTAGGGGCCGGTGCTCATCTTCCTTTGTTAGCCAAAGAGCCAGCGTTGTCCGAAGACGCTTCCACAGTCATGTGGCTGGCATGACGCATGCGGAATGCTGTTACCTACCCACTGAAGTGGTACCTATTCATCTACTTGCATTTGCATGCTTTTGAATTGCTAGGTTGGCAAATGCTGGGGCTAGTGCGGGAGCTCACTCCGTCACGCGGGACTAGGGATTCGAACCTCCAAACTTGCAATCTTCCGGTCGACAAGCCTGGTGTGTTACCCGCTGAGCCACCACGCCCCTTCCGCTCACTGTTTACCTGGTGGTAATATCTTACCTGTTGAAGCGTTTTGTGACTCTACAATATAAGTTCAAATACACCTTAGGTAAAGGTTCCCCCCGCACATTTGTGCAGTCATGTCTGACTAGGGGCCGGTGCTCATCTCCGTTTGTTAGCCGAAGAGCCAGCGTTGTCCGACGCTTCCACGGTCATGTGGCTGCATGACGCACGCAGAACGCTGTTACCTACCCACCGAACTGGTACCTATTCATCTACTTGCATTTGCATGCTTTCGAATTGCTAGGTTGGCAAGAGCTGGAGCTAGTGCGGGAGCTCATTCCGCACGCAGGGCTAGGGATTCAAACCTCCGAACTTGCAATCTTCCGATCGACAAGCCTGGTGTCTTACCTGCTGAGCCACCACGCTGCTCAAATACACCTTACTTTCTTGAATAATAAGTAAATAAATAATTCAGTTTACATGAGAGACACAAATAATACTTTAATACGTGTATGAATAAGTGCAACACATACCAATTGTGAAAATTCTGTCACAAGTACACTATAGTCAATACAGGAAACACAAGGGGTTATTTTAAGACATTAAAGTTAGAGAGGGTTGCAATAAGTATACATGCATAGGGCCAGGATACCTGAGGGACCGTCTCGTCCCGATAACGTCGGCCCGCCCCACCCGTGCATGCAGGGAGGGCATGCTCCGGACCCCCTCAACAAGAGAATTCCATCTAGCGGGGTCCAGGAGGTGTGCCTTCTCTGCGATAGCGCCCGCCTTATGGAACATCTTGCCCCCGGAGGTGAGACTGGCCCCTTCACTTCTGGCCTTTCGGAAGGCCCTTAAAACCTGGCTCTGCCACCAGGCCTGGGACAACAGAGGCGATAGTGCCTCCTGGGGTTGGCTGGCCCCGTAGCAATAGGATCTATGCTACGATTCCCTACCCATCTTGGATTTTATCTATTTATATTGGCTGTATTTTAGATATTTCTAATTTGTATAGTTTTTTAAATTTTTAATTATTGTAACCCGCCCAGAGTCCCTTGCATGGGAGATGGGCAGGGAATAAATTGAAATAATAAATTATAAATGCTTATTTTTACATGAAAACAAATAGGATCACACTCAAAACGTGTACTATGATCTTATTGCTCTATACTTAGGGCATGTTACATATAGTCTCTTGGCAACCTCATGGATAGTTCCATGTATAATTCCCACTTTACATATTCCTTTCATTTTATACATTACTAATAGAGTTTTTAAAAAGCATTATTTGATGTGGCAGTAAATGGCCTCTTAATGAAAGAACAATCTGAACTAACTCACTGGCTACCCTGATCACTAAAAAACAGTGATATAAAGTAATGGCATGGCCTCCACAGAACACATTCGGTTGAATTACCTTAACCGCCCAGAGTCCCCTTTTTGGGGGGAGATGGGCGGTGATAGAAGTTGGAAAAATAAATAAATAAATAAATTTTTGCACTGGTTACAGCTAAATGTAAAATGTTATTTTATACAATACTGCATTAGCTTAGAAAATCCATTTGTAGAGGGTAAGAAAGTTTCTAAAGCTGCTGGGGGAAAGAAAACAAGAAGTAGGCCTTAAGTAAGATATCCTTGTTTCCTTTGTATATTCTAGGGGAAGGAATAAAAATCTGGTATTTTAGAAGACAGGATTATTAATACTGTTTGCCATAGTTTCAGGGCTTGACTGTTGAGTTTAGCATTCTGATTGCCTATGTAAGCTACAAAGAGCAGTACATACTGTATAAATGGGCTGTATAAGTATTAATTTGCTTGTAGGCTTTTTTCCTCCATACATTGTATTTAATAATTTTGAAATAAAGATAAATAAGAGGCAAAAGTAGTTAAAAGTAAAGATGAAAATTTAAGGGAATATAATTGGAGATAAATTAGCTGCAGTTTAAATCTATATGGAGACGGATTTGTGTGGTTCAAATGCTTCATTTTTATTTTGGACTCTAAAAGTTCAAATCTAATTTCACTCTTATTAGTCCCTGAGGAAGTCCCTGAGTAACACATTGTAACACTTGTATTTTTAGACTTAGACGAAGAAACAGGAAGACGCGGAAATATGGTGTTCTGGACACAAACATAGAAAATACAGAGCTGACCCCTTTAGAACAAGATGATGACGACGATGATAATACATTGTTCGATGCCAATCATCCTCGAAGGTTAGTATCCATATTCTAGGAGATAGAATAATAGGACAGAAGGGGTTATAAAGGTACACATTTGAAAACCAAGCAGAACGTATCTTAAATCTGTATTGATAAAGTAGATATTTTATGTAAGCATACATTGCTATATAGTTTCAAATATTCCTCTTTGATTGGAGATTATGGTGATTGGAGCAGTGTCATGCTTTGCAGCTTCTCAAGAACAAGCGATTGTATGCAATCATGTTCGCGAGAATACAAAATCCAAAGCTTTTTAATTAGATAGCAATATTCACTCTTTATAAAAAAGCTACAAACTGATCATTGCACTTTGTATTACACTTTAATATTGTAGGCATTTTATTATTTTTTAATGTTTGTATTTGCTAATTTTCTTTTTGCTATTAGTGCTATATTGCACATTGTTTTCTTAAAACTGTTGTGTTCCAGAAATGATAATGATGTCTAATTAAATAATCCTTCTGTTTGTGTTCTATTCTTGGTAGTAATTTATTTCCTAAATATTAAGAGCAGCAGTCTCCCAGGTAGCATGGCTGTCTTTGTATTGTAGATAAATTTTGTTTATTGTAGCTTGGGTTTTCACTTGCAACAATCTGGTTTTTAAATATATATAATATCTCTCATGGTATTGTGGCTTTTTTATTCATGTTTCAGTGACTTTCTTGTGTCTTGTACATAAAAATCAATACTATAAGCTTAAATGTTAATGCTTTCTATAAAAGGCAAGCCATTTTTGATCATTAGAACAAAAATCTGTGTTCCTTAAAAGCCAATACAGTATATGTTTTGTGGATACAATATTTTTTAATCAAAGCTGACATGGAATATCTGAAGCAGGATAGGAGTTGCAAGTGATATTCGGTGGATGCTACTCTAGAAAATTTCATGGCAAATTTAATCTGTGATTGAGTTTTCTTATTAAACAGATGTAAGGGATATATCAAATCACACTGCTTTATGATTTTAGTTAAGATGGAGTGGGTTTTTAACCTACAAATCATTTTAGCCAAATGGGCTCTTAGCCTACAAATCTTTTAACCAATTTCTACCATAATTGTACAGTATGGGAAAAATTATAGACAATATTCCAGTCTACTGCTTTCCACATGTGTGAGTCTGGAGAGAGAAGGAAAAAACCTTTTAAAGAATGCATTTCTGATAGATAATTACTGGAAATGCAATTCTGTAAAAATGAAGAATTATTAATTTATTATTAAGAATGCTGGTTCATGTGAGGGCTCAATGCAGTAATTAAACTCTTATGACTCCATTTTAGCTTTTGTTCTTTCAACAAAATTGGACAATCTTTTCTATATCTCTCCAGAATATAGCTAATGTGTTTGAATACTCTGTTTCCCCATTATCTCTAACGTGTGCTATCTCATTTCCTAATTTTGCTCACAATTTTATAATCTTAATTACCATTTATGGGTCCCTCTGCTTTTGTAAACATTGATAATATTTTACTGCTTCAAGTTTAGAAATGGTCCCAATATTAGCAGCGTTACTTTCTTTTTAAATCTAATGTTTTCTGCTAGGTTTCAAGTGTTTAATTTGTATAACACTTTTATATGAATTCAAAATTGCATTATTACTGTATTTTGCTCATACTGTTTTATAATCTTCATATCTGGACAGATAATATCACAACCATAAGTAGAAGTTGCCTGATAACTGCATCTGCTTGCAAAGCATCCTTGTGAGAAAGCATGGGCACTCTTCCCTGAACCTCCCATTTGTCACCTGCTTTACTTTGTAGACATCATTTTGAAATCCTGCAAAGTAAAAATTGGTATAAATACGTGGTAGGGACGGGAACAAAACTCTTAGTTTTTCCTCCAAACGTGAAAGAAAATATCCTGTCCACAGCATATATGTTGGCTACATTTTCAGCAGAACAAAATTCAAACCAGTTTAAGTGGTCTGTGTCTCATCAAAATGATGACAAAACAACCACTGAGACAGGTTGCTAAATAAATAAATAAATGGCAGTGAAAAAAAGTTTGAAAAGTCCCATTCTGGAAGCATTTGTTTCATAAAGGAAACTTAATCCTTTAAGTTTGGTCTAGTGGTTAAGGCAACGGGCTAGAAACCAGGAGACTGAGAGTTCTAGTCTCGCCTTAGGCATGAAAGCCGGCTGGGTGACCTTGGGCCAGTCACACTCTCTCAGCCCAACTCACCTCACTGTCTCCTTGAATTTAAATCCCAGTATTTAAAGGTTCATCTGCAGATTTACTTTGCTTTTCTTTTACCTTTTTTTTTTTTGGGTGGGGGAGAGGGCAGCCTGACCATGACAAAGATACATGTTAATTTCCCTGAATCTCAGATCACATTGTATCTGCTCTGAGATTAAAAAAAAAGGTCTTAATATGTAGCCTCCCACCTAGTCAAGACCCTGATGATCAGGAACAAGCCTGTGCTTGTCATGGTGGCCATGAATTCTGGTGCTGCCTCTGATCTCCTCCCCCAGGGAAGTTAAAATCTCCAGCACAATAATGCTGGAGAATTCTCCTGCCTATCCAGAGATGAAGTCCAAAAGCTTGGGCAGGGATGCTACTGTGTAGGAGAGGGAATAGTATAACATCAGCTCTTGTCTTCAGAGACCAACTTTAAGAACAAATCCTGCATTGTATTGAGAATTTCTTATCAAGGTAATCCTAATAAAATAATCTATAACATTGAGAAAAATCTCAAATATTAAAAGAAATTGTGAAAGTCAAATTGCAGTCTTCCTTTATGTAAGGAGATGTGATATACAGTGGTTAGGACTACTTAGAGAGTTGCTAGAAGCAGACCGTTATAAAGCAGCATAGATATTTGCTGTAAACAAGAAAAAGAATATACCTACAAAAATAACTTTGGAAAGGTCACAAATGAAATAAATGTTAAAGAAAATATATAGGGATAGAGTTGTCCTCTTGAGTGCCATTGTCAGATGGCTATAAAAACAATTAAAGCCATTTCTAACGAACAATACTATCTTTATTGGACAGTGTGTATCCCTTCAATTAGCTCTGAGTAGCATGAATGAAGTAAGCTCAAACTACATTGTACTCAAAATAAACCACTGTATAGTCTGAATATTGTTCTGGTAGTTTTGACTTTCAAAAAGAATGGACCATAATGCTTGGATTCTTGCTGTAACCGGTGGAAAAGAAATTGGTTTAAAATGGGTTTTCAAATTTGTTCAGGCTGCAGAACCTGTTAAAAAAAATCAAAAGGCAAAACTAGTGATTAAGATTTTTTAATCTTTAGTGTCTCACAAAACTATAGCAAGTTTTCATGGAAGTCTAGGATTGTGCAGAACAGTTTGAAAAATCCTGGTTTAGTTTGGTGGCAAGAAAGGAAATACAGGTAGTCCTCCCTTATTGACTGCCTCGTTCAGCAATGGTACAAAGTTACAACAGTGCTGAAAAAATAACATTACGACTAATGCCCACATTTACGACCCTTGCAGCGTCCCTCAGTCACGTGATCACTATGCATTGTCCTGTGCTTGACCTATTGCTTTTATTCCCCCCCCCCCTTGCAGAGTGGAGAGATTGGAGAGGAAGGGATTACAAGAGGCACACAATGAGGAATACACTTCAAAAGCAATGTGGTGGTGCTGGCAGCCCTGAGCATGCTATGCAAACAACCTGGTGTATTCCCCATTGTGTGCCTGCTTACTCTCTTGTAATTCCTTCCTCTCCAATGAATGTAAATACAAACATTAATTCCCTTGTTAATTATCCCAATGCTGGGGTGAGCATTCCAAAGGATGGGGGAGTGGTTAGGAGTCAAAACAAAAGCCAAAGGTCTGAAACTGAAACTCTTGTCAGTTTCAAGCCGGCTATCCCAGTGCCAGGGCAAGCATTCCAAAGGGTGGGGGAGTGGGGAAAAGGAAAGCACAGTCACATGATTTTCAACTTAGCAACAGCTTCGCTTAGTGACAGAGTTGCCAGTCCCAATTGTGGTCGCTAAACGAGGACTACCTGTATGAGAAAAAGTTTTACAATGCAGTGTAAGGAATTTTTGTAATTTTTGTAATTCAGTCTATCAGAAGAAAACAAATTATGTCCTAATTTACTAATCTTGTTGCTTGTGGCTAATAATGACAAAGGATTTTGAGTTTTGCATCTTAGTAAAATGTGGTCAGATGACTCAAATCAGTTAAGGCAGAACATTTGTATTTTGAAGGAAAAGCTTTACATTTGGTGGGTGGTGCCATGTATATCACATGGAATCTGTCCCTAAACCTGTTAATGACAAAGGCACTATTTCTGATCAGAATCTACATTAGACAAAAGAATTGCAGTGTTGAAATTTGAAACCTCCCCCCCCCGCTATATTTTACTCTGTTGAACCTCTTACTTCTGAGATATGGAAATAAACCTTAAAATAAAAATAAACTATTTTAACACAGAGAGAGAGACAACATGGGATAGCACATGAGTCAAGTATATAAATATCAGGTATATTATTTATATATTTGTTGTTTGATCAACTTATATAGCCACCCATCTCATAGTCATAACTCTGGGTGGTGTACACAGGATTAAAACCAACAGTACACAAAGACTGAATCATAACAACAACAAACAACAATGGCACCTGAAGGCAATCATACTTAAACCATTTAACCATAGTCATGTTAAAGGAAACAGCAATGGTAGCCTCATCCAATCTACAGGTCCCATGCGTGGGGTGAATCCAGGTCTTCAAGGATTTATGAAACACCTAACAGGATCAGGGCCAAACAAATTTCAGGGGGTACGATGTTCCAAAGGGTAGGTGCTATGACAATGTATTATGATACACTGATAATATGAAATCCTATTTTTGTGAATATTTAATTTGAAAATATGTATCTCTGTTAATACATTTTGGGTGAGCAGATTCTACTTATTTTTCTTTTCTTTTCTTTATAGATAAGTATGTGCCTTGTGGGAAAATAATTGTGGAGCAACAAAAGAAGGCTGTTTGGAAGGAAGAAGAAGCCAGTATCAGGGTTGGGGATATGAAATGTATTATGACATCCTTAGTTTGTTGCAATAAATACTAACATTTTACTGTACCTTTTGTATATACAGAAATATTGTAAGTTCAAAGCCTATGGAAATAGTGCACTAAATTTCTAATCTATTTTCAACAGGGTATTTTCTGCTTGTGTTAATTTGTGGTCTTCTTTTTGAAATTAATTTGTGGGCCAACTTTTTTTATGTAAACGGTGGTAATTTATTTCTGTGAACTCCCTGCAGCTAGCCAAATCTAACCATGTGTCTGAGGAATGTATGTTCTTAGTAAATTAGATATATACTGAAGCTTTGTGTGAATGATGCAAATAAATGTTTACAGTATTCCTAACATTCATCACTTGTTTTCTGTATGGTGTTAGATGTTGTGATTCAGATAGGGGAAAAAAATGCTTGCAGTAATTGACCTGGTCTTCTTCCATTAGCTGAGTTAGGAACCACTTTTTCAGCAAGTATAAATTAGTTGGCTCCAGCAAAGGAGATCGTTACCTTGTCGTGGTGCTGGAGCTTGAGCACCTCAATGAAACCATGAGCTAAACCGTGAAGGGACACCCAAGACGGGAAGGTCGTGGCAGAGAGGTCAGACTAAATACGATTACTGGGGAAGGTAATGGCAACTCACCCCAGTATTCTTGCCGTGAAAACCAAATGGATCAGTACAACCAGAGATACGTCGGTATACCATCGGAAGATGGGACTCCCAGGTCGGAAGATGGTCAAAATGCTACTGGGGAGGAACAGAGGATACGTTCAACTAGCCCCAGATGTGATGGCGCAGCTAGCTCAAAGCCGAAAGGACGGCTAGCGGCCGACGGTGCTGGTGGTGAACGACGAATCCGATGTTCTAAAGATCAACACACCATAGGAACCTGGAATGTAAGATCTATGAGCCAGGGCAAATTGTATGTGGTTATTGGTGAGATGTCAAGATTAAATATAGACATTTTAGGTGTCAGTGAACTGAAATGGACTGGAATGGGCCACTTCACATCAGATGACCACCAGATCTACTACTGTGGACAAGAGGACCACAGAAGAAATGGAGTATCCTTCATAATTAATAATAAAGTGGCTAAAGCAGTGCTTGGATACAATCCAAAAAACGATAGAATGATCTCAATTCGAATTCAGGGTAAGCCATTTAACATCACAGTGATCCAAATATACGCCCCAACCACAGATGCTGAAGAAGCAGAAGTAGATCAGTTCTATGAGGATCTGCAGCACCTACTGGATAATACACCAAAAAGAGATATTATTTTCATTACAGGAGACTGGAATGCTAAGGTGGGTAGTCAAACGACACCTGGAATTACAGGCAAGCATGGTCTGGGAGAACAAAATGAAGCAGGACATAGGCTGATAGAATTTTGCCAAGACAACGCACTGTGCATAACAAACACTCTCTTCCAACAACCTAAAAGACGACTTTATACATGGACTTCACCAGATGGCCGACACCGAAATCAGATTGACTACATCCTTTGCAGCCAAAGGTGGTGGACATCTATACAGTCGGTAAAAACAAGACCTGGAGCTGACTGTAGTTCAGATCACGAACTTCTTATTGCAAAATTTAGAATCAGACTAAAGAGAATAGGGAAGACCCACAGATCAGTTAGATATGAGCTCACTAATATTCCTAAGAAATATGCAGTGGAGGTGAAGAATAGATTTAAGGGACTAGATTTAGTAGATAGGGTCCCGGAAGAACTATGGACAGACATTCGCAACATTGTTCAGGAGGCGGCAACAAAAAACGTCCCAAAGAAAAAGAAAACCAAGAAGGCAAGATGGCTGTCTGCTGAGACACTGGAAGTAGCCCAAGAAAGAAGGAAAGCAAAAGGCAACAGTGATAGGGGGAGATATGCCCAATTCAATGCAAAATTCCAGAGGTTAGCCAGAAGAGATAAGGAATTATTTTTAAACAGGCAATGTGCTGAAGTGGAAAAAGACAATAGAATAGGAAGGACAAGAGACCTCTTCCAGAAAATTAGAAACATCGGAGGTAAATTCCAGGCAAAAATGGGTTATGATCAAAATCAAAGATGGTAAGGACCTAACAGAAGCAGAAGAGATCAAGAAAAGGTGGCAAGAATATATGGAAGATCTGTATAGGAAGGATAATAATATTGGGGATAGCTTTGACGGTGTGGTCAGTGAGTTAGAGCCAGACATCCTGCAGAGTGAGGTTGAATGGGCCTTAAGAAGCATTGCTAATAACAAGGCAGCAGGAGACGATGGTATCCCAGCTGAACTGTTTAAAATCTTGCAAGATGATGCTGTCAAGGTGATGCATGCCATATGCCAGCAAATTTGGAAAACACAAGAATGGCCATCAGATTGGAAAAAATCAACTTATATCCCCATACCAAAAAAGGGAAGCACTAAAGAATGTTCAAACTATCGAACAGTGGCACTTATTTCACATGCCAGTAAGGTAATGCTCAAGATCTTGCAAGGTAGGCTCCAGCAATTCATGGAGCGAGAATTGCCAGATGTACAAGCTGGGTTTAGAAAAGGCAGAGGAACTAGAGACCAAATTGCCAATATCCACTGGATAATGGAGAAAGCCAGGGAATTTCAGAAAAACATCTATTTCTGTTTTATTGACTATTCTAAAGCCTTTGACTGTGTGGATCATAACAAATTGTGGCAAGTTCTTGGTGGTATGGGGATACCAAGTCATCTTGTCTGCCTCCTGAGGAATCTGTATAACAACCAAGTAGCAACGGTAAGAACAGAGCACGGAACAACGGACTGGTTTAAGATTGGGAAAGGAGTACGGCAGGGTTGTATACTCTCACCCTACCTATTCAACCTGTACGCAGAACACATCATGAGACGTGCTGGGCTTGAGGAATCCAAGGCTGGAGTTAAAATCGCTGGAAGAAACATTAACAATCTTAGATATGCAGATGATACCACTTTGATGGCTGAAAGCGAGGAGGAGTTGAGGAGCCTTATGACGAAGGTGAGAGAAGAAAGTGCAAAAGCTGGGTTGCAGTTAAACCTGAAAAAAACCAAGATTATGGCAACCAGTTTGATTGATAACTGGCAAATAGAGGGAGAAAAAGTGGAGGCAGTGACAGACTTTGTTTTTCTAGGCGCAAAGATTACTGCAGATGCTGACTGCAGCCAGGAAATCAGAAGACGTCTACTTCTTGGGAGGAGAGCAATGGCAAATCTTGATAAAATAGTTAAGAGCAGAGACATCACACTGACAACAAAGGTCCGCATAGTTAAAGCAATGGTATTCCCTGTAGTAACCTATGTCTCTGAGAGCTGGACCATAAGGAAGGCTGAGCGAAGGAAGATAGATGCTTTTGAACTGTGGTGTTGGAGGAAAATTCTGAGAGTGCCTTGGACTGCAAGAAGATCAAACCAGTCCATACTCCAGGAAATAAAGCCAGACTGCTCACTTGAGGGAATGATATTAAAGGCAAAACTGAAGTACTTTGGCCACATAATGAGAAGACAGGATACCCTGGAGAAGAAGCTGATGCTGGGGAAAGTGGAAGGCAAAAGGAAGAGGGGCCGACCAAGGGCAAGATGGATGGATGATATTCTGGAGGTGACAGACTCAACCATGGGGGAGCTGGGGATGGTGACGGCCGACAGGAAGCTCTGGCGTGGGCTGGTCCATGAAGTCACGAAGAGTCGGAAGCGACTGAACGAATAAACAACAAAAATAAATTAGTTGGGCTTTGGTTTATACAGGTAGTCCTCAATTAACTGTTACAATTGGGACCGGAATCTCGGTCGTTGAGCAAAGCTGTCGTTAAGCAAAATGGCATGTGACTTCTTCTCTCAACAACTGCAATATCAGCACTCCCGGTTGCGGTCGTTAAGCGATCTTGCGGGTCGTTAAGCGATGAAGTCCCAGGTAAGGAGCGCAGGGTGCCTCGGGGGTGGGGGAGACCCTGGGAGGCCCTGTGCAGGCCACGCGCAAGTATGTCTCTGCTCAGGAGCTGAAAATCCTGCTTGGATTTCGGCTCCTTCTCATCTTTGGGGGCTGTTTAAAGAGCTCCCTGACGAGGATTAAATCCTTTGTGCCTGCTTGCACGGAGCTGGAATCTCAAAGGATTTCACCCACCCCCCAGCGGCACCCTGCGCTCCTTACCTTACCGTGCTGCCTCTCTGCTCGGGCTGAGAATCCTGCTTGGATCTCAGCTCCCTCTCATCTCTGGGGGCTGTTTCAAGAGCTCCCTGCTGAAGGAGTCAGCTAAAACCTTCGTGCTTGCTTGCACGGAGCTGGAATGAAAGCTGTTTGGCGGTCTATCTTTGTTGTTTCCACTTCTTGTATTCTTACCTAAATGTTTTTAATTGGATTCTTGTGCTCAAATTTCTGGATCTTGTCATGCGTGCACTTCCTTCCCATACAGTGCCACTCCTCGTCCACTATTTGTCTGGTCTATTCCTTTCAAGTTGTACCTTTTGGTTCTTGTATACCAATCATGAGTTTCATCTTACTGGGTTTCCATAATGCCTACTAAATCATTTCCAGTTTCCTGAATTTAGAGAACTAGTTCTTCTTATTTGTTCCCCATCATCCATGCATTTGTATACAGATGCTGAAAACCTTGGATCATGTAATTTGATGTATTCCTTTCTCTTATTCACATGCTCATTATTTGATAATGATAATAATAATAATTATTATTATTATTATTATTATTATTATTATTATTATTATTATCCCCATATCCTGTGTATCACTCCCAGTCATGTTTATAGTACCTGGTGTTGCACTATTTTCTGGAGTCTCTTTCCCCCCATAGAATTCTGTTTAAGGCCCTCTGCATTAGGCTTGCAAGGTGTCTTCCAAACATATATTCCCAGCTCTCATGAAGTACAGCCCATTTCTTGCCAGGAATTTCTCATCACAAATGTGTCCCATGATCAGAGGACCAAATTCTTCCCATTGGCACCATCTGTGTATCCATTTGTTTGTTTCCAGTATTCCTCTCTGTTCATGAGCTACAGAGAGAAAAGAAAACACCACTTGTGCTCCCAGCTCCCCAGCTCCTTCCCCCTCTTGCTCAGTGCTTCATTGTCACTTGTAATGTTTTCAACACAATGTCTGTCTATGTCATTTATTTCCATGTGGACCAGTAGAAAGGGATGTTTGTCAATGGGCTTAAAGAGTCTTGGGAACTTTTCTGTCACATTCCAAATGTGAATCCTTGGAAGGTAACACATTTCTCTTAATAGACTATCATGGCCACAGATTGCTGCTTTGGTCCTTCTGAATAACTGCCCCTTCTCGCAACTCCCTGTTGCTTACACTCTCCAAGGCAGAGGCAAGGCATCCTTCTCTTGCAGAGCCTGTAGATCCTCTTCAGTCCTTGAGGCTTGTGGCAGCTGCTGTATAGGAAACATCATCTATGGGGAGGCTCTGGAACCTATTCTGAAGATCCAGAGAAAAAGTGTTCTTAAAAAGTATGGTCTTTTGTGTCACATTTATCCATATCTCTGTTTTCTTCTGCCTGGCTTTCTTTTATTTCCAGAATGGCTTCTTGGTATTTTCTTCTTCCACAAGTGCTTTCTGTGAAGGATCCAAGAAATCCTCATCTCTGTTTAGCTGGAATGTGGACACTGTAGGCCCTTAACCTTCTCTTCCAAGAGGGTAAACAGCCTGCACTTGCAACATGTGTTTCCTGTATTCTTTTTGTCTTCAAGAAAGAACGCAAACACGGCACATCCTCTGCAGGTCAAGATAGCAGTTCCTCCATCTCCATGTTTTTCAGCTGAATAGAAGAGATGGGGGGCGGGGAGTGCATCTTCTTGACTTCCCTGACCAAACTCCTGTTTGCTGTCCTTCTTTGTTCCCTCAGTGAGTTTTGAGTTTTAGCTTTTTCCCAGCAGATGGGCAGACTGCTTAATTGGGCTATGAAAGGAACTTGTATTTAAAGGGGGCATTTCACAAGATGCATTGTGCAAGTGAAGTTTCCCTTCAAAGTGTTAAATAATAATTTGCAAAGCACGTTGGGACCATCAGTGAAGCAAGTGTGCTTCCACATGTGCAGAGACATCTGGGGAGGTCTTCAAAGCAGCTGTGCCATAATTTCCAGAAGATGTGTCTTCTTTAACACTTTGAGGACAGGCCTTTCATTCATGCTAAAGTGCTTTGGAAAGCACCCTCTTTCAATCCTTTTTACTGTCCTATTCTAATATGCTTCTATCAGGCTTAAAAGTCTTTTTACATAAAGATGATGCTCTGCATAGTGGCAGCTTTCTGTTTAATTATATATTTTTAATTTGAATTGTATAGAGGGACAGTGAGGCTGGGCACCAGTTTGGGAATGCATATAGCAGATTATTTTAATATGTCTTCCCATCTCTGAGCTTCCAAAGTTTACTTGCTGTCAGAGGTTCTAAACAAGCTCCCCCCCCCATACTGGTTTGGTGGCATAACCTATCAAAATGGTGATAGACATAAAGAAATAGTACACTATTAGATAAATATTTTAAGTAAAAGTTCTCTTTAATTGGATTAATAGACATTTTTGAAAGGCAGCTGTTACAGTAAAATAAAAAAATAAAAATCATGTACAATAATCCATATGAATGTCATAATAATTTTGAGGTTCAAAATATACTTTTTCTTTAATAATAGAATGGCTGACATACTAATATAAAGTTAAAAAATTCCAATTGGATATTACTTCCTATTTATTTTTCATTGTGATATCATTTGATGGCAAGGGTAGGAGTGAGAGAAGCTTGCCACCGATTCCTGCAAAAATCTAGGACAATCTCAAACTTAACAGAGCATCTGCCTGCTATGATTGCAGTCAAACCTGAACACAACACAGTGTCAGAGATTGACTACCTCGTTGGTAGAGTTTCAGTCTAGGATTACTAGGGAAACAAAGGGAATATTTAAAGCTATCTATTACAATGGCAGAGTTTTGAAACAGTAACATGTAACATATTTTCTCATTAACATGAATATTACTAAATCTGCCAAGTATTAAAATGTTCATTTTTTACAATATTTGAGCCATCAGTTAAGGACAGCCTTTTACGTCAGGCTAATTACTATTAGTGCTTTTTAAGAGAAGGTTTAATTCTCTCTGTACTGATAAATATTCAGTAACAAGAAATGCTTAACATTTCAGTCTTATATGTTAACTCAGCAAATTGGTCAGTGTACTTTTGTGAACAGAGAAATAGTTTCTTTAAAGCAACATTTATATCAAGGTTTTTATTTAATTCTGAGCTGAAACATAGACATAGAGGTAAGGAAGGCCAACACATAATCATAATAACATGCACATGGTGGGTTGGTTTCATTCTAGACTGTTTATGTGTAAGTTGTTTTGAACCTTCTTTTATACTATTTATTCTGGGTGTGCATGAAATGGAAATGCATGTTGTTTTAGACTTGACACAAAACATTTCGCTGTGGAAGTTCTGTGAATTGTTTTGGACTGATCATGGTCCAGCAGACCAACACCAAAATGATTTGATATATTTTGATGGAAATGAAACCTGCAACAGTATTGGGCATTTTGACCATGGGAAACAGTGTGATTCCAAACAAGCCTCTTGGGCTGCGAACATCTGGATGGCCACCACATGGCAGCAAACAAATTTAGAAAACTAACTCTTTGCTGCCACCTAGTTCTTGGGAGTCAGGGGATTACTAATTTAATATAATAAAATCACCCTCATAGGAGACAGAAGAATTCCAAAGGTAATATTCCAACTGCAGCAGATAAAACAACTTTTAATTGGAGAAACTAAAACAGAACAGAACACTCAAAACTACCTGGAATAACCCTCCATATCTTGAATAAAACAACTCTGTATCAGCCAAAATCCAGAACACAAACTGCATGTTTCAATGTATGTACGAACCACCTGAAACTACCTGTTCTAGACATGGAACAGTTTGTTCATGAACCATTTTGCACATCTCAACATACCTTTTAGCCTCTGCTTTGTAGTAAATTTGTTTGGGGTTTTTTTCTGTTTAGTTTTCAACTGCTTTTAGGTTTAGTAACCTGGGGATTGGAAGTGCTTTACAGTTTGATACTTATTTTGTGATTTAAACCTTATTTCATTAGCCTGGAAGGAGCTTTGCGGCAATCACACCTGCGGAGTCTCAGAGAAGCACCCTTTTATATAGAAATATCAATGTTCCTTCAACATATCAAATAAACCTTGTTACTAGTTCTCTGTATAATACTAATACCTTAATGTTCTAGCCTAATTGGCAATGTAACAATGTTTTTTCACTTTAAAATAGATAAAATGACAGAAGCCAATAGCTCTGATGAACCAAACCTCTTGATTTTGGATCCTTTAGTCATCAGTCCTTTCATTTGCACTGATATCTTTCCTCCCAAATCTAAAGGCTGAAAACCATTAACAGTACTGAGCTGTACTACACAACAGGTTATAATGAATCTTAAATCAGTACAAATAACTTCGTCTCCAATGTCTAAATGTCTGTATTGTGGTACCCTGAATAGACTTCCCTTGAGAATGAATTGTCTTTTCCAGTAATGAATTGAATATCTAGGAATCTGCCAGTTTGGCATGCCTGGTCTTTCAAAACAAGTACTCCTAATGAGTTGCCTTACATTTCTGACACAGGAGAAAAGGATAAGCATATATCCTCTCCATCAGTAGTTGATCACAAAACGACACAATTGTAGGCTTCAGAGAGTCCTTCAAAACTCTACTCAACTTTTTAGGTTCATAACCTGTTGGTGGATTGCATAGCTGCTAGAGACTAGTCCTCCTTAAATCTCTTTCCCAGGTCTGTATGAAACATGGCATTTACAGCGTATTGGCTAGACCAGAGCTTTCGAACCTTTTCATGTTGGTGACACACTTTTTAGACATGCATCATTTTGTGACACAGTAATTCAGTGTTACTAGCAAACCAGAGGTTAAACTAACTAACTTATAAGAGATATGGACACATACATAAATTGTAGTAGAAAAATGTATGGGGACACAACATATCTCATGAAAACAGAGTTCCCCTTTACAGCAGGGCAAGGCTTGGACAGAGCTCCCCTCTTACAGCAGGGCACAAGGCAGGCACTAGGACCTGTGCGGAATCCTGGCAGGGCTCGGGGGGGGGGGGGCAGCAGCAGCGAGGCGCTTGAAGCTCTGAGCATACGACTCGGACGTTTCTCGTTACGTTCATGCAACACACCTACACACTGCAGCTGACACACATGTCGCGACACAGTTTGGAAAGCTCTGGGCTAGACCCTCCAAAGTCCAGATGGGAGATTCCACAGAAGGTCGTGGAAAATGACTGGGCTAAGATCCTGTGGGACTTCCAGATCCAGACAGACAGGCAGGTACTGGCCAATCAACCAGACATTGTGGTAATAGACAAGAACCAGAAGATGACAATGGTGATACAGTCAGGACCAGAAATATTGGAACAAGGATAACTGTTTTGGCAGTTGGCCTCTGTACACCACCACAGTGAAGTTGAAAGGAAACACACCCAGATGGGAGCAAAGTCAGGACTTTCAGGTGTAATTCAAGGGGTTTGACAAAAGTGGGGCGCCAACCATTCAGGAAGTGCAGTGGCGCGCGCACACACCCATCGTTGGTGGCTCATAAGTAATGGAACGAATGGCTGACAAGCATCTGCATGGCCAGGTGTGGCCTGTTTCATGACCAATCAAGCAGATAAAAGGCCTGGAGGTGGTTCTTGAGTGTTACATTTGCATTTGGTAGCTGTTCACTGGAACTCCGAACATGAGGTCCAAAGCGGTGTCCATGCGAGTAAAGGAGGCCATCATTAGGCTGAGGAAACAAACCCATCAGAGAGATAGCAAAAACATTGGGAGTGGCCAATACAACAGTTTGGAACATCTTGAAAAAGAAGTAATTAGCTGGCAGGCTCAGCAACAGCAAAAGGCCTGGAAGACCACGGAAGACAACTAAAGTGGATGACCGCAGAATTCTGCTCATGGTGAAGAGGAACCCTTTCACGACATCTAGCCAGGTCAAGAACGCTCTTGAGGTAGGCATGTCATTGTCAACATCTACAGTCAAGAGACGGTTTTATGAATGTAAATACAGAGGCTTCACAACAAGCTGCAAACCACTGGTAACGCTCGAGAACAGAAAGGTTAGATTAGACTTTGCAAGCAAACACCTAAAAAAGCCTGCCCAGTTCTGGAATAAGATTCTTTGGACTGATGAAACCAAGATTAACTTGCCCCAGAATGATGGGAAGAGAAAAGTATGGAGAAGGAAAGCAACAGCTCATGATCCAAAGCATACCACATCATCTGTCAGACATGGTGGAGGCAGTGTTATGGCATGGGCATGTATGGCTGCCAATGGAACCAGGTCACTGGTGTTTATTGATGACCTGACTGCTGATAAAAGCAGCAGGATGAATTCTGAATGTGTAGGGCTATACTTTCTGCTCAACCAAATGCTGCCAAACTGATAGGACGCCGCTTCATATTGCAGATGGATAATGACCCAAAACATACAGCAAAAGCTACCCAAGAGTTTCTCAAGGCGAAGAAGTGGGATGTTCTTCAATAGCCAAGTCAGTCACCTGATCTCAACCCAATAGAGCATGCTTTTCACTTACTGAAGACAAGACTGAAGGCAGAAAGACCCACAAACAAGCAACAGCTGAAGGCAGCTGCAGTAAAGGCCTGGCAAAGCATCTCGAGGGAGGAAACAGCATTTGGTCATGTCCATGGGTTCCAGACTTCAGGCAGTCATTGACTGCAAAGGATTTTCATCCAGGTATTAAAGGCAATCTTTATGCTTGTAATGATGGTTTGTTCCATTACTTATGAGCCACCAACGATGGTGTGTATATGCCACTGGCTGTACTTCCTGAATGGTTGGTGCCCCACTTTTGTCAACCCCCTTGAATTACAGTTGAAAGTCCTGACTTTGCTCCCATCTGGGTCTGTTTCCTTTCAATTTCAATGTGGTGGTGTACAGAGGCCAACTGCCAAAACAGTTATCCTTGTTCCAATATTTCTGGTCCTGACTGTAGATGTAGCATTACCAAGTGACAGCAACATCAGGAAGAAAGAGTATGAGAAACTGGAGAAGTACCAGCACCTGAAGGAGGAACTAGAGAGGATGTGGAAAGTGAAGGCCAAAGTGATCCCAGTGGTGGTAGGAGCACTCGGGGCTGTGATTCCTAAGCTGGGAGAGTGGCTCCAACAGATCCCAGGAACAACATCAGAGCTCTCTGTCCAGAAGAGTGCAATGCTAGGAACAGCTAAGATACTGCGCAGAACCCTCAAACTCCCAGGCCTCTGGTAGAGGACCTGAGGTTGAGGAAGACAGATACCACCCATAGGGGTGAGAAGGGAATTTTTTTTTATTTCAAGATGGTGAACATACCTAATTTTCCTGCCTCCTATTTTCCCCACAGCAACAACCTGTGAGATGGGTTGGGCTGAGAGAGAGTGGCTGGCCCCAGATCACCCAGCCAACTTTCATTTTGTAAGCTGCCCAGAGTCCCTGTGTGTGAGTTGGGTGGCCATATAAATTTATTAAATAAAATGTCTAAGGGAGGTCCAGAACTTAGTCTCCTGCTTTCTAGGCCAGCACTTTCACCACTACACCAAACTGACTCTCAGGTTATGGAACCATAAAATCATGGAGTTTCGAAGGAGCCATTTACTTCAAAGTGTACTGAGGTGATCTACTGCTTTGAGGACCTGAATGACCAGAATAAAATAACAAAGGTATAGGAGGTCTCTGGTAAGGACAAACCAGGTGCCTGAACTTCAGACTTAGTGAAAATATTTATTCATAGCATAACGTAATAGTATAATATGGAAAGAAATCCAAATTGTATTACTGGGATAACTAGATTCTTGTTTAATCAAGTGCTGATAGTGTATTGTAAGATAAACTGGCAATCAGTTCACTTGAGAACAAATTATATTTATCTCTGCCTTTCCTTTAAGATATTTAAGTGGATGAATACGGTTCTCTCCCACCTATATTTTATCTTCTCCTGTGTAACATGTTAAACTGAGTAATAGTAAGTGGCCTAAAGATAATCAGTTTGAATAAGGAAGCTAAATTTGGCCACTTAAATCTGGATCGGAAATGAAAACCTGATATAATATAGGAAGAGGGAACTTAATTAGCAAAGAAGATCATGTGTAAAGATAGACTTGGCCTCCAGCTGTCTTCTGCCTTAGGCACCTAAAGTATAGATTATATTTCCTGATTTTAGTAATTAAGAGCCATGCACTAGTTACTAATGATTTCCTGTTTGATACCTAGATCCTGGTAGTCTATCTTCCCCATTAGTGTGCTCTTTATGCTGCACTCCACATACATTAAACAAGCGACTCCCTTTCCTTTACAGAAAATAATGCTGTTTTCAAACAAAGGCTGTACAAATCATCCAGTGAGGTGCTTCATTCATTTGCAAAGTGCCCTCAGATCTGCTCCTTCAAGCCGGAAAGCAATCATCCTGTCCCAGCTGTCACCAGTGGAATATTGCCATCTATCCAGCTTGAAGTGGAAATGGAAATGCACACACTAGTCCTGTGCACACATGCCCAGAACTATTTAGGAAGGCTCCAAAACAGCAGTCATGAAAAGGAAAGTCTGGGTCTCAATTTGATCATCCATGACCTGAACAAATACAGCCTAATCCGATACAGGTCTATCTTTGCCTTTGCTTCAAATCACTATCTTATTTCTTTTTATTCTGACTGGATGAATAATTCCTAATTCACAGATATGGTTACTTTTAGAAGCACAGTAAGCCAATACATTTTGGGGGCACACCCTTCGGGAGTGATCCAGAAGTACTTGACACGCAGCATGGTCACTGAAGTAGCTCCTCTTTTTTCAGACTTCTAAGTGAGCTTGGAAAAAAAGTGCCTGGTTTAACGAATTGATTCTTGAAAGTTAATGTGGCTCTGAAAGTAGTGCCATTTTTTATTCCAGCTCACACAGAAAACAGAGAAAGAGAGGCTGCTTTAACAAATACCAGGGAGATAATTGTACTAGTGTGAGATCCAAATGATTTTCCAGATCATTTTTAAAGTGTGCATTGCCTTCTGTTCACAGAAGAGCTTGAAACACAGTCCTGCTTACAATTTGTTCTCAAGCACAATAAACTTGGGGGGGGGGAACCTATTGCTTTAAAGGGAACTTGCTTCTACCCAAATGCATGTGCTTCAGACTGAAGTGTTTGTCAGACTTTTAATTAGTTACCTCAAATTACAGCAATTCAAGCAAATACAGCCCATCTGCATGTCTGTTGTTTATACTGGCACAGTGCTGTGAGGATTTGCTTTGATTTATTAAGGATTACTATAGGGGGAGCAAGACTAACACCTAAGACTTTGATAACAAAGGCCACCTGTACAATTTGGGAACAAAATTGCATGGGCCATAGAGTTCAGAAACTTTTGTCCAACTTATAAGCTTACATCTACTCTCTGGCTGATAGATCCCATGGTTCATGACTTGGAATAATGAGGAAACATCACTATAAACCACGTAAAAGCAAACGAGCCCCAATTTTCAATTTTATAATGGTATGCAGTAAAAATTGCTTCTCAAAGCCTACATTAAAATGTTAAGTGCTGAAGTTATCACAGAAGAATTCACATAACAGGCTAGAAGCCAGGAGACTTAGAGTTCTAGTCCCGCCTTAGGCATGAAAGCCGGCTGGGTGACCTTGGGCCAGTCACTCTCAGCCCAACTCACCTCACAGGGTTGTTGGGAAAATAGGAGGAGGAAGGAGTATTAGGTATTTTCACCGCCTTGAGTAATTTATAAAAATAATAAAGGGATAGAAAATAAATAAATAATTCTGAAAAAGATTTTTCTCCCTTAGGAAATCTGTCTCCAGTGCATTTGTCTGCCTTCTAAATTGCCTCAGTGTAACCACTGTAACTTAAAGTCTCTCTGTTTTATTTCCACATAAATTAAACTGCCATTTTGATTTTAATGGCCAGATAAAATCAGTTTGGTTCATGATTCTCTTAAGTATGAAAGCTTCAGGCTTTTTACTGTCTGATTATGAAGATAGATGGATGAGTGAATACAGAGAGAGAGAGAGAGGTACAAATATTCAAACATACATATTTGCAATTAACACAAACAAAATGCAAATATCCACTAAAAGGGAAGAGCAGATATCTAGAACTACTTTAGCCCATTGTATGCTATCTAGCATGTGACAACTGTGTTGTTTCTGTACTGGCCTTGCAATCAGGGCTGATCCTACCTTTCGGCAGAGTGACGCAAGTGTCTTAGGTGTCAGTACTGAGGGACAGCAGTGACAGCTCTTCAATTATTCCCTTTCATTTCCTAGACCTTCCCTCTCTTAGTGGACAAAGTTTTGTGTAGTGCATAGACTGTCCCATGCCTACTAAACTAGTCTGCTGCCCTCAAGGGTGGCAAAAGACTTTATCCTAACATGTCTGTGTGTGAGGGTTACATGTTGGCTTAGTAAGTGCTTCATGCCATTAATGTGGTGTTATTTGCCTAGTGAAGGCCCAGGAATGATGTGTTCTGCCTCATCAAGGTGCTTCATGTCTCTTCTGGGGCCTCCTCCAGCACATCCAATAGTCGAAGAGGCTTTAAGCATGCAAAAAGTAATGTGGCATCTTTGCTTCATTCTTTCCAAACAGAAGACCATGTTGCTTTGCAAGGCAGCTTTGAAAGTGTGATTTGCTTTAAGCTTCATCGAAATGAAGTACCCCTTTGAAAAGAAATTGCCTTCTGCACATAGAATGGTAGGAGGGACTCTCAGCCTTTGTCCAAGCAGCAAAATGGCTAGGCTGGCCCTATTTGCAGTGATACTACAGAAAAAGATCAAATAAGCATTAAAAGCTCTGCTTGAAAGAAAATATTTCCCCATTTATTCACAATGTACTATAGGAGCAGGAAAAATATTTCCTCTCACAACAAAGACTAACATTACTTAGATAAAAATATCAGTGTTATCATTATAATTATTTTGTTATGTTGGCTGACCTTTAGTATTTAGTTTTAGATATATAAGTGGTGATTTTTATATAATCCAAGCATTTTTTATGTGGAATCCATGCACATCCACATCATGGTAGCATTTTAAAACCCTTGTTTCTAAACAGCCTATGTTTTTGTGCGTGTTTGTAATCTTGCTTTACACAAGGAAAGTCTGAATGCTGGTGATGTGTTCAAAGCTTTCTGTCACATATAATAAATAAACATTTCAGAAGCACAATCACATTACTGTACTTCTGGCAAGTTGAATGCAAGTCTTCCCTTGTAGCATGAAGAAAAGAATGCTTTGAAAATTCAGACCCTGCCACCCCATCCCATCCCATCCCATCCCACCCTCCTGCTCTTTAAATAATCAGGGGAAGCTGCTGAACAATGGGAAAAATGCAGCTGGGCTGCAGTTTAACAAAGGAACTGATTTTTTTCTTGAAGCTGCAGCACAGAGAGGTAGATTAGGAATTATTTCGCTCAGTAAAATAAGCTAGTTTTGAAAGAAAGGTAAGGCATAATTCCCAGTGATTCTACTATTCTTTTGTTCACATTTTTTCTTCTTTAGATATCCTCTTACAATTAGCAGCAGCTCAGAATATAAAACACTGCAGACACATATGTAACATTGAACTCACATTCATGGAACTGTGTAAGAGTGGAAAACATAGTCCCCAATGTGCAGCTGTGGTCAAGTCTTTTACCAACAAATTAAAATAAATATGAAAGCTTGGGCCCACTTCCTTAATTGCACACTTCTGCAATGGTATTTTAAAATGAATAATTTCATCTGGAAACAATTGAAGTTGATTCTCATTTTTATTGAGCCTTGACATTGTGAAACCTCTGAAATCATGACATGAGAGTATGAGGTTTTAATTTCATGCCAAATCAGTCTTATTGTGTGAGTTGTCTCTTGAAGAAATGAAGGCCCTTCCTTCCAAAGATAGGGTTTTAGTACATTAAAGATGGGAAAGTGTACAATCACATTATGTTATCTCATTCTTCTAGAAGCAATGGGATTTCTTTCTAGCTTGCCAGGACTCTCACAAGTTCAACATCCTTAACACTTTAATCCATTTAATCATAAGCAAGAGAGGATAAAAGTTAACAATGTAGTGAAAAGGTGTAAATTTAAAAATAATCCAGATATTGGCATTTGGGGGGGTGGGGGAATGGAAGTATGAATCTAATATCACTTTTCCATAATGCCAAATATACAGAGAGGAACTTTGTTGCATCAGGGTAGAGAAAAAGCAAGAAAGGAATCGGCTGATTATGTGGAAGGAGCTTGACATTAATATTATGCTGTAATCTGCCTTCCAGTTTCCCAAAATATTTCTTCTGCAAAAAACTTATTTTTTTCAGTCTCATTCTCAGAGTGTTTTAGAGTTTCTTTAGAATTTATTTTGGTGGTACCCTCAAGGTACTTAATTGTTATATGATGGCACAGCTGGTCTTCTTTTTCTTTTTCTTTTTCTGGACATCTCTGTTTCTGTTTCCTGATCTGATGAAGCCTCATAAGAACGTCTTTATGATAACTTTTCTGGGGAGGAGGGGGAGATTTAATTTGACATGAGAGGCTGCTGGCTGCTGAAAACATGGTTGTCCAACAGTAGACACAACAATTCCTTGCACTCTTGCTGCCTTGTGACTAAGATAAGAATATAAATCCTATATCTTGCCCATTAGATATTCGTCAAATGTTCTCCTTTTGAAAAAAAATGATTTCATTTCCATCAAGCTGAATAAGAATGGTGTCAGGGAAAGATAGAGGAAAATTTCAGCACAATCCTTCTGAAATAGAGAAGGAAAGAGATATCAACACCTGGCTGACTTTTTCTGGGATCAGAAGCTTAGAAGTCCCTTCTAAGTAGTGGAATGGAAATGACCAGGAATTTCAGAATTATACGCTAGCCTGGGAAGTTGAAACAACATCCTGAAAACCAAATATTTCCACATTGTTATCAAGGGAACAAAGAGAGCCAGTTTGTTATAGTGGTTAAGGCATCAGGCTAAAAACCGGGAGACCATGAGTTCTAGTCCTGCCTTAGGCACAAAGCCAGCTGGGTGACCTTGGGCCAGTCACTTTCTCTCAGCCCTAAGGAGGCAATGGCAAACCACTTCTGAAAAACCTTGCCAAGAAAGCTGCAGGGACTTGTCCAGGCAGTCTCTGAGAATCGGACATGATTGAACAGTTTAAAAAAAAATCAAGGAAATAGCATGAATGTATCCAGCGGGTAAGACGCCAGGCTTGTCGTTCAAGATCGCAAGTTCGGAGGTTCGAATCCCTAGCCCTACGTGCGAAGTGAGCTCCCGCACTAGCTCCAGCTCTTGCCAACCTAGAAATTCGAAAGCATGCAAATGCAAGTAGATGAATAGGTACCACTTCAGTGGGTAGGTAACAGCATTCCGCGCATGTCATGTGGCCACACGACCGTGGAAGCGTCTTCAGACAACGCTGACTCTTTGGCTAACAAACAGAGATGAGCACCGGCCCCTAGAGTCGGACACGACTGCGCAAATGTACGGGGGGAACCTTTACCTTTTTATCCATGAAATCACTAGGAATCATGTTCCACTGAAAGGAGACTTGATTTTATTTACTTTAAGGATACAAATTGCAAATTTTATCTGTAATGCTTAAAGTACATCTAGCAATGCTAAGATGAGATAATAGCTTTTAGCTGAGAAAAGGAAAGCTATTTATTTTAAAGGCATAAAGCTGTTCAGTGAAGCCAACTTTTCTCCTACAAATGGTAAATTCAAGCAAATATCAGGTGTTCCACTGAGACCATTGGCTCTACTGTGTTGTGCTGTCCTTCAAAACATTCCTGTTCATGTAAATTGATGATCTTTGTCAAGCAAAAATGCAAGTAATTACTTCCTTTTTGTATTTGTTCCTTTTTTGCTTAGATTATTGTGTACCTCAAATGTGTGAAATTTATTGCTCTAGTTTTCTAGGTTTCTCTAATCTTAAGAATAACAAATGTTGAATTTAAAACTGTGCTTACTTATTCATTGAAGTTACTCAATAGAAAGAGCAAAATCCAAAACTTCCACTAACCCTAAAGTTATGATTTCAGGTAAAGGAATGAATGACTCTATCACATTTCAGTTTGTCAGATTTCTTATTTTTACAAGACTAAATTCTTTCTGACTCATTTCATAATCAGTCTGCAATTTTTCCACCAATATTAATCCAAAATTGTATATGCTTTTATGCATATTTCTTCTAATATAAACATTTTAGTATCCTTTTTCTCTAATATGTGTGTTTTTCCCTAATATATGCATCTTGCAAGTGATTTTTTAAAAATATAATGTGTTTTTCTGAGCACTTTCCCTTAATCTATGCAGTTTTATGTGCACTTTCCCTAATATATCCTTTTTGAACATCCCCCCATCCCCCAAACTGCAGCTACATCACAACATTCTGGAAAGTGCAGATTTCAGCTTATTATCTATTTGGGAAATTTTAATGGAATAATTGTAAGTAAAATTTGTATTACCTTACATGTGGTTTTCACCCTTTGCGACATGATCCCTCTTACTCTTTGCCTGGGGTTCACTAATCTGGATAACTTGACTTTCTATGTATGGAGAAAAATAACCTTAAGTTCCTTTCATGTTATTCAATAACATGAAGAAATAAAAGTAAGAGAAAGACTGAGCTCAAAAGCAATTCATAAGTATGATTGAAAGGTGGTATTAGACTTTTATTTGGAAATTATTTATGTACTATAATTCTGCACACAGCCACATCTGAAGTTTGGGTTTCTCTTAACATAAGGTTTTTGAAATGTTGGAATTGAAATTTTATTTCAGTTATGACAGAATGTAACCTGTTCAGTATTGGTTCTGGAAAAGCATAGTCCCAAAAAGTTGAGACTATCCCAGTGATTAATGGAAATAAATATCTGCCCAATATGTATCATATTCTAAAGTTACTCAAGGTTCATGAGGAAAATCAATGACATTTTATAAGACAAATTGTAATGAACACCCAGTCCAGGTAGCATATGCAAACTGGTGAAACTGTGCAGATATAATCCATTCCAGGAAATACAATAAACTAAGTTAAAATAAAAGCAATCTTGTGTGAAGTGCAGCTGAAATCAGGACCATGGATAGCTCCAAGTAATTTTGTGGATCAAAAAATCTCTCTCCAGCTAAAACAAAATGAAAATGTTGCATCAAAAGTCAGTTAAAACCCAAGGACATTTCCTCTAGGCAGCTACAATTTTGTAGTCTGAGCAAATGTACTATCACCATCCCCTTGTAGAAGCTTGCTAAATTATTAAAAGTCCCAAATTAGATTTTGTAACTGCAGATGCCTGAAGCTGGGAAGCTTCAACTTAAACTAATTGATCAATTTAAGATGGATGGATGGATGGATGGATGGATGGATGATGCATTTATATCCTGGCACAATCTGGCAGCCCTCACATGATATAAGAAAAATGTTAAAATATCACAATACATTTACAATTACAATTTAAATAACTAAATCAGAAAACTCACACACCATATAAGAGCCAGCTTGGTGTAGTGGTCAAGGCACCAGGCTAGAAACCAGGAGACTGTGAGTTCTAGTCAGCTGGGTGACCTTGGGCCAGTCTCACACACTCAGCACTAGGAAGCAGGCAAGGGCAAATTACTTCTGAAAATCTTGCCAAGAAAACAGCAGGGACTAGTCCAGGCAGTCTCCAGAAGTCAACACTGACTCAAAGGATCTGTGTCTATGTCTATTGTTAAACTAAAAATATAAAAGATGGTGCAGTACATTTAACATCACTGGTATGCTCTCCAAAGTAAATCAGTTTTTAATATCCCCCTGAAAGCTATCAGGGAGGGAGCCAGTTGATCTCCACTGGGAGGCTATTTCAAAGCAGTGCACTGCCACTGAAGCAGTGTCTCCTGGCTTTTCTCTCACCATGTTATACCAAGGAGAATCAAAGCAGAATTAAGGTGAGTTTTTTCCTCACCTCCTCCTGTCTATGCAAGGTAAGCTGATGCTTGCATAACAGTCATTGAATTTCTTCTTCATGGCCATTTCTGTACTCTGTACTCCTCTACAAAGAGATTCTCCCTTCCTTGTTTTCCATAGGAATCAGATAGTCCTTCATCCAAACTCAGACTTATTTTAGGTAAGTAGGTTGCTAATCATCCATGTGAATCACAGAGACCATGATGAAGAAGAACTGGTTACTTATCTGTGGCCAAATTTCTGCAAGTTATTATTTGTGAATTCACACACATATACATCCCACTTGGCCTCAAATGACTCTGTTCCTTTGGTCCTGCTGTGTCAGACTCAGGAACTGAATCCTGCTGACCCACACCTAGCTATATGGTAGATATAGGGGAATGTGGGACTCCTGCCAAACATTTCTATAAGCTTAGAAAGTTCTGAACAAGCACCTAACTCCCATGTATGAGTTCACAGATGACCAACTGAAGAACTGCAGTTATAGTTAAGAAATCAATTATTCCCTTTGCTCTTTTCAGATCCTCTTAAACAAATTTTAATCAACACTACCCATGCCTTCCTGTTCTCTGTGCAAAATAAACACGAAGGCAAAGTTTTGTTATATACAGTTGTAATTACAACTTTGGGGGGGGGGGAAGCTAAAAACTACAACCATATCTCTCTCAGCCAAAGGGAATTGCCAGCCAAAATGTTAATTCTTTCTTCTTTGGGCTTATGATCAACTATGAGAAAAAGGAGAAGTAACTGCATTGACTGAAAGGAAAATTTATTTTTATTTGTTACTTAACTACATTTGCTAGATGAAATCACCAATTTGGGGAGAAGGATTATGGACCTCTGGGGTTTGATTTTCATGAGGGAAAAAGATCTCTTGCTTAACATGCAGATGGAATCCCTCTTGCAGTACTTTCCATTAATAACTGATCTGACTGAGGAGGAAGTGGCGAGTTATGATTCCCAAGCTGCTCAATAAACATGTGTAAATGAGATGCAATTGTTCAACTGTTATTTCTTTTTTTATTATTATAATCACAGTGCACAATGAAAATTGAGTATCATAAATGAAATGAATGAATGAATGAATGAATGAAACTGACATCTGAAATTATTACATCAAAGTACAGTCAGCCAAATAGAAAGTAGAGTAGAAAGTGGACTACAGCTGGTGTCCTCAAGATGTATGGAAGACTGAGTTCCATAATTCTTAGTACATACATTGTCAAGCTGGGAATCGGGGGAATTGTAGTCCAACATGTAAACGTGAGATGCAATGGTTAAACTGTATCATCATCATCATCACCACCACCACCACCACCACCACCACCACCACCACCACCACCGGAGTATACAATGAAAATTGAGTATTATAAAGGCCCATTAATGAGATTGATATCTGAAATTGAAGAACTGAAAAAGGTTGTGATATAACACATAATAAATTTGATTTAGGATTGTGGGCACTCTGAGGCACTCCTCCTCCTCTTTTAGACTAGGGGAAATATTGCAAATATTGATGTTAGCAATGTTGAAACAAAGCTAGAGGGCAAATATCAAATACATGGTAGTGAGATATGCTGTCTTTTTCCCACAAAGGTTGCTTTCCTTCAAGTTAAGGGGGTTGCATGTTGTGTGGAGCTGAAAGAAGCATGGACAGGACAAGAACTTAAATGGGTGGGGACTCTCACTCTCTCTCCCACTCAGCCATTCTGTCTCTGGAACTCTCTCGTCTCTGTCTTTTAAGCAGCAGGAAGGGATGCACAGCTCTATGCCATCAGATCGATCTCTCTCTCTCACACACACACACACTCACTCACACACACAATTTTTAACAAAGTAAAAACCATAAGAGAAAATATAGGTAATAAAAAAATTGAAAATAGTGAAAATAGGAAAGAAATAAGAAAGGGACAGGGACGGAAAAGGAAAAGGAAAAGGAAAAGGAAAAGGAAAAGGAAAAGGAAAAGGAAAAGGAAAAGGAAAAGAAAGATTATAAAGCAGAGCTTTCCAAACTTTTCATGTTGGTGACACACTTTTTAGACATGCATCATTTTGCGACACACTCTTACAGCAGGGCACAAGGCAGGCACTAGGACCTGCACGGAATCACAGCAGGTTTGGAGGCAGCCAGGCACAAGGCAGGCACTAGGAACTGCGCGGAATCCTGGCAGGGCTCGGAGGCAGCAGCAGCAGCTGCGACACACCCAGACACTGCAGCCAACACACTAACGTGTCCCGACACACAGTTTGGAAAGCTCTGTTATAAAGAAACAGCTTCCAGTCTTCTTGACAGCAGTTATAGATACATTTATATTTTGCTCTCTCTATATATATATATTTTGCCCTCTCTCTCTCTTTCATTAAAATGCTAACTGTGTGTAACCTGCTAGCTTCTTTCAGGATCAGCTAAGGTCAAGATCAGTCAAGGCCACCTAAATATAAATAAATCCACCAAACAAGAATTGTTATACTTAAACTGATATAACAAAGATACACACCTGCGTTTTTGACCCTGCATGAAAAGATAACGTTAATTTTATCACACCTCTTTAAACATTCTTCAGAATTTGTTTAATGTTTTGCCTAAGCAGGAAACTAACTTCAGCTTCCCTTAGAATGTTACTTTATGTGAAATGTGATTACTACACTAATTTCCTGTAAATTCAATGTATAGGTCCTAGTCCACTCTATCCAAATAGACAATCCATCAGTTAGAAGTTTTCAGACTGTATAAATCATGCTCTTAGTGAGAAACATATCCACTGATATTGACAGCTGCTCTGTCAGTAGACTTGTCAAAGTGTGGAATTGCAGTTTGACCTTGGATTGCTATCATCAGGGTTCTCATTACGAACATCCTAATTCTTCATCAGCACAAGAGTCCTTGGTTGACTTGATAGTAGTTCTGGCAGAGATGAAGTAGGAGGCAGATAACTGGAATACAGATGGTGGCTAAATTCATGCAGAAATCATTTGTGCCAAGGTCTAGGAGCATCAGAAAGCACACCAAAATAAATGGTGCCAACTTGCTTAGGCTTATATCAAGTATTTCAGTAGAAACAGTCATTGTTGGGCTAGGCACAACTCATTATTTTAAATTTTCCCCTTTGTATTTCTCTTCCTGCTCACCTTTCAGATCCCATGTATTATTCTGTCTACCTAGAGTGACTTAACAGAGTCTATGCTTAAGATGACAAATAAGATAGATGATAGATAGATAGATAGATAGATAGATAGATAGATAGATAGATAGATAATAGAGATAGGAATATCTAACAAAATCAAAATGATAACATTTAAAAGCAATACATTCAGGTGTTGAAAGCAGATGCTTTACTGTTTTCCTTTAATTTTTTTAATGTTTCTGATTTGTTGGATGACTTATATGATTCATTCATTTTAAATCTACCCTTCCAGAACCCACAACAACTCATCTGATACATTGTTTAAATCCTATCTTTCTCCTCTTTCCCCCTCCTTAATTCCTTTCCCTCCCTTTCTCTAGTCTCCAAGTAGAAAGCCCTTTTAATCTCATAGAAATATTAAAAAAGAAAGAAAGAAATAGAGCCATGGTGTGATGGAGCACAAATTATGAAGTTCCGGTTTTCACTTGCATATGTTATTCCCACTGTTGGAGCACAGTAATGGCTATTAATCAAGTTAAATAAGACCAGTCTTAATCCTTTCTTGTTGTAGTGTGGGAACTGCATATAAACTGAATATAAGGAATATTGCACTACCATTTCTTCAAAATTGCAAGGTAATGAGAGCTATTCTTGGCCACAGATTGTAATTTCTTTCTACAGTGATGTTGCCCTAGTTTCATATTCATGTTTCTCATGTTATTGTAGCATTGGGGAAAGTCCAAGCTGTCAGCTCTCATATGACTAGCATCATGTAAGAAAGTCACTCCCCTCAAACATTCAGATCTCTTTACACAGTGAAACCTTGTTTTCATGGACCATAATTATCAAAGTACATCATTTCAGCAATTACATCATTTGCTTAATGACATCATTATTTTTATTTTTATTTTTATTTTTATTTTTATTTTTATTTTTATTTTTATTTTTAATTTTATTTTTAATTTTATTTATTTCTATTTCTATTTCTATTTCTTTTTTTATTTTTTTTTATTTTTATTTTTATTTTTATTTTTATTTATTTTTATTTTTATTTTTATTTATTTATTTATTTTATTATTATTTATTTATTATTTTTATTTATTTATTTTCTATCCCACCTTTATTATTTTTATAAATAACTCAAGGCGGCATTATGTATTTTTGTCATTTGCATCATGATTTTAGTATACAAATGTCATAAATCACCCTGGATGTTATAAAACTGAGGTAACATTGAAGTAAATTTAGCAGTCTTCTCTGTACTACTTCAGATGCAACAAACTTATCAATTCAAGGGGATGGATGCAAATGGCCCATTTCGTCTAACATCCCCTAAATGTGGGTCTGTTAAATCATGGTTTGTATTGGTATGTGGGAATGACCCTGGGAGACTGGGTCCAGAGATGCTGTCTAGGGAATGGTTTGATAAGAAACAGCATAGTCCGCAGCTGGATAGTGGGTGGGGCAAGAGGGTCAGAAGAGACCCTCCCTAGTTTCTCAGGGGTAAAGGAGATGGGAGGAGAATTGTACTTTCAGACTTGCAAGATTCTGTTAATGTAACCTTACAATAAAGTAGAATTAGCTGATCTGGTTGTGTTTCCTGTCTGGTCTACTTGGTAAGGCTGACATGGTTTCACTATACTCTTGGTTCTTTAAAGTTTGATTGTTCATTTACATGTCTATCAATCAATCTATCACTGGCCAAAAGATCATACCTGAAACAATCATGTATCATCTGTCCAGAGAGATATAACAAGTGGAGTACAGTACAATAAGCCTCCATAATAGGTCCAGTGCAGCTTAGTGTATTCATTTATTATGTGGCAAATGGAATAGAAAGCATACTTATAAATTTGGTGCTATGAAACTGGAAAGGACTGCAAGCACTCTGGTTGACAAGATTGCAATTTGAGACTATCTCAACAATTTGGGATAATGGGACAAAATGAATGGTGGAATTTAATAAGGGTGTTAGGTCTCAAATTTCGTAAGAACAAGTTATACTTTGGGAATATCTATTTAGTATGCAATAGCAGAAAAGGTTTGGGAGTTAAAGGATTCTTTGTTGGTGAAAAGTTGAATATAAATTGTCAGTGTACTGTCTTTAGAAAGAAAACAACCAGAAGGTATCTGAGTACTGATACTGCATATACAGTGGGGCAAAAAAGTATTTAGTCAGCCACCAATTGTGCAAGTTCTCCCACTTAAAAAGATGAGAGAGGCCTGTAATTGACATCATAGATAGACCTCAACTATGAGAGACAAAATGAGAAAACAAATCCAGACAATCACATTGTCTGATTCGGAAAGAATTTATTTGCAAATTATGGTGGAAAATAAGTATTTGGTCAATATCAAAAGTTCATCTCAATACTTTGTTATATATCCTTTGTTGGCAATGACAGAGGTCAAACGTTTTCTGTAAGTCTTCACAAGGTTGGCACACACTGTTGCTGGTATGTTGGCCCATTCCTCCATGCAGATCTCCTCTAGAGCAGTGATGTTTTGGGGATGTCGCTGGGCAACACGGACTTTCAACTCCCTCCAAAGGTTTTCTATGGGGTTGAGATCTGGAGACTGGCTAGGCCACTCCAGGACCTTGAAATGCTTCTTACGAAGCCACTCCTTCGTTGCCCGGGTGGTGTGTTTGGGATCATTGTCATGCTGAAAGACCCAGCCACGTTTCATCTTCAATGCCCTTGCTGATGGAAGGAGGTTTGCACTCAAAATCTCACGATACATGGCCCCATTCATTCTTTCCTGTACACGGAACAGTCGTCCTGGTCCCTTTGCAGAGAAACAGCCCCAAAGCATGATGTTGCCACCCCCATGCTTCACAGTAGGTATGGTGTTCTTTGGATGCAACTCAGCATTCTCTCTCCTCCAAACACGACGAGTTGTGTTTCTACCAAACAGTTCTACTTTGGTTTCATCTGACCATATGACATTCTCCTAATCCTCTTCTGGATCATCCAAATGCTCTCTAGCAAACTTCAGACGGGCCCGGACATGTACTGGCTTAAGCAGGGGGACACGTCTGGCACTGCAGGATCTGAGTCCCTGGCGGCGTAGTGTGTTACCTTTGTTATGTTGGTCCCAGCTCTCTGCAGGTCATTCACTAGGTCCCCCCGTGTGGTTCTGGGATTTTTGCTCACTGTTCTTGTGATCATTTTGACCCCACGGGGTGAGATCTTGCGTGGAGCCCCAGATCGAGGGAGATTATCAGTGGTCTTGTATGTCTTCCATTTTCTAATTATTGCTCCCACAGTTGATTTCTTCACACCAAGCTGCTTGCCTATTGCAGATTCAGTCTTCCCAGCCTGGTGCAGGTCTACAATTTTGTTTCTGGTGTCCTTCGACAGCTCTTTGGTCTTCACCATAGTGGAGTTTGGAGTGTGACTGTTTGAGGTTGTGGACAGGTGTCTTTTATACTGATAACAAGTTCAAACAGGTGCCATTACTACAGGTAACGAGTGGAGGACAGAGGAGCCTCTTAAAGAAGAAGTTACAGGTCTGTGAGAGCCAGAAATCTTGCTTGTTTGTAGGTGACCAAATACTTATTTTCCACCATAATTTGCAAATAAATTCTTTCCGAATCAGACAATGTGATTGTCTGGATTTGTTTTCTCATTTTGTCTCTCATAGTTGAGGTCTACCTATGATGTCAATTACAGGCCTCTCTCATCTTTTTAAGTGGGAGAACTTGCACAATTGGTGGCTGACTAAATACTTTTTTGCCCCACTGTAGTAGGCAAGAAAATACTCTTTATCTTTGCTTAGTTTTCCCCAGATTCAAAGTCTCTTACACTGTCCCCTTCACACTACCTCCTATGGAAAGAATATTTCTTCTCTTTTTCCTTCTCCTCCTCCTCCTCCTCTTTCTCCTCCTTTATCCCATCACTAGGGCAAACTAAATGGAAAAGAAGGCTTCTATCATATAATGTAACTTTCTCAATAATTCTTAATTGTCCTTACTGGTCCTTAAACATTGATCTTTAGATAACTTTAATGAGTTTGGTTCTACTCACAAACATTTGCTCTGCTAAATATTGTATGGAAGATTCCAGTCACAGTTATCTCAACTTCTTCAATTTTAGCATAATAAAATGTAAATTTAATTAAATTTAATTAATTTAATTATTTTTTTGTTTTGACTCTGCCTACTTCTTTGTCCTCTTGCTTTGGGGCATGTGGACTCAAAGTGGCCCTTGGCTTAAAAAAGGCTGCATAACTCTGTCCTAATATGATATTCATAAAAATGAACAATGGTAACCCATTATGTCCATCTAACCAGAATTGTCTAATCTAGCAGTGGATGTATAGACTCTGTCTTTTGCTGGAATACTTTCAGATAGGGTTACTACATTTCCAAAGAATGGTGGGAGGAATCAGCTGATAATTTGAAGGAGCACAAAGGATCAGAACAAATAGCTGATTTGTTGTTGTTCAGTCATTTAGTCGTGTCCGACTCTTTGTGACCTCATGGACCATAGCACGCCAGGCCTTCCTGTCCTCCACTGTCTCTCGGAGTTTACTCAAATTCATGTTCATTACATCGGTGATGCTATCTAACCATCTCATCCTCTGCCATCCCCTTCTCCTTTTGCCTTCAGTCTTTCCCAGCATCAGGGTCTTTTCCAGTGAGTCCTCTCTTCGCATTAGGTGGCCAAAGTATTTGAGCTTCAGCTTCAGCATCTGTCCTTCCAATGAACAGTCAGGGTTGATTTCCTTTAGGGTTGACTGGTATGACCTCCTTGCAGTCCAAGGGACTCTCAAGAGTCTTCTCTAGCACTACAGTTCGAAAGCATCAATTCTTCAGCGCTCAGCCTTCCTTATGGTCCAACTCTCACAGCCATACATTACTACTGGAAAAACCATAGCTTTAACTATACAGACCTTTGTCGGCAAGGTGATGTCTCTGCTTTTTAATATGCTGTCTAGGTTTGCCATAGCTTTCCTCCCAAGGAGCAAGCGTCTTTTAATGTCATGGCTGCAGTCACCTCTGCGGTGATCTTGGAGCCCAAGAAAATAAAATCTGTCACTGCTTCCATTTCTTCCCCTTCTATTTGCCAGGAAGTGATGGGACCAGATGCCATGATCTGGGTTTTTTTAATGTTGAGTTTCAAGCCAGCTTTTGCACTCTCCTCTTTCACCCTCATCAAGAGGCTCTTTAGTTCCTCTTCACTTTCTGCCATTAGGGTGGTATCGTCTGCATATCTGAGGTTGTTGATATTTCTCCCGGCAATCTTAACTCCGGCTTGTGATTCATCCAGCCCGGCATTTCTCATGATGTACTCTGCATATAAGTTAAATAAGCAGGGTGATAATATACAGCCTTGTCGTACTCCTTTCCCAATTTTGAACCAGTCGGTTGTTCCATGTCCGGTTCTAACTTGCTTCTCGACCCGCATACAGGTTTCTCAGGAGACAGGTAAGGTGGTCTGGTACTCCCATCTCTTTAAGACTTTGCCACAGTTTGTTGTGATCCACACAATCAAAGGCTTTAGCATAGTCAATGAAGCAGAAGTAGATGTTTTTCTGGAACTCTCTTGCTTTTTCCATGATCCAGCGAATGTTGGCAATCTGATCTCTAGTTCCTCTGTCTCTTCGAAACCCAGCTTGCACTTCTGGTAGTTCTCGGTTCACATACTGCTGAAGCCTAGCTTGTAGGATTTTGAGCATAACCTTGCTAGCATGTGAAATGAGCGCAATTGTACGGTAGTTTGAACATTCTTTGGCATTGCCTTTCTTTGGAATTGGAACGTAAACTGACCTTTTCCAAACCTGTGACCACTGTTGAGTTTTCCAAATTTGTTGGCATATTGAGTGCAGCACTTTAACAGCATCATCTTTTAGGATTTTAAATAGCTCAGCTGGGATACTGTCTTCTCCGCTAGCTTTGTTGTTAGTAATGCTTCCTAAGGCCCACTTGACTTCACTCTGTAGGATGTCCGGCTCAAGGTCAGTGACCACACCATTGTATTTATCAGGGATATTAAGATCTTTCTTGTATAGTTCTTCTGTGTATTCTTGCCACCTCTTCTTAATCTCTTCTGCTTCTGGTAGGTCGCTGCCTTTTTTTTCCTTTATCATGCCCATCTTTGCACAAAACGTTCCCTTGATATCTCCAATTTTCTTGAAGAGATATCTCGTCTTCCCCATTCTATTGTTTTCCTCGATTTCTTTGCATTGTTCATTTAAGAAGGCCTTCTTATCTCTCCTTGCTATTCTCTGGAATTCTGCATTCAGTTGTTCATATCTTTCCCTTTCTCCCTTGCCTTTTGCTTCCCTTCTTTCCTCAGCTATTTGTAAAGCCTCATCAGTCAGCCACTTTGCTTTCTTGCATTTCTTTATCTTTGGGATGGTTTTAGTTGCTGCCTCCTGTACAATGTTATGAACCTCCATCCATAGTTCTTCAGGCACTCTGTCTACCAGATCTAATCCTTTAAATCTATTCCTCACCTCCACTGTATATTCATAAGGGATATGATTTAGGTCATACCTGATTGGTCTAGTGGTTTTCTCTACGTTCTTCAATTTAAGCCTAAATTTTGCGATAAGAAGCTCATGATCTGAGCCACAGTCAGCTCCAGGTCTTGTTTTTGCTGATTGTATAGAGCTTCTCCATCTTTGGCTGCAAAGTTTATAATCAATCTGATTTCGGTATTGACCATCTGGTGATGTCCATGTGTAGAGTCGTCTCTTGTGTTGTTGGAAAAGAGTGTTTGCTATGACCAGCGTGTTCTCTTGACAAAACTCTATTAGCCTTTGCCCTGCTTCATTTTGTACTCTGAGGTTGAACTTGCCTGTTATTCCGGTTATTTTTTGACTTCCTACTTTAGCATTCCAGTCCCCTATGATGAAAAGGACATCTTTTTTTGGTGTTAGTTCTAGAAGGTGTTGTAGGTCTTCATAGAACCGGTCAACTTCAGCTTCTTCGGCATCAGTGGTTGGGGCATAGACTTGGATCACTGTGATGTTGAGTAGTTTGCCTTGGATCCGAACTGAAAGCATTCTGTCGTTTTTGAGGTTGTACCCCAGTACTGCCTTTCCCACTCTTTTATTGACTATGAGAGCTACTCCATTTCTTCTAAGGGATTCTTGCCCACAGTAGTATATATAATGGTCTCCTGAATTAAATTTGCCCATTCCTGTGCATTTTAGTTCGCTGATTCCCAAGATGTCAATGTTCAATCTTGTCATCTCATGTTTGACCACATCCAGCTTACCTTGATTCATAGATCTTACATTCCAGGTTCCTATGCAATATTGTTCTTTACAGCATCGGACTTTCCTTCCACTTCCAGACACGTCCACAACTGAGCGTCCTTTCGGCTTTGGCCCAGCCGTTTCACTCTTTCTGGAGCTACTTGGAATTGCCCTCCGCTCTTCCCCAGTAGCATTTTGGACACCTTCCAACCTGAGGGGCTCATATTCCGGCGTCATATCTTTTAGCCTTTTGATACTGTCCATGGGTTTTCTTGACAAGGATACTGGAGTGGTTTGCCATTCCCTCCTCCAGTTTTGGACCACGTTTTGTCAGAACTCTCCGTCATGACCTGATTTTTTTTTTTTAGCTTACATTTTTTTGCTTAGACAAAAAACCAAAATAAAATATGTAAACAAACCATGTTTGCTTTCGAAGTAAATTGAAAGACACTTAGGCTGTCCCATTCCAGAATAGAAGCATACTTCAAATGCTCAAATTAGACAACTGCAAATATTTGTCTATGGACAGCATTCATCCACCAAAACAACACCTGTTCACATCAAAGTTGCTCAAATATTTGCATATCCTGTTCTAAACACCGGAAATGATTTTACCTCTCTCAAATAATTCTAAAATTGCAAGCACATAAACCACTTCTGACTACCGCTTAGGATTAAACAAGAAACCTTTTAATGGGTACTCAGATAGCTTCCTACCTTTTTGTTAGAATCTGTCCATAAGAGGAAAAAAGACAGTTACTAATAGCACAATTCAGACATCACAGCAAACCAAGTTCATCATAATTTTGAACTTAAGCATGCTTTAGCTTCCAAATGTGCACCTGATATACTGCATTTCCCAACTGGTGCCTGCATTTGTTTTCTATCCTCTTAGCTTCTCTTGGAACAACAATCAAAAGTAGATTCTTAATTCCATACACACATCTATGTTTTCCACTTTGCAGGCCAATCACAATCCATTATGGATATTCTTAAAGGGGGTGCAGGACAAGATAGATAAGCTAGCCCATGTTCATTGTTGTTTCACAAGCTGCACTGGTTGCCAGTTGGCTTCCGGGTACAATTCAAGGTGCTGGTTATCACCTATAAAGCACTGCATGGCATAGGTTATTTAAGGGACCACCTATCTCCAATAGTTTCTGTCTGCCCAGTAAGATTGGACAGAGTAGGCACACTCCAGGTCTCAGTAAAATAATGTAATCTATCAGGATTTAGGAAGCACATCTTCTCTGTTGTCATTCCTGCCCTCTGGAACAAGATCGCCCCTCTTCCCTGAGTTCCATATGGCTCCCATTCTGATGATGTTCCAGAAGTTTTTGAAAACTTGGCCTTACTCCCAGGCCTGGGGGGTTGGGATAGGTGGCTATGGAGCTCCTATTGGTTTTGCTCTGGGGCATTGTGTTGATTCCTTCCAGATTTTCATGATCTTTCTCTTCTGTTGTTATTGTTCTTGACCTTTAAAGTGTAAGTGCCCAGAGTTTCCTGGAGGCAGGTGGCCTATAAATTGACAGAGAACCTGTTTTTCAGGATTTTAGCCAATAAATAGCTGAACTAGCCATGACCGACACACATTGACCTGAGAAAGAAAAACTGGTGGAAAATGAAATAAAAGAAAAGGACCCAGACTTCGGGTATATTTATACTTTTTCTCCCTCCTTAACCCCTCCCTAGCCCTAAATCACAAAAAGCTTTGTGAGATGCATCTCTGAAGTGAGACAGAGGAAGGCAATATGGTTATAGGTTTAACTCCCTATTATTTATTTATTTATTTATTATTTATTTATGTAACTCCCTATTATAGGTTTAACTCTCCCTATTATTTAAGACCTAGCCCTTGGATTTTATACTTATTTATTGTATTTATACTGATTGTAATTTTATATTTATATTTTTAACTTGTGATTTTATTGTAAACCGCCCAGAGTCCCCTGGTTGGGGGAGATGGGCGGTGATATAAATCTAAATAATAAATAAATAAATAAATTGGGGAAGTGACAGGGGGATCTGCAGATAGGAACAAATTATATTTAAATTTAGTTAAAATTCAAGTATAAATTATTATAAAGACCCACCATATATTTAATAATTTTTCTTCCAGTCACATTAAAAATAACACTTTGGTGGCAATTTTGGCAGACTCTCAAGGCCACATATAAAGCTTTTATTTATTTACAAAACGTATTTGTGTGCTGCCGCAAAAAATAAAAAGACTCTCGGTGGCTCACCTAAAAAAAATGCAGCATAAAACAAACCCCACACAAAAATAAAAACACAACACTATAAACATAGGATAAATAAATACATAGAGATGAGGTGGTATATGGTGCTGAGATGTCAAATTATACAAATAATAATAATAATAATAATAATAATAATAATAATAATTTATTAAACTTGTATGCCACCTGACTCTCAATGACTCTGGGCAGCTCACAACAATGAAACAAAGAAATTCCAGTAACAACAATAAAAGATAAAGATAAAAGATGGCAAGCACGATGAAGTGAGGGGGCTCAGTCTCCCTTGTTGAAGGCCTGGGTGAAAAGCCAGGTCTTCACGGCTTTTCTAAACAACAGCAGAGTGGGGGCATTTTTGTGTGATCATTATTTTAATCATTATTTTAATTTGTTAGTTAGATTTGTGTCCTTCATTTTTCCCAGAGGCTCTGGGTGGTGCACACAGCACTCACTCCTCTAATTTTTCCTCACCACGACCTGTGAGGTTGGGCTGAGAGGGAATGCCTGGGTCGGCTGACCATACGTCCCGTTTTGAAGAGGACAATCCCGTTTTTTTAGCATTTTTCAACCGTCCTGTCATTTTGATAAAAATCTCAATTTTGTCCCATTTTTTAAACCCGGTGAGAATGGCGCGGAAGGAGGATCCGAGCCGGAGCTGCTGATTGGAGGCAGCCCGGAAGAGGAAGCCCTCCCACCTATCAGCACGTGGCAAAGGAGGGACTGGGGGTGGGGTTTGCAGGCAGGAGCCAATCGCGTGGACCAGGGGTTGGGGACCCCTGTCTTTTTCATGAATATGGAATATTACATAAGACCCCGTCCCGCATTTGCAATCCCAATGTCCCGTTTTTGTCTCAAGGAAATATGGTTAGCCTATGCCTGGGCCAAACACTCCACTGGGTTTCCAGCCCTGAGTCTCCTCGGTCCTAGCCCACTGTCTTAAGCACTACACCAGCTGGCTCTGCTGAGGTTAACTTGTTTAAGAGAATACTTTAATACTAATTCATTATAGAAGAGAAGAATCGGAGAGTGACTCCAGAGTCCTCTTTGCAATAAAAGTTTGCAGTACTTGGAGAACACATTCATAATTCTCTCAGTACTTGCAAACTCTTTTCTTACCTCTTCCACAACTTTCTTACTATTTAGCACTTGCTCACTTGATTGTCAGGTCTTTATTATCTATTCATCTGCTTGCTTCATCCAAAATCCCACATATAAGTATGTGTGGACATTGGTTTATTCTAATTAAATTGTGTTATGCTGAAGAAAACATCATTTTCTCAAGCATTTTAAAATATTCATGCCAGATAATATTAGGCTATAAAACTCTTTTTCACCTTTGGAGGAATGCTAAGTGCTAAAAAAACAAAAGTAAATTTTAATCAAGTAATAATGTGATTGAATTTACATATCACCATACATTTGAAGCCTCAAAAATGGTGTTTTGAGGTTCCTAAAGGAAAAAAGAATCACTTATATCAGTGGTGTCCCACCTGTGGCCCTAGGAATTCACAAGTCTTTGAAGGAGGTATGTTGGGATTGGTTGTCAAAAAAGTAAGAAAGGTGGCTATGATGGTGTGATCAAAGCCCCACCCCTTTTTATTAAAAGGGTAGAGTTTTGATCACATGGTTGTGGCTGCTTTTTCGATTTTTTTGACCCCCTCCCAAGGATGCCCCTGCTCTGAAGCTTTGAGTGTAGTTCTCTGTGCCCCTTTGAAAGTTACTGCTAAATTGTTATTTTTAGTTTGATGAAAGAGGAAAGTGATTAAATGTATCAGAAAGAATATATTAATTCTATTACATCAAGTTAATGTTAATTATTTTTATTAATTTAAACCAAACCAATTATTCCTGGCCCTGTCCACTTTTTAGACTTGACTCTTCCTACTTTGGGGAGTACAACTCCAGGTTTGCCACTCCAAGGCCAAATGTGACTCTTGGAACAAAAAAGGTAAGTTACCTTTGACTTTTCTCTGATGGTGAAGAATAATGAGACTGCTCCAAGGGTCTCAAGTACTGCATTTTATATTCATTGAAAATATATCAGAGTTTTATAAGTGACTTAAAAATATAAATCCCTATGGCATTGATTCTAAAGCTCATGTAATATAATGATGTCTGTTTTGAAGGTAAACCTCTGAGTCAGGAACTGATCTGTTAGTTCCTGCCTAACAGGGAACTTGGATTGGGTCTTTCTTGCTCACGTAGCTTTATTTCAAAGAACTTAATCAGGAATGCAATTCCTCCAGTCTCTGCTATAAAATCTTCCTGAAATTTTCCCTAATCCTAGCAAACATTTTAGTAGAATAAATTCAAATATTCCTTGGGTAACAAACAACATTATTCCATGTTATCAATTCCTAAGCAATTTCCCACTGAACTTGAGAAAAGGTTGTCATGTCTATGCTGGAAATTTATTTGTCTGTGAGAATTTTGCTGAAAAATTCCACCATGGAAACTTCCTACAGAACACTTAGCTTTAAAAACAAATGTTTCTCCCCAGTCATATACCAAGAAAGCTAAACCAAACGTCTTTAATAGAAATGTCTGAACTGTGGCCACAGCAAAGAGGCACCCGGGTTTCAATCTGTCATTTTTTCTTTCTTTCTGGCGTTATACAATTGAAGGATAAACATACTATTTCCTTTGATGAAACTCAAGACAACAACCTTGGAGTACAAAGGAATACACAATTGTTAACATGTTTTCCCTCCCTTTCCCTCTCTCTTTTATTAAGCACTCTGCTGTTCCCCCTAAGGTTTGAAATATTATCAAAATCTGTATGACTGTGGAACATAAAAAAGGTTGCTTTGTTTAACGGAATGTTCCCAAAAGTACACATAGCAAAACAGCTTGGAAGTGAACTGTAGAAACTTATGCATAATGGATTGTGGCTTTTTTCCATCTCACAAAAGCTCAATTCCTCAAGGTAAACATAACTTTCCTTTCCCTGATCTGCTTACTAAAACACAATAAAAATCAATATGTATAAGTAGGCTGCTCACCTCCAGAGGACGACCCATATGATGCAAACGTTATCCCCAAAGGAGAACTTTCTCTGGCCCAGGCTCTGGATAGTATGCCGACCCCTCTAATATTGAGAGATTTCATCCCTCAAAAACAAACCACAACAAAAGAACCCCACCACAAACATCTAGAAATAGGTTATGCCATACTGGGTTTGTATAACTATAAATCTCTTTCAAGCTCATGTCTTTGATAAGTTGCATGGGGCTATCAATGACCCGTTGGGTAGTTGGATGTTTTGGGAAACTATGAAGAAAAGAAATATCAACGGCAAATGAATGCTAAATAGAGTACATTATTAGGGATCAGTATTCTACCATCAGCTTCCTTATCTCCTTAGCTTTTCCTAAAAACAATGAACATGATTGGATATTTGCATACAAGCTGTATAATCCATTTTCATCTCCTGTTTTTCCCGGGACAGGGAAATTACTGAAGGAGGAGGAGAGACTGTCTTTCTTCAAAGTCTTATTCTCTCTACTAGTCAAAATAAATCTACATGAAATATCTGAAAAAGGTCACATCAAACTCTAAGATTTTGCCAACAACTTGTTATTTTGAACCAATGTTAAAGAGGCTCTGGAGACCTGAACTGACACCTGGTTCAAAATCAAGATATTGTGGTGCCTATATGTGTTGGCTATGACATCAGAGCAAATACTGATTAGAGATTCACAGTCCAAACTGTTCCGGATGAGGTTGTACTCTTCTGGTAGAGCTGATTAAAAACATAGAAGTTATCCTGAGTAATTATGGCTCATGGGTAAGAGAGTCTTCTTGCAGCTTTGTCTCCTAAGCCTTCTGCAATCCTTCCTGGAAAAAAGCTGATGCTAGGAACAGTTACACATGCCTCACTGACATGCAGATTTTATTACTGCAACATGCTATTTGGAGTTGCCCTTGAAGAAGTATTTAGAAATTTACAGCAGGCATAAAATGCTCTGTGCAAATCAATGTGCTGTGAATTCCATTGGCTTTCTAATTTTCTGAACAGCTTTCCCTGAGAAGGAGGATTCTGCTTTTCTATCTCATGTGGCTTTTAAAATTCTTTGTAATTTCATCTGGTGGTATGTAACAGTGCATTCTTTTAGAGCACTGCTTATTCAAGTGCAGTGGCAAATGGTGTTGCTATTTTTCACATTAGAAACTTCTAACCATTCTGTAGCTTCTCTGGTTTCTCCTATTTAACTGAAAAAAAAGCCCATGATGCTACTGGAGTTTAGTTGAATATGAAGGCAGGGAGGCTACAAACACTGGTGACATGAATGTTTCAGTTCTTAATTACAGTAACAGCAAAAATCTCACTGTTCAAAAATGTTGTTTTTCTTGGACAAAATGTTCAAAAGCACTTTTTCCTCCAACAAATTGAATTGAAGTGGTGGAGAAAATACAGAAGAACACAGAGGCTAGACGGCCATCTGTCTTTTATGTAGATATGTAAGTTTTGTTTTTCCAGCTTGCTGATCTTTACTGTGCTATTGTATTTGGTTTAGTCTGCCTTTTAATGACTTGCTCTTCTTATTGTATTTCAGTTTTATCACTGTAAACCATCTAAATGATCCTTCTTTATGGTTAAAAGGAGATATAAAAATATTTAAACCAATAAAATCCTATCCAGTGGATTGAAAAGAAAGATAGACAAGTCTGACTTGTATCTATTAGAGATTAGTTGACACTGTAATGTGGTCAAAGTCAGAAAACGTATTCTAAAAACATTAAATTATATGGCACAGATGGAGAAAGAAAACATTCATGATGTTCCAGAAAGAAGCAACTAATATTGATTTATGGTGCTGCTGAGTAGGATTCTTTTTATAGCTCATTAATTGGGGAAAAGACAGGTAGCTTTACCAAGCTTCTTGAAAGAATCCCATAAAAATATTTTAGGCAAAGTAAAAAAAGAAAATGGATCTAAAACTGCTCTACATTAACAAAATGATTGCATTTGTTTGGTGGTATCCATTTCGCATCTAATCCATTTATGTTCTTGCTTTGGCTTCAGTGATATCTAAACAGTGACAGAGAGAGACCCTTCCCTAATAACTTTGCACTCTACAAGGTATTTTTGTCAATCAAATATATTGCTTAATCAGCTAGATTTCAGGACATCTGCATTATTGCGTGCCGATATACCCAAAGAAATAAATAATGCATCCCTCTCCCCAATATTTACAGGAATATTTTACCACAGTTTACATTTTGACAGTTCACAACATTTGTTGCAATGAATATCACTCTCAGCTAAAAGAAATGTTGCATCTCTGAATGAAACACATTGCTCTCAGTTCACTGGAAGCTAAAGTCTTTTAACTAAGTCATTAGAATTCACCAAGCCATTTAACAGCATTTCAGCGGATTCCCTTTGGGATCGGCATAACCATCACAACAGAATATGACAGGACAAATTCATCCAGTCACCCAAGTTCCAGAATTATAGTTGTATTGTATCATTTTATACCTTGTGGTATAATTATAAATTATGAATAATTTATAAACATAAGTATAATTATGTGCATATGATTATAGTTGTCTGTTTTATATTTTTAATGTATAATTAATTAAAAGGGATCTTCCAATAGTCTTCTACAAGTTACTGAGTAGGCCTGCAGTGTCCTTGTATGATAACAGTCTTGTGCACAGCAGAATCTTTTAGTTTTGAAAATATATTTTAAGAGTAAGTTCTGCTTTTCAAACATACAAAAAATATAAAGGAGCAGATTGGTTACATATCGTGATTAGAGAAATATTCTGTGCTACATAGTTATATTAATTGGTTCAAAAGAAATTCCCAAGATTTTAGGAAAATAGGAAATGATTATCCAGCTTTGTACAGAATATGCTGATTCGCAGTGGCTCTCCAGTGTTTTTTTTCCAGATTACCTGCAGATCCTAGGGATTGAACCTAAAACCTTTGCCATTTGTAGTGGCGCTGCAGAAGATTGGTGAGGAGTTAGTACTATTGTTCACTCTTTCCTTCTGCATATACAAAATGGATAATCTATACCCCTGTGTAGAAAGGGGAACTCTAACAAGTTGTTGAGCTGCTCTTACTTAAAAAGCTTTGTATTGTAAATTCCTCCACACACTGGCTTAGAAAGAGTTACTTAGCAAACTCTCTGGATTGCATAATATCGGGATGGGCTAATTTTAGCTCTGAGCCTTTTGCAAGGCTGCTTGTAACAATTAAGCTAAAAGGACCACAGGAATTCTCTGATCTGACACCAGCTAAGGGGAAGGCTGGATCACTAGCAAAGGTCTCCCAGGCTATTGACAAGATATGTCATCAGACCATCTCCAGGTACTGCTTGCTAGAGGCGATTTAAAGTATCTCTGGCAGAGAATCAGCTGTCCACATTTGTGACCAAGTCATTGACAAGATGTTTGACCAAGCCATATCCAGGTGTTATTGTTTATACTCCATGTCCCTTAAGAAAAGTATAAAAAGATGGCAAAATCTCCCCATCCTGCCCCCGAACTTTGAATCTTGGCATAGACCTGGGAAAAATGCTATGCAAGAACCAGCTCCATGGAGTTCACTTGCTACCTTTTGGGGGCATTCTTTTCTTTTCTTGTTCTCTATAATATTTATTCAATAAAGCCCTTTTTGGCATTTCACCCTGGTTTGGACCTATTGTCCTTGAATCCTAAGAACTCATTGGCTACCAGCTAGCCACCGGTGCCAACACGTCATTCAAGGCACACATTTTCCCACTGAGTCACAACTATTTCTATCTATTTCCCCTAGTTAATAGGAATTTAATCCCAAGTAAAGACCATCTACTTTGGCCCTAATCCTTCCATTGTTGTTGTTGTTCTGGCCTAAGTATTGCTTCTTCAGATTTGATTGGGTTAATTATATTTGTTATTTTGCTACCTTGCCTCTCTTTGACATATCACACTCTCTGCTCTGCATCTGTAACACCAGGAGAATTAATGACCCACTTCGATGCCTGAAGATGAATGAGCAGCATTGTAAAGCAATTTACGTGCTATAAGTGGTACAAAATGATTAACCATGATTATCATTGCTGCAGCATTCTTTCATAATATGAATTTGATTGAGAAGAGTTGCTGGGGATCATCTAAATTGTCTGGAACCTTCTGATTTTTCATTATGCCAATACCTCTTGAACTTAAGAGTGCCCTTCTTCTCTTTTGGTGCCCATTTTGGCATTTTCAAACTTTGAAAATTACATATTATTCCTCCCTTTGCCTCATCCTTCAGTAATCTTTCCTTAATCTGTATCTGTAAGGGGAGAAGTTCTGTCAAAGCAATCTTAGCTTAAAGTTTTCTTCACTGAAGGATACCACAATGTATTTTGGAAGTTTCTGTTCTTCCTTTGTAATTCAGCCTAATACCTGGAATACTTTGTGTCATTCTTATTACCACCCTGATAAGGCTCCCTGTAATCTTTTCTTCATATGTTCTGATTTTAGGAGTTTCAGGTAAAAGTTGTAATCATGTTATATTTGGGTTACATCTATAAATCCAGCTGTAGGCATGTCAGGGTTCCTTGTTTTCCAGGGACTGGATTGTTCTGTTTGGAGTATGACCACCAGAACTTTATAGAAATAGTTTTATTATATAAAAACTATTTACAATTATGAGTCCATAATACAACTGAAGATTACTGGATCAACTGGATGCGCTTGGAGGTAGGCAGCTATGCAGTAGCACAAGCTAAAGTTCAGCAACAAGTAGGACAACAGTCTTGGGTCAAGATGCTAGATAGGTAAGTTCAAACTAGGAAACTCAGGATCAGTTCTTCTGAATTACTGGGAGCGAGGCTGGCAAGGCTGGACTGAAGTCTCTGGAACTAGGATTGCAGGATAGATGGGATGAGGTTCTTCTGAATTCTCAGGATACTGGACTGGATTCTCTGGACAAGCTGGACGCTCTAAAGGACTGGACTGGAACTGCAAGGCAGACTGGACTGGTTCCTGTGGAACACTGGACTGCAAGGCAGACTAGACTGCTTCCTCTGGAACACTGGACTGGAACTGCAAGGCAGACTGGACTGGTTCCTCTGGGACACCGGACTGGAACTGCAAGGAAGAGTGGACTGGAACCTCTGGGACACTGGACTGGAACTGCAAGGCAGACTGGACTGGTTCCTGCAAGGCAGACTGGACTGGAACCTCTAGGACACTGGACTGAGACTGCAAGACAGACTGGACTGGAACCGCAAGGAACGGAATGGGAGCTGCAAGGCAGACTAGGCTACTATCACTAGGCAATGCTGCCTGTAAACCAGGCAGGACAGGGTACGATAAACTAGAAAGCCCCCCAATGACAGAACATGGCGACCCAAGATCGACGCGACAAGCTGCACAAGGGTGAGCAAGTACTTAGCTGAAGTGTTGAGACGCTGCTGACAAATACCCAGTACAACCAAAGCTCTCCTGGCAGGGCTTTCTGAGAAACTACGAGCTAACGTTCTGACCCCTATTGATGCTGAAGCGATCTGTGCTTCTGATGCAGCTGTGGTCAATTCATAAATGAGTTGAAGTTCTGGCTCCGATTCTGCAGCGGTGACAGGACAGGACTTGAAAGACAAATCTGGCTGGACTTCTCCTGAAGACACTGTTAGGTCAGTAGAACATTTGTCTCCAGTGATCGGGTGCTTGCTCTTTCGTCCTTTTATTCTGTTTTTGGCACGCCTTCTCTCCTCGGGAGCCAATCGGGACTCCCTCTGTTTGGTGCGCTTATCCGCCCGCCTCTCTCTGGCGCTGATTGGTGCTGAACTAGGAAGTAAGTCAGGAGTACCAATCAGCTTCTCAGGATTCTTCCGCGCTGCTGGGTCATCCCCAGGTCCGGACTCCTGCACCTGTTCATCACGAGACTGATCACGAGCATTGCACTTTTGAACCTGCACCTGTTCATCACGAGTTCTTGTCAGTTGCTGCCTGAGGTAAGTTTCGTTTCTCTGATTAGTTTTGTTTTCCTCTAACTCAGAGTCAGAGTCAAACTGGACTCTGGCATGGATATACCACAGGGTAGCAAATCTATACACAATACTTTATTGCAGCACACACCTTCCCCAACAACAGGCTTTTACTCTGGGTCAACTCTACCCATCTAGGACTTGCAAGTTGCTGTTGCCATGTAAATACGTCTTTAATACTCAGTCCTTTATCCTCAGTCTTTTAATACTCGGTTCAAACAAAAGTCTCAAAGTCTATAAAGCAGCATACAAACTTTGCTATTTTCCAAAAGTTCTTGCACTGGTTGGGATGAGGTGCTGTCTCAGTGTGGTTGCTTCTCTCCTAGTTGCTACTGAGCTCCCGGCAAAACGTCAAGCCCCAGGCCGGACTCCCACCAGGATATGCTGCTCACCATAACTTGTGGTCCTGGCAGTTGGATGGAATGACAGTCCTCTTGCCTGCTTGTAATAGCTGCCAATCTTCAGAGGTTGCCTCTACTTCCCTGTCTGTATGCTGTTTGCTTATCTCCTTTCCTCCTACACACACACCTTTCCACTCTGTTTTAGCATTTGTTTATGTAAACTAAGATCCTGGGTGGGGTGAGGGGGCTGCTTTGGGACATCTGCATGTCCTTGAAATTGCTTGTCTTAATTATCACAGGCAGCTGGAATGCCGGTTTGGATGCTTGTGAGTAGCGAATGAATGAATGTTAGTGAATAGTGGGTTAGTGAATGAATGAATGTATGAGGGAAATGGGTCGAGAAGTGTTTCTCCCTGGCTGCAGCTACCTCTCCCAACTTCACTCCCTCACAAGGCAATCCAGTCCCCCCATTTTGATAGCAAAGGTTATCCCTGAGCCTGCAATTGCAGAGATGCTCATAACAGTGTAGGCCTATTTCTCTCTATTTTGGTCTTCCCTAAGGACATAAGGGGGCGTGGTGGCTCAGCGGGTAAGACGCCAGGCTTGTCGATCGGAAGATCGCAAGTTCGGAGGTTCGAATCCCTAGCCCTGCGTGCGGAGTGAGCTCCCGCACTAGCCCCAGCTCTTGCCAACCTAGCAATTCGAAAGCATGCAAATGCAAGTAGATGAACAGGTACCACTTCAGTGGGTAGGTAACAGAGTTCCGCGCGTGTCATGCCGGCCACATGACTGCGGAAGCGTCTTCGGACAACGCTGGCTCTTCGGCTAACAAACGGAGATGAGCACCGGCCCCTAGAGTCGGACACGACTGCACAAATGTGCGGGGGGAACCTTTACCTTTTAAGGACATGCAGGTTTCCCCATTCCACTGTCTCTCAGTTTCTCGTTTTTACAAATGTGTCGATGCTGGTACTTTGTGAACTGTGGGCCTAGAGTGCAGTCTTATACATTTTTACCCAGCAATAAATCCTAACCAATTCAGTGGGACTTACTACTTAGAAGAGATGCATAGGAAATGTGATATGTACCCAGAACCAGAGATCTCTATCTGGACCCTTTAGCATTTTATCAAATTGTGCATATGCATTCACCTTTCAAAGCAGGTTTTAGAGTCATAACATTAAAAATAGAGCTTCCCAGTGACTTCCTTGAAACAAATCTACTTTTTAAACTAATGATTACTAATTTATTTATTGCATTCATTCACTAACCCACCACAAGCATTTTAGCATTCATTGTAGGATCATGTTATGATGCCCCCTCTCCCCACCCACCCAAAAACACCTGGGGTAATGCAGTATTAATAGATTCACAAAAAGCTGTTTAGCTAAGATCCTAAGAAGTTCATTAAAAAGAAAAAAAAATCAGATGGAACAGAAGGTGAATGCTGAAATTAATGTTTTTCCTGCTTTACTTCATTAGAAAACAGCTGAGCATTTCAAGTTCAACATGCCACTTCCAAAAAAACCTCCCTTTGGCTAAGCTCCTTTGACTACATGGATACGTCCATGTAGTTTTCTTGGCAACAGCATATAAGTAATTTGCCATTGCTTTCTTCCAGGGTTTTGGGGTTTTGTTTTGTTTTGTTTTTGATCTTTCCCTATGGAGAGCAAATAAGGCTCCTACTTAATTATTAAATAAGTCCAATTTTGCTTAATATTTCCAGATTAGCCAAGGCCGTTTAGGCAAGACAGGTCAATGTCTTTGGTCAATTTGGAAATGGTTTGCCATCACCTTCTCTAGGGATGTTTTTTGACCCTGAAATTGCCTGGTGGCCTCCCATCCAGGTCCTGAATAGGTCTGCTCCTGCTTAGCGTTTTTGAAATCAGCCAACAGAACACAGCATTCCTGCCAGAACTTCATCCATCATTTAGATATATTGGACACTAAGTAATTTTGGAAGTATCCCTAAACAGAACTGATTCAAGTTGGTCCTCAGGATGATACTTAGCACAAACCATTGAGTTGTCTGTAGTTAGAATTGGGACTGCACTGACTGCACTGACTGCCTTGTAGTGTAGAAATTAAGGTGTGAAACTTGACATGAGGGGCTTAAATTCAAGTCCCTGCTTTACTTGAACTCTGAGAAGAAAGGTGCATCTTCTTCATCATCAAGCTCTTAGCCCATCACTGCAGGGTTGAGCAGAGAGAAGCCCTTGAATTGTATTGTTTTGCAAATAGCCTCAGTTATGTGCTTTGGTCTGATTATTGCATCTCAATTGTAGAATGAGTTATAGCCATCCAATTCAGTGAAACACTCAACTGAACTAATCTAAATTACCTTTTAATAATGCCATTTATATTCCTCTTTAATGTTATTTAATCATGACTTGAAATGCTCGCTTTTCTTGCAAATACACAAAATAGAAGGTACTGGCAACCTCTCCCTCAGAATCACAAAGCATTTGGCATAGTTAACAATCATATCTTTTCATTCTTTAGTAGCTAAGATACTGTACAAGAAGGTTTCAGTTTGTTGCTATCGGAAAGAAAATGATCTTTGTGGAGCCCAGTAATATACTGTTACCATCTTTTTGAAAGGACTGAGTGAGCTTTATTATTTACTGTATGTTTCTAGTACTTTCGTTGTTGTTGTTGTTTTGCTGGTCTTCTGAGGAACATACTTTTATGTTGAAGGTGTGGGATAAATTTTGTGCATGTTTGTGTACACAAACATATAGATACACACTGTATTATTCCTGCCATTTCATATCACCTCTATTTAGCGTCCCTCTCTTCATGTTGACTAGATTTTCCAATAAAATAATGGCATTCTGAAAGGGGGATCAATCTTCTTAAGGTACTCTGCCTATCCCGTTCTCCTCCTCTCTTTTCCCATTGCGTTCCCTCTTCCCTTCCCTTCCCTTCCCTTCCCTTCCCTTCCCTTCCCTTCCCTTCCCTTCCCTTCCCTTCCCTTCCCTTCCATATGTATTGCTTTTTTTTTCTCCCTGTCTCTTTCCTTCCAGCTGATTTTTCTATTTCAAGCAAGTAAAGGAAAACAAGAAAGAGAAGGAACAGGGTTGGCTGAATCGCTAGATAGGGGCAGAAAAAAATTGTCCTGAGATTACAAGATGCCCTTTCCCTTCTAATAATTCCCTCTGCTGTCTAAGTGAAATTTTGCCTAAAGATTAGTAGGTGCCTGGGGGCAACATTTCATGCTGAAAAAGTACTGGTTTGGATAGATGCCAAGACAGGAAAGTTCTGTCTTCTGTAGAGAGATAACCCATGCCAGAGCTTGAAACAGAAAATCCAAAAAGAAAGAAAGGCAGTAGTTGGTTGCACAGTCCCTACCCCAAATTTTGACAAATGTATTTTCCATTGGGCAGAGAGATTTTTCTTCCCCCTCCCCATCCAAAGGAGAGAAAAAAAGGTTGAAATTTTCATTGTGAAGTTACTAGGGTCTTTTACTTTAAATTATAAGACAGGCCAAGTCATATGCGGAAGTGTCCTATCTTTCATTAATAGTCATCCTACACTTCAAAGAAATCCTCAGCCTACTCTGGAGGCAAGATGAAGTTGCATTTTAGCTGTTCAAGTTTCAAAATAGAATTTTCCATCTTCTGATACAGATCTTGCCATATGAATGATCTTCAGTGTGATGATGATGATGATGATGATGATGATGATGATGATGATGATGATACTGTATGTGGGGGTGACCTTGGGGAACAGAGGGAAGAGATGCTGCCTAGGGAATTATCAGATAAAAGGAAAGGGAGTCTAAAGAAGAAACTTAGGAAAGACCCACCCTGACCACTCAAGCGATAAGTAGGGAGGGTGGGAGATTTGTACTTTCAGACCTGCAAGATTCTGTTAATGTAGCCTTACAATAAAGTAGAATTAGTTCATCTACTTGTGTTTCCTGTCTGATTTACCTGGAAGGGCTGACAACAATCTTGGCAATTGGCTGGGGAATTTTGGGAGTCGAAGTCCACTCATCTTGAAGTTGCCAAGGTTGAGAAACACTGCTTTAAGGACTGCAGTTGGTGTTTGTTTCACCTGCAGCAGGTCATTCTGGACAGGAAGAGAAATGCAGCCAGAGAAATCTACCAATATTGCCCCTTAAATTGTCCCATATTAAAACTGTAAGGACAGCATAGTCACCAGCCTTGTCACTGAGGCAGAATATCACTCAGCCGTTGGCACAGCACAAATTATGCCAGCATGCTTTTCTGCCAACTGAAGGACTGGAGCAATATATGTAAATGCTCTTATAGGAAGAGCCCTTAGATGGGGCAAAATATTTCCTTGAAAGATTAAAGTTTCTTTAGCTCTCCCCACCCCAATTCGCAATGTGTTACAAATATTCCTACTCCCTCCCTGATTTGAGTGATAACAGAAGGATGTCCCATAAAATGAATTACTTTCCAAGCCCTTTGGTATACATTTATCTGTACAAGACTCATTCTGGAGAATTTTATTTCGATTCCTGTTATTTCTAGTTCTGAGACAAGTCTTATTAACCTGTGCAAACCAGCCTGCTATATGGATTTAGCTGCCTGTCACTTGAGGCTGCATTGGTGAGCATGTTTAATACGTTTGCCTGACCTACTTTATTAACACACATTTCTGAAAGATAAAACTAGGGTGAACCTCTGAGACAGACACTGTTTTTACTGACAGGCATCTGTGGATAACAACTGGCAGGCCTACACCATAGCTCTTATTTGCACAGTCAGGATCAGCTCTGTGAAACAGCCAGCTGAAATGATCTACTTCAGGTCTCAGGGACAAAATGAAATTGGCAATGTAAACATGCAGCAAGACTGTGTTGGCCTTGTTAATGATTACCACTTAGTCCCTTCCTCAGGGAGCAAAATATGTCAGGTTGAAACTATGCACAGGATTGGCTTGTGTACCTTGATGCAGCTAGAGATGGTTCCAGCCTGGATCCTTAAGAAGGGCAATTGATAAATGTTATTCTAGAAGAAAATCTAGGTATCCTAAAGGAAGTAAAATGACAGACACAATTCTGAGAATCTGTAGAGTAGTAACACTGGAAACCCAGTGGAGATGGGGAATAGAATGGGGTATCCTGAATGAAGGCTAGATTGGCTGGCTGGAACACTGAATTAGAGTGTTGCATCCCAAACAACATTGTGATGCACCTCCCAGTTCTTTATTTCCAGCTCAGTCTTATAATTGCACTTCTTTATTTGCTGAGGGGGCACAATGGCTCAGTGGTTAAGACGCCAGGCTTGTTGATCGGAAGATCGCAAGTTCGGAGGTTCGAGACCCTAGCCCCGCATGACGGAGTGAGCTCCCGCACTTGCCCCAGCTCTTGCCAACCTAGCAATTCAAAAGCATGCAATTGCAAGTAGATAAATAGGTACCACTTCGGTGGAATGGTAACAGCGTTCTGCGCGCATCATGCTGGCCACATGACCGTGGAAGTGTCTTCGGACAACGCTGGCTCTTTGGCTAAGAAACGGAGATGAGCACCGGCCCCTAGAGTCAGACGCGACTGTGTGGGGGAACCTTTACCTTTACCTTTTTATTTGCTGATAAAGATCCAAAATGTTATAGAATTTGGAAAGTGAAGCATACAAATGTGTATGTTTAGGCAAAGTACAGACAATTTCATGTTTTGGATACTTTACTTGGAATGGCTAATTAGGTTCAACTAATTCCCAAGTAAACTTTATATCACATTGGGTGTAACTGGGTTATATCAAAAAGCTGACTGTGGGAGCAAAGGAATACTGGGGCTCTGTGATCATTTTTCTCAATTAATTGACTTGTTGCCCACCATGATACTATTGCTTCTCTCCCATTTTATATATTTGTAATGCTGCAAAATGGTTACTATGTGTAATGCATTGCAATGTTTACTTCCTTATAGCTACATTGGTACAGCTATGTTTCTTTTCTTTTTAATTCTTTGGTTTTACTGTCAGGTTGTCTTAATTATTCAAATTAATCACCTGTGGATAATGTTTTTATTTGTGCTCTATTGGGCTTTGGGATCTCTGATAGTAACAGAATAATTTGCATGTGGAAATGACCACACTGATTTATATAGAGTGCTGTGGTGGCATGAAGATGTATGAAGTACATACATGTATGAAGTACAAAGAAAGAAGGGGAACAGAGAGAGAGAGAGAGAGAGAGAGAGAGAGAGAGAGAGAGAGAGAGAGAGAGAGAGAACTTTGTTCAATATGGTATGCTATATAAATGTTTTAGTAATAATTTCTGTAATAGATAAAATAGAAAATGTCTGTAGAAGTAGAAGGATGGTCACTGTGGCCATTATAGGACAACTATATTGTGTAGTCTAGGTTAGCCTTTGTATGTGTGCAAAAACATGTAGTCTCTTGAGGGTATGAAAAAGCAAGATGAGAAAGCAGAGATGGATAATAAAAGATGAGCATTGGCTAATGTTGGCAGGCTGGAGAAGGCCAGAAGACTTTGAAACAGGGTAACTTGTGTATATTTGTACTTTCCAGGTATTTCACTATTGTTACAGCCTTCTTCATATAAGATATTTCATTGAAGACTGAAGGAAGGAATAAGGTTGGACACTGAAGACTGAATGAAGAGCCAAAGGTTTGTGATGGAAATATTTGAAAGGAATGCGAAAAGTGAAAAGATTTCTTACATTCCTACTACAGTATATATTGCTATAGTGGTTAAATGCCAGAAAGCTAATGTAGACATTTATTGTACATGAGGCCTGATGGAAAATGTTTGTGCCTTATTTTTAATACCTTCAGCCCTAACACTGAAAATATTTTCTAGCAAACAATAGTAATGTATCTGAAATTTGGAATATTTACTGAGGGCACTCAGTTGTTTGTAAATGACATTTATTGGCAAATGCCAGAATTTCCTGACATTTCTCACTAGACTATACAAATCTTTGTGACAAATGTCAATGTTTAACAAATTTCTAACATTTACCAAACTGTATTTTCACAGATACCTTCCTATAGAAAATATTTATATACCTCTACAGATTAATCTTAGGTATAGTCAGGAAACTAGAAGCATGCTCACATCTTTAAAGAGAAGACACTTACTCTGATGACCTTAGCAGTAGAGTTGCACTGAAATTCAATTTATTCAGATGTGAATACAATTTTCTTAATGATTATTTTAATTTGCTTGAATAGAAATAAAAATATTTGTAGGAGAAACATGCAGTACTTTCAGGAGCTCCATCTTAATCTTAAAACCTTACTACCAATCCTAATGTATGTGCCCACTACCTTTTATTTTATTTTATTTTATTTTATTTTATTTTATTTTATTTTATTTTATTTTATTTTATTTTATTTTATTATTTTATTTTATTTTATTTTATTTTATTTTATTTTATTTATTATTTTATTTATTATTTTATTTTATTGCATTTTATTTTATTGCATTTTATTTTATTGCATTTTATTGCATTTTATTTTATTTATTTTATTGCATTTTATTATCATTTTATTGCATTTTATTGCATTTTATTGCATTTTATTATTTTATTGCATTTTATTTTATTGCATTTTATCTTATGCATTTTATGTATTTCTTACTGTCTTTCAAGATCACCTTTTCTTGCTTTCATGCATTTTAAAAAAAGTTTGGGTCTGCTGTAGAGCAAAGCTATAGTCTTTTTTAGCATGTTTGTTTCTCAAGATCTCTACATAATAGGAAACCCCTGTTATTGTTGTTGTTGTTTTTTAGAATGTATGTGGCACTGTGTTTGGGGTCCTTTCAGATTACAGGGCCCTTGATCTGTGCCTAGTGGTAGAGTCTCACTGACTCAATTGAAGATATTCTGTTATTGCTGAATAAAGCTGGCAAAGTGAAAGAGAATGGGAGAAAAGCATAAATGTTAAAATGTCCTCAGAGATCTTCCCAAGACTTCTAAATACAGTTCTCTTCACTCTTTTATGGTATATTAGACCTTTCTGCATTTATTGGGGGCAATTATAGCTCATTTTCTTTACCACCCTAATATGAGGCCTAGATCAGGTTTTGGCATGTTTTATACTGCTTAATGCTAATGATAAACCTCTGATTTGGGACTAGGTTGAAAGATAGTGACCTGCTTAGGGCTACCAAATATGTCCCTGGTTGAACTCCATATTGCATATCCAGAGCAAATCCTCTATCAAAGATATGTAGCGAAAGAGATGATGATGATGATGATGATGATGATGATGATGATGATTTTATTTCAAATGGAATATAAATTAATATGATCCTTAAATTATACAGTAGAATTATAAGGTAAGATTACATATACAATAATGAAAATATGAGAGATATCAGAAAAAATGAAATGAGAGAGACAATAGGATTTTGTGAACTCAGACCAATTATAACTACAGAATGATAAAATGAAATTAAGCTACATTGATGGAAAACTATGAAGCCAGCTTCGCTGGACAAAATAAGGCTTCACTTAAATAAGAAATGCCTTCTCTGCGATAGCGCCCGCCCTGTGGAACATCTTGCCCCCAGAGGTGAGGCAGGCGTCCTCCCTCTTGGCCTTTAGGAAGTCCCTAAAAACCTGGTTCTGCCGCCTGGCATGGGACAAAGGTAGAGATAGTTCCTCCTGGGGGTGGTTAGTTTAATAATGACCTCCTTTTAAGATCCTACCATCCTCTGGATTTTTATATTCTTATTTATTGTATTGTTTATTGTATTTTAATGATTATTGATTTTTAACTTTAATTTTAACATTTGTTGTAAACCGCCCAGAGTCTACCGTGGTAGAGATGGGCGGTGATAAATTTGATTAATAAAAAATAATAATAATAAGAAATGCAAATTAATACAAATGCATTACTATCAATGACGCCATGAGCTAAACTGTGAAGGGACACCCAAGACGGGAAGGTCATGGCAGAGAGGTCAGACTAAATACGATCCCTGGGGAAGGTAACGGCAACCCACCCCAGTATTCTTGCCGTTTAAACTAAATGGATCAGTACAACCAGAGACAAGTCAGTATACCATCGGAAGATGGGACTCCCAGGTCGGAAGACAGTCAAAAGGCTACTGGGGAGGAACAGAGGATAAGTTCAACTAGCCCCAGATGTGATGACGCAGCTAGCTCAAAGCCGAAAGGACGGCTAGCAGCTGATGGTGCTGGTGGTGAACGACAAATCCGATGTTCTAAAGATCAACAACCATAGGAACCTGGAATGTAAGATCTATGAGCCAGGGCAAATTGGATGTGGTTATTGGTGAGATGGCAAGATTAAATATAGACATTTTGGGTGTCAGTGAACTGGAATGGACTGGAATGGGCCACTTCACATCAGATGACCACCAGTTCTATTACTGTGGACAAGAGGACCACAGAAGAAATGGAGTAGCCTTCATAATTAATAATAAAGTGGCTAAAGCAGTGCTTGGATATAATCCAAAAAATGATAGAATGATCTCAGTTCGAATTCAGGGCAAGCCATTTAACATCACAGTAATCCAAATATATGCCCCAACCATAGATGCTGAAGAAGCAGAAGTAGATCAGTTCTATGAGGATCTGCAGCACCTACTGGATAATATGCCAAAAAGAGATGTTATTTTCATTACAGGAGACTGGAATGCTAAGGTGGGTAGTCAAATGACACCTGGAATTACAGGTAAGCATGGTCTGGGAGAACAAAATGAAGTGGGTCATAGGCTGATAGAATTTTGCCAAGACAACTCACTGTACATAACAAACACTCTTCCAACCACCTAAAAGACAACTTTATACAGTACATGGACTTCACCAGATGGTCGACACCGAAATAAGATTGACTACATCATTTGCAGCCAAAGGTGGCGGACATCTATACAGTCGTTAAAAACAAGACCTGGAGCTGACTGTAGTTCAGATCACGAACTTCTTATTGCACATGGCTGTTGTGGGTCTTCCGGGCTGTGTGGCCGTGTTCTGGAAGTTGTGGTTCCTTATTGTGGTTTTCTTATTGCACAATTTAGAATCAGACTAAAGAGAAGATGGCAAGGACCTAACAGAAGCAGAAGAGATCAAGAAAAGGTGGCAAGAATATACGGAAGATCTGTATAGGAAGGATAATAATATCTGGGATAGCTTTGACGGTGTGGTCAGTAAACTAGAGCCAGACATCCTGAAGAGTGAGGTTGAATGGGCCTTAAGAAGCATTGCTAATAACAAGGCAGCAGGAGACGATGGTATCCCAGCTGAACTGTTTAAAATCTTGCAAGATGATGCTGTCAAGGTGATGCATGCCATATGCCAGCAAATTTGGAAAAAACAAGAATGGCCATCAGATTGGAAAAAATCAACTTATAATCCCAAACCAAAAAAGGGAAACACTAAAGAATGTTCAAACTATCAAACAGTGGCACTTATTTCAGACGCCAGTAAGGTAATGCTCAAGATCCTGCAAGGTAGACTCCAGCAATTCATGGAACAAAAATTGCCAGATGTACAAACTGGGTTTAGAAAAGGCAGAGGAACTAGAGACCAAATTGCCAATATTCGCTGGATAATGGAGAAAGCCAGGGAGTTTCAGAAAAACATCTATTTCTGTTTTATTGACTATTCTAAAGCCTTTGACTGTGTGGATCATAGCAAATTGTGGCAAGTTCTTGGTGGTATGGGGATACCAAGTCATCTTGTCTGCCTCCTGAGGAATCTGTATAACGACCAAGGAGCAACAGTAAGGACAAACCACGGAACAACGGACTGGTTTAAGGTTGGGAAAGGAAGGAGTATGGCAGGTTTGTATACTCTCACCCTACCTATTCAACTTGTACGCAGAACACATCATGGGACGTGCTGGGCTTGATGAATCCAAGGCTGGAGTTAAAATCGCTGGAAGAAACATTAACAATCTCAGATATGCAGATGATACCACTTTGATGGCTGAAAGCAAGGAGGAGCTGAGGAGCCTTATGACGAAGGTGAAAGAAGAAAGTGCAAAAGCTGGGTTGCAGTTAAACCTCAAAAAAACCCCCAAGATTATGGCAACCAGCTTGATTGATAACTGGCAAATAGAGGGAGAAAATGTAGAGGCAGTGACAGACTTTGTATTTCTAGGTGCAAAGATTACTGCAGACGTTGACTGCAGTCAGGAAATCAGAAGACGTCTACTTCTTGGGAGGAGAGCAATGACAAATCTCGATAAAATAGTTAAGAGCAGAGACATCACACTGACAACAAAGGTCCGCATAGTTAATGCAATGGTATTCCCTGTAGTAACCTATGGCTGCGAGAGCTGGACCATGAGGAAGGCTGAGTGAAGGAAGATAGATGCTTTTGAACTGTGGTGTTGGAGAAAAATTCTGAGAGTGCCTTGGACTGCAAGAAGATCAAACCAGTCCACACTCCAGGAAATAAAGCCAGACTGCTCACTTGAGGGAATGATATTAAAAGCAAAACTGAAGTTCTTTGGCCACAGAAGACAGGATACCCTGGAGAAGATGCTGATGCTAGGGAAAGTGGAAGGCAAAAGGAAGAGGGGTCGACCAAGGGCAAGATGGATGGATGATATTCTGGAGGTGATGGACTTGACCATGGGGGAGCTGGGGGTGGCCAACAGGAAGCTCTGGCGTGGGCTGGTCCATGAAGTCACGATGAGTCGGAAGAAACTGAACAAATAAACAAGGCTGTTGAGGAATGAATAAGCCAAATATTTTTGAACTTCCCTATAAACTATTGACAAAAAGTTTATAAAAGCCCCAGAGATTGTTTGTGTTGTATAGTTTTCAATGTAGATAGAAGTCTTGCACAAAATTCTGGTTTTGTATTTACAGAAAACTGCTGGCTGAATGGAATTTTGGTTAAGATAGACTTTTGCAAAATTATCCAAAGACATCAACATAAAGGAAATACTATTCTCTTTGTATTGCACTGATTGTACTATTTTATTATGTAGTCTCCATGAGTTGGAAGTACACTGCATGAAGATTCTCTTTGCTATATTTAATTTCAGATACTCTATGAAAGAAACCCAAGATGCTGTACCATAGAAGCATCTCAAGGGCAACCCTGTACATGAAACATCTATTAGTTATTTAATTAATGCATTTTTATCCTGCATGTCAGCTAGAAAGGCTACCAGGTGGCTTAGAGATCAATAAAAAGACACACAAAACTAGAAAAGGAATGGCAAAGTCAAACAAGAATTCTTATTCATATTCATAAGGATCTTATGGAATGACTGCTAGATTATCACTGGAAGAGAAGCAATGGGTGATGGAATTGGCTTCTCTAGGGATCTTGTGGTGGTCCTGCTTTTCTTCTCTGTTTGCTGAAGCCTGGTGGAGTGCTGATTGGAGTATATCATACCCATAAATGATAACAATATTCATAGTGCAATGTGTATGAGTATGGATGATATTCTGGAGGTGACAGACTCAACCATGGGGGAGCTGGGGATGGTGACGGCCGACAAGAAGCTCTGGCGTGGGCTGGTCCATGAAGTCACGAAGAGTCGGAAGCGACTGAACGAATAAACAACAAAATGTGTATGAGTATTGCAATAGTAGCAATGTCCACTAATAGTTTGAATCCACCTGGTAAAAGGTACCAATAATTTCACCAATCATGGACCTTGAACTCTCTCTTTTTTTAAAAAAAAGCTCATTATTTCTTTCTGGGCAACAGCTATATACTATTGCATGCAGCTAAATCTTAAATGACCATGCTTATGTCCTAAAAAGCATTTCAGAGAAATTGGGTAGAAAAGAATTGAACGACATTCAGAGAAAATGTGGCATCCAAGAATTTGTCTCATCAGCTAATAAGGGAGGATTTACATTTGCCACTGAAAGAAAAATGAGCCCATTTTCCTCCCTAACTCTTCTGCCTATTCACAGGCAATACATTTGGGAAGCAATTGGGCCAATGATTTTCTGAAGGGGAGGGATATTCCCTAACAATTTCTTGAGGAAGTCTCCCTCTCAGCAGCACCAGGACTTATTTTCTAAGCAATTTCTGACCTCCATTCTTGGCTGAAAGCAAAACAGCAGCAGCAGCACTTTCCAGCTTGGCCACTTGACAACCATTTGGTATTCCTCACACTATATGCTGGAGTCAATGTATTTCTGCGGCAGTGTGGTAGAAAAATGAACTGTCATGCATCTGTGACTGTATTAATAATATTGCTGATATGTCTGTGTGTGTGGGTGCGTGTGTAAACAAACACATGCATTATACACACACACACACATACAGCAGCTTTTTATCTTTTAATACTTTTTTTTATGAATGCTAGTTGCTTTTAAAAGTTTTATTTTTAGCAACTTCCAACTCCAGAATGGAGTAAAAGCAAAAATAATGTTTAAGCGATTAAGAAATGATGTGGGTTTCTTTTTATTCACTTCCTAAGTAGCCGCAAATTCCCCAGTGTACTTTGGTTTCATGCCCATTCTCTGCATCATATCTATCAGGGTTCTTATGTAATGCAACCCCACCGTGGTCAATGACACTTCATTATTAGTTTGCGTAGGAGTGATACAGTGTCATAAATACCCATCAATTGGTTGATCAACAAAAGTGCCATTATTTTTAATTTGAAGATCATGAATGTTGCAAATTCATGTAGATTCATACATTTCAGTTGATGGGTTCAAATATTGACTGGTGTGCATGCAGTCATTCTGACAGAAAACTATATAAACTCCAATTAATTGCACAGATTAAACTGTCTCTCTGGGAAAAATGTTATTGTAGAATGTTAAATGGAGAGCTATAGCATGCCTAGAGGGAATTGGGTCTTGAAAGCTAAATACAACATAAAACAAGACAGGGAATGCTAGGGACTACAAGCTAGTCAGCTCACTCCAGAGAATATAGAAATAATGGTTTGGAAGAGCTGTTAATTAGTTAATGTATTGGAAATGTGAAACACATAAGAAGCTAATTAAGTGGAATTGATGTACATAATATTGGACTGTTCTGACCTTCATTTTGAATAGAGCTGTCATTCTATGGCTTGAATCTTCTTCAAACAGAAGCACATACAATTCTGTGGAGCCTAATATAGTTGAGAATCAATTCTCTTGGCTGTACTTTCAGTATTTTGCTTTCTAACACTTTTGCTCAGCCTGATCTTCCATCCAGACTACCTTCAGGCATCACCACCTTTACCATCAATCTTATCAGGGAATTCAGCACATCAGGAGCAACCCATCTGTACACAACAAGGTAGTTTAGATTAGAATATCAGGCAGGATCTTAGGTTCCTCCCAATGTTGTGCACATTTGGGAGGGTACAAGGGCTATTCAGTTCTTAAATATCTACAGGTACAGTGTGTATATAGAAGTGAAAATAGAACACATCTTTCAGTTGATGTTTTGCTTCCAAATATCCAAGCATTTCTATGACACTCAGCCAAATATCAAGCATAGATAAAATATCCTTAGAAATGCACCCTGAGAGCCAGTTTGGTGTAGTGGTAAAGGCATCAGGCTAGAAACCAGGAGACGGTGAGTTCTAGTCATGCTTTGGGCACAAAGCCGGCTGGGTGGCCTTGGGCCAGTCACTCCACTCTAGAAAAAGGCAATGGCAAACCACTTCTGAAAAACCTTACCAAGAAAACTGCAGGGACTTGTCCAGGCAGTCTCCAAGAATTGGACACGATTGAACAGATTAGAAAAGAAAGAAATGCACAGCTCCCTGTGTTGGGAGTCTTGTTTACCTAAATTAAACATTATAAGCATGGAAAGTGATGGGGACACATGCTGTGGTCCATTAGGAGTGATAACATAATTGTCCTCCCCTTTGCCTCTTTTATGGGTGCTTAAGTTGTACCCTTTTCTTAGTTGATAGCTGAACATGGAGATATTGGCAAAAGGAAATGGAGAGAGCTAGTGTGTAGGTGAGTATTTCATCCCTCTCTACACATATACTGAATTCATGGAGGACTAATGATATAATCCATCCTATTGTCCAACAGCTATTCAACAATTACCCACTAGAATATGATAAGGTAAAGGTAAAGGTTCCCCCCACACATTTTGTGCAGTCATGTCCGACTCTAGGGGCCAGTGCTCATCTCCGTTTGATAGCCGAAGAGCCAGTGTTGTCTGAAGACGCTTCCACGGTCATGTGGCCACATGACGCACGCGGAACGCTGTTACCTACCCACCGAAGTGGTACCTATTAATCTACTGGCATTTGCATGCTTTCGAATTGCTAGGTTGGCAAGAGCTGGAGGTAGTGCGGGAGCTCACTCCACACGCAGGGCTAGGGATTCGAACCTCCGAACTTGTGATCTTCTGATCAACAAGCCTGGTGTCTTACCCACTGAGCCACCACGCCCCTTGAATATGATACTTACACATTTAAACATGTAAAAAGAATATGATACTTAACACATGTAAAAAGAATATGATACTTACATATTTAAACAGAACAGGTATTTCTCCTGGTATGAGTCCACTTCTGATCTTCAAAATCCCCATATTTCCATGAAGAAAACAAAGGGAAAAATCTGACTCTCCTAAGCAATGCTTCTTTTAGGAATTGGGTTGCTAACATCCTTTATTAAAATATTATGGCTGTCAACTATAACAACCTGCAGCCTAGTCTTGCAATTGTACCCTGCAAGACAGGAGCAGGACTATTGCAACTGCACTGATCATTTCCATCTATGGCCTTGGTTGATGCCCAAGCTATGTTGGATTTTCTGGGATATGACTATCTGTCATCTCCTGGAGCACCGAGTCACGGTATAGCAGTGTGCTTGGGAATAACAGCCAATGTTTTATTCAAAATTGTTGCTTTTTTGCATGACATATTGCTAAATCAGGAATCATTCAGCTAGTAATATACTTTAGAATTCATTTGTTTATCACATGTATTAAATTATGGTATGGATGTCATTAATGATCATTTGAGGTAGACTATAACCAGCTAAATGAGGTCAGTATCCCGTATTACCATAATTAAGTATGAAACTCTGTTTTTGTGTTTGTGCAAATGTGTCATTATTGCATCTCAAATTCACAGTATCATCTTTTAAGTAGAAACCAGAGCCCAGAAGAGTAGAACGCCAGTCTGCAAAAGCTCATTAGGTCTTCAGAAGCTAAGGTTCCTCACAGTTTCAACTCTGAAGTAGCAAACCTAATGACAGAGAACAAGACTTCCTCTTTTGTTTTGTTGGAAATAACTATTTGTTTTATTTCTATTAGTCTCCTGCCTTCATAAATCCATCCATCCCAGAGCAGCTAGCAACAATATTAAAACCCATCTACAATAAAATAAAGCAGCCAACAGGAATACCAACAGCAGAGAGAGGAAAATACATGTTCTACTACTAGGGGTGTCTGTGGGAAGGGGTGTGTGTCAAAAAAGTCAAGATGGCAGACATTACCACACAAATGAAGCACTGCCCATTTTTAATGTGCTTCAATCACATGGTTGCAACCACCATGTTGACTTTTTTTTTTTTTACTATCTTCCCTCATGCTGCAGAGCCCCTTCTACTAAATTAACTATTCAGGTGGTTAGGCATTCAGATATGGCCAGTAAAATTGGTGAGTCTTTGCCAGATGTCTAAATGTCAATGTAATCAATGTCAAATGGTGGAAGGGATTTGATTTTCAGAGTGTCACCTTAGAAAAAATGCTCTTCTATGCCAACAATTTACATACTTTTGCTAATGGGGAGGCAAAAAGACAGGACTCCTACATGAACATATGTAGTTAATAGAATATTATGATACAAATGTGTTTTAATTATTGAGTCCTTTAAGACAAAACAAAAATTCCTAAGGAATATGCAGTGGAGGTGAAGAATAGATTTAAGGGACTAGATTTAGTAGATAGGGTCCCAGAAGAACTATGGACAGAAGTTCGCAACATTGTTCAGGAGGCGGCAACAAAAAACGTCCCAAAGAAAAAGAAAACCAAGAAGGCAAGATGGCTGTCTGCTGAAACACTGGAAGTAGCCCAAGAAAGAAGGAAAGCAAAAGGCAACAGTGATAGGGGGAGATATGCCCAATTAAATGCAAAATTCCAGAGGTTAGCCAGAAGAGATAAGGAATTATTTTTAAACAAGCAATGTGCGGAAGTGGAAGAAGACAATAGAATAGGAAGGACAAGAGACCTCTTCCAGAAAATTAGAAACATCGGAGGTAAATTCCAGGCAAAAATGGGTATGATCAAAAACAAAGATGGTAAGGACCTAACAGAAGCAGAAGAGATCAAGAAAAGGTGGCAAGAATATACGGAAGATCTGTATAGGAAGGATAATAATATTGGAGATAGCTTTGACGGTGTGGTCAGTGAGTTAGAGCCAGACATCCTGAAGAGTGAGGTTGAATGGGCCTTAAGAAGCATTGCTGATAACAAGGCAGCAGGAGACGATGGTATCCCAGCTGAACTGTTTAAAATCTTGCAAGATGATGCTGTTAAGGTGATGCATGTCATATGCCAGCAAATTTGGAAAACACAAGAATGGCCATCAGATTGGAAAAAATCAACTTATATCCCCATACCAAAAAAGGGAAGCACTAAAGAATGTTCAAACTATCGAACAGTGGCACTTATTTCACATGCCAGTAAGGTAATGCTCAAGATCTTGCAAGGTAGACTCCAGCAATTCATGGAGCGAGAATTGCCAGATGTACAAGCTGGGTTTAGAAAAGGCAGAGGAACTAGAGACCAAATTGCCAATATCCGCTGGATAATGGAGAAAGCCAGGGAATTTCAGAAAAACATCTATTTCTGTTTTATTGACTATTCTAAAGCCTTTGACTGTGTGGATCATAACAAATTGTGGCAAGTTCTTGGTGGTATGGGGATACCAAGTCATCTTGTCTGCCTCCTAAGGAATCTGTATAACGACCAAGTAGCAACGGTAAGAACAGAGCACGGAACAACGGACTGGTTTAAGATTGGGAAAGGAGTACGGCAGGGTTGTATACTCTCACCCTACCTATTCAACCTGTACGCAGAACACATCATGCGACATGCTGGGCTTGAGGAATCCAAGGCTGGAGTTAAAATCGCTGGAAGAAACATTAACAATCTCAGATATGCAGATGATACCACTTTGATGGCTGAAAGCGAGGAGGAGTTGAGGAGCCTTATGACGAAGGTGAAAGAAGAAAGTGCAAAAGCTGGGTTGCAGTTAAACCTCAAAAAAACCAAGATTATGGCAACCAGCTTGATTGATGACTGGCAAATAGAGGGAGAAAAAGTGGAGGCAGTGACAGACTTTGTATTTCTAGGCGCAAAGATTACTGCAGACGCTGACTGCAGCCAGGAAATCAGAAGACGTCTACTTCTTGGGAGGAGAGCAATGGCAAATCTTGATAAAATAGTTAAGAGCAGAGACATCACACTGACAACAAAGGTCCGCATAGTTAAAGCAATGGTATTCCCTGTAGTAACCTATGGCTGCGAGAGCTGGACCATAAGGAAGGCTGAGCGAAGGAAGATAGATGCTTTTGAACTGTGGTGTTGGAGGAAAATTCTGAGAGTGCCTTGGACTGCAAGAAGATCAAACCAGTCCATACTCCAGGAAATCAAGCCAGACTGCTCACTTGAGGGAATGATATTAAAGGCAAAACTGAAGTACTTTGGCCACATAATGAGAAGACAGGATACCCTGGAGAAGAAGCTGATGCTAGGAAAAGTGGAAGGCAAAAGGAAGAGGGGCCGACCAAGGGCAAGATGGATGGATGGTATTCTGGAGGCGACGGACTCAACCATTGGGGAGCTGGGGATGATGACGGCCGACAGGAAGCTCTGGCGTGGGCTGGTCCATGAAGTCACGAAGAGTCGGAAACGACTGAACGAATAAACAACAACAAAGACAAAACTGTCCTTTCCAACTCAAGCATATGTCTTTAAAGCCATAAACTGCTTATGTTAGAAAACCATACTAATATATTTTTCAGTAAGTTACTCCAGTCTTTCATGAAAAGACAAACTCTTGTCTCTTAGAGTGGCCAGTTTCCCTTCACCCCAAATGGGAGAAAACAGGCCACAGATTTACATCATCTCTTATGATGTACTTTGCACACTGAAAAAGCAAATCTTGTCCGGGTTTGGAAGCTAAGCAGGGTTGAGACCGGTGAGTCTTTGGATGGGAACTACCAAGAAATACCAGGACTATGTTAGAAGATGCAGTTGAAACGACAATCCCAGAAGGCAGCAAAGATTATTATTTTCTTATTGTTGCCAAGAAAATTACATGAATGTGTTTATGTCACTTTACCTTTATGCTGAAAAAAAATGTACATAGAAAAAGATGTAATTTGAACTATGCAACATCTCACCACAGGATGGAAAACCTGGTGATTGGTGGGCCTGCTAAACCTGCTATCCCAGTGCTAAGTGCTGATAAATAACTTTTAAGAAGAAGTAGTATGTAATCTTTTCACAATCCTTACAGCTGTAGCTGCCTTTCTAACAGCTGTTCAGACTGAAAACTGTAAAGTAAAACACCCTACTTGCTTCCTACTGATCCATGAGTACTAGAAATAGTGCCTTCTACTAGAAACTTAGAAGGGGATCTTTAAAGGGATTCCTTGAGAAAGGAGTTGGGTTTTGTGCAGGAGGAACAGCACAGAAACAGTCCTTATTGAATATATCTAATGTATTTGTTAGCGACCCAATCCCAGGGAAGTTCCTTACTGCACTGTTTATCATTTTTATCCTCTAAGGCAGTGTTTCTCAACCTTGGCAACCTGAAGATGTGTGGACTTCAACTCTCAGAATTCCCCAGCCAGCAATGCTGGCTAGGGAATTCTGGGAGTTGAAGTCCACACATCTTCAAGATGCCAAGGTTGAGAAACACTGCTCTAAGGGCAGTAAATATCACACAGCTAACAATGTTGGATGACATTTTTTTTTCTTTCTTAGCAGCAGGCTCCTGGTCAATGGTGCAAACAATTTCCTTGGGAGCCCTACTACTGTCCCATGGCTAGGCAACAGCTAATGGGTTGTTTCAATGATCAGGACCTCTTTGCTACTATTTTTCTGTGATGTGTGCTTTCCATTTTGATGATGTATTGTGTTTACAGAGCATGTGAAGTCTTGCTTTTCTCTTTCTCCATTTACCAAGGTATGAGAAAGGATTAGAAGAGTATGACCACCTGGTATCAAATGATGGCACTCAGCTCTCCCACCGAGTTTTCATTTAATTTACTTGTGGATGTCCCACATTAATTTGCCTCCAACAGTTTCCTTTTTTTTTCTAGAGTAGTATGGAGAGGAAATATGTCTTGTGTCTATAGAACTTTCTACCCTTTTTATACATACATTTTATTACTGCTAAAGATTAATTCCTCCAGCTTTGTAGAATTAATATAAAGGTATCAAAAGACATAGATACCAGTACTCTCTGAACAAGAAATAGCAATTTATATGCTGGCAATTTTTCTGGACTTTGAAATGTGCATAAATCTATTGTGGATCTCTGTTGTGAAAAGTTGTTAGATCTGTGGTGGTAAGCATTTATCACTGTATGATTATGATCATCACTTGAAAATGCAGGGAATTTTTCCATACTTTAGTAGCTGCACTCTGAACCAGGAGCAATACCTCCTCCAGTATAAACTTCTTCTAAAGTGCTTCTACTTTAGGTAGTATAAATCTACTTATTTTAACTAATTAAATGAGTCATATGGCTTTAGGTTAAATTTAAAGTAATACATTAATGTTGCATTGCAGAGGTCTTTTACAATGATGTTGGAAAGCTAAACTTCCAAAAATATACTTGAATTACAATCTTTCATAACATCATCAACTTCCTTCACTTCTGCTAGAAAGATAAAATAGGCAGACCATACCAGTATGACATTACTAGTATGGGAAATATACATTTAATTTTCATGTGTGCTGTCTACTGTGCCCAGTATTTAATATATATGGTATACAAGAGGAAGGGCCTTCTCAATGGTGCGCCTAAGCCCTAAGCCCTAAGCCATGGAACTTCCTCTCTCTGAAGGCCAGTTTAAAACATTCTCTGTTGGCTCTTTGCTGACTGGTTTAGGGGTTCCTAATTTGGAAATACATTCATTCCATAGGCAAAACCAATTTTACTTGAATGTTTGTTTGTTTATTTTCTTTAGTTCTAGGGCTTTTCAACTCCTTTAGTCATAAGACTCTCTGTGGTTTCATCCTGCTTTCCTTACTTTGTTTAAGTGTTAGCTATCCCAAGTGGGGTGTATGCATTAGGGAAGTGGCATATATATTTTAATTACATAAATAAATTGTATCTACTATTATGGATAGATTTCTGCAGGAGGAGGAGGTGGGGCAGGGATGCATCATGAAGCAAACTCTACAACTTATGTACTTGCATCATATTTTTTGTCATTGTCACTAGCTACATATGTATGTATTCTTTAAAGTACCAAGTAAGTTAAATGTGAAATGATCTTTCTGCATTCATGATTTCATGAGATATTAAAATCTCCTTTGAATTGAACTTAATTCCTGGTGACTTTATGATATCCAGCCACTTTTCTTGGTAACAGTATAGAAGTAGCTTACTTCTTGTGGGATTTTTTTTTTAATTCCCAGTCTAGTTTATAGCACTGAAATTTCCTGGAAGTCTCCCATCCAAGTACTAGGCAGGCCTGACCCCCGCACATTTGTGCAGTCGTGTCCAACTCTAGGGGCCGGTGCTCATCTCCGTTTGTTAGCTGAAGAGCCAGCGTTGTCCGAAGACTCTTCCACGGTCATGTGGCCGGCATGACGTGCGCGGAACACTGTTACCTTCCCACCGAAGTGGTACCTATTCATCTACTTGCATTTGCATGCTTTCGAATTGCTAGGTTGATAAGAGCTGGAGCTAGTGCGGGAGCTCACTCCGCACGCAGGGCTAGGGATTCGAACCTCCAAACTTGCGATCTTCCGATCGACAAGCCTGACGTCTTACCCGCTGAGCCACCACGCCCCACCATGACCCTGCTTAGCTTCTGACTTAAAGTCAGCCAGGCAGGAGTGTCCATGGGGCAATAATCAAGATGGCAGCTGCAACTATACCACCCTTTATACATGCATTGAGCATGACACATATAAAAAAATGTGGCAGGGCTTTGAACATGCAGTCACAGCCACAATTGGACTTTTTTTGACACCGCCCCACCTTGAGCATGCCCCTACAGCAGAGCTTTCCAAACTGTGTGTCGCGACACAAAAGTTTGTCGCCACACACAGTGTGGTGTGTCGCCACACCACCCGGAAGCGGCAGTGCGCGCGTGCACGGCAGCGGTGGCAGCGGTGCGGCATCAGTGCTTCCGCGTTTTAGCGGAGGCTGCGGCCGCTGCCACCGCCGCCGTGCACGCATGTGCCGCTGCACGCCCCCCGCACCGCCACCGTGCACGCGCGCGCTGCCGCACGCCCCCCCGCACCGCCGCTGTGTATGTGCACCCCCACTGTGCTGGCGCCATGCGTGCGCTGCCGCCGCCGCCACTCGTGTGTCACCAGCGGCAGCACTTTGGAAAGCCCTGCCCTACAGTCAGGTGCTGTAACCATTATTACACTGATTGTGAAGACTGCTCCTGAAGACGGCCCCAGTGATGTATGTATCAGGAATTTTCCCCTTTGAATAAACACCATCTTTTTATTATTACTCTTCTTCACATTCATACATATCTGTGTCTTTTCTTAATTTCTGATGTGTTTTACACCCATTCCAGTGGATTCCATTTGGACTCTTTGGGGGTTAATACAAAAATGAGAGACTTTTGCCCATAGTGAAGCTTTGAAAAGCACAAAAGGAAGGAAGGAAAGAAGGAAGGAAAGAAGGATCTGAGACATACAAACATGTGTCTATTTATAATTGGCTATAGTACTGAAATGAGATGATGCCTTGCTTTACAACAAGCATAAATGGCCATTTAAACATTTTAAAGCAATTTAATAGAATATGCAGTCATTCAGGAGTGGGATTACTTTTCACAATGTGCACTGATAAGTCCTCCAAAAAAGATCACAGCCAAGGGCAAAAAGCAAACCAAGAGACACAGGAAATTTTTAAAAGGTTGTTTTTCTTTCACAATGCTGGTGTTAGTACTAAACGTTTTATGCAGCAGTAATCAACCCTACTTCTTGCTGTGATATGGAGATGCAAAGATGTCATGGGATCAAAGTGAAAGTGTTTATGGTGTCTTCTGGCCAATCTTGGAGAGATGCTAAGCACCTGCAACTCTCATTAAATTCAGCCTGATCTAAAAGCATTCAGCAGGTGTTCATTTTATCCTTTGTGTGTGGACTTTAAAAAAGAATAATAAACACTTCTGAAGAGGGGAGAAAGGCACATTAGTGTCTTGCCTGACTGTCAAGAAAAACACATTTCATCCCTTGATTATTATTATAATTGCTGATATTTAAGTACTTCAGCCACCTTGCATTCTCTCTGCAAAAATCTCATTTGATGCTTCTGAACCGCTTGCTTGCTGTTTAACCACTTATCCATAGAAATAAATGACAGAGTGAGAGCTCTCAGGATCTGATTGATGAGCTTTAATGCCAAGGTAAGTGTGCTTAGGCATAGAGAACTTTAACAAACAAAAGCAGCAATGAGATGCAATTCTTTACTGATAGGATGTACGCTGGCTTATAGGGAAAAAATCAAGGCGTGAGAGTAAACAGACAGAGTGCAGCTTATAAAAGCTATGAGATCTTTACTTGTGATAAAAGCAAAGTTGAATATACATGGTACAGCATTGCAAAAGGAAAAACAAACTTACAAGCAGAGTTTCGTGTATTGTTTCCATTGACAGACATGAAGGGGCTCATGTCATGGCCTACAAACACAGCCAGGCATAGCTACGCACTTCCCAGTCTTCAGAAGCAGAACACACACACGAACATGGCTAAAAGACCAGACAGAAGTCAAGAAGCATAGAACACCATTTTGCATGGTTAGATATTCAGTTCTTCCAGCTTTCTGATTGGCTGGAAGTTAGGTGTGACACACACCACGCCTAAAACATAGGCCATAGCACATAGCATGACCTGCTATTGGGTGGCAGTGCTGCATCTAAGCAAGCATGTGATCCCCCCCTCCCTTGCTCTACACAGAGCAAGGCTTCCCACAGAGGGAATCAGGAGGACTTGTTCCCATGCAAACTAGCCAAAACAATACACACGTGACAGTTGTTATCTGGCCACCTGCACTTCACGTCACCATGAGAAACTTTTGCTTTGTATAGAAAACAATTTGCTAATTTCATATGAGAAATCTGACACCCCTCCCAAATTGTTTTCGGCACACTGTAGCAATGGGATTTTCAAAGCTGTAAATTACATTTTTTCAGAAACAGAAAAAACATGGTTAGTACATGTATTAATCACACTGTTCAAGTTTCAGTTTTTACAACCAATAGTCATCAAAACTAGAAATGGTTTAAAAACACTTGTTACACATATGTATTGCACAATATACACTTTATGTGATGTTCTGTTCAGATACATACAAATACATAATAATACAAATTATGTAATAGCAGAAAGAGTACAGAGAAAACAGCATATAGAAAAATCGCCCACAGACGTTCTGTCCCCTCCTTTGAAAACATGCAGCTGACATAGATAAGCCAAACTTGTTAGCTGCTTCTGTTTGAGGCAAAGGCTTGTTTTGATTTTTAAGAAAAACCGCAGAAGTTTTCAACCCTTGCCAGCCTCGCATAGATGGCTAAACCATTTTGCAGGCTTGGTATTTTACCTGGGGAAACTAGGTAAACTAAATTAGGGTGTATCCACTGTGTTACTGCAGAGTGATATACAACAAATTAAGGATAAGCTTCCTTTACACAAATGAAACTCTGTAGGAAATCAAGAACCATAGGATTCTCTGTTCTGGGCTTTAGAAACTTCACTACCAAGATAAATGCTTGAATTTGTGCCTAATTCCTTCAGCTGGAAATACTGCTTCAGCTGACTGACAAATTCTTATACAAGGTGGAAAGATCCAGTTTCTAAGCAGAAAACAACTACATAAGTAAGAAGTACTATACAAACTTCTACAATCTCTTATGTACACACAGAAAACAGCACGTGACTGTTCTACACATCCCAGTTTTTGTCAGAATTTGCACCTTTGCACTGATGCTATCAATGACTGGCCTGCTTTAAGATCCATAAAGCACCCTGTGAAGTCAATGGACTTTCTGGGAATTGTCACACATGTATAGCCAAAGGCTTGCCTTACACACACTGTTTCAGGGAGATCTATATTCTAATATGTTGTATCAACATCACAATATGTAAATGGACACCTGTTTCACACTACGCAACCAGAAAACGTACCACACATAAACATTCTGGCTTAGCTGTGGGTGCATACATTAGATCACAGTTCACAAACTCCTCTTGTGAAACAAATCCCTGGGCAACAAAGCTGGCTTTACACTGCAGAGTATTATCAGGAAGAAATGTCTTTCTGAACACTCATCTGGAACCCACAGCTTACTAAAACAAAGGACAGGTTGGTTACTTTTAACACTTCACCAAAACTCTCAAACTGACTATCCTCAGCTGTGTTCCAATGTTCATGCCTCTCAACAGGCAGGAGCAACATGTCTTGAAAAGACTGGGTTTTTTTCAGGTAATTTGACACACTGTCACCTGCTAAATCACAAATCTGTCAGGCTTCACACCCTTTGTGGAATAAGAGGACCCATGAGGAATGACCACTGTGCTTTCCCCATCACTGTCTTTCCACTACCTGACTCCCTCTCCAGGCCCTGCACCTGCTCAGGTGAAATTTCTACTTCCTTCACCTGAGGGGCCCTTTTAACACACTAGGAGACTGGGGAACAGAAGAAACCTGAACTGGTGTTTGCCCATCTACTGAAGTATGGACAGTAGGTTTTACACTAGCAATGCAGCAACACTTCTGCAACATTAGCATGTAACCTTTCCCAACCAGTAGGCTGCTTAGAAAAATAAAGCACTTCTGGAGATTTGGATTTAACCATGGCCTAATGAAACAACGATAAGCCTTGGATTTTAATCAACAACCAACAACCAACAACCTGAAGCACTGTGCTTTTGGTTGGTTCTTCCTTCGCTGTGACCTGGGGATGTGAACACATACAAATGTTCCACAGACATGCAGGTACTTCAGTGAAGGGTGCTTGCCAAACAAAAGAAAAATAATGAACTTCTTTTTACAGTTCAGTTGAATTCTACAACCTGTTAGTTAGAAAAACACTGCAATCAAGGTAGCCTCTCCCCAGACATGGGATGGCACCTGAGCAACTAACATCAGGCAATTTTTTAATGGTATTCACAACACCAACACTCAGCTAGAATTCCAACATTGGCAAGTCTTTGGGAGACTACAAAGCCAATTCTAGAACACATGGCTCAGGAACTCTCCACTACAATCAGACTGGAACTGACCTACTAGATAACCATATTTTCTTCCTACTATTGCTACATACACTTCAAAGCGAGCACAGACCTTCGCTTTAGACTTCAACAAGTAGCAACAACACAAGCAGGTATGATCATCAACCAGAAGGAACATGAAACCCGCCCTACCATTACTAAGAGAATGGGGGCTAACTAGGTCTCTATGAACCAACTGAAATGGTCTAGTTAACATACTGTCACTTTGCCTAGCAACAGATACAGTCCTGATATTAGATTGTTTACACACAGTTTACACACATAACACAATCAAGGAAATTTTGCACATTTCCTGGGTTCAAACTCAGAATACATATGGATGCACTGTACAGCTGTGTACAGTGGCTATCTGAGACAAACTTTTCCATCCCGGGATACCCCAGTACTTTGTGAATAATTATGGATGCATTGATGATGTGGGGAAACATTAAACACACAATGTCCTGTCCACACAATCTCCTTCTTAGGAAGCATCTCACACACTTGATTTTACAGTTTTTCTCTAACACACTCAGCCTCTAACACACTCAGTTTCATATTTCTCAATGAAACGTCCAGCACCTTTGAACACAACAAGTACACTCAGACTAGAACATGGCTAAAAGACCAGACAGAAGTCAAGAAGCATAGAACACCATTTTGCATGGTTAGATATTCAGTTCTTCCAGCTTTCTGATTGGCTGGAAGTTAGGTGTGACACACACCACGCCTAAAGCATAGGCCATAGCACATAGCATGACCTGCTATTGGGTGGCAGTGCTGCATCTAAGCAAGCATGTGATCCCCCCCTCCCTTGCTCTACACAGAGCAAGGCTTCCCACAGAGGGAATCAGGAGGACTTGTTCCCATGCAAACTAGCCAAAACAATACACACGTGACAGTTGTTATCTGGCCACCTGCACTTCACGTCACCATGAGAAACTTTTGCTTTGTATAGAAAACAATTTGCTAATTTCATACGAGAAATCTGACATTTACAGCCTTGGCAGACCCTTGAGATGCCAGCCAATATTTTTATGGCTGGGCACTAAACTTGTCAGTGTGGATGGAGGGTGTTTTGGGGACCAGGGGTGTCCATGGGTGAGGGGTAAAGGTCATGATGACAGCCAGGACGATGTGATCAAAGATCCTGGCTTTTATGACACCCCAGTCCACATGGACATCCTTGCTTGGGACCAGAAAATAGATTTGGGGGTGCTGCAAGGTGGCTCTAGGGCTTTAGGTTTCATAACCCTATCTTAAAAATTTAAGAATAAATGATACAAGACATTGGATCCATAGCATGTGACTTTGGGCCAGTCACTCTCTCTCAACCCAATCCATCTCACAGAGTTGTTGTTATTGGAAAAATTGGAGGCAGGAGTATTAGGCATGTTCACCCCCTTGAGGCAGATTGTAGATACGTACAGTAGATGATAGATAGATATAGGTATACAGTAGATAAAGATATAGATATAGATATACAGTAGATATAGATATATAGTAGATATAGATATAGATATTCAGTAGATATAGATATAGATATATAGTAGATATAGATATAGATATACAGTAGATATAGATATATAGTAGATATAGATATAGATATTCAGTAGATATAGATATAGATAAAGTGGGAACATAATAATAATAATAATAATAATAATAATAATAATAATAATAATTCACCCATACTTTTGAAAAAATGTTATTGTTTAGGATACTATAAAACTGCAAATAACTGATAATGACTGAGGTCACCAGATGCAAAAATGAAGAGTTTCAAAATCATATAAGATGGTGCCTAGAAATCCAAATGTCTGAAGTGGACCCCATTTCCTGTGGTTAGGTCATGGGTATGTTTGACCACTTTCCTTTTCCTATCAGAGACTAAATATCTAGAGAATATATTTTAAAAGTTAGCAGTATCTTGATAATAGAAACATTTTTGCATGTATCTAAGGGGGCAATCGTCGTCCGATTTTCTAGGATACAATGAAACACTAATTATTTATATCTCTTTTAAAATATTAGTCCTTCCATAATTTAAATGCATGATTTGTAATTATAATCTTGGTTTCAATTATTATCAGCTACTCTGCTTTTTAGAAGAAAAATGGGATGAAATATTTTAAAAGAAATAAACATCTCAGGCACAGTTATTGAAAAATGCTGAATTCAGCAAAAATGATATGATATGGCTTAAACATAGGAAAAGTATAAATCAGGATTTGGAAATTGATATTTATTTTATTTTTTATTTTTATCCCGCCTTTATTATTTTTATAAATAACTCAAGGTGACGAACATACCTAATACTCCTTCCTCCTCCTATTTTCCCCACAACAACAACCCTGTGAGGTGAGTTGGGCTGAGAGAGAGTGACTGGCCCAAGGTCACCCAGCCGGCTTTCATGCCTGAGACGGGACTAGAACTCACAGTCTCCTGGTTTCTAGCCCGTTGCCTTAACCACTAGACCAAACTGGCTCTATTTATCAGAACATTTACAGCTGTTCACAAAAAATGAGTGGCTGGATAGAGAGAAATAGTCAGCAGCTTGTTTTACTTGAAGGATACTTTGTTGGAGGGAATAGCTGCAGACAATGCTTATCAGCAGGTCCTGCTATAATAGGTCTTGCTTTTTTATTCCTGTTCTTCAGTGCAAACATCTAGGGTCCAGTTTTGACCCAATTGCTGATTGCTAGACATATAGACCAAGATAAGATTTCACATTTTGTACCTTAACATCCCATGAAACACAGGTTCTACATTAATACTGTTAGCAAAATAATGTAGTTTTCTTTTTAAATGTTAGTTTCTTTCTCCTGTCTTTTAAAAATAAATTAGCAAACTAGTAATTGGGGAATGGATTGATATCCAGCTGTGTATGTAGGCTTTTGACCTCACATTGTTGCTCATCTTCCCTTGCCCTAGGATAGCATTCTTGCTTCTATTGTTATGAGAGTATTTATTTATTTATTTTCTATCCCGCCTTTATTATTTTTATAAATAACTCAAGGCGGAGAGCATACCTAATACTCCTTCCTCCTATTTTCCCCACAACAACAACCCTGTGAGGTGTGTTGGGCTGAGAGAGAGTGACTGGCCCAAGGTCACCCAGCCAGCTTTCATGCCTAAGGCGGGACTAGAACTCACAGTCTCCTGGTTTCTAGCCCAGCACCTTAACCACTTAATCCATATATAAAGAAACATTTCAGTAAAATTCATATGCATATGGGCTATGATAAATGGGCTAAGATGGGCTATGATAGATAGATGGGCTATGATAGATACTCTGGAAATCAACTTTGTCAGTACATGCATCAGTATCACCAAATATAGCTACTGTGGTAGGATGGGCTTCATACCCTCCCAACTTCATTGTTTCTAGTCATCCAAGAGCTCATCTCTTTTCAGAGATGCTCTTTTCCCACACAATAGTCCTCCCCAACTTATTTTTCCTATTTTCAGTAAAAACTGAAGGGGATTTGAAGATTAAGCTTCAGCTCTGAATTCAAGACTGTCTAATTTCATAAAGTCACTTTAGATGTTTTCTTTGTCATTTCCAACCACTGTACCATGGGCAAAAATCAAATTACTGGAATTCAAGCAATGCCTGGTTAGTGTATATAGTCCAGGAAAAGGCTTACTTCCTTCCCCTCTCTTTCTTGATAAGTAGAGGGACAATTGTTGGAAAGCTGAAAGATCACAAAATATCTTTTAACCATTGTTCTTTATACTATAAGTTCTGTTGATACATGTTCTGGATGATCTGTAGAAGTACTGTAAAGGTCTTTGAATCTTGTTTAACACAGAGGAGAAAGACAGGAATAATATTTAATGAAACTACTGTACCCTCACTTTCATGTGGCCAGAGGTATGCTGATCCTTAACTCAAGGATCTCTGCCTCTAATCCAAAATTTGACACTTAAGGGATGCTTAACATGACTGCCATGGTCCACATAAAAAAAACCCTACTTTTATTTCATTTTTATTTAATTTAAATGTAACTGGAATTGAATAAAATGAATTAAATAGAATTCACATGATTACTCCCTATATCTTTATTCATTTTTCACCTTTGGTCACATTTCAAATGGTAATTAGTAGCAATTTCTGTAGTAGCCCAAGGCTTTCAGTAGGCCATACTGTATGTACTTTAGGATCAAAAGTTGCACACTGCTCTAGTTGGTGAATGTTGGGGACCTATTAACCTATTAAGAAGAAATTGACTCATGGAAGCTGGGAGTATGCTCTTCTTCAAAAGGAAGAGTCGGCAATCTTATATGTTGCAGAAATACTATATAATTAGAAAAAAAGGAAGTATTTCTAATTGGATGGAAGGAACTTTCCTTATACCCCCAAGTCATTTTTTTGATCTGGTACTTCAACTTTCCCAAATTCTCCCAACAAAAAAATTCATTTCTCTTATAGTAAAAAGTTTTTAAGTTTGAGAAATAAACAACTAATAATTTTCATAATTCTAGGCTGCAATAAACTCAGTGGAGTAAACTCAGTGACAATTCAGCAGAACTTATCTATAAACAGAATAAAATGCAATTGCATGATCTGATTAATCTGCATTAGGCAGACAGAGGCAGTCTCCTCAGGCAGCAGATGTTCAGTGGTCTGGAAAAAGCAATAGAAACAGCAGATCTGGCCCTTCTTCTGTTCCACAGGGGTATTTAATCCATAATCCCTCATATCACCAAGATTGTGCCACAGAAATTTGATGACAAATCATCAGATTCAGCAGTACAATTTTCTAGGGATTTTCATTTTTTACCAAATAAAAAGCAAACAAGGTCTATTAAGCCTCCACTGAAACTAACAGTTATTTTGTTGAAACCTCTCCTAGAACTCCCTCAAAATCAAGATATTTAGCTTTGGCTATTGCTAGGCTGACCATACGTCCCGTTTTGAATGGGAGAGTCCCGTTTTTTTAGCATTTTTCAACCGTCCCGTCGTTTTGATAAAAATCTCAATTTTGTCCCGTGTATTAAACCTGGTGGGAATGGTGCGGAAGGAGGATCCAAGCCGGAGCTGCCGATTGGAGGCAGCCCAGAAGAGGAAGCCCTCCCACCTATCAGCACGTGGCAAAGAAGGGCGGGGTTTGAAGATGGGAGCCAATTGCGCGGACTCGGGGGCTGGGTTTGCAGGCAGGAGCCAATCGCGCGGACCAGGGGGCAGGGTTTGCAGGTGGGAGCAAATCACGTGGGCCGGGGGCGGGGTTTGCAGGTGGGAGCCAATCGTGCGGACCGGGGATGGGGACCCCTGTCTTTTTCATGAATATGGAATATTACATGACCCCATCCCATTTTGCCATCCCAATGTCCTGTTTTTGTCTCAAGGAAATATGGTCAGCCAAGCTATTGCAGTGAAGTCTCTGCAATCCCCCAGAGCTGATGATGACGACAATGACAATGATGAAGTATGGTCCCATCATCAAACAGTTTGTCCATCAATGCTGCTGGAAGACAGAATCATGTGTTCCAGGAAGCTTACCCCAAATTCTCTTCGATTGGTACCAAATTCCTTTGCCTGCTTCCTCAAGTACAGTGTTGATGGACTAGTTGGTAGATGGAAAGGCAGCTCAGTGATTTTCTTGGGCTATTTAGGGCCTTTGCTGATTCTTTCTGCTTGCTATATACTTGTGCTATGCTCAGTGCAAGGGAGTTATGGGAGATAAAGAATCTAAAAATTGGATTTTTAAAAAGAAAATATGAGAAGAAATCTAGATTATTCCTTTGATGTTGAAAAAACAGATATTCACTATTTTCCAGATGCTTTGTATTAAATATTTTATTAAGAAAGCAAGCAGATGTTAAAGTGATTAAAATAAATGACGTTATTTATTATGGGGTAGGAGCGTTATTAATCACATTATTGTGAATGCGATGAAAATGAGAAGTTCAAAAGGGACACAAGCAGCTAAAAAAACATTGTTGGAAATCTGTGTAGCTGATGATGTTTTTGGCTGTGCCAACGTAAACTAATCATGAGGATGTTGTAATAAATAATAACTTTTTGCTGAAAGAAAGAATTAGAGATTAAAATCTGGCATTGCTGTGTATTTAGAAAGCAACTGAAGATGGGAATACAAAGAATTCTATATAAGTTGATGAATTTTATAGAAATGAAAGATGGAGTGAAAAAGAAAATTAGGAAAGTGATATCATCGGTCAATGATATGGAAGATGCAATACACAAATTGGTAGTTGTGAGACCAAAACCTTAAAAGAAATATGAATGTACAGTATGTGTATGTATGTGAGAGAGAAAAGAGTGAATAAATATATTTGTATTTGCAAAGAGTCAGATATTGAGAAAAGAAAGCAATAAAGGGGACATTCACACTGAACACTGCCTGTATAATCATACCATATTTAGGGTCATTCATGTGGTATGAGAAATCAACACTATTCAGGCACTGAAGGTTGCATGAAGAGAACGAAGAGGCCTACGGCACTTCCAAGTTCTCCATTTTAACCCATCCCATATTGATGGGGAAAGTCCAAAGAGAAGAGCCCCATTTAAGCAATATAAAAACCAGAGCAATCTCCAAGTAAGCATTCCGGTTATTCTTTACTCACCCAGGATTGTTCAAATGATACTGAAGACACCAACTGAATATACTGTAGGCTGATTACCACATAAGCTACAACTCTGATTTGTACAGAGGTACTACCATAAAATCCTTCTTACCCCAGGATGTAGCTGGGCCAAGCCTGGGTGACCACACAGAGAATTGTGTGACCCGATAGACACGTATTTTATGTAAGCTTGTAAAATGTGATGCCATAATACTTTTATCGGGGCGGGGGGGCGGGTTAGTTAATTTTTATGAAAGAACAGAAAGGTTTGAGATAGGAAAGAAACTAGAGCTATCATAAGGAGAGTGAATAAAAAGTCTGAAATAAGACCATTGGTTTTGGGTGAAGGTAGGTGAAACCATAGAAAGATAGAACCAGGGTTCATAGCAGGCAAATTCAGGAAAAGATCACAATGGCTGTGCCCTTTTCACAGCTTAAAAAGTAATTAATAAAAGTAATAAAAAGTAGTTGAACAACACCCCTCCTTTCTGAACAGAAGGGGTGGCTCTGCTTCATCCTTTCACAGTGGCCATTCCCCCCCCCACTGGAAAATATATGTGCAAGAGAATGAGGAGTGGGGGAAGTGGGGAGGACAGGGATAGAACATTGTTGAGTGTGATATCAGGAGGTGAGGTAATTTGTGGTCAGTGCAAGTGCAGTTGTGAGAGTTTTGGGGAAGCAAGAAAGTGAGCATTGGCTGTGTGAAAATGCCCTGGAAGCTATTTCCGTATCCTTGTGTCTTCAGAGGCCACGAGGCTTAACCAGTTTAGCAGGGTGGTGGTGTCTCCTTCTTTCCCTCCGCAACCCAGACATTTCCCCCACCATTTTCAAGTCCAGGAAAAAAACCTTCATTGTTTTGTTTTTTAAATAAATAAAACAATATAACTCACATTTTGGGAAGCCTCCTCAGCTTTAATCCTTCATATCATTGTACTATCAAAGTCATGGTCTTTTTAGATGAGAAATAGTTGATGATATGTCCACTATTGCTTCGAAAAAGCAGCTCAGAAGGAGGAGAGAAGATGCAAATCAACATGGAGATCAAGTTGCAACTTAGAGCCTTTCCCCATTGCTGGGTTAACATGCCATCCACCCATTTTTGAGTGAGCAGAAAACTATGCCATGCTGGCCCCATTCATTTAGTGAAAGAGCTACGGGGGATTCATTTGTTCAGCTGGGAAGATGTTTGGCAGGATTCTGATTGAAAGGGTACAAGAGGTGACAGCAAGGAAAATTTGGGAAGTGCGGATGGCTTGATGTTGGACAATGACTAGATATCAACAAGTCACTGAGAAATCTGTGAATATAAGAAAAAAATGTATCTTGATGTAGAGAAAGCATATGATAGAGTGCATAGGCTTAAATTATGGAATGTTTTGTGTGAATATAGAATTTAAGGTTGGTTGCTGTTTTAACTCTGAACAGAGAATAAGAAAAAAGTTGTATAATGACCCCTTGGTTCTTTAATGTATTTGTAGCCTCTGCTATAACATAGAAGCTGAGTTCAAGAGTTGACTCCCCCTAAAGAATCCAAGCAGGGTCTTCTTCAGCTCTTACAGCATTTAGTCTCATCATGTCTGCTACCAAACCTTCCACCAGCAGGGGGTGGTCTAAGGAGCAACTACCTTCCCTCCTGAGATGTCCAGTAAGAACATGAATATCACACCTCTCATTGTGAACTCTTTTAAGGCATGTATTGATATGATTCGAAAAAACCCACAGACATATGAATAGTAACCCGAAGGTACTGTAGTAATTTTCTACAACTTTAAGCTATAGTCTTCTTAAGAGATGCAATACATTTCTATACATCTCCTCCCCACCCTCACCCCCAAATATGTTCACAATAATTTGTCTTGGCAAAAGTCTTGTGTAGCAGTTCTTCTCTCACTCCTCCAAGTTTTCTCCTTTTGTGCTGGACCTCCAATCCGCTTCTCTCAGCTTTTCCTCTTGGCTCTCCAAAAGAAACTTCCAGCTTTCATGTTCCCATTGGCTGAGCTGCCAAGGGGTGCTCTGAACTTCTTTGTATAAAACTCCCTGCCTTTTCTTTTTTACCTCTTACTCATGATAGTCTTTCTGCCAGCAAAGGGGCACTCCTCACTCTGCTGGTTTCCAACACCCTTCCTTCTTTCCCACTCTCCCCCTTCTCCTCTTGCTACATCCAAAACTGTTGGAGGTTTCTGAGCTTGCTCTTCCTCTTCCCTCTCCCAAATTAGCTTCCTTCCCTCCATTCTATCTTCTAATTGTCTTTAGGATTGGGGCTATTTAAGCTATAACCTGCAGGCAGGAAGAGCTTCCCTGTCTCTTCCAACATCTGTACTTCTGCTTACCTCCCTACCCATCTTAGATAATTCTGTGTTTTGCACCTTACAAGTAACAACTTTAACTTTTCTTGACTTGTACCAACTTTATTGCAAACCCTTGGGTTGAATATTTATGGATAAATGAATAACAAATGGTTATGTTCTTAAAGGAATATGAACTGTGTTTATTTGTATATATTTTTGTATCTGTGCAGTGTGTGTGAGAGAGAGAGATTGCAAACAGTGTGTGTATACTTTGTATGTATGCAGACAATGCTATGCTGTTGTCTGAGAACCCAAGTTATTTGCAGCAAGAGTTACAGTATGAATTTTGAGTTGACACAAACAGAATGGGTAAGTACACAGGCTTAAAAAAGGGATTTTCCAAATATGTTAGGCTGCGGATGGGTGGGTTGTTATTTCCAAATGAGGAAATGGCTGAATGCTTGCTTGGTTGCTCCTAATGTTTGCTGTTTGCTAATTGATTGCTTTTAGTAGCTAGCCCCAGGTTTTGTTGTCTCTTTAAATAAGTATTGCTAGTAGCAGTGTTGCTTTGGCCTTCATTCACTTCCACGCTTCATTCATTTTCTCAACTTCCTTACTGTGGCCAGCCAGCCACAAACATTAACTTTGCCCTCTCTTGTGTGAATGAAAGAGAAAGAGAGAAAGAGAGAGAGAGAGAGACAGAGACAGAGACAGAGAGAAAGAGAGAACTATTTTTCTATGCTGGTCTTCCCACTGCACTGGGAACTCAGTTCTCTCTGAATATGGGATCAAAGCTGATCACATGCACTGATAAGCTTTGACTCAAACCTTACTTTTACATTCTACATGATTGGGGCAAGTTGGAGTCGCTCCATATTTGTGAGTTAATTTATGCAGACACTGGTCCAAACTTACGTTTCTTTAAAGAAAGAGAGGGGGCAAGATTATGAATGCCATTTGTTCTACACTAGCCTCTTTATCTATGTATGTCCCATTTTGCTGCCTCTGCATTATATCGCTTGCAAGCTACAACCAAGAAATGAGTGTTGAGAGGGACCTTTCCAGGAGAAGCCAACCTTACTAAACAGCCTTCCTGGCACCCCAGAAAACTCAGGGAGGGATCAGAGGCACCAAAACTATACCACCCCACAAGGGCAAGAGGGTTCATTCTTCCCAGTTCTGCCCAGAGAAAGCTGGAGTTTGCTGGTATATCCTGCCCAGCCTGGTGCACTTCCCAGAGGATAGTGTTGAGATGCCCTTTCCAAGAGAGGCTAAGCAGCTATGCCAGCCCTCCAGGCACTGCAGAAAATCCAGGCTTCCAGGCAGCAGCAAAGCAGAAAGTTGTGAAATCCGCTCTCTCTGAACTGGAAATATAGGCTGGAAAGCATTTTTTTAAAAAAAACAAAGAACAACCTTTTAAAGCAGTTTTAAAAAGTTGGGAGTAGGACACTACCTTGGTTAGCTAACTTCTCTGTAGACTAATTCTGACACACAAGACAGTCTGGAGGCTTGTTATAGGGAGAGTGGTATCCTTTTTGCATTCCTCTTCTCTCCTGCCTAAAGGAAGGGTTACAGGGACATGTTTAAAAAACACAAAATTATTATGATAAAACCTGAAAAACAGCTGACTAAAACTTGGTAGAATTAATGTCCCTGAAAAGATCTACCTTCCGTCTATTTTCATCTCATTGTGTATGGTATGTTGGAATGACCTGGGGATACGGGAGGAAGAGCCACAGCCTATGGTCTGATAAACAAAATCTGAGTCTGAAGGAGGAAGTGGGGGGGGGGGAGAAAAAGCATCTCAGAAGGGACCCTCCCTAGTTTTGGGGACAGTAAAGGTAAGGGAGGGGAGAGGTCCTTTGAGACTTGCAAGATTGATGTCAGCCCTTCAAGGTAGTCCAGACAAGAAGCACCAACAATGAATACCAACACTACGGTTATTGTAAGGTTACACTAACAGAATCTTGCAAATCTTGTAATGAATAGAGTTTGCTGGTAAGACTGTGGGAGAACATATTGTCATTCTCACTGATGGCCAGAGTTTAACTCATGGCCATCTTCCCATTATCTTCTGATCCAATGTTACGTTTACATTCAAAATGGATTCAGACAGGAAAATAGGCTTTTATTTTCTACAGCTTATGATAGCACTGCTGGGATGTCACTTCTCTTTTCTTGGAAGTGGCTTGTAATCTTCCTGTCTGTTTCTTGCTGAGCAACTTGCATCGATTTCTTTTTGACACAGATCTTTTTCTACCCTCGTGTCTTTCTAGCATGCACATATTTTCTGTGCTGTTCCTGGCATGGATCTCATTCTTCATTTTTCTCTTGCTGTGACAATCACAACAACAGCAACAACAACAATCATCAAGGTTATCAGTTTTAAGTTCCAACAATGTCCACTGCAGGATTTATATGGAGTTGATGAGACTAAGGTGAAAGTTTAAAAAATAGAGGTCAATATATGAACTGATGTATGGATGTGATGGACATGGCAGTAGCAAAGGTGGCTTGCAAGGATAGAAAGTCATGGGGCATTGTGTGGGTGTAAAGTAGATTCACTTAGATTTCCTTTCTTTTTTCATCTCCTGATTTTAATTTTTTTAAACTGATTACTACTCACTGTTTTCCATGCTTTGTGTGACATCACTTAACCTGAAAGGGAAGAGCATTATGAGCATATGCATGGTTGCATTTTACAGCTGATTCACATCGTCCCCTTAATCTGAGAAAAAGCCCAGACAACCTTTTGATAGAGCATGTTTGACATGCAAACACTCCCAGGCTAATCCTTGCCCTTTCTATTTAGAAAGATCAGTAATAGGAGGCCCTGGGAAGTGTGAAGTCAGCCTTTGCCTCCGTTGGCACCTTTGCCAGATAGTTATGGCGTGAAACTCCCTTTGTAGCACTTGTTCTCCTTTTATCTAGCTTTCCTTGGCAGCAAAGACAAGATGTCTGTCCATAGCAGATCTAATTTCACAGAATTTCTTCTCATTTATTTATTCATAAGAGTTGTAGTTCACTCTTCTTCCAGGAACTCAAGCAGATACATAACTCTTCGCCTTCCATTTTTCCATACGACAGCAATGCTGTGAGGTCAGGCTGAATGGAGCAAAGATCTTCCTTTCACGATCTTCCATGGCTGAAGGAGGATTTGAATACTTCTCTCTCCAGTCCTGGCACAATACCTTGCATACTGTCCCACGCTGGCTCTCATTAATAGGATGTGGCTTTTCTCTTAGTAACTCTTTGGTCTGTGCAAAACAGTAGCAGCTGCTAGAACTCCAAACTGAATCCTCATTATTGGGTTTGTGGCACATGGGGACAGAGAGAGTTTAACTCTTTCCTCTCCTGCCATGGTCTTGATGATGGCTTCTACTTTGAAGCTATTATTTTTATTGGACAGAAATCTACCAATGGTTAAAATCCCCTCCTCATCTCCTATTATAATTTGGACAATTATCTGCTTCCCCATCACTGCTGTCGCTGCTATTTGCATTTTTTTTTTGTAAGTACACATTACATGCAAAGACACATGTTATGTTATTATTGCTTTGGCCATTAGACAATCCACATACTCAGAGATACTTTATTTTAAAAAAAATAAATGTACCAATTTGGTACCTTGCAAGTTTTGATTTCTTACTTCACAGCCAGGCCTACTTTTTAAAGAAAATGTTCTTCATTTATTCTGTCTTTCATTTATGAGTTTTTAAAATAATTATTGGCCTCTTAGATTGCTAAATCTCTGGGGGCTCCATTATTGCTTTACTTCATTGAGTGATATATTTAATCCCTGAATGAGTGCTACCCAGCTTATTTTTTATCAGTTACATACTGAATGTTCCATTTTATCTAGAGGAAACGAATGTTAAATTTCATCACTGCTGTCTGATATCATCTTGTTCTTGAGAGGAGATAAAGAATTTACAGGACCAGTATAGGCTATGAGCTATACTTTAATGCTCCAAAGATGAAATACTGTAACTAGCCATAAAATATAGAAAAGAACCCAATTTATCCTATTAAAATACAATCTCTCTTGTTGTTGCTTCGGTGATCTTAAAATAACATGATGAAGTCAAAGCTTTTCTTCTTGTTCTTGCTGTTAATTGAGCCGTGTGCATTTCCTCTTAAACAGAGGGACATAGTGAAACAAACATTATTGCTTTGTAGATTTTTTTTAAAGAGCCTATGGTTTCTGTAATCCTAACGTGACTATCAGTGACAGACCATTGATATGTGTTTTTCTGTATCTCTGTCAGGAAAGTTAAACATGCATTATCATGATTTGCTGCTTAAAATATTCTGAAGAAAGCATTAGACACACATCAGCTACTTCTAATTACTACCCAGAAAGCTCCACTAACTCTTTTGTGTTTGTGTTTAATAAACTCTACTAATAGTTTTATATTTTCTTCAAATTAAAATAATTTCCCCGTTTTTAATAAGAAAGACCCCATTGTAAATAGCTGAAATATGTGATACAGAGGCTTAAATTTTATTTGCTTTTCTGCATTAATGTGCTTTGTTATTTTTAGATTACCTGTAAGCCTAAACCTCCCCTTCTGTCTGGCCCATGTTCTGCTTCCTATGATTTTCTCTCTCTCTCTCTCTCTCTCTCTCTCTCTCTCTGTATGTATGTATGTATGTATGTATGTATGTATGTATGTGTTCAAATCCCAGCTGGTACCTACCTTACCAGTAGGTGTCCTTGGACAAAGACGCCCTAACGCTTCACCTGCCTACCTCAAATATGAGAGTGACACAAACTAAGAGAGTTATGCCGGCTCAGACATTGCCCAAATTAACAGGGTGTGCATCAGATGTTAGGGAACCAAGACAATCTGACAATAAGTGGGCTACTGGAATAAACCATACATGGAGAAGACAAGAGAACCTGGAATTGATGGAATGCTACTACAACAGTAGACCTAATGAGCAGGGATATATGAAACATATGAGGGAACTATGGATGGACAGAAGACCTGCATCCACACTAACTGAGAAACAGCTAGTTACCCAATGCTTCAACATAGTGAAGAGGAAGCTGTTCTCACAACTTGAGATAGACCAACTACACATTATATCCCAGACTCAAGAAGACCTGGAAGAACAACTGGAGGTGCAGCCAACACCTGAAGCTGGAACGTCACTGCCACCCCCTCCATTACAAAGCACAGCAGCTGATAAGAGGCAAAAGATCATGGATAAACTAGCTACAGTCAACTCTCAAGACTGATTACCAAGGCTCAGTGGAGAAGTACCATCTGATAGTATGCTAGAAGATGCCAACAGAGACTTCACGACAATCCCTACTACCACCATAACTCAAACCAATGAACTGGTATATGCTACAGCCGCTGTAATCCTGGAATTACATACCACCCCTGGAAAATGAGGTTGGAGGCTAATATCAAGGCAACTCGGAGAGAAGTTAGTCAGCTGGTAGAACTACAGAAGGCTGTGGAGATTAAGGATAAGACTCTGAAAAAATACAAGGGCCTGACTCCATCTGAAGCCCTAGAGACTGCTAAACAAAGGCTCACAGCACTGGCTACCAGTCTAAGGAGATACACTAGAGAAGCAGAAGTGTACTCCCAGCTGCAGTGCAACAACACAGTAACAGTAGAGCCACCAACAGCAGAAATGGAACAGTACTGGAAGAACATATGGGAGAAAGAGAAGACACATAACACCTGTGCAAAGTGGCTGCAAGACCTGAGAGTAGACCACAGAAATCTCCCAGAGCACGAACCAGTCACCATAACAGTAGCAGACATCCAACACCAGGTCAAGAACATGAAGAGCTGGCAGCACCTGGCCCAGACATGATCCACACCTACTGGCTAAATAAACTATCAGCAGTACATGAATGCTTAGCAGCACAGTTGAATCAGCTGCTAACAGCAGGCTCCCACCCAGACTGGCTAACACAAGGTAGGACAGTGCTGATCATGAAAGACCTACCAGCCAATAACCTGCCTCCCCACAACATGGAAAGTCCTATCAGGCATCATAGCCACCAAGCTGCAGGACCATATGGGCCAGTACATGAGCACAGCTCAGAAGGGCATTGGGAACAACAAAACACCAGTTGCTCATAGATAGAGCAGTTGCCCAAGACTCAAAGTCTAGACAGACCAATCTGAGCACACCCTGGATTGATTGCAGGAAAGCCTATGACTCAATGCCTCACACATGGATCTGTGAATGCCTGATGCTATACAAAGTGGGGCGTGGTGGCTCAGCGGGTAAGACGCCAGGCTTGTTGATCGGAAGATCGCAAATTCGGAGGCTCGAATCCATAGCCCTGCGTGCGGAGTGAGATCCCGCACTCGCCCCAGCTCTTGCCAACCTAGCAATTCGAAAGCATGCAAATGCAAGTAGATTAATAGGTACCACTTCGGTGGGTAGGTAACAGCATTCCGCGCGCGTCATGCCGGCCACATGACCGTGGAAGCTTCTTCGGACAACGCTGGCTCTTTGGCTAACAAACGGAGCTGAGCACCGGCCCCTAGAGTCGGACACGACTGCACAAATGTGCGAGGGGAACCTTTACCTTTTTATACAAAGTCAACAGGACACTAAGGATCTTCTTCAAGAACTTCTTCAATGGGACTGTGGAAGGCAACACTGTCAACTCAAGACAGCTTGCACAAGTGGCCATCAAATGCAACATGTACCAAGGTGATGCGCTGACCTCGCTGATGTTCTGCATAGGCTTGAACCTATAATAAAAAAAGGACTGGATACGGATACAACTTCAAGAGTAGAACTACCATCAGCCACCTCCTCTACATGGATGACATCAAGCTGTATGCTAAGAGTGAATGAGACATCAACTTGCTGATCCACCTGACATGGATCTACAGTGAGAATATTGGGATGTCATTCAGACTGGAAAAGTGTAGCCTGGATGGTAGTAAAGAGGGAAAGTAGTTAAGACTGATGGGGTGGAACTACCAGTGGGCCACATAGCAGACATACAGACCAGCTACAAGTACCTTGGTATCCCACAGTCCCATGGGAACCACGATGAGAAGGCAAGGAAGACAGCCAAGTACCACCAAAGGATAAGGTGGGTCCTGAAGAGCCAGCTCAATGGGAAGAACAAGATCCATGCCATCAACCTGTATGCCCTGCCAGTCATCAGATACCCTGCTGGTATAGTGAGCTGGCCAAAGGAGGACATGGATGCTGCTGATGTGAAGACCCGGAAGCTCCTCACAATGTACGGAGGTTTCCACCACAAGTCCAACACCCAGAGATTGTATACCAGCAAGACCCTGCATGGGATGTACCATCAACAGATAGCTGAAGTGGCTGACATTGGGAAATCCTACCAGTGGCTGGAAAGGGATGGACTAAAAGACAGCACTGAGGCACTTATCATAGCAGCACAAGAACAGGCACAAAGCACCAGATTCATAGAAGCAGGGGTCTACCACACTATACAGGACCCAAGGTGCAGACTGTGCAGAGAGGCCTTAGAGACAGTCCAACACATAGTGGCAGGATGTAAGATGCAGGCAGGAACAGCATACGCTGAACGGCACAACCAGGTAGCTGGTATTGTGTACAGGAACAGCTGCACAGCGTATGAGCTAGACCCTCTCAAGTCCAGATGGGAGATTCCACAGAAGGTCGTGGAGAATAACAGGGCTAATATCCTGTGGGTCTTACAGATCCAGACGGACAGGCAGGTACTGGCCAATTGACCAGACATCGTGGTAGTGGACAAGGACCATAAGACAGCAGTAATGATAGAGGTAGCAGTGTCAAGAGACAGCAACATCAGGAAAAAGGAGTATGAGAAGCTGGAGAAGTACCAGCGCCTGAAAGAGAAACTAGACAGGATGTGGAAAGTGAAAGCCAAAGTGGTCCCAGTGGTGGTAGGATCACTTGGGGCTGTGACTCCTAAGCTGGGAGAGTGGCTCCAACAGATCCCAGGAACAACATCAGAGCTTTCTGTCCAGAAGAGTGCAGTGCTAGGAACTGCTAAGATACTGCGCAGAACCCTCAAACTCTCAGGCCTTGGTAGAGGTTGAGGAAGACACATGCCACCCATATGGGTGAGAAGGGAATTTTTATATATATATATATATGTTTTATATATAAACAGCACAGTGACAGAGTCCTGGATATCTGCTTAACCTTTGCATTGTCCTGCTCAAGATGACCAATGCATGTGTCTGCATGTATATATGAGTGGCAAGACTGATTTCCTGGGCTATTCTAAAACTTCCAGTATATACTCTGTTCTGTGTATTTTTTCAAAGTGAGCTAATTAATTTTTTCTTCAGTAAATGTGGTTGTCACTGACACTTTATTGAATCAGATGGGTCCCTAGGACAGTTTAATCAGAAGTCTCATAGATCAAAATAGGTCATCCTGGAGAAAACCTATCCATGTGGTCGCTAAGAGTCAACATCAACTTGATGAAATATAATCACAATATTTTTGCTAATTGCAAAATAAGGTGGAAAATATAACATAACATAGAAAACAAGTCTGACTTTTTACCAAAACCACTACAGTGATCTTTTTCTTTTTCCCAATCAATTGTGCAAGGTTCACCTTGTAACTCATCAGGCCAGTTACTGGGTTGCAACCATTAATTGTAAACTCTAAGATTCCCAGGTCCTTCTCCTCCTATAACTACTGCTTTTGCAGGCAGAGACAATGAAATCAATTTCTCAGATCTTAAAGTGGCCACAATATCTGAGTGGCAGACTGCCCTGAGCTTTATAGTTTACTGGCTAATTAGTAGATGTGACTGATAAGCCCCTCAAGATCCAAGTTAGATTCAAAGGCTTTGATCTATAATGCTCAGTATTGTTTAAGGTTTAATTATTTGATAGCATCCCTTTTCCCAGGTACATCTAAAGTCATCTGTTAAAATCCTTCTTTAAATGCCTCTTTATTCTTTTGGAAAATGGCAACAGGTTTAAAAAAATCTTGTGGTGTACACCTGGGTATTTAAATTGAACTCTTCTTTTATCTGTTTTTGAGCAATTATATTAGCTATTTAGATTCACTGATTGAATCCCAACAGTTTAGTGTCATGCTGCTTTTAGTTTGGTTTTATTTTTATAGTTTTACTGTATATTGTGAATCTGTTTTCATTGCAAATTTATTGTGTTGCATCATGTGACTCCTAGAGAATTGTGTGGAGAAGATGTTTATATATTGAAAATTTTTTAAAAAAATAACTCAACCAGTTATTATAAAAGTATAAATTGATATAATAGATATAACACAAAATAAAACAATAGAACCATAAAATCAATGCATGATAAAAAAGGAAAGAAAGAACAATGATGGTCAAGTTCCACACAATGGACTATTGTTTAGTGATTTCTCAGCAAATTCCCAACCTCGAAAATTAGTAGTGCTGACAGTCTACAGAGCCTTTGGTATACCTCTGTTGTGAAGATTAAAGAGATGCTAGACTCTGATTGTGAAAGAGACAAAATTGCTTCCTACCAAGTCATAGCAATGGGTTATTTAATTCAATATTAACTATAGCAGGATTGACTATAACCTTTTCTTCCAACTGCAAAGAAAGTGGTGCAGCCCAATCCAATCCCCAAGCACCGTCCAAAGGTTTTTGAACTGAAAAAGAAGAAAAGCGTAGCATAGTACTAAAAATGAGAATGAATAAAGAACATTAGAATCAGGAGAGAAGGAAGGGAGGAAAAAGATGTCTTGCAAAGAATGGAATGAAATCTTCCTTATCTATTTCTTTCATTTAGTTCTTATATATTTCTACAACTCTGCTTCTTATTAACCTTATATTCTCAACTGCATAAAAACATAGTTCTTGGTGCACCATTTTTTTCCAACAGCACAAAATGTGTCTCGTTGCACATTAACATAAACTCAGGTCTACAGTTCCGTGGATTAGCCTCTTCTGGCCTACACTGACCAGCAATGCCTTCTGAAACGTGCACTTTTATTTAAAAGTGTCATGAGGACCAGCCCAAAATGGTCTTAAGACAGGTGTGTTCTCATCTGCCATTTCACCCACATAAATTGGCTGGACTGGTAACTGAATCTTACTACAACACTGGTTTAATACACCATCCATCCCAAACATATATAGCTCTTTCCCCCCTTCGCTTTCTGCCTCTATTAGCTATGTGCCCAGCTTGACTAATGTTTGGGCTCTCATAGTCCCCATTATATGACTGTGATTTTCTCCACCATACAACATGCCCTCTTCCAATTCTTTTCTAATGTATGATTAAACTGTAGTACTGGAGTTAGTTAGGTTATTCCATCTTTGATTTAAAAAAACACATAACTATTATCCTTATCTTTGGCCATGTTTCAGTGCTATCTGGAGCCAATGTGAGATTGAAATAAAATGAATGTGGTAAAGCTAAAGCGTAGAAAAATGCAGTATTTCAACTGCTTACCTTTCAAATATCACGATGTTACAGTGAAAGATGTCAACTGTTTTGAGTATATATTAGCTTCACTACAGCGTCTGTGTGGTTATTTCAGGAAACAGAAATATAATTTTACAGACCTAATCGATATTTCACACATCTTCCTTTGATTTGAGCAATGTTCTGGGTAGTCTTTAGATTCTGTGTGTATTGTGGCAGTTCCATTCATGACAAGATGAGATCATATATGAGCATGATCTCATATTCATTTCTTATAATTTTTTAGCCTGCAAACAACAGCTTGGGGTTTGGGAGATAAAACCAAGGACTTCATACATATCACTGTGGGGTAAAATGGAATTATTTCCTGGTAAGTGGTCAAATTTGGGGCACTCCCTCTTCAAATAATATTTGCTTACTCCAAACACATTTCTGTCTTTTATATGCTCTTAGTGCATATTGTTCATTTTAGAACAATGCCCTCTTAAAGACTGAGTGTATATATTTTAGCCCTTGCAAGGTTAAACACAAGGAAATGAAAGCAAAGGAACCTAAATTCAAATGTATTTGAAAATAATAGAACCCTAAGAAGTGATTACTGATATATGCCTTCTTACTCTATTACATACTTTAATACAAATTTAAACTTTTTTTGCTTATTACCTTTTAACATAAAAGAATGTTAATGGGAATGATGTGCTTAGTGAAATAAGACATTTCTGATTTCATTCATTCAAACTTTTACTTCAGAAATGTATCATTTGATTTCAAAAGATACAGGTTTTTCTTTATTTTGTTTCATGAATAAACATGATTATTTTGCTTGGTGAGATGAGAATACTCAGATAGTCAGAAGTAACTGAAGACTCATTTTATGTGGAAGAATAAAACAAAAGCTGCTGATCAAATGCCCAGGGCCAACTTTCCAGCTAAAATAATCTCATAGTTACTTAATAGTTCGCATTTGGCGTGTATGCAAAACAACTACCCTTTTTGTAATCAACTCTTTTTTCTTAGTCTGAAGCAATCAAGACCAAGTAATCCCTGTAAACCACTTAATTTGTTAAACTAAGCCCTCTGCTCATCACTTCTATAGTGAAATAAGTTTTTAAAAAACCTAAAATAATTTAGTAAAGCTTAGTTGACTAGAGACAGAAAAAGGGGTAGTCAAGGGAAGCATAGTTTCTCAAAACTGAATTAGATTCCTAATCCAACCTTGTGGAATAGGAAGAACCTCACAATATCATTTCCCTCATTTTCAACATTTTGAATCAGTCCAAGGAAGGACCAGATGTCCAGAGAAACCAGTTCAAGTGCTAAGATCTGTTCCTTTCCCTGTTCCTTTTTCTCAAAGCTGTTTAAATATTTTGAAAATATAAACGGAATGTGAATATTCCACTGACTTGCATGTGTATGTATATTTTTTTGTATTAGAGGCATTTGACCTCAAGAGGTAGACACAAAGAGTAAAGCTCATAGAACAAAAATGTCTATGAATGAATGTAAAACTCATACTAAGCACGCAGGAAGAGCTTTAAGATCTCAGTTGATTCTGCAAGGAAATAAAGGTTATCTCTGTGATCCAAGAACAGCAATCAAAAAAATTAGTTGGTTTAGATATTATTGTAGTAGTCAAAGGGAAGGGAAGTGCTGAATAAATATCTCTTGCGACAGTTTCTCTTTATATCATTTGAGCAGGTGGGTCAAAAAAGTCAAGATTGTGATTATGCAATCAAAGCCCACCCTGTTTTTACATGTGTCACACATGCAAGAACATTAAAAGGGGCAGGGCTTTGTTTGCATGATCACAGCCACCATCTCCACTTTTCCCCCCTCCCCATGGATGCCTCTGCATTTGACAGTAACATTCCAATTAAAATCAACTGTTTCAATACAATACACATGTATTGCAAATCTTTTCATAGATAAAGATAGCTTAGTGAAGACTCATTAGGTCCATAGGAAAATGGCAATCTCTAAGAATATTGTGAGAAAACTCCTTGAGGAATGGTCATTTGCTGAAGAATAATGTAATTTTGAGCTTATATGTAATAGCAAATCTCAGTCATTTAGGATACCCTACTAACACTTATGGGTTATATTAGCAGCATTATTCATTGGCAGCATCTACAGGGAGGGTCAAAATCTGCAAGATGGCAGGGATTTTACCATATGTTCGTTCATACATACATACATACATACATACATACATACACTGACTTGTATACTACCCACTCGCAGGATTCTGTGTTCTGTACAAACAAGCAAAATACAATCACAAAGAATAAAAATAAAACCTAAACTAACAGGCCATGAGTAAGACATAGCCTACTTATGTAACCTTTCTAAATTCATTTGCTCAATTTTTAAATGAATTATATACATATTCTGGTCCATTTATGTATCAATTTAAACATAAAAATAAATTACCTTGTTATTTTAAAAACAAATTACCTTGTTCAAGTGAGGTGATGTTCATTTGAACACCTTGCATGGGTAAAATCACCTCTGTAACTATATATCCTTTATAAATCAAGCATATGAAAAATGGTGCTGAACAATTAATATCTTAGCTAATCATTTTGTATCAGGAAGTTCATAAAAATAAATGTGTTTTTTAAAGGGTTCAATATTACAGAAGCAGAGACCAAAAGTTTGGAAATAACATTAATAAAATACAAGACATAATAATAGGCCTTATCCCTGAATGAAATCACATTGAAGCTTAGCAAAATAATGGCCAATTATGACTTTCTGAATGGGTCGACATTTAAAATAAAAGGCAGTGGATGGGAAAGCAATTTTTATGTTTATTCTGGCACAGTATAGCTTCTTAATTAATGGTAGAACCCAGAAAGCACAATAGAAGCAATTTCGGTGTTATTATATAAAACAAGATTTTAAGAGCTATAATTTTATACTTTTTTTTCTTTTCTTGTTTTTTTAATTAAACTTCTCTATTATTCAAAAATAATCTGGCCTCAGTTATTCCTCAGAAAGAAAAATCCATCCAACATTGAATGTTCAACACCAAAACTGATTGGAGTTTATCATAAATGGCTAAAAGAACGAAAGCAATTTTAGGTAAATTAGATTTTTTTTACATTACATTTTGAAATACCTTCATTTTAACAGTTGAATGAGCTTGTGTAAATTCCCTGAGTACTTTCACTGAGCTGCTTGCAATAATTATAAAGCCATCTGTCAAATGCCTACACTGTACAGCAAATCATTAAGACATAAAGAAATTAATATTTCAGTGATTAGATAGGTTTAATCAATACCATCATTTTTTAAAATCCAGACTATAGAGAAAAACAAGACCAGAGGGTTACCTTGGTGTTATGATATTTCTTACAGTTAATTGCAGATATAACCACCATCACACATCTTGAAACAGCCACTTAGTAATGAATATCATAGCTCAGTGGTAGAACACAACTGTACTTTCCATGCATAAATATCTTTGGCATTTTCACATAAAAGGATCAGGTAACAGGGGAGATGATAAGCATATGCAAGAAATACTTTAGAACTGTTGCCAGCTAGAATAGACAGCTTCATATGGGCAAGTGTCGTCTATACTACCCGCTGCCAAAGATGGCAGCCAACTGTAGTTAAGGATATGTGACAAGTGTAAGTAAGTGACTCTCTTTCCCAATTTAATATTGGAGCTGATATCTGTTCTTTAATGTTCTATATGTGAAATGCAGTATTTAATTGTGCTATGGCTATGATGCAGCATGGGACAAATTGAAGCACACATTCTAAACCTGTAATTTGGAAGCTTTGTAATTAAAGATCAAATCTCAAACAAACCCATGCATCCTAACTCTATTATTAGCCATCTCTCAATGAATCACTGTGGAAGCTGTACAGAAATTGGTTAACACGAGTCCTGCCTTCCTATTCAGCAACTCGACTTCACTGTGACTAAAACTGAATTGATTTAAAATCAAACTCCCAATTTTGAATTTCAAGGCCTCTAGGAGAGCATTTCATTGAATTCAACCAAATTATTTCAGCTTTAAATTGGAAATATTAGATTCACATAATTAAGGAGTAGGAAAACTCTCCAGCTCATGATTGGTGAATCATCATAAAACCTAGATGGATTTGCCTCACAATGTGAAGTCAAACTTCCAAGAAACCATATTAAAAGCTATCTCAGCATCCAAAAACTTCAGCTTCTAGGTCTTGTCTTGTTTGAGTTAAAGCAAGAACATATATGAAAAATCTGATATCGTAATAAGCCTGATAGCTCTGTATAAATCCTGCCTGTGCTGGGTGCGGTGTCATTGCAGGAACACCCTGTAATCAATAGGCTGTAGTAGTTCTTAAAATCTTAGCATCCACATTTATCAAGAAAATAGATTTATAATTAGAACAAAATCCTTGCCCATCTTAGAAATAACTTTGGTATTTGCCTCATTAAAAATGAAATGCAGTAACTGATTCAAAAAAGCTTCACTATATGCTTCTGATAAATAAAATTCCATATATATTTATATACTGATCCATTGAAAAATCCTCAGGGCCATGAGTCTTCCCTGATTTCACAGATTTAACCAATTCCTTGAAGCAAAAGAAATATAGCAAAATTAGCAATCTAGTTCTCTGATAAGTATAAGGGAAGGGAAAGGAAGGGAAGGGGGAAGGGAAGGGAAGGAGGAAGACTTTATCTCATATTTTGTTGGAAAATATAGTTCAGAATATTTTTTTTGAAGGTCGATTAATGAAACTGGAATCTGTGTACAACATTCCAGTTGTATCTATAATAGAAGGCACAATATTGATTGGGGGAGATGGGTGGTGATATAAATTTAAATAATAAATAAATATATATTACATTGCTTAATAATGTTCTGGATTTCTCTCTCTTTCCCCAGTGTCGTCTTGTACAATGTAATCAAAATTCTATTTTGGAAGTGTAAAGCTAATTAAGCTCATGTTTGCCTACAACAACCCCAGAAACAGCAGAAAAGACTTCAAATCTTTAAATTCTGCTTTGGAAGGCTCGGTTTGCAAATCTGCTTGCACTGGGTAATCCAACTGTAGCTTTGTGAAATTTATCGATGATTAGAACCTTCATATAGCACTAGTTGTTACCAAGTGATGTGGTCCTCACCAACTCTCAATTTTTCCTCACCACTACCCTGTGAGAAAGTGGCTGAGATTGACAATGTCCTCATGCATCCAAATGCCATTAAACTTCCTCCCTCCTTCTCTCTCTTTCTCCTGTCAAAAGAATTAGGTGAGCGCAGAAGTTCCAAGCTTTAAAATTGAATTTCATATTGTTAAGCTGTAGCGTATTTCCCCAAAGAGCATTTCTGACATTAAAGAGGCCTTTGAATAAAAAAGCTAATATCTTCAGAATTCAGTTACTGTATTGCTTGGGCACTCTGCTGTGTGAACTTGCCAGCACGAGCTCACACCCCATCAATTTGTCCAAACTTCACAACTTTGGCATGCCAGTCTAACAACAGCTGAAAAGCCATCTCCCCTGAAGTGAATGGCATTTTAGGATCACTCCCTACCAGGCTAAAATTGTAATCAGAAGTCTTATTGTTACTTCAGCTGGAGCACACATATGTCTCCCCGAGTAGCTGTGTCTTTTTCACAGTCCCCTATGAGCCACCTTGCAGCAGACAGTGCAATTATAGGCAAAGAGCAAGAAATGCAATCATATGTTCAGGCTGCTGATTAAAAAGTGGATATTGTTTCCTTACAAAAGCATCAGCTGCAGAGCTTCAGACAGGATATGGCTGCTTGCCTTTGAAAAGGACTGATTCAGTTAAACACAGAAATCTTTCTGGAATGGTAATTAAGGGATTGAGGCGGAACAGATTTATTGCTGATGTAGTCTTACGGCCAATGATATAGATATGTACGAACTGTATGGGATATGAAGATATGTATGGGACAATAAAATGGAGCAGCAATAGAATCAAAGCATTTTCATCTAAATGCTGCTTTTCAGCTAGAATCCCATTAATACATTAGAACCTTCATATAGCACTAGTTGTTACCAAGTGATGTGGTCCTCACCAACTCTCAATTTTTCCTCACCACTACCCTGTGAGAAAGTGGCTGAGATTGACAATGTCCTCATGCATCCAAATGCCATTAAACTTCCTCCCTCCTTCTCTCTCTTTCTCCTGTCAAAAGAATTATTTGTTATTTATTTGCACAGGCATAGATAACAGCAATATTGGAGGAACAGCATTTTTTTCATCTGCTGGTGAGCTCAGTCTAGAGGTGTTTGACCTCAGGCCTCTGGGTCACAAAAAACCCACAAATCAGAGACCCTCTGACAATTGTCACCAAATTGTAGATCCGTGTTTTTCAAACTTGGTAACTTTAAGATGTGTGTTGACTTCAGTTCTGGGAGTTGAAGTCCACACATCTTAAAGTTGCCAAGTTTGAAAAACACTCTTGTAGATTGTAATGTGACAGAAGGAGAATGCTATTTAATGCATGGCTGGAGGTAATCATAAACGCTAATTTAAAGTTTAATGTAAATGAAATCAAACATTCATAAAAAATGAATGCTTGATTTCCAATCCTGCCCTGAAAAGGCCTATATCATACCTGGGCTTTTCTTACTGTTTTCTTGATCTTTGTGTGTCCGCAGGCCAATTCTAGGGGATGCCTATAGAAGCTACATCCCTCAGGCACCAGTTACTGTCTCTGCTTATGGCATTGCCTAAAAAGGGGTTGCTTCACCCTGAAATGTGGTATGGCTCAAGGATGTTTGCAGCAGGGAGATGTTGCAGACTAGTTAAAAGCCAGTGTAAGAATGATGATCAAGTATAAAAGTACTTAAATGATCTACTTAATAGACAGGAAGTACTATTATACTTGGAGGGGCATACTGCCAAACAAAGCCTGCAAGCACACATAATTTTTATTTGTCTGTTGAAGGTTGTTGAGTTTGTTTGGGACTGAAGGATGTATTTGAAATGAAAATGGTGTTGAAATTTGGCTCTTTACTTTGCAACACTCTAACTTCCTATTTTTAAAGTTAAAACCTCTGAGAACTGTTTTGATTGTGGAGGGATATAAATATAAACCAATGCATAACTATTTTTTTGTCAAAAATATAAAAAGTCAGGTGGAGCTTTGGGGTCCCAGGATTGAGCAATGGTCCTGTTGGGTGGGAATTTCTATCCCAACTGATATGGAGGGTACCACATTGGAGAAGGCTGCCATACATTTCTTGCCCTTTTGTACTCTAGTTTAAACCTCTCCTGACCTACTTAGCCAACAGTTATCCAAGGATGTTCAGTACTTTCCTTCCTTGATGAGATGTTTTCAAACTCTGCAAAGCAGCCCATTGTGCCATTGATGGAAAACCCAAACCTTTGTTGATTACACCAATGCTGCAACCCGGAGTTCACTTGCATGATGTTTTTCCCCCCTCTTGCTGGACTTTTGCCTTTTATGGGAAATAGTGAGAACACCAGCTGAGCCCCAAGCCACAAAGTCACTTTTGATATACTGGAGGTCATGCCTTCTAGTGTTGTTTGTGTCCACATGGATGAATAGGAATCGGCACATCTGACGAGCCTCATCAGTTTTTCCAATCACATCTCAGATTGGGTACCTTGGAGATGGGATAAATGTCTTGTTGTTTGAGCCTAACCCTGAAGGCATGTGGGCTGCAGGCTTGAGGTGGTCACAGTGACTTCTACACTCTTCCCTGAATATGCAAATGATGCCCATGTGCACCTTCGAAGGAGAATCTTTTTGGTGTATCATATATAAATTGTATACAAACATATTCTGGCCTCAGCCACTGCTTTCTTCAGTACAGAATAGGCCATGTGTTTGTTGTTAAAAATAAATGTAAAATCAATAGTAAGAGCAATATATTATCTCTCTTTTTTTAAAAAAAATCTATTCGTTTTCTAGAAGCATGAAATGTTTTGAAAAGAGGACGGTGACTATCTAGAAAGGAATGTAACATATAATTTATGTTCCATTTCACACCTAGGCCAAAAGAGGTCTTGGCTGCAGTAATAGCATGAGTTTTGTATACTGAACATTTTTTAGAGGAATGTAGCAGAATGTGGCACTGTTTTCCTTCTCTCAGGCAAACTATTTGAGCTGTATTTTCAAGTAGCAGTGATTGAAATGCCCTGCTGGGGAATATATGTCCAGATTCTTGTCAGGAACAAGGAATAATACACCAAGCTGGCAACCTCCTGTGAAGCAATGACAGTAACTACAAGAAAGAAGCCACTTGCTGGAATGGAAGGAGAAAAAGTCTCACCATTTCTGTATCTCCATTATTCTAAGATGGCTTTGGCTAACTATCTGAATCCCAATATGCAAAAGTCAGTTATGTACTTTGGTGCTACTGATTATATTTCTTTTTTATCTAATGTTCATTTCTTTGGGATTATCAATTTCCTTTTGCTCTTTATCTCTTCAGTTGTCCTCTGTTTCTTTTGGTGACTTTATCTTCTCTCCATATTCCATTGATTCCTACCCATTTCAGTCATTCATCTCTTCCGTTTCTCCTTCTCAGGTGCCTCCTTTCTCTTTCAATGATCATCTTTCTTTTGCTCTCAACTCGGTGCTGATTAACTTCAAATCCATATTTCTACTTCCTCTGATTTATCTTTTCAGGTCCATTCTTCTTTTTTTTCCTTCAACCCTTTTTTTCTGATAGATATCCTGCTACCAACCCAGATAATATAGGTAAGGACAAATCAGTTAATAATGTTTGCCTACCAAAAGGCAATTGGTTGAAGCTGCTGCCCCACCTTCTCTTGCTCCTCTCCCAGATACTGTACATTTACCATTTATTTTTATGGGGCTCAGAGATGTACTTAGAAAGGAAAATGAGGATGGTTGGTGCTTACCTTGGTAGTTAGCAAACTTCTCATTCTCCCATTTTACTTAAAACAAACAAACAAACATCAAACATTCACACAATAAACATAGAAGCCCGGAGGCCACTAAGGTATCTGTAGACATACTAATGCCATGGGTACCATACTGCCTAAATCAGCAGACAGGCTGGGTAAGTTATTCTTTCCTCTGCAGAAGCAAATGAATGGAACTAAACTGAATACGGCAGTTTAGCCTATTGGACACTGTGCATAATAGTCAGGTCAAATAGCTAATAAGAAAAACTACCAGGGACATGTGTGAATGAATCAAAAGAATGATTTGTTATTAGCTGTGCATTAGCAACCACATTTGTGAACCAAGAGCCTTCAAGAGAGAAGAAAAATACAGTAGTAAAAGAATTAATGTTAAAATAATTGTAATTTTATACCTGAACAGAGATAAACAGTCTCTACATTAGATATAGTTGTCTCATTCTTAGAAAATGATGGATAGCTCTGTAATTTCTCTCTCCACACTAACCAGCTTCAAAAGTAATAATTTCTTTGAAAAGCATTAGGCACAGGGAGAAAAAAAAATCTGATTGAATCATGTATTTTAGAAGAAAAGGTGACATTAATTCTCTAATTTAGCAAAATTAAGAGTTATCTGAGGCAGCCCATCATTTTATACTGTTCACTCATTTGTCAGCCTAATGGATACTTAAATATTCTTTTCTCTATTGCTCCATGAAGCTATGGTGTAAGCAAAGAATGTTTAAAGTTAGAAAAGGGATTTTGCTCAGAATGCTGCTCTTGATTCTTGACAAAGATTGGGGATATTACAAAAGCAACCAATGCTGTTCAATACTGATTTTTGGCTTTGAATTGCACTCCATTATTTAAGAATTCCTGGCATACATGATCAAATCTGAGTTTCACAACTCTTCCTCTTCTGTGCATTATAATTAGGTTTCGGGGTTTTTAATATCATTGGCATGACCTAGGAATCACTTTCTTAGTGGTCTTGTGAGTGTTTGAGACACGTTTGTGATCCTCATAGAATAAAACTCATCTTCCAATGGCCAAGATCCTCCCCAACAACTCATGTGCAATTACCTGGACAGTTTTCCCAGAATTCTTTTACCAGGCACTTGAGATACTCTGCCCCTTAGACAACTAATATGGGGAATCTTAATGCAGACATGTGCTCTTTGCTGGACTGCAACAAACATTTAAATAGAAAGCCTAATTAGAGGCATATTAGGTAGTGTAAAAGCAGGAATATAAAAATGTCAGAAAAGAATCCCTACACTAACTCTGACTATATATATCATCCCCTAGAGTGAGAAAATGCAAAGAGGCAATGCATATAGAAGTGAAATTGGATGCCACTACACCCTGGCAGCTGTACTGTGCAATGCCCAAGACTGTTTTGTCCTGATTGTTATTTAACATCTGTATGAATCTGCTGGGGGGTTGTCATCAGTTTCGGGGCTGAGCTGATGTTACCGAGCTCTACTTCTCTATAACATTTGAATCAGAATGATTGTGCATGTTCTGAACCAGTGTCTGAATGCAGTGAAATGTTGGAGAAGACCAAGAAATTGAGACTGAATCCTGATAAAAGTAAAAACTTGTAGGTATGTGGTTCCTGAATATGAGCATTTAGTTTGTTTGTTGTGTAGATTGCATTCCTTCAGAGAACTGGTAGTTCAGTTGGAGGTGTTCCTAGGGTTTTCACTGAGAGCCCACATGACTTTAGTGTCCAAAATTACTTATTGTTTACTTTGGTTGTGTAACAACTATAACTGTTCCTTGACAGGGATAGCCTGGCAATGTTAATGCACTGTCAAACTCATGTTTAGACTACTATAATGAATCCCATGTGGGGCTACTTGTATGCTTGTTCTGAAAGTAAAGCAGGAACAAAGTGTGGGAGTGAGGTTGAGTGGAGCACTTGGCCATGTACACAACGCGCTTCTTTTGAAGCAGCTGCACTGGACACGAGTTAGCTACTGAACCAGGTTCAAAGTTTGCTTTTGACATATACAGCCCTAAAATTGGGAACAAGTTAGTTGACAGACTGCCTTCACTATTATAGGCCTGGTCAATCACTAATAACAGGAGAGTTCTTGCTGCATTTCCTGACAGAGTGCCAACTTGTCATTATTCACAGGTGAACCTTCTATGTGATAGTGCCTGTCCTCTCCCTCTTGTAATTTAAGAGGCATCTATGATTACATCTTTTGGATTCCTGTTGAAAACCATTCACCTTAGCTCTTCATCCAGGTCTCCCTTGGATATGTCAGGATGGAGGCTGAGTCCGAGTCGGAGGAGGATGGGCCGGTAAGGGAAAGAGCAGGAAAGAGCTGGGAAGGCGCGAAATTCAAATCAGGTGGTGGGTCGGATTCAGAGCCACTGATTGGGGAAAGCCAAGAGGAAGAACTACCTCCGCCTATTGGCGCGTGAGAAAGGAGGTGGGAAAGGTGGGCCGAGCAGCACAAGGAGCGATTGGCTCCCGCCTGCAAATGGTGCGAAAATAACAAGAATAAAAAGGCAACAAAGCCTGCACAGGTTGCCGGAGACAACCGTTCTAAACTCAGCACGCCAATGCCACAAGACTCTGCGATGGACCCAGATCCTGAGCCTTGCCTTGTCGCTGCTCCTGACCACGACCTCGAGCCTTGCCTTGCCACTTGAGTCTCCTAGAGCCCTGCCTTGCCGCCGCACCAGAAACAGACTCCATGCCTTGCTTCGCCGCCGCGCTGGTTCAAGAGTTCCCGCCTAGCCTTGCTGCTGCGCCGGCCCGAGAATTCCAGCCCTGCCTTGACGCCTCGCCGGTCCGTGAGTTCCAGCCTTGTCTTGTCGCCACGCCAGATCAAGAGTCCTTGCCTTGCTGCTGCGCCGCTCTGGGAGTTGCCGCCTTGCCTTGCCGCTGCATTGGACCCTGCACTCCAGCCTTGCCTTGCCATCGCGTCGGACCCTGAACTCCAGCCTTGCCTTGTTGCCACATTGGGCCTTGGATTTTTACCCTGTTCTGCTACTGCTACTGCACTGGACTGCAGCACCAGGACTTGATCTGTCACCATGTGGTGGCTTCCCGCGCTCGTGCCGGTATCGGACTAGTACAATTGTGCATAGCATAATCCGTTTATAGTACTCCTTGTGTGTATGCATTCCATTGTAAATAAAGACTATTATATCATCCTCCCCTGCATTGGGTCTTAGTCGGAACAGGACAGGATAAATGGTTATTTTGTTTTTCCTTTCTTTTCCCTGCGTCTTTAAATGATTTGTTTTTAAAGCATTGCTTTAATGTATCCTTTTTATTATTGTATTTCAATTGTAAATCATGCAATTGAAATGGGAACTTGTATATAAACGTATCAAATAAATAAATAAATAACTTACATGAGAGCTAACGTGGTGTATTGGTTAAAGTGCTGGACTAAGAGTGGGGAGACACAGGTTCTAGTCCTCCCTGAGGCACAAAACCCGGCTGGGTGACTTTGGGCTAGTTACTCTCAGCTGTAGACCAGGAAGTCAAAAAATATCTGTCCACCAACCTGCACTGGACCAGTGTGGTAGTCCATAACCTTCAACAAAGAGGACCATCTGGAGTGGATTGACTTGGGTCGTTGTCATCATCTCATGCCTACGTGCAGGTTATGAAATTGCCCGTATTTGTTTCCTCAAAGGAAACTGCACAGAAACAAAAAATGTTGACCATATGCACTCTTCCAGATAGAGTTCTTTCATAAGAAAAAAGAAAAATGGCAGCAACTGGAACTTGCTGTGCTTTTGGTCACCCCCACCCCCTACTTTTCTACCACCTCATATTCCTCCAGCAGCTACAAGCTGTATGCCTTACATGCATGCTGAGCATTGCACTGCAATATTTAGCATGTATTTTCTGAGCAACCACTGTTTTTTCAAAGGCTGCTGCTTCCACTACCGTGCCTTATCCACAAAATTGGTATAAAGTGTTCTAAACAAATGTTCAAAGGAGAGGCTAAATTACTTGTCAATGAATTCTTGCATGTACTAAGGCAGAGCTTTCCAAACTTTTCATGTTGGTGACACACTTTTTAGACATGCATCATTTTGCGACACACTCTTACAGCAGGGCACAAGGCAGGCACTAGGACCTGCGCAGAATCACAGCAGGTTTGGAGGCAGCAAGGCACAAGGCAGGCACTAGGACTTGCGTGGAATCCTGGCAGGGCTCGGAGGCAGCAGCAGCCGCGACACACCCAGACACTGCAGCCGACACACTAACGTGTCCCGACACACAGTTTGGAAAGCTCTGTACTAAGGCTTCAGAACCTTAATGCACCCAGAGCCTATAAAAATAATACATAGAAAAGGTTTTTAATCACACTGACACTTATGTATGAATAAATGAACTGCATTCCATAAAAGATATCAGACTGGATCTTGATGTTAGAGGTGTGCAAAACATTTCATGTGTTCTAAATTAGAGTATTTTGAGTATAAATTTCACTGAATCAATTGTCTTAATACTCTACAAAATATTATGATTTTTTAAATAGCATTTCCCTTTTTGGATATTTCATATACAAATTTCATTAATGCCTTCCTTTCAGAAAAAATAACTTATGTTGTGCCCAACTGAGCAAACAAAAGGACTGGAAAAGGAAAGAAATTGACTTTATTTTACAAGTTTTACAAGTAACAAAGAATTAAACAGCAACTCCGGTACACAAAATAATATTAAACTGCATTAAACAAGATGATCCTGACAGAATACATCTCAACAGTGCACACAAATGAGACCTGGTACGTTTAATAGCAGTAGTACTGTTTAGGAAGGCAGTTTCTGCAAACATCCTTCCTCTAATATATACAGTTAAAACAATTGTGCTTTTGCCTGTTCAGGACAACAGTGCTTTTTTTTATAGGATGAAATAATAAGGATGGGGAGGAAAAAAGGATGTAAAATTGCACAGCTCCAGCGGCGTGTACCATTTCATGCCCACTGGAGAAACAGAGGTGCTTGTTTCCTGTAACTTTATGACTGGAATTTGGAGCCTTATAGTTATTTTAATTTCTCTCTCCCTTGGATTGAGACATACCTTTAGTTATAATCAAACTTTTTGGGCGTTTTGTATTTTAAACTTCTTTCCCACAGGCCAACTTCATTTACAAGACCACCACAACAAAAGGGGTGGTGGACAGAGTTGATCCTGTGAGAGGTTGAAAGGTATACTGAATGCTGTGCAAATCTTTGAAAAGATACTTTCCTTCAATGAAGGTTCGAGTGTTCCAGTGAACCTTTCCTTCAAAGTGCCACAGTAGTTCATTTGGCAAAAATGGCAGCTCTTCCACTAAAGTGAAGTGGCTGATCAAGTCCATTTAGAGCAAGCTTACCACAAGGTTTTGTGGGGACAGATGGACACACTCCCTGAGGCACTTCACATCGAGGTAGAGACATGTGCCTCAGTGGGGAAGATCAACTGCAATCTGCATTTTTCAGACGTACTGAATGCAAAAACTGCTGGATTTTCACCTGTCTTAATAGATGACCATTCACTGGACTAAAACCTAATCCTTGGTCTCCTACATAGTTACACAACTTTTATATCTGGTGAGCTGAATGGAAATTTCAGCTGGCATCAAAGTCACAGAGCAGAGTTTCAAGAATTGTTGACAAGATTCAGAGTGTCCATGTGTCTTTATCTGCAAATTGAAAAAGCTGTAAAATGTGATCATTTCCGTTTAAACTAGACACCTCTCAATTACCTTTGGCTAGGTTCCTGACTAAGACATGTTTAGAAAAAAATGAACGTATTCATTAGTCATTGCTAGGAATGAAGGAGAAATGTGTTCGATCAGAATTATATAAACTTCCCAGTGCATACCCTTGAAAGTTAAACATAAAATAGAATAAATCTGTGTGCTGTAACTGGTGCTTTCACAATTTTGCAGGGTAATATGCAACTGAATAGTGCACACAAAATATAATTATTCAGGAACCCATATAGTACCATATAGAGAAATCGTTTGCAAAAAAGAGCATATAATATACATGAAAAATACGGATCTGGAAATGCATGAATTTTGGAGCATGTTTTATTTATAAAAAATTCAAAAACTGATGCAAAAATATTTAGAAATGAACTTAACCGACACTAAAATATTTTCCAGTTCCTACACATGGCTATTTTAAATCAACAAGTATAATTATAAAATTTTATTTTATCAAGTTACTCATTTTTACTACATTGTTTTATTTTTTGCATCAATTTGTGATTTTTTTAAAGTAGGAAAATTCATACACATCTCCTTGCAAAAGGTTTCTACTATATTTAGACACGCTTTTCCTAATATATGCATCTTTTGCAAGCGATTTATTTTTTCTCTCAATTTCACCAATATAGTGAACTTTCCCAATATAGGCATTATATAGTGTACTATCCCCAGTATACACTTTCTTATCTTTTCTTAATATTTTTTTTCTGAGCTGCTTCATAAAAAAAAATGGATATTGTTGTACACATGAATTTTAGCCTCCCTATAAGTTTGGATAATGTAAGCTGAACAAATTTGCAGTAACTTGTAAATCAAATTTATCCTGCATTATATTGCTTTTAATGCATCTATTTCAAGTAAGCATGACTTAATCTAGATTCAGTTAATTGTATTTAATTTTGTGAATCTCTTTTGTAGGAGTTATAAAATAGGGACATATCAGATAGGCCCCAAACTAAATGAAATGTTGAGAAGATTTTACCTTTTAGAAACAGTATAAGAGAGGGAGAATATTCCAAGGGAAAAAAAACAAAAACAGTAAAACCTTAATTAACTGGATCTTGATGAAACAGACTTTACATGGAATGGACCAACTTTTCACATTGATTAACATCATTTGCATAATGATATCATTATGCAAATAATATAAATTGACACAAATAATGTACTTTTCATAATTTACATAACGGCATGTGAGAAATCTCTAATTTAACAGACATTTCTTAATAACCCCCTTCCCTGTTAGTCCATTTAAATGAGATTTCACTGTACATTTATCTTCATTAATCTCAGAAACTCCAGAGTTCCTAACAGAAACACCCCCCAATTTATAAACACTGATTTATGATTTACATTCATAAGAAAAACATTCTTGAATGAACACAAATTCCCTTTCTAATTTAATATTTTAAGATTTCTCCATAGATTTTGTATCAAGTGATCCAATTTTGCCATTGGATATCTGTTGGCGATAGTGCTGGGCAATAATAATGGGAAAAATATTGGAGGGTCTATTCATCCAGAATCCAGGCAGTAAAACATGGGATGGAAAAGAGTGAAAATGAAGAGAAATTACAATTTATTCTTTATAAGCATCTGAAAAGATGTCACCTATTGTTTCAATACATTATTAGTATGTATGACCAAAAATTTTCTGTATATTTTCTGATTACCTTTTCTTCTCCTGAAGCTCTAGTCAAATTTTCCCAATTAAAAATGGCTGAAATTTCAGATCATCAAATTTAGCAATATCAATATCCCATGGGTTTGACAGTCTCTATTTTTATTGTTTTCTTTTATTAAATTAGTTTTTAATTTAAATTTGGAATCCTGTGGATGACTTGTGAAACACGGTATTTTATGGTGCCTGAAAGCATTTCTAATCCTAGATTTTAGGTGGTGGTTCTTCTCAAAAGCTTTCAATGACAATGTATGTCTGCATAAAGGAAAAACTTGCTGTTGTACTTGCATCATGAGAAAGAATAGTAATTGCAAAGTAATCTTAATTTCAACTCATATAAAAAACAAAACTCAGGTCAAAGATATCAGGCATGATATTAGACAAGTTTTTACTTAAGAGCAGCAGAATCTGACAATCAAGAAGAGGCATGGCTGTTCTATGGGCTGAATTTATCATATATAAAATAAGAGGGGAAGGTGAGCAAGTTAACAATGCCTATAAAAAAGAGACGACAACTTGATTTATAGATAATTTCAAATGTAATATATTAGGTGAAATACACATAGGATCTGAAAGATACTGTGTTCTTAAGAAACTTCCTCATAGTTTAGATTACTTCCATTATTTTTGACTTGGAAGCATTTATTCTGTTTTGCTGTTTTTATAGTCCAAGTCTACACATGTTTATGTATTTGTCTTCAATGAGGCTCATTTTACACATAGGATTGCAATGTCTTATAATGAAAAGAAAATTTGATTTTAAAAAAAATGTGATATACAGTAGCAATATACTGTATATTAAACTATTTTGAATTCTACCTTTTTGTTTTCGATTTGTAAAATTGAAATTTCCCTGAGATGAGAAACATAACAGGGGTTCTAATCAGTATTTAGCCCTTTCTTTATAATGGACATATTGAAATAGTCTGTATAAGGAAAGAACAACACAAACCACTGACAGGTGAATATTAAGATTCAAGGTAATGCAAGATTATTATAAAGGCACTAGTCTTAACATCTGTAAGATGGTTGCCTGTAAGTTTCAAAATTTATAGGCTGTCAGTCTATTCTGATTAGACTGCTCTAAAATTGCATTTTAAAAAATGCATGCATCATTCTTAATAAAGTGAGTACTGCAGCCTGCAAAAATATCCTTTCACATTTTTATGAACTAAAAAAAATGGCTACAACCACCAGTTGTTAACATTGTTGACACTCTTTTTAACATATTTATTTTCTTACTGTGTTGAAAACAAGTGAGTTTGCAAATAACCATAAATACAAATTGAACTTTTTTTGGTTAGGAAGATCAATCTTATTTAGTGAGTGAACAAGAAAGAATATAATTCGCTCACCTCATTCCAAATGCCTCACTGAAACAAAAGTTTGTGCTGGAGTGAGTGGACTACAACTCATGCCTACAAGTTTTGTTTTGTTCTGTTCTTTTAGAACAAGAAAAGGAAAATAGCTACCCATTAAAACATACTGCAGGAATCAAATACTTTTTCTAGTGAAAAAAGAAGCAGCAGCTAAATTTTTAGCATTATGATGTATACTGTTTTTCACAAATGTGCTACTCAAATTCAGTAACACCAACAATGGCATAACGTACTGTTGTGAATTGTTACCATTGTCATCCAATTTACCAAGCTTAAATAATTTCTTCTTTGCCTTAGTCAAAAAGAAGAGTAAGAACAGCAATTATAGGATAGTCATCATGAGAGAAGACAAATGTCTGAGCTTTCCAAAGACATTTCATCGATTGTTATGGAAAACAGGATACTGGATTAGACAGAATATTAGAATGATCCACCAAAGTTTCTCTTTTGGTCTTCTGAAGGGACAGTGATGCCTTGGAAACTCATTAGTAAGTGGAAGAGATGAATAGCTGATCTTAATTAAAGCAGGTTTTAAGCCAGAAATGAAGTAAAACCTTAAAGCGGATTGTTTCAGCAGCACCACGGGCATCTATTTTTTGTAGACACAGATAGGTAAGCAGAAAGGAAAAGAGTGAGAATAGAACTTAGGGCCTGAAAGGTTCTTGCATGAGCTCAAGATTTTTCCAAAGGTGAGGAAATGCCATTAACAGCCCATTCTTCCTTATATGTTCTATTTCATAAAATCCAATTAAAGTGTATTCTGTGTTTGCTTTTCAGCAGTGTTTCTCCTTTTGCTCTTACTTAGAAATTGGGGATAAATGAGGAGACAAAGAAATGGTACTTTGTTCACCCTGTTGCAAGTTTGACATCACTCTTTAAATGTGCTTCAAATACTAAGGTTTGCAGCTATTCTGTTTACAACCCTGCTTGACGGTAGTGCTTCCATTAATAATTCTCTTTATAAAACCTTTCAGAGCAAAGTGCAACAACAGAACTTCTTCAAAATAGTACAAGAAAAAGAAGCTTCTAAAAAGGAGAAAGGCAAAGGAACTTAGCAGTGAGGTTTTTCATTTACTATTTATCAGAATATTATAAGTCAAGAAAAACAGGCATATTGTCCAGCACTATAATGAATATATTGTAAAGAAACTAACAATTAGTGGGGAGAACTGCCAGTACAGCATCTGAACCTGGTATTAATGTTCTTTTCATTATTTCTATTATCCTAATTAGATTAATGAAAATTATGGGCATGTTCTAATTAAGAAGGGAGAATAATCTGTTTTGCTCTGTTTAAAATATTCAATATTCAATACAATATTCAAAAACAGAACCAAGTTAAGGAATTTGTCATTCAAACAGAATCTAGCTACTAAGTTAACAGGAAACAGAGATGATTGAAAACAGTTTCCTCAGCAGCACAGCAACACAGTGATAGCACTAAATGTACAAGTTTCTGTCAATACAAGGAAAATAAACGTACATCATCAATTACAAAATCAGCATAATCTTTGGTACCAAATGTAAGGGCACCTGCTTGTTAATGGTATTCTCTTCATTTGCCATACAAGAAAACAATCTTGCTTTAATAACTGCTTGAAATATAAAATACTTTGAGGGTGATTAATTTATGCCTTAGGGCCAAACTACATGGATTTCTTCTCCATTTAGCTCATCCTTTATCAGAGGTATTGGCAGGAGTTGGTGATAGTCAAAAAAAAGTCAAGATAGTGGCTGCAACCATGCAATCAACATCTTACCCCTTTTCTGACACCCCCCATCCCCATGGATACTCCTGACCTTTATCATATGATTTATTATCATGAATGTGCTTTAAAAAAACATGCTTAAGAGAGTTGTTTTTAACGTGACAGTTTGAAGAGAAAGCCATGTGAAGCCCTGAGCCAGAACGTGTTCCCAATCAGATTTCGGGGTACAAGCCAACCTCCATTTGAGAATCTTTCCTTCTGTTGCTGTTTGAGGCAAATAATATTTGAGAGTAGATGCATGAGCCCCAACCTGGAATATACATGCCATCTGGATCAGGACCGCAGAACTGCTTTTTCTTTAAAATAGAGGAGACCAGGAAGGATGTTTTTAATCTGAAAGCCTATTTATATCATTCCCTCCAACAGAAGCACATAAAGCAACTGGGAGATTCTAAGCCCTAGTAGTCAAGTTATACTGCTTTTTATACTGCTCAAAACAGCCTCTCTGAGATGACTCTTCCACCACTGCCCACTTTGTATAGGAGGAGGATATATGGTTAAGTATCACTCTTGCCAGCACCACATCTTCCTGGCAGTGGTTAATGCTAGTATAGAGCATCTTCCGGGGCCTGAAAAACCAGGGGAATGGCTCTGCATATTACAGCCTCAAGAAGCCCTCACATGGAGGCTGTTTTAGCTGTAATGCATATACCAAGCTTAAGCTGAACAAGATGATACAATACATATTTTAAGTTTCAAGGTTTTTTTTAAAAAATAAGACATTCTTCTAAGACCACTTCTTGAAGTTCACCTAGAATGTCCATATTATTGTCTTTTCAAAATCCCTTTCAGAGTTCCGATACCCAAACACCATGAGAAATCCATGACAATTTTAAAAACAGGAAAGAAAAAGAGAAAAGTGTTATAATACAAAGCCAGGCCTTCCTCTGACTAAGGATGTTTTGCTTGATCTTTGAGACATGATCCACTGCTCTCCCAATTCCACCTTGGTTTTGGTTCCTTTCATTTATCTACGGGCACATCCCAATGCCTGGGTATTCCTTTGGACGTTGCCTGACTTTGTGTGGAGGCAAATGAGCAGTGAGCAAATTATTTGCTTCTTTAACAAGTGATGAATGCATTGTTGGATCTTGTAAACACTACTGATTGTATACATTCAAGATTTGTTCTTAGCAAAAGTGGCACTTACTTGAACCATTGCACTCAAGATTTAGCACTTCAACAGGTAAAACATTAGCTGGTAATAGAGTCTTGATGCACTTCCTTATTCTCTGATGGCTTGGTACAGTGCACTGGGGTATATCCACTGCTTGGATCCCATTGCTGTTCTATAAAATCTGAATTTCCTGTACTTCTCTTTGTACTTGACTTGTGTGTTATTGCTGTATACATTTCCCTGTTGTCAATTTAAGTGCTCCTCTATTATGTAACATGTTCAGTGTTTTAAACTCTAATGGCATCCTATGGGGACTGGCGTTCGAAAAGTATCTGTACTTTAGATCATCATAATAATGATATTTGACTGGTTTTCCGTTTATATCCTTTGGGAAGGGCCAGAATCCGTAGAGGTGAATTTCATCACAGAATCTCGTTGCGAGGGTATACATAAGGAGTCCTGTGCTGGGTCGCTTGATGTAAACTTTGTTGGTTAGCCAGTAACTGTAGAAGAAGTTAGAAAGCAAACAGAAGTACATTTCATTATTAAGAAGCTTCATTTCAACTTCAGCAAGAACTTAAACAACACAAACTACACACACATTTGTGTTAAACTATTTTTTCCTCAAAATGTGCTTTTCTAAGCCTTTTATATCAAAATAAACATATTAAACTGCATTTTGATAGTTTCTGAGACAAGAACTTTGTGGTAACATTGAAGTAGAAAAACTGGTGGTTGGCAAAAACCTAATCCACAAAGTCTAAGAAATGGCAACCAAATCACATGTAAGAATTCACTATGGTTTAATTTTAAGGGTCACAGCTCAGAGATTGGAGCATTTTCTCCCAACAGCAGGTGTTTGTATATTGAATTAATATTTAACTAAGGATTTCTAACTATTCCCCACCCACCCCCAATAAAGCATGAGCATCAAATATAGTTACATATCCAGAAAAGGGCAGATATGATATTAAAAATTAAATCATGCTACTGGCTTAACTTGTATGAACAACATGGCTCTTATTCCCCTGTTTACTAATTTGTTCTCTGTCCCATCCACGTTATTGCCCATAAAAAGAAGTACTTTCAATACAACATGCCTCCCACTACCAGCAAACAAGTTCAAAACAGCAGCTCTGAGAAAGTCAGATTGCTGGAAATTAACAGAATCGTTGCTATTCAGAGTAAACAACACAGCTATAATATCCAGCTTTATCACTGGTCTAGCTTAATCTAACAAACCTCTCTTGTCTCTAAGTTCCAGAACCAAAAATATGCTAAGTGGTCTTAGGCAAGGTCCATTTCTTTCAACTTCATCTATCCACCTCCATCATCTTGTAGTACAATAAATCATTGCTATATCTCATGTTTCCCCTGACAAACAGAAGTTTATTTTCTATTGGGAATTGACAGCTAAAGTGCTGCCTGAGGCAAACTATTACAGTAAGGCTGGGTTAAGGGGTGTTCACAGGGGATGGTCAAAAAAGTCAAGATGGCAGTCATGACAATACAAACTTCCATCTGTTTTTAATGTGGTACTGTTGTGGTGGTCATTTTTTTTAAAATCATATCCTGCAGATGCCCCTGGCTGGGTTGAAGCAGATTCAGAGTAACAAGAACTTTGGGATTGGTTTCTTGCTTTGGCTCAGGATTAAAGGAATCCTGCAACTAGAGTTCAGTCATCTTATCCCAGAATTGACTTAGAGATTTAAAGTAAGACTACGAAAGTCTTCCTGGAAGGGCCACCATCTCAGTGCAGAGTTTTTCTCACAAATGAACAGTGCTGAACTGTTGCCTATGTATATTCCTATCCTGCATCAGTTCACTAGATGACACAAGATAAAAGCAGCCATGGGGATCCCAAACTGGATCAGAACTGCAGCATTGGATGAGGAGGAGTTTAACCCTTACCCTACTGGTCTGACGTACACATCTGCCCCTCATCCTCCTTGCAAACTACCATTTGGGAAAAGATATACAACCACCATACATTTCCCCCCATTTAGGTAAACAGCAGCTGGTGAAAGAATCTATATCAGTAATATGGTCAGAGAAGAAAAGAAAGTTCTATCCCTGCCCCTGCTTACCCACTCCCCCAATTGCTTAGTTGTGGTCTTTGTGGCTGTTTTAAAAGGAACTGAAGGATATTGAGATAGTCAGTTTGGTCTGGTGGTTAAGGTACTAGACCAGGGCTTTCCAAAGTTTTCCCGCGGCGACACACCAACCGCCGTTGGTGTGTCGCTGCGGGAAAACCCGGAAGTGCCGCCATTGCGGCAGCGCGCAAAAACCAAGAAGCACTGCTGCCGCTTTTGGGTTTTTGCGCACCGCCATTGGTGTGTTGCCGCGGGAAAACCCGGAAGCGCTGATGATGATCAGCGCTTCCGGGTTGTGTGGCGACACACCAGACTGTGTGTGGCGACACACTTTTGTGTGGCGACACACAGTTTGGAAAGCTCTGTATTAGACTAAGAGCAGAGAAACCTGAGTTTATGCATCAAAGCCAGCTGGGTGACTCCAGGCCAGTCAGTCTCTCTCAGCCCTAGGAAGAAGGCACTAGCAAGCCTACTTTCAAAAATGTTGCCAAGAAAACTGCAGAGACTTGTCCTTGTAATCACCAGGAGTCAGGGCTATCTGAAAGCTATGGAAGGCATGAGTATAGCTCCCGACTCCCTTTTTATATTCGAGTCTCTCAGCTGTTGCTTTTACAGTCTGAATGTAGATAGAGAAATCCCTAACTTAGATACATGCTTCTGCTCATGCAAGAATGCTTAAGCACACAGAAACACATTTTGAGACCTTCTCAAATTGAATTAGCTATTTTTCAAATGCAATGGCACACTCCTTTCTTGATTTTCAGTAACGCTTCCTTCTCAATATAGCAACAATAAGAAATTGTTTTACTATCTTTAGATGCCATTAATCACATGTTTGATAGATATTTTTTAAAAAAACTTGTATTAGTTGTGAGTTGGATCCTTTAAAAAGCAACTGTTGAAGCAAGAGTGACAGACGGGGATGAGTGGGAATGAAAAGACTATGTGAAGCATTTGCTAATTTTAAACTTATTTTGTTCTTTGCTAAGGGAGATAAAGTATCCTGTCTAGCAGCAAATCTTTTAAGAGATCTTATAGGATGACTTTTTCTGATACAGCTAGAATAAATCTGAAATAACTGTATCCTGCAGTTATTTGACACTTAGCCAAAAACGTGTCTTAGAAAATGCACATGAACACACACACATACAAATTCAAGCCTGCTAATGTGCCACAAGATATATCTGGAAATTTGTTGTTGCTGTTAGAAGCACAATATGAAATATATAAAACTATACATATATACTGTAAGTATTCTGGATCACATTTGATTTTTTTCAAAGAACTGTTATAATTGCTTTCAAAAGCAGCTGTTAATTATACTAGTAAATCACTCATCAGTCAAACTTAAAACAGATTAATAAAAGCCAATAAAAGACAATGGTCAGTAGAGTTCTGCTGCATGTATTAATAGATCTCTGGTACATATTGAAATACTTTTAACTTTGAGAGAAACAGTTTGCAGGCCTTCATTATTGTGTAGCTTGGACAGAACTCCTTCTGACTGCCATATGTGTTTGCATGATAGAGATGCTACGATCTTTCTTCGGCTGAAAAGGGCAGAAAAATGTTCTTGTTCAAGCAAGAACTATGTAGTAACAACAACTTCTTGCCAACATTGGCCACACACTGAGTTGAAAATGTACTGAACCCCAAGCAGTAATGGAAGGTCATATTTAACACCAGAATGTAAAAAGGTCAGCCATATGTGGATTTGGATTCCTAGCTGGGCCTCAAATTCCCATGAGGAAGTAGCATTGGAAAAGGTCACTGTTACTCTGCAGAAGTTGGACTCTTTGCTGTAGCAGTTGCAGCATGAAAGTCTCAACTTGCCAAGGCGCAACAGAAGTTATTTTATGGCTCAAAACCTCCTGACATTTATTTCACCAGGAAAGAATAAAATCAACAGCCCTCTTTTGTGTTGTACCAACTACGCTTAAGAAAGTGGAGCTGGACATAGCTTCCTCACACTGAGCCAAAGACACTTTAAAATCAAAATATGAAAATGCCATCCTGCACCAACAGGAGAAGTTGGCCCAAAACTTACTGATTGTAAGTTAGGTTCAGCTTCTATCCCTATAACACATCTTCATAATCCCCATAACAAGGGCTCATCTATGTGTCCCCCTAACAGTGGCTTGCAGATGCCTCCCTAACCATGGCTGAGCTGGCCTTTGTTTTTACCTGATCTGACAGAGTGGTGCTCTCCATGTTCTCCCAACAAAAGCCTTGCTCTAAGCCAGAGCTTTCCAAACCTTTCATGTTGGTGACACACTTTTTAGACATGCATCATTTTGCGACACACTCCTACAGCAGGGCACAAGGCAGGCACTAGGACCTGCGCGGAATCACAGCAGGTTTGGAGGCAGCAAGGCAAAAGGCAGGCACTAGGACCTGTGCGGAATCCTGGCAGGGCTCGGAGGCAGCAGCAGCCGCGACACACCCAGACACTGCAGCCGACACACTACAACGTCGCGACACACAGTTTGGAAAGCTCTGCTCTAAGCACAACTTCTGGTGCTTCAGAAGCAACTGTGCTGATGACAAAGTAGAGGCTGGGGTCTACCTGTACCTCCAGTTGGCCTCTTTCAAGTGCAGCATACACAGCCATACATTTCAGCCTGGCAATTACCTGGGGGGATTTAACCTCAAAGAGAAAGGTGGGCTCTCTGAGCATAATTTTATCTTCTTTTTTGGTTTGTTAAATGGCTCCATTGAAATGTTTGCTATTTAGAGCCCACACATATGAAACTGGAGTAATGCTTTTGATTGCCATTCTGCCCATGAAAGTGGCAGAGAGGACGAACAAAAAAGGCAGGAGTGGGGACATGGTGGCAGAAGTGGGGAATCCATCTGCTGGAGCCTACAAACAGCGTCCCCATCAGCTGTTTTTAGACAGAGTGAGAGAGAGTGAGAAAAAAGAGCAAGGGAAAGCATCAAGACAAACTAAGCAAGAGAGACCAAGGAGCATAAGAAACAGAATTAGAGGAAATACAAAAGAGCACAAGAAGAAGAAAGAGGGGGAATGTGCAGAGTATGGGTAATGGCTTCCTCTCAGTATAAGAGGACAACTTCTCCTGCTGTACTGGGAAACCCCTGTCCACCCTGTAAACTGGCTGCAGAGCTAGAATGACAGGGTGAATTGGAGCTTCCTGGTAAAGGGGGAAGGCAGAAAGACCCTACCTACTCCTGTAGATCATGTTCTATCAGGTAGCTAAACCCATGGGTCTCATCCTTTGTCAAAACTCACCTCCCCCCACCAGCCCCATTCTATGTTAGGGAGAGCAACTGATGGATATTTTTCCTACCTGTAGGAAATCCACCAATTACATTTCTTACCTTGTCCCACACTAAAAATGTAAAAACACTACCACTCACTGGCCTCATCACTGAGACAGATTAGAGAACAGCTGTCAGGACAAATCAAATTTTGCCAGGCTACTTTTATGTTGGCATGCGGATTGGAAGAAAGCATATTAAAGTGGTTGTATGGATGAGCCCCAAGTTTCTATCTTCAGTTACTGTAGCTGCCTTAGCAAGGCTGGTGCCAATACTTAACTAGTTAACCAATGCTAATGAGAACAGTGCTCCATTTTCTTTCCCTGGACCACTTCCTACAACGAATAACTGCAGGACTTTTAATTTGGTCTATATTTCTCCAGCTTCAGGTTTACCATATTGAGGCACGTTCAACTGAATTGCTTCCTGGTTATAGTCGGGGAAGACATTCTGATAAACTGGTCCATTATCAAAGGTCTGAGACAGGTTCTTCCAAAGCAAAAGCTGAAAATTCCTTATAACATCTATCCATTCATATATTTTTAAAATATATGCTTGTAGGTTAAAGGGGAAATAACATAATAATGTGCATATGCATCATGAATGACTATCATTTATATGACCATCATTGGTGATCACTCGTAGCCGAGTAAGATTGTCTTCCAAGGGTAAAATGTTAACAGTGGATCAGTAAGTGGCTGTAAAGGCCAATTCTGGATCCGCACAACCTCCCACAATGAGGGCATAGGTTTCCGGGTGGGAGACGGTCATGATGAGGGTTTGCTTGACGTGCCTTCCTTTTAGCTCTTTTCTCCCTTTCGCCCTGTACTCGTGCTTCTTCAAAGTCCATAGCGCCTTTAATAAAGGCTGACCTCCAATTGAAACGCTCATGAGTTAGGGCTTCCCAGTTCTCAATGCTGATATTACATTTTTTAAAATTAGCTTTGAGAGTGTCTTTGAATCTCTTTTGCTGTCCACCAATATTCCGTTTTCCATTCTTAAGTTGGGAGTAAAGTAGCTGCTTTGGAAGACGATGGTCAGGCATTCGAACAACATGACCGGTCCAGCGAAGTTGATGTTGGATGATCATTGTTTCAATGCTGGTGGTTTTCGCTTTTTCTAATATGCTAACATTAGTCCGCCTAATTATAATTATAATTATATATATATATATATATATATATATATATATATATATCATATAATTATATGAATAATATTCACATGTATTATGAATTACTAATCTCATCTATCCAAATACCACACTGGACTCTGACAACCCTTCTAACTTTTTAGATATAAATGCTAAGGGAGACAAAGTAAGAAGTTATCTGCTAAGCAACTATACTCCAGTACTCAAATCCTGCAGTCAGTTTTGCTGATCTGGGTACGCTAGTACATGTACAGATTATAAATCAAGATGACTTGCATGCCAGAACAAATAGAGTAATAGACCATGGTAGTTTTACTGAAATTTTGCTATCATTCTTAATTACACTGATATGGTAGAGGATCATGAACATTAATATGACCAAGGCATAATAAAAGAATCAGGTAAGGAATAACAAACATTCCAGTTCATTTCGTTGACTGTTGCTGTACCTGCACCGAGTCAATTTGTATTGAGATAAGAGTATAAATATCGTCAAACAATAAACAACCAAACGTCACATGGGGACTTTGGGTCAGCCACTCCTCTCAGTCTAGGTAGCTCTATCCTCCATGTTTTCATTGGGAAGAAATGGAGGAAGGAGTGCTATGTACACTACTTTTAACTCCTAAAGGGAAAGCAGGATATAAATCCAAAATAAATAAATGAACACAATCTTTCATGGAACATCATATAAAATATAACATACAGCCTTGGAGAGGTGCTGACTTCTGGTTCCTGGAATGTGGCTTGGAACCCAAGGCAAGAGGGAGGATTGTCCATGCCTTTGCATTTCACTTTCTTACATGACTCCAGTCTTTCCTCGCAAATGATGAACTTAACTCAAATAACAACTGTAAGCTTTCTCTGCATGATTTTGTTTTGTAAGTTTATTTTTATGTAAATCTGTATAGTGTTGATTTAATAACATACGTCTTGTTTTGATTTTAGTCTGAAATCAATACAATGCAATCTATGGAACAGTAATAAAGGGAGGACCTGACAATCCATGAACAGATAAAATTAGATTTTCCCTATTTGTTGGGTATATCGAACTGTCAGCCAAATCACTGGAAACAGAAGAGGACAACCTGTGGCTCTGGGGTCATATGGGACCCGCAAGCTCTTTGGGACCCCAGAGCACACCCTTATCCTAATTACTGAAAAGTAGTGGTATGATTTTCTGCCATTTTGAAGCAAGCTACGTATGAAAACTGTAACATAACCCCTAAAATAGGCTTGATAAACTTTGAAATAAAGAAAAACACTATTAACACACAAAATAAAACAAAGCTAAAAATCATAGGGCCACCCACCTGCATCATCAGCCCAACCACTGCACCCTCCAGATTCCTCTAAAATATTAATGAATATTAAGAAAGGCCCAAGCAATCAAAAGGTTGCTCAACTCTTGGTTCTGGACGACCCTTTAAAGGGAATTGAACTTTTAATGAGTAAATTAAAAGAATTTGGGGCATTAGCAGGTTTCAAGATTAATAAACAGAAGTCAAAGATGTTAAGAAAACACATGAAGATACAAGATCAAACAGAATTGGTGAATAAAATGGGTTTTAAGATTGAGAAGAAGGTAAAATACTTGGGTATAACTATGACAAATATGAATTGAACGTTATTTCAAAATAACTATGTTAAGAAATGGAATGAAGTTAAAAAAGATATGTCAAAATGGGACAACTACAATTGTCACTGTTGGGTAGAATTTCTGTGATTACGATGAATGTTTTACCTAGAATGTTATTTTTGTTTCAGACAATACTTGTTTTGACAACTGATGCATCATTTAAAAAATCGCAGAAGGACATAACTAAATTTGTATGGCAGGGGAAAAAACCATGAATCAAATATAAGGTACTACAAGATGCAAAGGAAAAGGAAGATTGGGTCTACCAGATCTGAAATTATATTTTGCTGCCTGTTGTTTAGTTTGTATGAAAGAGTGGGTGTTGTTAAAAAAAATAGAAGGCTATTGGAGTTAGAAGGACATGATCTGAGATTTGGATGGCATGGACATCTATGGTATGACAAAGCTAAGGTTAATGTAGATTTCAAAAACCATTATGTCAGGCAGGCCATTCTTAAGAGTATGGAATAAATATAAATTTAAGTTCTGCCCAAAAACACCTTTGTGGCTTTCAGCGCAAGAAGCATTTTATAGACGAGAAATGATAAGTGAACATAAATAACATAACATAACATAAAACATAACATAACATAACATAACTTACTGTGATGTACTAGAATTTTCTCAAGGGGATTGTAAAATAAAAAAAAAACAAGATTTGACAATAGAAGGATATCCTTGTCAATGTTTTTCTTATGTACAATTATCAGAAAGATTTAGAGTGGATAAAAATTTTTATGGTTTTGAACAATGTACAACTGAGTTTGAAACACAATTACGTACTAATGATGAACATGTTATTGCTAAAATGTATGGACTTTTGTTGAAATATGAGACAGAAGAAGAACAAATGAAAGAATGTATGATAAAATGGGCTAAAAATGTTGGTTACAATATACAAATGGAACAATGGGAAAATATGTGGCTGAAAGGATTGAAATTTATATTATGTTCTAGTCTTAAAGATAATTTTTATAAAATGATGTATCATTGGTATTTGTCACCAGAGAAATTGTCTAGAATGTATAAAGGTACTTCGAATCTTTGCTGGAAGTGTAATCAACATTTCAAAAAAATTGGATACAAATACATACATTAATTCAGAAGATTTTAAAGATTAAAGTACAATTGGAACCAGAGGCTTTTCTTTTGGGACTAATGGACAGGCGACTAGAAAAAAGTAATGGAACTTTGTTTTTATATATGACAACTGCAGTGAGATTATTATATGCTCAAAAGTGGAAAGGTTGGACACTACCCACAATGATTGGTGAAGGTGATGGAACTTGCAGAGATGGCTAAATTGACTTCTTTGATTAGAGAAAAGACACTACATTTATGGCTGACTGGAAATTCCTTATAGACATTTTGCATGAAACAGAAAAAAATGCACTTACGACTTGTGGTTTTGATGATAGAAAAAAGTGAGCTTTTTTTGTAATCATAGAGTAAGAGATAACTTTGTAATCATACTTGTATTTGCTGCAAAGGAAATTGGAAGCTGCTTCTTTCTATTTCTTTTTATCCTTTTTTTCTGCACTTTTGTTTTTTCTTTCTTCTGTATATCTTTCTTTGTTCTTTTTATTCTGTATTAGTTTGTGTTAGTTTTTATGTTCTCTTTAAAACTTTTAATAAAATTTATATATTAAAAAAAAACAAGGTTGCCCACCTCTGTCCTCAAAATAAAAACTGGTTCATGGCCAATCAGAATGCTGAACCAAGTGTATAATTCAGCTATGAACTATGGGTCTACATCCATCTTTCTTCTTGACTTCTATCTGTCCTGTTACCATGTACTCTGTTCCTGAACTGTAACTATGCCTGGCCTTTGTATGGGCCATGATTTTTCATCACAACTGCTGATGGAACTCTGCGTATGCTTTGTTTTTTCCTTTTGCAATAATGTACTATATCTCCATTATTGCCTTATGCTACAATAAAATATTGTTAGCCTTATACATTGCTTGGATTACTCTGCGCCTGAAACCCCAAAAGCCAGCAACATCCCACAGGTTATGGGCCCAGTCTGGATGGTGCGCTGTGTGCTGCGCTGGATCTGGCAGTAACAAGGGGGTTTGTTTTTGAGGCTGCATTTTGGAGTAAACGTGTTTTTCTTTGAGTGGTCAGCATGGCTGCTACAGGGCTAACTAGTCTGCCTTTTGAGCGCTTGAATGGCACAAACTATCGGACCTGGTGTGTGAAGATCAAGTCTTTCTTCCTAAAAGAAGGTTTGTGGAAGTATGTGAAAGACGCACCTCCACCTGGTCCCGTTACTGACGAAGTGCAGTTGTGTTTGGATCGTGGTTATGGCAATTTGATTCTGGGACTAGAATCATCTCAGTTACTGCATATCAGCAATCTAGACACTGCACATGCATGTTGGGAGGCTCTCCAAGCCCTTTATTCCAAGCAAACCTCTGCTGCCATTGTTGGTCTATCACGTCAGCTTTACAATCTGAAGCTGCAGCCCGGTGGAAACGTGATGACCCACCTCCATAAACTCAAGACTTTGTTTCTTGAACTTGAGGAGCGGGATGTTGTGGTCCCAGATACCCAGAGAGCTTGTATTATATTGTCAAGCCTGGACAATAGCTTTGACATGCTCATCGAGGCAACTCAGACATTGAGGCCCCAAGACCTTACTGTGGATTATCTTACAAATCGGCTGCAAGAAATCCAGCAAGCTCGTGACCTGGAGAGGATGCAGGGTAAGCCATCTGTTGCTGTTCCTGAGGCTTCTAGACAGCGTTTTCCTGCTGGAACAGAAGCTGCTTGTGCTGTAAGGAGATGCTACCGGTGCAACTCGACCCAACACTTCTTGAAAGACTGTCCCCAGCCACCTCGCCCAACAGGTAGTGCCAGTAGAAAGAGATTCGTGCGAAAGAAGGGGAAACAACCCCCTAGACAACGTACCCAAGTGTCTGCTCTGCTCACGGCTGTGAGTAAACAATCTCCAGAGACTTGGCTCTTGGACTCGGCTTGTAGCCAAATCATTGTAAACAATGAACAGTTGTTGTTAATAAAATGCAAACCTAAAATCCAACAGGTTGCTCTAGCTGATGGATCCATGGCTGATGTGTCCTTTCAGGGTGAAATATACATTCCTTGTTTGGGGATAAGTGTGCAAAATGTGTTGTGTGTTCCTACACTTGACTTTTCCCTCCTTAGCGTTCCAGCCCTGGTGAAGTCTGGATATACTGTTGTGTTCAAGGGTACTGGATGTTCTATTGAAAAAGATGGAATTGAATGTGCTAGGGGGAGGTTAGTGAATCAGTTGTATGAAATGCTTCCTAAACAGGGGATTGTGTCAGGAAATTGTATTTCCAATGTTCCCCCACATAATAAATGCATCCACTACTATCACAGAGTTCTGGGACATCCCGGGTGGGGAAGTTTGTCCCAGATGGCCAAGGTGTATCCTGAGTTAAGATCCAAAAGGTGTGATGACTTTCTTGATTGTACTGTGTGCAAACAATCTAAGATTAAGGCTGCGCCTGTTGCTAAGAAAAGTGACAGAGTGTCAACTAGGCCTTTTCAGTTGGTTCATGGAGACCTAGCTGGCCCCAATGCTCCTAGTGAAGGAGGGGCACGTTTCATGTTTCTTCTGGTGGATGACCATACTCGCTTTACGTTTTGTTATTTGCTCAAATCTAAAGCGGAGGCCTTTGCTCGCTTTAAAGAGTTTGTTGAAATGGTGGAGAGAAACTATGGTTATCAGGTAGGTCAGTTTCAATCTGATCGTGGTGGAGAGTTCCTAAGCCATGAGTTCCAGAATTGGCTTTGTAGGAAAGGAATCTCCCATAGACTTGCCAATGTTGGTGTTCCTGCTGAGAATGGAATAGCAGAAAGGAAGATTGGTGTTGTTAATACCATTAGAAATAGCCTGATGTTAGATGCCCAGGTGCCAGCCCGTTTTTGGGGTGAGGCTACCATGACTGCAGTGTATCTAACCAACAGGGTGTGGAATTCAGCTGTAAATGAAGTTCCTTATTTCCTTTTGTTTGGCAAGTGCCCTTCGCTGAAGCACCTGCGTGTTTTTGGAACATTTGCATATGTTCACATCCCCAAGTCTCAGCGAAGGAAGAACCAGCCAAAAGCACAATGCCTAAGGTTTGTTGGTTATTCCTCTAGATCTAAGGGTTACCATTTTTCTGCAGGCTATGGTCGTGTGGTAGTCTCCAGAAGTGCTAATTTTGAGCACCCTACTGGTTGGGATAGGTTGAATGCTAGTTCAGAGGTGTTGTTGCAATCCAGTGTACAGCCAACTGTCCATGCTCCTGTGGCTGGACAACAACCAGTCCAACTACCTTCTGTTTCCCAGTCTCCTAGTGTGGTGAGAAGGTCCCCTCAGGTGAAGGAAGAGGAAATTTCACCTGAGCAGGTTCAAGACCTGAAGGAGGAATCTGGTAGTGAAAAGGCAGAGGACAGTGATGAGGAAGAGGCAGTGGTCATTCCTCGTAGGTCTGCACGTTCCACAAAGGGTGTGAAGCCTGACAGGTTTGTGATTCAGCAGGTGAGAGTGTGTCAGATTACCTGTGAACCTCAGTCATTCCAGGAGATGTTGCTCCTGCCTGTGGAAGAGCAGAAGAAATGGAACACAGCGATGGATAAGGAGTTTGAGGCACTAGTGAGTCAAAAGATGTTTGAAGTCACTGACTTGCCCCCATCCCAGAAAGCTGTAGGTTCCAGATGGGTATTCAGGAAGAAGCTTCTTCCTGATAACACAGTGCAGTACAAAGCCAGGCTTGTTGCTCAGGGATTTGCACAAGAGAGGTTTTTGAACTATGATCTCACATATGCACCCACAGCTAGACCAGAGTCTTTACGTATGGTACTTTCTCTGGCTGCACAGCGTGAACTGGTTGTCCATCATTTTGATGTTGACACAGCATATCTGAATGCAGAGCTTCCTGAGACAGTGTACATGAAGCAGGCTCCTGGCTATGCTTGTGACAATTCCCAGAAAGTGTACAGACTACGCAAGGCGCTTTATGGATTGAAGCAGGCCGGTCGTTGTTGGCATCAGTGCTTAGATTCAGCTTTGACGGAGCTAGGGTTTAAAAGTCAGTTGCTGATCCTTGTGTGTACATAAGAGGTTCTGGAAGTAGTTATACAGTATTGTTAACTTATGTGGACAATTTTTGCCTAGCAACTGGTTCTTTGCACCTTGTACAAGAGTTTGCCACACAGCTAAGACAGTACTTTCAGTTGAAAGACCTAGGCAAACTGAAATATTATTTGGGTGTTGAAGTTACTAGATCTCAGAGTGGTGAGTTTTATCCGAGTCAGAAGAGAAAAATTGTTCAATTGTTAAGTCAGCTTGAGATGTCAGATGCAAAACCTACCAGAATGCCTATGACTCTTGATTTCCTAAAGGGTGACACGTGTGAGGAACCTTGTCCTCAACCTGAGTTATATCACTCTGCTGTAGGAAGCTTGCTACACTTAACACAGTGGACATGTTCTGACTTAGCTTACTCAGTTGGAGTGCTCAGTCGTAAAGTTGCCAAACCGTCTATGCGAGATTGGCAAGGGTTAAAAAGAGTTCTGCGTTATCTCAAAGGCACAGCAAATCTCCATCTTAAAGTATCCACCACTAAGTCTGAAATGCCTGTGATTTATGTTGACAGTTCCTTTGCAGAAGAAGGGGATAGAAAATCCGTGAGTGGGTTTGTCTGCCTGTTTGCCAACACAGCCGTTGCTTGGCGGGCAAGAAAACAAAATGCGGTTGCAATTTCAACTTGTGAGGCAGAGTATAGCGCCCTCAGTGAGGCAGTAAATGAGCTACATTGGTGTAAACAACTATTTCAAGATCTTACCGTAAACATTAAATCACCGTTTACAATTTTTGAAGACTCACAATCATGCATTGCACTTGCTTTATCTGAAAATGTGAAAGGCCGAACAAAATATGTTGATGTGAAGTTTAAAAATGTGAGACATGCAATTCAGGAAGGGTTTATCCAATTGGAATATTGTCCTTCTGAACTGAATGTAGCAGATATATTCACGAAAGCTCTACCATTTGAAAAACATGCAACCATGGTTACCAAATTGGGACTGGAGCAAATGTGTTTGGAATAAAATCATTTGTGTCTCTGTGTTCCTGCAAAATGACAGTTTTCACACCCCAAAAACCATTCCAGAAACCATTCGGAAGGGGTGTTAGAGTTTTTCTATGTAGAATGCATACGAATGGATTCCTTCACTGTGAATTTCTAGCTTGTAAAGCCAGTATTTTTCCATACAGTGTTCACAAAACATTCTATTGAGTAAACACCAGGTGCGACCTCGTACATAGTCAAAACAAAGTGGTATCAGCCAAAAAATACCTTGTCCCATGGGAACCGTTCCCCGAAGGAAAGACAATGTGCAACACTGCCATCTCATGGCGATTTATAGAAGTACAACTCTGTAAATGCATTGTCAGTTTGAAAATGTCCTGACCCACAGATGGCCAATCAGAATGCTGAACCAAGTGTATAATTCAGCTATGAACTATGGGTCTACATCCATCTTTCTTCTTGACTTCTATCTGTCCTGTTACCATGTACTCTGTTCCTGAACTGTAACTATGCCTGACCTTTGTATGGGCCATGATTTTTCATCAAAACTGCTGATGGAACTCTGTGTATGCTTTGTTTTTTCTTTTTGCAATAATGTACTATATCTCCATTATTGCCTTATGCTACAATAAAATATTGTTAGCCTTATACGTTGTTTGGATTACTCTGCGCCTGAAACCCCAAAAGCCAGCAACATCCCACAATTTGTCACCAGAGAAATTGTCTAGAATGTATAAAGGTACTTCGAATCTTTGCTGGAAGTGTAATCAACATGAAAGAACATTTTATCATGTTTGGTGGATGTGTAAAAAAGCCAAAAAAATTGGATACAAATACATACATTAATTCAGAAGATTTTAAAGATTAAAGTACAATTGGAACCAGAGGCTTTTCTTTTGGGACTAATGGACAGGCGACTAGAAAAAAGTAATGGAACTTTGTTTTTATATATGACAACTGCAGCGAGATTATTATAAGCTCAAAAGTGGAAAGGTTGGACACTACCCACAATGATTGGTGAAGGTGATGGAACTTGCAGAGATGGCTAAATTGACTTCTTTGATTAGAGAAAAGACACTACATTTATGGCTGACTGGAAATTCCTTATAGACATTTTGCATGAAACAGAAAAAAATGCACTTACGACTTGTGGTTTTGATGATAGAAAAAAGTGAGCTTTTTTTGTAATCATAGAGTAAGAGATAACTTTGTAATCATACTTGTATTTGCTGCAAAGGAAATTGGAAGCTGCTTCTTTCTATTTCTTTTTATCCTTTTTTTTCTGCACTTTTGTTTTTTCTTTCTTCTGTATATCTTTCTTTGTTCTTTTTATTCTGTATTAGTTTGTGTTAGTTTTTATGTTCTCTTTAAAACTTTTAATAAAATTTATATATTAAAAAAAAACAAGGTTGCCCACCTCTGTCCTCAAAATAAAAACTGGTTCATGGTATATGTAAGAAAGATTAGAATGATACACACAATGAGCTAGTAATAATTTCTGCAACAGCTGCTTCATGAATTAACATTTTCCCACTTGGCTGTTAATGCGTATACACAAATGTATGAAGAAATACAGTCTTCTGAGTGAGTTGGCTCTTATAACATAATTCAGAGATGAACAAAGGAAAGAAGCACTTAACAAAAGAAAACAACTCCTTTATATAATATATGAATGGGTAAAGAGTGGAAAATCTATCTCAATTTCTGTAATTCTTAGAAACTGTGAAATTCACAGCTACATTTTGCAACATTCAACCATCTCCAAGAGAATCCAAGGGCATCCAAGTAAGAAAATAACTTGAGGCATTTAACCTGCAGTTTATACTGTACCCTTTGCAGAGGCTGATTTTATTCTTAATCAGCCAATACAGTAATACATCATACTCCAATATATCCCTGGCTTCTAGTTTTTGCTTAAAATAATTTTAAAACTGATCCATAGATTGAATTAGCATCTACAATTTCTTTCTGGTTACTGCATAGCCCTGACATTTTGTTAACTGATCATTCAAAGCTGAAAACTGGAAAACTATTAGAAAAGTAATTGAGTCATAGATGCTTGCACTAGAACTATCCTATGGATAAACCAATTCAAGAATTTTTGACCAAGAAATCTTTTTGTCTGGTTGTAGTTTCTTTGGAATGCACAGATTATACTTTGAGTATTTCTTTCCTCTCACATGCAAAACCATGTGAATCCACCTTGTTAGCAAAAACGTGCTGGTCAACTTCACTCACCTCTGATTTCAACCAATCCCACCAATGCTGACAAAATCATCAATAGCTTGTAACTTCTTAGTAAACCTGTACCTAAGTGTGTGTGGTAAGAGACTTTTGCTTATGCATTTGCAACCATATGAACTTCATTCAACCTGTAAAGGATGGCCACCCTTTTTGCACATTTGGCTGACCCAAAGCATTTTGCTGCAATTTTCAAGTCAAAATGAACAGCATCCAATATTAATAAAATTATTTTGACACCTTGATCTGACACCTTGATCTGAATATTTCAAAGGATCCACCCCTACTCTGGCAGTAAAACCAGAAAAAAACAATGTATTTGTTATTTAACAATAGGCTGCCTTTAATGATAACACCAAATCAGCTGCCAAAAATAGCCACCTCACTCTGACGAGGAGTTGGAAAACACAGGCACATACCCTGAGGCACATCCTGTAGACATATTCCAAATATCAAGAGACTTTCTGTGAAGTTTTCAGAGTCTGCCATGATTTCCATTAAGAAAGGAAGGGAGATAGTACATTTTTTAAGAAAAGAGAAGTGATACATTGATATGGTGCAACATTTTTACAATATAAAATTAAATATAAGAGTTTGGAATTTGAAGACCCTGATATAACAAGCATTCATCAATCACCAGAGGATACACTTGCCTTTTGTCACAATTAGTTAACCTATGCAATAATAGTATATTAAATCATATAATTCATATCTGTCACTGCATAAAACTCATTTGGTCTTGATATTGTTTCCCTGAGGGGAAAGACATGCACTTAATGTAGTACTTTGTTCAGCAATGTTGTTGCTTTATAATTTGTGTTATTTCTTGGAGTTGAAGCAAATGTGATAGCTTTTAAAATGTGTTTTTGGAAGGTTTTGCAGCCTTTCAATTGCCCCAAAGTAATTGGCCTTCTGTGGCACGTGTCCATTGAATATAATCATATATATTCTAGCATATAAAGATCATGTGAACCATATTGCATGAAGAAACGTTCTGCAGAAATATCCAATATTGGAGCAGGTGAATGAAAAAGCAAGAGCCACCATCAGTGTGTCTTATTTGATGCTATAATCTAATATCTAATCTAATCTAATATCGAATATGTAACATCTAATCTAATCTAATCCCTAATTAATGGATTCTGTGCGTAGTTACTTAGAGAAATAAGCTCTTCTGAACTCAGTAAATATGCACAAAAGTGTGTGTTATAAGGGGGGGGGGGGAAGGTGAAATATGCAGCCTGGACAATTTATCATCCAGAGTCATATTATTATGAGTTGAAAGCACAGATTTATCTTGAGCATAAATATTACAATGATCAACTCTAATGCTCTGGATAAACTGACTGTGTAAGAATTCTGAGGCTGCATCTGGGAAGACAGAAATGCTCAGCATGTCAAGCAACCATTATACACTGTCTTTAAAAAAAATCAATGAAAGCACAGAAACCAACCACCCTCCTCAACTAGAAGTATGTACTTCCATTATTCAGAGAGATGCTAAGTTCAGATAAACTGATCTTTCTTGATGCCTCCAACAGGTGGCAAAGCTTGTCTAAGCATTTACATGCCATGCTGGTAACTGGTTCATGATATAGGATATGCCCTTATAGAAACACCTGCACTGGTAACCAACTGTTTTCTGAACTTCGCTTAAGGAGATGGATTTATTCTTTTAAATTCTATATTGCTTTGACCTTGACTATCAGAGTGACTGCCTTTCTTATAATGAACCTGTCCAGATATTAAGATCAGTAAGAAAGGCTCTCTTGGAAATGGCCTTATTTTCTGAGAACCATTTGTGGGAGATGGCTTTCTCCTATGCTGTGGCCAGGAGAGACTTTGGAAATCTGATGCCCTTCACATGCAATGGACATCTAAGAAATTCCCCAGGAATTTCCCAGCCAATGTGACAGACTAATGAATAAACCCAAAAATTTATAAACATACAAATAAGCCCAGGCACAGACAAGAAATACTGAGCAATCCTTCTTACCACAAGGGAATATCTAAATTGGGAGGAGGGAGGGAAGAGAGCAGAACATTCAAATAGGGAGCTATTTTTTAACAATGTTTAAATCATAATCTAGTTTAGGCTGTCGTTCAAATGCCATGCTGCCTCAGGGACTACGGAAGATGATATATAACACTTCTGCAGGGCATCAGATTAGATAAAGCTTATCTAATTCTTCCCTATAGTGACAAAATGGCATATGCGCCCATATTTCTCTTAGACCGAAGGTTCACGGAAAGAATGCACTTTTCGGTATTGACTGAATCCTGAATAATACAGCATTGACTGAAGTACTTAATAAAGGACCAGGTTAAATAAAGATAAATATGAAGGATAAAAAAATAGACCCTCTTCTACTTTAAGAAATCAAAATTCTGCATTCAAATGCCATTGGGGGAAGTTCACATAATGCATCTTCCAGGGAGGGATGAGGTTATGCTGATGGACTTTGCTAATTTCCAGTGGAAAGGGAATATTAGCCGAAGCCAGGTCCAGGCTGCTACAGCTGAGAGGACCAATGGCCTGCCTTTTTTGTGACATTGAAACCAATGCACCCAAGGCTGCTTATATCATGCTTCTGAAGCAGCCCATCATCGGACTTTACTCAAGACTTGTAACGTTCTCCAAACACAACATTTCCCCACATTGGCTAGTAATTCTGGGAACTACAGCACCAGCAAAACTAGAGTATACAAAGTTGGGGAAGGGTTAGTTTACTTCTTTGTCCTTCCTATCTAATGTTTAATAATAACTGTAAACCTCTCCAGGCGAAGAAACTTCCTCTTGTGCTTTGTAAAGCACCCTGAACATATAAAAAATAAAAAAATGCACTATAATAAGTACAAAGATGTAGTAAGAAAATATAGTTGGAGATATGGCTTTCAAAATAAGTCTGAAGCAACAGTACTGTAAGTAACAATAAATGTCCTGGACAACAAAATGTGACATCATGAAGATGCCCAAACATCTGCATGGAGGCATATGCAAGAGTTTTCAGTGAGTAGAATTTCCTCTTCAATACACACTTGGCAGTTTTATTCACTGTTCTTTTTATGCTGTCCTAGTAACTGGAGTTGCCTCTCCAAAAGTACATGTTTTCACTTCCAGCAGGAGACTTTGAAAGCCCCAATGTGCAGTTATGCCATTCATTACTTTGACTGTTGGCCTTAAGCTTATTGCCAGGATAGATGATGCGTTATTGAGGGGATGATTTCACTAGCCCCTGAGTGTTGAGTGGTACAAAATAAATATGTGAAGAATTCCTAATGTCAAAATGCAAGCATCACTGAAGCACATTCTCAAAAAGTTAATGTAAAATAAGACAAATAGCTGTTTTATCAAAGGTCAGAATGCACTATAATAAAAGGAGATAAAGTCAAACCTTCAATCTCTTTTTAATGACAAGTTCTACTCAGTCAATCAATAATACCTTCTCCTATTTCCCAATTTGACCTCAGTCGTGCTAAGCATTTCTGCTAAATATTTCAGGCACAGCAAGATTTCTGTTTGCAAATCAGATATTGGATGAAAAGGCCATTAGTATGGCCCTTAATTTTAATGTCTTTGTTTCCTACTGTATCTAGAAAAGGCTGAGTGAATATAGCTTTAAAGATAATCAGAGTATTTTGTTTATGGCAATCTTATGCATGTTAATTTAGAAATAACTTTTACCATTTCTAACAAGTCTTACTGCTTTAAAAGCTATGTTTATAGAAAATAGGATATCTTGGAACCAGTTATTTAAAAAAATTTGAGCAAGCATGATTAGTTTTGGAACAAAGCAAATTATAGCCTAAAAGAATCATAGATATGGAGAATGCATGTGCCTGATTTAGATGTGATTTAAGATCTGATTCAACCTGTGAACTTCAATCTACATAAAGGACTTAGTCCAATGCCAAATTCCATTTAATTAATTGTTAGAAGAGTGTTTTTATTTTAAGAGTGTTTCTGTGATTGCTTTCAAATGCATTATAAGGCCTACTTCTTATTATAAAACAGTATATCACAATATGCCTCATTATGTCATGCCAGCAATCTATGCTACTTCGACTATTCTCTTTAGAGAAAATCTAACAGCAATTAATGAGTAATAAAGTAATTCAAAGCACTGAATTCCAGATCTCATACATTTATTTCTATGTATAAATATTTCCACTCAGATATGTTTTAGGATGAATCCTATACATCTGTTATTTCCAAGTCACAGAACATTTGGAGGTAAGTTCTCCAGAGTGCCCTAGGAACACAGTGTTAATAACTACCAACTATGTATAAAAATGGTGGAAAAGTCTATAATATGAACCACAAAGCAGTTGTCATACAGTCAGACAAAGCAGATAGGACAGTCAACCTCTGTATAATGAGGGTAAAAGAAGCAGCAGCATCCCCTATGGATACAATGCAAGCCATTTAAAACAGACCATAGTTAGGTCCCAGTTTATGTACAGTGAAGCCTTGATTTAATGGATTTCAGTTTAGTGGACTTCAGATTTAATGGATAAAACCTGCTGGATATGAGTTTTGTCCAAATTTCAGGTAATAATGGATCCTGCCCCTAACAACGGACAGTGAATCATTCCAGACAATGTTTGCTGCTTCCCCTCAAAAGGTGTATTCACTGTTATCAATACAGTAGGCTTTTGCATGTTCAAGTATGTTTTGGGGCTCAAAAAAGTTATCCGATTTGCCATTTAATGGACATTCAGTTTTAACAGACACCCCATCCCCCATTAGCCCATTAAACCAAGAATTTATTGTACTGATATCCCCTTAAACTTTTCTTGTAATGAAATGAGCTAAATGTCTAGAGTGGTTTGAAAATAAAAGAACAAATTAAACAATGCTGTTATTAACATAGGGGCCTCCAATTCATGTTAACAAATGATTGTTTCATATGCAGGCCCAAGTCAAGATGCTGGATATTACATTTAAAAATAGAACTTATTCACTGTCACTTTCTTACTTTAGAGAAAAAGCCCCTATAAGATAAATGAATGAATGAATGAATGAATAAATGAATGAATGAATGAATGAATAAAAATCAATCAATCAATCAATCAATCAATCCTGCAGCTGGAAGTATCACCTTTTTCCTAGTTGCATTCAGCACTGCTACTGAAACTTGTAAGAGCATTGAACTAAATCAGCAACATCAGATGGACCTTAAGGTACAATGCACCTCTGCAACTTCTTTGAGAAGACAGTAAAGGGCTTTAATTGGTCAAGAGAAGGGCTGAAATAAATGGGATACATGCAAAATTGTACTTGCATTCTTGTGCATCTCACACTTACTTGCTTTTAGAGGAGAGTTCTGCTGTACTATTTCCTAAATCAGCTCCTAACATATGGAAGACTTCATTTCTTTACATAATAAACTCCCAGAATAAGTAAGTGAAATTGTTAAATCTTGCAGTTGTACTGAACAATGACTTCCTTTTGATCCATCACAATATCTCTCTAGCTCTTGCCAGTAAAGCAAGGGCAGATTTACAGATGAGACATGTTCCTGAATCCTTTTGCCAAAAAGCATGGGAAAGACAGTATTAGAAAGCTGAGATGGAGAGAAGGGTAACACATACTAAGGAAAACTTACAATTTTTCATTTGGCAAAAAGCAATCCTAAACACCCTTCCCTCTAAGGAAACATTATTGATTTCCATTGCTTTCATCAATGCCTTGCTAACATCAGTCATTATACTAGTATTGACTCCCATTTCAGATCTGTGTACACATTTAACAACCTTGAGAAAGAAAAGGGAGATAGAATATGACTAAAATCATCCTGCTAGACATGGTATCTGGACAAGGAGGGGAAAAAAAAACACCAAACCCGAAGGACAGTGAAGAAGCCAATGTGGCTACACAAAAAGTTTAGTAAAGATCTGAAAAGAAAAAGGGACACATAAAAGAAATGGAAAGAGGTCCAGGTAACAAAGGAATACAGGTAAGTACCCCAGAACTGTAGGGCTGAAGTCAGGAAAGTGTAACCTGAAAATAAGCTGAGTTTAGGAAAAGATGTTAGGAATGACAAAAAATATGTTCAAAATAAAGCAAAAAGCTGTTCAACTAGCTGATGGCCTGGCCACATCCTTTAATCTTGGAGAATAGGAGACATGCTAGATGCCCGGAGAAGAAATGGTATCCTATCTGCAAAAAAGAGAAAAAGAAAAATCCAGCTAACTATGGACCAGTTCATCTGACAGTGATATCTGAAAAGACTTTAGTGTAAATCATAAGGTTATTGATCTATAAGCATCTTGAAAACAAAATGGTAATTGCCAGAAGTCAACATGGATTTGTCAAGAACAAAACTTGCTAGACTAATCGTATCTCATTTTTTGATTGGGTAACTTCCTTAATAGATTGTGGAAATGCTGTAGACATCCGATATACTTTAACATCAGTGAACCATTTGACAAAATATCCCATGACATGCTGATTAGCAAGCTACTAAAGGGTGGGCTGAAGGGGTTGACAATTAAGTGGATTCTGGAAAATCATACACTGGTATATTGTCTGTTGGATGACTTTATTTATGCAGTAAGTGAAGCAATCACCAAACCTTTATGTTACTTGTTCAGTCAGATTCCCTTTATATATCAGTGGGAGCCACGTGAAGCTCTGATTACATTCAGTGGCAAAGATATGCAAAAATTCAGAACTCTGAAATCAAATTAGAGTAAAAGCACATATTTACACTATAGTCTAGCGCAGAGCTTTCCAAACTGTGTGTCGGGACAAGTTAGTGTGTCGGCTGCAGTGTCTGGGTGTGTTGTGGCGGCTGCTGCCTCTGAACCCTGCCAGGATTCCATGCAGGTCCTAGTGCCTGCCTTGTGCCCTACTGTAAGAGTGTGTCACAAAATGATGCCCTGCTGCAAGAGTGTGTCGCGAAATGATGCATGTCTAAAAAGTGTGTCACCAACATGAAAAGTTTGGAAAGCTGTGGTCTATTGAGTACAAGGGGCGTGGTGGCTCAGCGGGTAAGACGCCAGGCTTGTCGATCGGAAGATCGCAAGTTCGGAGATCTGAATCCCTAGTCCCGCATGACGGAGTGAGCTCCTGCACTCACCCCAGCTCTTGCCAACCTAGCAATTCGAAAGCATGCAAATGCAAGTAGATGAATAGGTACCACTTCCGTGAGACAGTAACAGCGTTTTGTGCGCGTCATGCCTGCCACATGACTGTGGAAACATCTTCGGACAACGCTGGCTCTTCGGCTAACAAACGGAGATGAGCACCGGCCCCTAGAGTGGGACATTACTGCACAAATGTGCGGGGGGAGCCTTTACCTAGTGAGTCCAACTTTAATTCCAATAAAATGGGATAGGATTGCAGTTACAGAGCCTTGTAAAGCCTGGAGAAATCAAGCTATACAGCACCCCGCAAAAATCAAATTACTATTCTACATATAAAAATAGAAACACTTTGGAAGAAATGATAATTAGGATTCAGGGACTGAAATCTAATATTCCTCTTCTTACCATCCCTCACCAACCTCCGCCAAATCACTCTAGGGTTATATAACCCCTTGCAACAGACTCTGAAAGTACATGAAGGGCTATAAGAAGGGTTTGGTATTTTGTATTCTATCCCTGAAACTATAGCATTACTGTATAAAAGTAAGGATGCAGTAATGTATACATATACCCACACTGCAAGAAAAGTTGGAATTGGTTATTCATCCGTAACTATGACGCCTTAGTAACAGAGCTTGTTTTTATTTTCCTCTATATAATAGAAAACAGATAAGAGAGAGAGAGAGAGAGAGAGAGAGAAGCCAATGGCAGAAAATACTAGTACAACTATTAAAACTGATTGCTATATTAACAAAGAGAGAGAGGGAGAGGGAGAGTGGGTAAAAACAGTGTGAATGGATACAGTTGCACTGGTTTTCATTTGAATATTGTGTTGTGAATGTCAGGATTGATTAGACAAAATCATCATCATATCATCATCATTGGCGATCACTCGTAGCCGAGTAAGATACAGCAGTCAAGGTCATTCTTTGGAACTATTCCAATTGTTTTCTTAATTATTAGCACAACAAGAGTAGAAAGACATCTGTTTCTTTGAAAGGTTGACTTTTCCAGTCAGATAACTATGCAAGCAAAATTCAGCTTGCTTGCTTATTTATTTATAATTTGATTTATATCACCACCCCATCTCCCCCAAAGGGGACTCTGGGCGGTTTACAAAAAACAATTAAAATAGCATATCATAAATATAAGTAATTAAACTACATATAAAATAAATATAAAATCCAAGAAGCAACAAACTTGTGTTTAAAAGGGCTCTATGGCACCAGCCATCCCCAAGAAGAGCTGTTACCCCTCCCTTCCCAGGTGAGGCGGCAGAACCAGGTCTTTAAGTTCTTCCTGAAGGCCCAGAGCGATGGGGCCTGCCTCACTTCCGGGGGTAGAATGTTCCAAAGGGTGGGCGCCAACGCAGAGAAGGCCTGCCTTCTAGACCCCACCAGGTGAAATTCCCTTGCTGACGGGGTCCGCAGCATGCCCTCTCTGCATGACCGAGTGGGACAGTTTGATGTTATGGGGGTGAGACTGTCCCTCAGGTAGCCTGGTCCCATGCTATGTAGGGCTTTAAAGGTGATAACCAACACCTTGAATTGGACCCGGAAGCACACTGGTACCCAGTGCAGCCGGCGCAGCAGAGGTGTCACATGTGTCGATTTTGGGGCACCAATAAATGCGCGCACAGCTGCATTCTGGACCAGTTGAAGCTTCCGGATACTCCTCAAGGGTAGCCCCATGTAGAGAGCATTGCAATAGTCTATATGGGAGATGACCAGGGCGTGAGTGACTGTATGGAGGGCATCCTGATCCAGGAAACTGGCGCACAACGCAAAGTTGCGCAAAGGCCCTTCTGGCCACGGCTGCCACCTGCTCTTTGAGCAGGGGACGTGAGTCCAGAAGAACCCCCAGATTCCACACTGGGTCTGTCTGGGGCAGTGCAACCCTATCTAGAACCAAAGATGATAACTTCCTGGATCCAGAGGAGCCATCAATCCACAGCCACTCTGTCTTACCAGGGTTCAGTCGAAGCCTGTTGTTCTCCGTCCAGACCCCCACATTCCCCAGGCACTGAGAAAGGGCAGGCACCGCATCACTTACCTCACCCAGGATGGAGATATATAATTGAGTATCATCTGCATATTGATGATACCTCATCCCATGGTGACGGATGATCTCACCCAGTGGTTTCATGTAGATATTAAATAGGAGAGGAGAGAGAACCGAACCCTGCGGCACCCCACAAAGGAAGGGGCAAGGGTCGGATCTCACATCTCCTATTACCACCGATTGAGACCAGCCCTGGAGGAAGGAGGTGAACCAGCGCAGAACTACGCCGCCCACCCGCAACTCCGAGCCGTCCCAAAAGGATACCATGGTCGATGGTATCAAATGCCACTGAGAGGTCGAGAAGAGCCAGGATGGAAGTACTTCCTCCATCCCACTCTCGCCAGAGATCATCCATAAGCGCGACCAATGCAGTTTCCACCCCATATCCCGGCCTGAAACCTGACTGGAAGGTGTCCAGATAATCTGTGTCATCCAGGATCCTCTGGAGTTGCAACGCCACCACTTTCTCAACCACCTTCCCCAAAAAGGGAAGGCGGGATACAGGACGAAAATTGTCCAATACAGTAGGGTCTAGTGATGGTTTCTTGAGGGGGTGCACCAGAGCCTCCTGAAAAGCAGCTGGAAACACCCCCTCCCCCAAGGATGTGTTAACCATCGCCTGGACCCAACCACATGTCACCTCCTGGGCTGCCTGTACCAGCCAGGAAGGGCATGGGTCTAGATGGCATGTGGTGGCCTTTACAATCCAGAGGATCCTGTCAACTTCCTTAGGTCCAACAGGATTGAACTGTTCCCAGATAACAGGGTAAGGACGTTCCCTCGGCATCTCCCCACACTGTGCTTCACGCTTAGAGTCCAACTAAGCAATTTTATCCTGCAGATGCTCAGAAAACTCCTCCGCATGGCCCTGCAGGTGGGTCCCTGACTCCACCTTACCCAAGAGAGATCAAGTAATCTTGAACAGGGCCATCAGGTGACATTCTGCGGACGCAATAAGAGCGGAGAAGTATTGCAAAGCAAAATTCAGCTAATGCATACAGTTCTACATTTTCATCACATTTGCCTCCTTTCAGTACCTCCCTTCAAAGAAGGATGAAACATAGCCAGTTTTTTAATGGCCAGATTGCTTTACAGTTCTGCAATTAACTATCTCTCTGCTGGCAGAGACTGCTTTTTTTATTATTAATTTCATTTGCATTCAACATATATAATATACATAACACATGACAATAACTACATTTACTGTATATACATATATTTACATTATATTACATTACAATACTCATTACATGACCTACTTCATATAACATATCCTTATTCCAATTATTTTCCCTCTATTTCCATCCTCCTTTTTCCTTCCTCTATCCCTTTCAAACAACTCTCTCCTTCCTTTCCATTCTCCTTCTTTCATCCCTATCTAACATACTTTTTTTTTTCTCTCCCACTCTTTCCATCCTTTCTTCTTTCTTTCCTTTCCATTCTCCTTCTTTCATCCCTATCTAACATACTCTTTTTCTCTCCCACTCTGTCCATCCCTCATCATCTACATCTTACCCTTTCTCCTTTCTTAATGGGGTCCTCTTTCTTCCTACTTTCCTCATTTTCATCTACATCTTACCCCTTTTCCTTTCTTTCTTACACTTCTCTGTCCCTAATCCTATACCTATTTCCTTTTCCTCTCTTATGTTATATTATTCAATTTACTATTTGTTTTAATTTTAATTTAACTTATATATCTTAAATATACAATACATACATACAATTTGTTAAAATTCCTCCGGTTTTCTTAACAAAGAATATAATTGTAAATACTAGATTTACATTTTTCCTTTTTCTTCTTGTATCTTATCTTTTCGCCCTCCCTTGTTTAATTATTTTATTTGTATAATTTATTGGTCTCTATTTGATATCATATTCTTTTTGTATATATTTTATAAAGGGATCCCATATTTCTTTGTATTTCCCTGTTTCTTTTCCTTTTATTAAATTTGTCAATTTATCTGTCTGCATTAATTCCATTATTTTCATGATCCAATCCTCTTTTGTTGGTATATTTTCTTGTTTCCAATATTGAGCATATTTTATTCTTGCTGCTGTACTTAGATATAAGAATAAAATCTTTTGTTTTTTATTTATATCGTCATCCATTTTGCCTAGTACATAAAATTCTGGTTTCATCCTAATATCTTTGTCTATTATTTTACATATATATTTATGTATTTTGCTCCAGTATTTTTTTGCTTTTGTACATGACCATCATACGTGGTAAAAAGACCCACTTTTAATTTTACATTTCCAACATAAATTTGTGTTACTGAGTTTTGATTTAAATAATACCTCAGGAGACATGTACTATCTAAAAATAATTTTATACAGATTTTCTCTTAAATTATTACTTAGAGTGAATTTCATATTTTTTGTCCAAATAGCTTGCCAATCATCATACGTAATTTCAGTTCCTAGATTTTCTTCCCATTTTCTCATATAATTTTTGATTTTTATGTCCTTGGTTTTTATTTCTAGTAATATCTTATATATTTTTGAGATTAAATGGTCTTCCCCTTTCTCTAATATATTATCCCAATTATTTTCCATTTTTGTAAATTGATAGGTTTTTTTGTCTATTTTGTATTGCTCTTTTAATTGGATATATGTAAACCAATGACATATTATATTTTCATTTTCTAGTTCTTGGCAGAGACTGCTTTGACTGAAATGACAGTGTGTCTATCCTAAATATAGCAGTACTAAATTCCCCCAAAGAGTTAATAAAAGGCTCCAGTTAATACTTAGCAGGCAACCTCTTGCGGCTGGTAAAACCTAGATCTTCTTTGGATCCTCTTTTTCCTCTGAATATCTGTGCAGGGTAGACTAAGAAATGAGATCATGTGACCGTGGGATGTTTAGTTAAGTGTGAGCCGGTTGCCAAGTGCCCAAATAGCGATCACATGATTGCAGGGACATTGCGATGGCCACAACTTCAAGGATCGGTCGTAGTCCCCCTCGTTCAGCGCTGTTGTAACTTTGAAAGGTCACTGAACAAGTGGTCACTAAGTGATATACTACCTGTATATCAGCTTCTTTAACAGCATTTGCATAATGTAGGTATTTCAGTCATCCTCCTCCCAGACTTGTATGTGTTCTAAACAGCACATGTACTTTCCAAAGTCTTGCAGCATGGGCTATGCCCAAAATTAAATAAATAAAAGATGAAGCAGTAAAGTGGGTAAGAAGATGGGCTATACATTTCAGTTTATGCAAATACTACTTATTTTTTCAAAGGTATGTCATAAATTATATAGAGCCTCGTGTGGCGCAGAGTGGTAGGTGGCAGTATTGCAACTGAAACTCTCCCCACAACCTGAGTTCGATCCCAGCGGAAGTTAGTTTCTCAGGTAGCCGGCTCGGGTCAAATCAGCCTTCCATCCTTCCGAGGTCAGTAAAATGAGTACCCAGCTAAGCTGACGGAAAGGTAATCATGACTGGAGAAGGGAATGGCAAACCACCCCGCTGTACAGTAAGTCTGCCTATAAAACGTCAGTGAAAGCGGCATCCTTCCAAAGGGTCAGTAATGACTCGGTGCTTGCACAGAGGACCTTTCACGTTCATGTCATAAATTAACATTTCATCATGTGCCCTGGAAGTGTTTGTATGTGCATACATGCACAAACAGACATGCACACAGTCCAATCACCCAGATACACAGAACCCTTTAACTTGCTGGTATACTTCATAATACACTAAAAAATATTATTCATTCTTTGAAATACAAATTGCTGTTCTAAAGATTTTATCTAGATATTATACACATTTTATAATGTATTTAATGGGTAAAATTAAGTTTGAAAAAAAACTGAGCACAAACCACCTTTTATGAAAGATCAGAGCTCCATAAAAGTAAAGATAAAGCCTCCCTTGAGTTGAGTTAGATTCCTGGTAACTTCATGGATAATATCCATATGAATTCCTTGAAAGTAGCTTGTCACTGTCTTTTCCCAGCATGCTTTTTGACCTCCTATTCTAGAATACAGGCAGGTACTCTTCCATCCAAGAACTAACCAGGTCCAACCCTCCATAGCTTCTGAGCCCAGACCTCAGAGTCAGATGCTGCCATCTGCCATTTGCTAAGATCCCACAGCTTTGGGATGAAATGTAATTAATGGACGTAATTAACTCCATGCCCAGTTTTATTCCAATGAAATACTGGAAAGAAATTTTATAAAAGGGGGTGGTACTATGTCCATTTGTCTGCCTGTCTGTCAACAGATAACTTCTGAAAACCGAATATACTGTAGGACCAAATTTGGTGTGGGAGGAAAGCTGCCAAATCAAGATGGATGTGATGGATTTCAGCACTGCCGCTGATTCTCAGGTAAGCTGCCATGGGTCCGCAGAAGCACTGGCTGAGCCGCTGCCGCCGCTGCCACTTGCTAGGCATTTTGCTCAACTGCTGCAACATCTACATCACCGCTGCTTGCAAGTTATTGACTTGTTCATCCACTTGCTGCTGGTGCTGTAGTAAGGCTGCTGCCAAATGCTGTGGAGTAACCGGAGGCCCCTGGGGATCCGAAGCCATGCTGTAAAAAATTTGTCCCTCTTCAATGGGAGTATGTGTCTGGCAAGATTGGTGTCAAGGCCAACCCAAGAACAACAAGTCAGTGCATTCAAATTCCAGTTCTCTAATGCTCTCACCATACAGACAGAATCTTGCCAGACTAAAGCTACTCTAACTAACCTCAGCACAAACAACCTGGGAGACTCTAGGGCAGGGCAACCCTGAACCTCTTTACTTTCCCAGCAACACTTTCCGGACTGTGAGCCCTCTTATCTCCTTGGAATGTGCTCCCTCCTGCCTGAGAACCAGCGGCAGCACCAAAATCCACCACATCACACCGCCCCCCCCCTTTCAGGAACACATTCCATCACAATGGAATTTGATAATGAGCTGGATCTGGCCAAGGTCTATGGAAAACAGAAAACAAAAGCAATACATTCTGATGGGAGAGCCAGTTGGGTAGTGGCTCAGAATATTGCAGAATATTCTAAGACCCTTTCCCTCTTCCTTCCTGGTCATAAGAGTAGACCAGAACAATTATTCAGGGGTTGGAAAGAATTCCACAACCATGATCTGCATGCTTTCCCTACTTTGTTTTTACGCTACCATTGGTAATCAATCCATTGTGAGAGTTAAAATCTCACCTGGAATGCCCAGGAATTGACTCAAGAAATAGTTACAAAAATTGCTTGATCACCTTTCCTACATTTGAAAACTAAACATATGTTTATTTAACTGCACTGAACCTTATTCTTCTATTTAGTTCTGTAATGAGTGCTGTTTCTAATTTAAACAATGGCCAAGGTGAAGCCACCCCAATTGCAGGACTTGGGGGGGGGGGGAATTAATTCTCTTTCTATCCTATTTCCCCCATCACATATACAATTCCCTCTCAAAAGTTTCCAGTATCAGCTATCAGCATGTCAAGAAAAGTTATCTTGTACAAGTGACAATAAGTAATAATTGATGGATAGGTTTAAAAGTAGTGTTTTCCAACGCATGTTCCTTTGGAAGATGCACATAAAAGACAAAGTTTCATTCTTCTGGGATGCATATTTGAGACTGATTCGCATATGAATATACAGTATATCAAACAATTATACACCATACAGTGATTTTTGATTAAATGCCTAAACTAATAGCATTGAAAAGTACTGTGCTGGAAATGATGCCAATTGGTATGACATTTTTAGCTGCGGTTCTGCTATGTGGTAGCTATTGAGTGGCAGAAGGGCATTTGTGAATACATTCTTGATTAGGTCAAGTGCTGAAGTGTCAACTTCCTCCCCTATTAGACACAAATTAGATTAATACTTCATCTTCCCAGTGAGAGCTTCTGCAGGCTCATGAACTGAGTTTCTTACAGCATCCTCTATAGCCTTTTTCAAGGCTGAGGCTGATTTTAGCATTTGAAGCCACTACAAATGTGGCACTAGTCAGTGCCCTAGTGGCACCTGAATTTTCTGTTCAGACATAATACCTGAACAAATCTATTGTCCTGTGCAGAAAATGGTGCTGAGATGTCATTTAATAAAGATCTCCTGGCTGAACCAACTGTTTGTGTGAATGTACCATAACTGAAGAATGCAGAGTTGGTATATCATGAGAGGCAGGGTTTTTCCAGTGCCTGCCACTGTCTTAAATCCAGGATATGCTGGCAGGCACCAGGATATATTCTAATTTATAGCTAGACACAGTTGGTACAGAGTCAAATATTTATGCAGTGTGAAATAGTTTTTGTGCAGTTAAATAAATGAAATTTAAAATAGAGCTATGTTGTTTCTTCAAAAAAAAAGTTATAAATAAAGATAATTTGAAGATGAATACTGTTTCCTTTCCTTTCTCTCTTGTTCCACCTGCTAAGCATCTGCTGCTCTTTAATGCTATTAAATTACTAATGTAGTTTGGCTTTAGTTTCTCTATGTCAAAACGTGATGGCATTCTTTTGTAACTATTTTTGGTACCTGCATAAGATCAAAATGAGAACAGCTGAGAAGAATAGAAGTACAAGCTTTTCCTCAAGATGAAAGGTAAAATACAACAAACAAACAAACAAACAAACAAACAAACACCACTCTGCCTTTTCTTTGGAGCTCAGTAAGAACTGGACTAGAAAATCCAGGATTCCAGTACTAAATTCATAAATAAGGAAAACCTCAAAAGGGTGTGGGGAAGGGCAGTTGTTAGTTTCTGCAGTTTTGAAGTTCTCTGTATCTGAAATCCTATGTCCCTTTCCTGTTATAAGCTGTTGCAGACTGTAGTGTGCCTATGCTCCCACGTGCTCTGAAACAGCTGTTGGAAATAGAATCCGAAGCACAGCGCTAGTCTGGACCAATTTTTTAAAAAACATCATTTTTACTAAGAATTTTGATTACAATAGTAAAAGCTAATACAAACTAAACTTAGAAAAATAGAGGAATATAGAAAAAAAAAAAAAAGTGTAGGAAAAAAGAAAAAGAAGAAAAAGAAAAGAAATAATACAATAAAGAAAAAGAAAAGAAATGCATAAAGAAGTGACTTCCAACCTTCATCAATTTGTTTAACGTCCATGTAAGATTAGCCCCGTAGTCTCCACACCAGATTTTTCAGCAGAGATTGTTGCTGGTAATCATCCAGTTTGGAACGAAAGAGAGACCACAAGTACATTTTTTTCACCCATGTTGATGACAACTCTTCTAATTTGTCAGAAACTGCACTGACTAGTCACCACAATTAAACTTGTGGATGGAGAGCTGATCAGCCTCCCAGTTATGCCTTTAACAGAGGGAAAGAGGTTCAGTACTGAGTTATAGATTAATAGAAGGAGGAAAACTCATACTTCATCCTACCAATAAAATTAGGAGGAAAGGGGCAGGTGTAACACCTTACTTCTATGTTATTTTCAAGACACCACTGTCGTCCTTTCCCCCTAACACTCTTATCTTTTTCTCCTATTTCTATTACTTCTAACCTGCCCATCTCTTTCCCTGTTCATCCACATTTTTCACTGAGTTTAAAAATGTTTGGGGGTGGCTGCTATGCAACAGGAAAACTAACAACACACTCTGACAAGTGCAAACCCCTATTTGATTAGCCCCCCAGAATTGGTGCTACATTCACTGTACATCAGATGAACATGCTGGAGGACCCTAATTACTTCTCTTTTAAAGCACTGATTAATCCTGAAGTTACAGGCCATAGGGTATAACTGTCAGGATGATAGGGCTTCAAGGCACAACTGACATCAGGATTGGTCTTTTGTTTTTATTTTTGTTTTTAGGCAACAAAAAGCTGCTGAGGGTCTGCATCACATTTCACAGGTACAATGTGATCATTAAGTTTTGTGTACATAAAATGTGCCCTATTGATCAAGCAGATTATTGAAAAGTAAAACGGAACAATCTGCATACCTTTGCTCTGTTGCTACTCTTCAATCAACACATATTGCTACTGTAGCACATCTAAGCTCAGAGACTGTAAATGGTGCCGAATTATGAATGTGAAGTAGATAAACACACCAGGGGCCTTTGGGCTGCTTTGAGCTACTAATCTAAATCACAATGGTAGATGTCAAAGGCTATAATTTACCTACCAAACCTACCATGCTTCAGCGTGCCAGTCCTATAATTTACTGGGTTACAGTGGAGTTTAACTTGTAAAACTAACAGTTCGCACTGATACTATTCTCTTTGGAAGTATAAACTGTGTGAATTACAGTGATGTTGAGCATTAATGCACAAATACGATCCACACTTCTTTCAACCTAGTTGCTGCTCTGAAAACACTTGGGACTGACCAATGCCTTGAGCTGTCCAGTGTGCACATGGAATTTGCACATAAACACATAAAGGCTTTCCCAATATAATGTCAGTGTATATTTTATATACACACACAGATTATCTTACAGAAAATAACAAGGTAGCACCTGCATTTGAGGTGGCCCATACACACACTAGATCCTCCACATAAGGTCAGCATTGCTCTATAACATAGCTTTTCAAACTGTGTGTCGTGACACTTTAGTGTGTCGCAACACACAGTTTAGTGTGTCGCGAAGCGGTGCAACGGTGGCGCGCACGGTGGCGGCAGTGTGCACGGCAGCAGTGGCAGCAGCACGCCATCAGCACTTCCACGTTTTAGCGAGGCCGCCGCCGCCCACCGCCGCCATTGCTGTGTCGCCAACGGCGGCACTTTGGAAAGCACTGCTCTATTAACTAACATAAGCAATAAGAGCAAAAAGACATGTGTATGGTGTATGTGTACAAATATCCTGTAGATGTATCATTTTAAGAATTAAATTTATGTGGGGAATTATAGGACTGACTGATCTCTTTGCATTTAGAAAAGTAGCATATCATACAGAGAACTTAGGCTGGTACTGTGATCCATAGGATGCTAACTTTTTATAGTTCAGAAGTGAGAGAAACAGGAGAGCTATATCATCTATTTTTTTCTGATCAAGCAAGGTGACTCTAATTTTATCATGCAGCAGCAGCAGCACTAGTTTTTTCTTCCATGACTATATATATATATATATAAGAAAAAAGAATGAGACCAATACAGTTTTAAATAATGCACACTGCTTGTTGCTTAGGACTCTTCTGAGTTTATCATTCATGCACAACAAATAAAATTAACATATCAATCATGTAAAACACATTGCAAATTGTTGGATATTTATCCTGATATAGTTGTTAATGTATGCACAATAATTCATGCATGCATAATAATTCATCATATTCTGGGATCCACGAAACAGACTTGTAACAGCTGAGTTTTCATCCCTATTAGCATGTAGTCTGAAATCATGTTATACTTACTGAATTACAAATTATAGAAGAACAATAAGTGATAAATCATAGGTGGCGTTTGCAAGGGACAACTGACAAAATGTACATCATGATGTAACTTCACCCTCTTATATACTTTCATGCAGTGCTATGATACAAGTACAAAAGGGCAGAATTAGGTTGCGATGTTACAATTCTTGTTTTGTCATTTCAGCACTACTGTGTTTAGGAACACAAGTGTGTTTTATAGGGAATTTTAGTGTCTGAAACAGACTAAATTTAGGCTTTTCCACTGTTGATTACACAGAGAATGTAGCAATGGGAGGCCTGTGAATATTTAGAATTCTGGTATACACGCAAGATGAGACATGGAAAAATAAATGTCTTCAATATAATTGTAGAGCAGTGAATTTCTTCAATATAATTGTAAAGTAGTGGTCCCACCAGTCATACTTCATGGACTGATATACTGAATTTTAATTTATCATGTCACTAAATCCTGACCTGCTTTTCTTTAAGCAGTGTAACAAAAAACCTATCATTTCAAATATCCATTACACATGCTTAGATTTTAATCAGGTTAAATCATCAGATATAAACATATTGATTTTACTATTACATATCCCACTAGGGCCTTGATGCATTTGCCAACAAGAGACCTGCAGTACATTAAAATAGTAAGTGATCCTTTAAACAATCAAAGGAGGTATTCATTCCTGTGAGAGCAAAGCACTCAAGCATGGGAATTGGCAATGGGCAGAGCAGCAATGGCTCAGTGGTTAAGATGCCAGGCTTGTCGATCAGAAGGTCGGCGGTTCGAGACCCAAGCGCTGTGTGACGGAGTGAGCTCCCGCACTCGCCACATCTCTTGCCAACCTAGCAATTTGAAAGCATGCAGATGCAAGTAGATAAATGGGTACCACTTCGGTGGGATGGTAACAGCGATCCGCACACATCATGCCAGCCACATGACCGCAGAAATGTCTTCAGACAGTGCTGGCTCTTCAGCTAAGAAACGGAGATGATCACCGCCCCCTAGAGTCGGACACGACTGTGCAAGGGAAAACCTTTACTTTAGAGCAGCCTGAGTAATATTTGCAAAGCTTTGTATGAGGCTGAAATCTTTCATACCAGCAGATTCCAAGGAAATAGCAGTGTATATGTGAATGGTTGGGGGATTGACTCCAACAGGGTTATAGCGCTTAGTTTCAGCTGGTAGATCAAACTGTGGAATTGTATGGGCAGCACCATAGTCTCTTATCCAGCATAAATATACATACAGAAACACTTACTGTAGATACATTTATGATTCTTAACTGTGGCTTGATGTTGCTGCACTTGAGACTCTTATTTGTCCTTACTAGCACACTTTTCAATATGCTAGGTCCTTTCCTATTTTTATTTTCAAAAATAGGGTTTTACTCTCAAATCCTACTCATCCAAATACAACATATGTCAGAAGTTTCATCAAGGCCATTGATAAACTGAAGCTTACCCAGAAAAAACTCTTTCTTTACTACACTATACACTTATGTGTGTACATAAGCTCATATAGAAACTTCTTTTCCACAATAGGTAGATATGGTATTCTCTGCATGATAGAGTATGGACAAGCAGTTACTGTACTCATTGTGGGAAGGCAGATAAAGATGTAAGTTTTTTGTGATGTTTTTCTCTTTTGTGTATTGTCGAAGGCTTTCACGGCCGGAGTTCGATGGCTGTTGTGGGTCTTCCGGGCTGTGTGGCCGTGTTCTGGAAGTTGTGGTTCCTAATGTTTCGCCAGCATCTGTGGCCAGCATCTTCAGAGGGCAGGAGCACAGAGGAGCACTCTCAAGCAAACAGGACACAAAATCCTATTTGAAAACACAGAAATACTGGACAACACCAAAAGCCACTACACCAGATTATACAGAGAAGCCATTGAAATTCACAAACACCAGCACAGTTACAATAAAAAAGAAGAAAGTTTAAAAATTAGCAAAACCTGGCTACCAGTCCTGAAAAACACAGCCTGCAAAAGGTCAACGAACTCAGTCCAACCACCAGGTCATGGGAATACTTCTCAAAATGAACATGCTAATCACGCTCATCAGCCACTCGTTAACATTTCAACACAAGAAAAAACCCCACCTAATCTCCTATAATTTAGCTCTATAAATAGAACATTGCCACTCTACCTGGGCACAGAGATTTTGCTTCTATCTGTGCTCCTGCCCTCTGAAGATGCTGGCCACAGATGCTGGCGAAACGTTAGGAACCACAACTTCCAGAACACGGCCACACAGCCCGGAAGACCCACAACAGCTATTTTTCTCTTTTGTTCATTAGGGCTTACAAAATGAACTAAGTCATAAGAAAGCTGTGCAAAATGGTGATATTGAAAATTACAATGAACAGGCATTATAGACTGGAACAAGGTTCTGGAAGATGAGGTCTACTACTAAGAAGGCCTAATCTCTTATACCTGAAAGTTTAATCGTAGGACATGTTGATCCAATGTGAGCAAGCTGGCAAGAATAAGGGTAACTCAAATAAGTGTTTAACATTTTAAGTAATGTCTGTAGGGTCCTTGGTGCTCTCTGAACTTGGTTAGGTAAAGTCTGAAACACATAGGCAACCAATAGCTACAACATAAATGAAACAAATCCAGTAACCTAGTATCTAGCAATCTCTGATGGTCACAGTCTACAGTTGAAAAGCTCCATACAGAGTACATTACAATAAACTAAGCTAGATGTCACTGTAGCAAGAATAACAGAAAGAACACTTCTTCTGGCATTGGCACATAAGCCTAAGTTGATAGAAAGTACTTTTTGGTCACTGCTGCCATTTGAACTTCTCCAATTAGACCTGAACCCAGAACTTCCAAATTGTGTGGGTTGGTTTTACAAATGCTTTGGTTTTTATCTGTGGTCCTCATGTAAAATGGTGGTCTATCACAGCTGTACACCTGCATTTTACAATTATTATTATGTAGCTTACTTGCAAGATTTTTTATTAACTGATGAAGACTGTATTTGTGAATATAAAAAGGTAAAGGTTCCCCCCGCACATTTGTGCAGTCATGTCTGACTCTAGAGGCTGGTGCTCATCTCCGTTTGTTAGCCGAAGAGTCAGCATTGTCCGAAGACGCTTCCACGGCCATGTGGCTGGCATGACAGGAGCAGAACACTGTTACCTACCCACCGAAGTGGGTACCTATTAATCTACTTGCATTTGCATGCTTTCGAATTGCTAGGCTGTCAAGAGCTGGGGCGAGTGCAGGAGTTTACTCCGTCACGCGGAGCTAGGGATACACAGCAACAAAACAAAACACATACCCAGGTGTCTTGGAGAAAAGGCATAGGATTCGAGAGAGTTTGAACGAAGGAATAGGATAGGCTCATCCTAGATGGGGATTAACCTTCAGAGAAAAGAGCTTTGATGGAAACTGGCTCTTTGTCTTGGGCATTTGCAAAATAAAATCAAATAATTATTAATATATTTAAATGCAGCTTTCTATTAAGTAGGTTTTGCCACAAGTAGCATTCAAACTAAGTCATAACTACAGTAAATACCTTTGAAATGAATAGGACCTAAGTAAAGTTAAAGGTTCCCCCTGCACATTTGTGCAGTCGTGTCCGACTCTAGGGGTCGGTGCTCATCTCCGTTTGTTAGCCGAAGAGCCAGCGTTGTCCAAAGATGCTTCCACAGTCATGTGGCCAGAATGACGCACGCGGAACGTTGTTACCATCCCACGGAAGTGGTACCTATTTATCTACTTGCATTTGCATGCTTTCGAATTGCTAGGCTGGCAAGAGCTGGGGCGAGTGCAGGAGCTCACTCCGTCACGCGGGGCTAGGGATTTGAACCTCTGAACTTGCAATCTTCCGATCGACAAGCCTGGTGTCTTACCCGCTGAGCCACCACGCCCCTCATTTGTGAGTATGCATGTGCTCATTTTAAGAGACCTGCTTAGAAAATGTGGATTATGAAATCTGAACTCATTCTTAACTTGCAATTCAATATCTAGACTCTACTTTTATCTGTTATTTTCTTACATACTTCTGCTTTTTTCCCCTTTGAAAGATAGGAAACCTTTTTCAAATGTTCTTTCTGTTGTAATTTAGAAAGCAAACTTTGAGATACTAAAAAACAAAATCAAAACAGCAAATTGCAGACTTCACTACAGGATGCCAAGTATTACCACTCTTCTTAATCAGACTCACAGCCTGATCCTCAACAAAATCAATGGCAAAACACTTTATACCTTGAGGAGCTAGAGAGATTGAAGGTGATTTATTTAGTAACCAACATTAGATATGTAAAGGCTCGTATGAAATTTTCAAAAGGGAAGGAAAAACATGGACAAATCTCTGTAGCTTGAATCATGTCAACTGGATTTCTATTTTCTTAGTGGAAACGTTTCACTCCTTATCCAAGGAGCTTCTTCAGTCTGAGTAAAGTTAGTAAGGGAATCCTTAAATATGTTTCTAGGCTGGCTAGAACACTAGAACACAAGGAAAGCAATGTAGTGTATGCAATCCAGTGCAGTGAGGAGTGCTCTGAACTCTACATTGGAGAAACCAAACAACCTTTGTACAGGAGGATGGCCCAACACAGGAGAAGTAACACCACAGGACCAGAGTCAGCAGTTTATCTTCATCTAAAGGAAAAAGGACACTCATTTGAGGACATTAATGTTCACATTTTAGACAGAGAAGATAGGTGGTTTGAGAGAGGGGTCAAGGAATCCATTCATGCCAACTTGGAAAATCCTTCCTTGAATAGAGGTGGGGGCCTCAGGCATAACCTTTCCCCTATCTTCCTTCCTGCTTTGTCTTCTGTGCCTAGGAAGATTAAGACCATTTCACAAGCTCAACAGCAGCAGGGTAATCTTAACGATCCTCCTTTAGATGATAAAGGGACTTAGAAACAAACATCTCAAAATAACCATGACCTAGCCCCAGGTGCAAGGTCACACAGCCAGCCTAGAAACATATTTAAGGATTCCCTTACTAACTTTACTCAGACTGAAGAAGCTCCTTGGATAAGGAGTGAAACGTTTCCACTAAGAAAATAGAAATCCAGTTGACATGATTCAAGCTACAGACAATTCCACCTGGATGACTGAGAACCTTCATAGACATATGGACAAATCTATTGCCACTCTGCACCTTTTGAAAACTGTGATCTGCCTCCTTCCAATTATCTTATACAGTGTTATCTACAATTATGTCACTGCATTTGTAAATCTATGAGCTGTGTTAATATACACTGCAAACTTATTTGCTATTATTCCTTTAATTTCTGAAGAGATGCAGGAGCAAACCCACATACCCCAACCCCAGCATTTGTGCATTCACATCCCTAATGTTGTCATATTTAGCAGAACAGCAGAAAGGAGAAACAATAAACTTAAACTAGATTAACTTTCAAATATTCCATGGAATATGCAAATTCTGGGATCAGAGCATTAGATGCAATTGTACTCATGAAATAGCACAATGCTATTTCATGAGATGCTATATCATGCCTGTTGTCCTTTTAACTCCTACACAATTCCTTACAAGCAGCAGAAGTCTAAATGTTTAACAAGGACCTACAATTAAGCCCCTCTTTCTTCTGATTGCCTTTTAATCTTGTCTGTCATCAAAAAATAAACACATGATCTTCAAAAAGCCATTACAAAAAACAAACTGTTCCACGGGTTAAACAAATTTCACATGATCCTCAAGTTCTGAGTCTATATGCCAGACTGATACAGTATCCTACAAATGAATCAGCCAGTGTCTTCTTGAAAAGGAGAGGCTTTTGTCTGCTAGATACTCTGGGAAATGACTCTCAATCAATATGCATTTGAATCTTAATTTGTGTTTGTATAATCCATATTGGGAAAAATCAACAAATAATAACCTTAGATTTGATTTTAAGGCAAGCTCAAGTCTAAAAGTCATTCATTAATTCAGTTCCCATCTTTTCACCAGTTTTCAAAGCTGTTAGATGAGAAAAGAAGCATTTTGCAGTTTTTCTTCATTTCTGATCCACCTATTAGATCTGTTTCAGTATTTGTACTCTAATCATCAAAATACAACCTGTGCTTTTGTTAAGACACTAAGACTATACTTTAAAAAGAATCCCCTGGGCTTAGACCTCTATGAGGTGATTGATCTGCATGAGAACAAGGCATGAGGAGACTGGAGTATTCAGTCAAGCTTGACTTTGTACAGTTTCTCTCTTCCAATGCTATCTAATTTCTGCATCTGTCTCTCTCATAAAAAGTCTACATAAACAGGTTTTTTTATTTTTTAGTTTTACAAGTATTTTTTTTCCTACTGTAAAATACCTTATATATTCTTTTCATACACATACACATGATTTTGCCTGCACTTTCTCATAACATTGAGATTTTCGTATATCAATTTATTTTTCAGAACACTGCATGTTAAAAACTGAGGGAAAAGCAATGTTGGTTTTGGAAGTGTACTTGGGATAAGTTCATCTCAATGTATGAACAGAACTATTTTTTCCCCACATATAAAACTCTGTATGTGGGGGCATGACATAATGTAACATCTGTATCTCTCTGGTCTGAGAGCTTAAGGGAAAGAGGACTGGATATACCGTACTGAGATCTCTCACATCCAATCTAATACTGAAAGAACGGAAGGTCACAAACTAAAGTTTTTCATTTTTCTCCAAACCCATATTCCATCTTCTATTTTCTCTTAAGACATAGCCCAATTTCTTTATAATTATCCATAACTCGTAAAAACATACGTTAAAATGGGATGACCCAATCCTCTCAAGTTAATAATCTATGACACAGCTGTTAATTGAATTTTCACAAAACAATAAAGAAATCTGCATGGAAAGAAAATAATAAAAAGCTAGTCTTCCTGATTGGATTCAAGTAAGCTATGAGCAGCATTTGATAGGAAGTAAAGGTATTAAATGCTATTGTCTTTCACAAATTATTTTTGGAAATATACAATCTTATTGTAGGAGAAAACAGGATACCCTTTGTCCAATTTCAAGTCAATAAGAATGAGTAGTATCAATGTTGATGGAAAAATAAAATAAACAACCTTTTTTTAAAAAAAAGGTAGGAACAGATGTTTAATTATTTCAGGAAGCAGGCAAACAAAACCGAACTGTTCTTGTTTAATAAACAGAGATATATATGTGAGGCTGTGGGGATTGTACTTAACCCCATCAGTACCCTATTTGTAGCTGCCACAAAAATTGGACCCCCTTTCCCCCCCCCAAAGTTTTAGAAGTATGGGAAGCAAAAGGCCTGAAATACTCTACATGCCACTGAGCAAGAAGGAATGTGGGGAAAATCTCTTTAAGTTGAGAGAAAGAACAAGAATATCTATTCTTCATATTACAAGCCAAGTGTGCACAGAAAGAGGAACATTCATGGATCTCTTCCTAACTCTATACTTTTCCATGTTTCTACCAGATGAATGGGCTACTTGTTTCCTATCTATTAAAGCACTGTTTCTGAACTATCCTGTTATCCCCCACAATTCTATTCCATACACCTTATCCATTCTATTGTCATATAGATAACCCTGGGATTAGTGAATTTCTTATTTCAAAGATTCTATGAGGTTTACAAGGGGTGCGGTGGCTCAGTGGGTAAGACGCCAGGCTTGTCGATCGGAAGATCGCAAGTTTGGAGGTTCGAATCCCTAGCCCTGTGTGCGGAGTGAGCTCCCGCACTAGCTCCAGCTCTTGCCAACCTAGCAATTCGAAAGCATGCAAATACAAGTAGATGAATAGGTACCACTTCGGTGAGATGGTAACAGCGTTCTGCGTGCATCATGCGGCCACATGACCGTGGAAGCGTCTTTGGACAACGCTGGCTCTTCGGCTAACAAACGGAGATGAGCACCGGCCCCTAGAGTCGGACACGACTGCACAAATGTGCGGGGGCAACCTTTACCTTTACCTATGAGGTTTACACATTTGGAAGGGAAGCAGAAAAAATATAAAAAGGGATGAAAAATTATTGATATGAGGCTTAAGCATATTCATCTATGGATTCTCTCTATACATTTTGATTGATATTCCAAATGCACACAGTGGGGTAAGACATGCAGACTTCACCATTTGCTTCAATGGGAGAAATAGCTCTATGAGCATCTCCCCTTGCATAAACTGTACTGCTGCCATTCATTGATTGATTGATTGACTGATTGATTACATTTATATCCTCCTACAGTCCCCAAGGACTCTCAGAGGTTCACAGATATCTAACAAAACATCAATGGTTGGGTTAAAATTACAACATATATCTATATAAAACATAAGCAACTCCAGCAGCCAACGAAGTTTCTGGCAAACTGTGAAATGCTATGTGCAAATGATTCTCCCACTGAAACCTAATTTCAAGGAGGTATGAGTGCAATGAATTTTAGGTCCAGATATTTGTTGTTATTTCATGTACTTGAAAACTTTGTTATCAAATTTAGCATATGTCTCAAAGCTACAGAATTGGAATTACTTTGCAATTAACCTACCTGGCACTGAAATCCAGCTATAAAAAGTAATCATTTTAATTTCACCTTTCTGTCGCAGTTTTAATTTCTCACAGTTAATCACGAACACGGCAGTACATTGACCACCTCAATTATTGTTGTCAATAACAGACCCAGAATTATATAACAATGCTCAGCAAAAAGCTATTAGAAACAAAATGAAAATATTGTGCAATTTTGCAAAGAATACTTGTAATGCAAAGAGGAAAAAGAAGAAGTTCAGCTCTGAAAACTGAAAAAACGATTAACCTAAAGCAAAGCAATACCTCCAAAGAACTGGTGATATTTGTCAGTAAAATTATCTTACTGGATATAAATTATAAAAAGACATTACTTCAGATATACAATTACTATAAAATATGGACTAGTGTATTGAATCTGCTGTGTCTATACAGAACTTTGAATTCTCAGTGAATTCTGAGTAATGGTTTTACTGACATAATTTTTAAAGCGCCCTTGCAATAATCAATTAATGCTGTTTTAGTATTCTAAAAAGGTATACCCGTCTGTCTTTCTGTATGCCTCTCAAAAGATTTCTTGTAGAGACAGTTTTCCTGAGTATCAGCATTATAGTGTGAATTAATGATGAATGCTGAGCAGAGCAGCTGAGAAAATTGTAACATGTCTAGTAAATAAGGCTATATTTGGAAAAGAAAAAAAGTTCAGATTTTGGCACAGAATTAGTAGGGGAACAGGCTGGAATTTATTGAGGCAAAGGCACTCATGGGGCGGCAGCGGGGGTGGGGGGCAAAAAGTCAATATGGTAGTCATAACCACCCAATCAAAGCCACTCAAGCTTGCCTAGATCTTTAAATCATACGGCATGTCAAAGGGAATGGGGCTCCAGTCTTGCAATCACAGCCACTATCGGGACTTGTGTGATCCCCGCTCTGGATAGCCCTATGCTGAGGTTTTCAAGACTTCTCCCAAGAGTTCTTCCAAACATCAAAGATGGGGATGTTCTCTCTTCCTTACATTTTGATGAAGTGGGAGGGGTTGGGCTGTGTTCTTGCAAAAGCCAAATCAAATCAAATCGTTATTATGGTCAAAGACCAGCATACGCAAAAGCCAAGGATTCTCTCCAGGTTTACAGCATAGACCTGAAAGCACACCAGAACTTCAAATGAAATTTATAGGAAACATATTTTTTAAAAAAAGTTCTGTTGATCAAGAGTGAAATAAATCAGGGGTGTGCTACTTCTTTCAGGTCAAGGGTAATTCTTGGCACTTGAGTGACATTCCAGGGCCACATTCCCAAAAGTAGATGGTTCAGGGTCAAGAATGAATAATGCTAGTGTAAAGCAGGATCCTTATCTTGAAAACAACTGCTTTTGCACTGAGAGATTTCTAAAACAGAAGTTCTTCAAGTCCTTTCAAAGAGCCCTCAAGACAGAAATAAACACAAGATGATCTGAAAAAAGGGCTGCCAAAAATAGTATTATTTTACTACTAATATATTTAGTTTTATGCCCAACCTCCAAAAACTAGAATACTCCCAGCTTTGACATCACTATTCCATAAATTAATAACAATTCAGTTGTGTTACTACATTCTGGGTTGCACAAACTATGCAATGCTTTTTTAAAGCTGCAATCCTTATAAAAATATTACATGAAGATTGGCTAAAATATAATTTTATTTTATTCAGAACATCTACAGAACAGCCAAGTTGCTCAGATGGTAAAACTGTGTGTACTGGAGAGACACAAAGGGTCACTTAGCTATCAAAGATAAATATTCTCTTTCCTCCTAAACAATTTAATGGACTCGCTTAGTCTATTAAATATAAAGCTGCACCGTTTATTTGTTCCCTAAAGTTGTGCAGTTTATTTGTTCCCAATTCAGATCATATCTATTTGAGTTCAGGTTGCTAGTAGGTGGAGCTTTTAAAAAACACTTCCTATGGTCCTTTTATTTTTCTTCTTTTAACTATAACAAAGGATACATTGCATTAAAGCACATCAAAAAAGCCTGTGTGACTTTGCTGACTAACACTATCCTCATTAAACTCTAATTCTTTAAAAATTATTCCATAAATGGACATTCTATGTAAATGTTCCTATTAAAAAATTGAAGGCAGGGTGTGGTCATCGAACTGAATTGGATGGAAAGTATTTGATAAAGTTTAACAAAACTGTGTGTCCCTCCCCATCTTTTGGATAAAATTAATTTATGGGGAGGTACAGTATATTGATTTTAGAATCATAGTGGTGCTAAAAAATGATGTAGACCTGTAGCAGCAATTATTTTATCAGCAGGTTGGCACATAGGCACTGTGATTATTTTCCTGCTATTTTAGAACCATGGATTCAATATCCTTCCAGGATTTCAGAATTTTCATATAAATAGAATTAAGAGAGTTGGATTGGGTCATTTATGCTATTAAGTCCCACCCTCTACCCAGTATAGTACAGGAATCCAAATTAAAACATTCTGAGAAATACCTATCTAGCTTGAAGACATTCAATCGTGGGAGACTCCACCACCTCCCCAAGATAAATTGATCTTAACAGTTAGGAAAACTTTGTTACTATTCAGCCAAACTACTGATGAGTAGGCTATGATCCCATGTTTCTTCATGGAGAGGATGGAAAGAAATTGATATTAAAAACAGCAGCAGCGGAGGAATCATATTTGCCTGGATTCATAAATTGCACTGTGCAATTTATATGTGCTGTTTGGTTTTGGTTTAACTCAATATGTGAACCCAAGCATTGTGGTTTGTAAACTTGGTTTGTGACTTTGTGTGTGGTTTTAACCAAGTCAATTATGATTTGTGGAGTCCTTGGTGCTCTCTGAGCCTTGTTGTTTTCTTGCAGATGTTTCATTGCCAGGCTAGGTAACATCTTCAGTGCGAAAAAGGAGTGGGACTTGCTCTCTGTTTATATAACACGGCTTGTCCTGTTTGTGTTGGTGGGGCTGTTGTTCTCTCCTTGGTAGTTCCTTGATTGGGCTGTTGTTTGCTGCTTGGTTGATTGACTGAGTTAATAGTTCCTTGATTAGGGTATATTGTGCTGTTTGATTGTACCTCTGGTGCTAATCCTGGCGTTAATCTTTGGCTGCTACAGTCCTTACACTGCATGTTGTAGATAACTCCTGTTTTTTCTTCTTGGGCTACTGGGTCTTTTGGGTTACTTACAATGTTCTGAAGGGTTTTGGTTGGTTTATGTGCTATGGTGATGCCATGTGGTTGTAACAGTCTATTGGTAGTTTCTGAGATGTTTCTGATGTATGGCAGTGTAATCCTTTTCATAGCTTCTGTTGGTTTTGCTATGGTGGGTTGAGTGGTCAGGCACTTTTTGATAAAGTTGTGTGGATATCCATTTTGCTGGAAGATGCTATATAAGTGGTCTGTTTCCTTTTTCTGGTGTTCTGGGTTGCTGCAGTGCATTTGTGCTCATCTGAATAGTGTTCTTACACAGCTCCTCTTGTGGGAGGTTGGGTTATTGCTTTGGTAGTGGAGCACTTGGTTAGTGTGGGAATATGAATAGAATATGATTTCCGGTAGACTTGTGTTTCTAGAATGCCATCATCTCCTCTACTGATGAGGATGTCCAAGAAGGGTAGTTTGTTGTTGTTTTCTTCTTCCCTTGTGAATTTTATTCCTTTGAATATGTTGTTGATGGTTTCATGTGTTTCCTTCAGTTGTTCCTTTTTTATTATGATGAAGGTGTCATCTACATACCAGATCCACACTTTGGATTGTATGCATGGGATAATTTTATTTATTTATTTATACTTTAACTTCTATTACCGCACCATCTATTATTTATTCAACATATAATGGTTAAGCAAACCTGGCTTAGTAAAATGTATGAACCTAGCCTTTAGCTCTTCAAAATCCCCTAAATGAGGATTGATACTCCTCCCACCCCTCTCTCTTTCTTTTATAGGCTCCCCACTGCAGGACAATTGTTGTCTGTGCCAGCTATTCCCATGGAGCTAATTAAAAAGGGAGACCCATTAGTCACTTCCACACCTCCTACTTCTAACCAGGAATCCTTAGGACAAGTCACAGTATCTGTGAGTTTCCTCTAATGCCTTATTTCATAAAGCCTGGGAATTCCTGGGCTGGTGGGTGAGGAGCAGAATAGCTTCAGCTGCTCTCAAGTCACCTAAAGTAGGCTTGATGACATATGTTGTCACAGAGTTTAAAATTAGCTTTCCAGCAGCTGATGAACTGTAACCTGAGTATTTTGATTGGGAGAAGAGAAGCAAGTATCAGCATTCCATAAAATTCAACCTTTCCCCCCCCCAGGAATGAGCAGTTTTTTGGCGACAAGGAGCTACACTAGTGTTTGGTGAGGTGGCACAAGTCTAAATGGGATGCAAAGTGGGCAGGCCTATGTTACTCAAATGGGCTGTGAGAGGGTTTTCTCATTATTATTTGGCTTGTGGGGAGTTGGGGGAGTTAATTTTTCTTCATATTTATTTTATCATCCTCCTCCTCCTACCTTTTTCTATGTAACTCAAGGTGGCAAACATACCTAATGCTCCTGCCTCCTATTTCCCCCACAACCACCACCTTGTGAGGTGGTTGGGATGAGTGTGTGTGACAGGCTCAAAGTCATCCAGCTGGCTTTCATACCTAAGGCAGGCCTAGAACTCAGAGTCTCCTGGTTTCTAGACCAGCACCTTAACCACCACACCAATCTGGCTCTTAATTATATATATCATTTAAGGCCATTATATCACGGTGACATCCAAGAGATGAATTTTCATCATGATCACCATTCAGAGCAGCCTTTCTCAACCTTTTGACCCTGGAGGAAGCCTTGAAATATTTTTCAGGCCTCAGGGAACCCCTGCACATTCAGGCTCAAATACAGGCCAGAAGTTACAAAATTATTTGTTTCATGTGTAGGCCTATATATATATATGCATTAACAGTGTTCTTCAACTAAAAATAAAGAATGAAACTTACCTCTTTAATATGATGTTGCCGGAATTTGAAATAATTTTTTAAATAAATTGTGATCTCCCAGGGAACCCCTAGTGACCTCTTGTGGAACCCTACGGTTCCACGGAACCCTGGTTGAGAAACCCTGATTCAGAGGAAACACAGAAAGTTATCTTCTGGCAAGTAGCATAACTAGTCCAGTACTATCCATACTGAGAGCAGCAATTGTCCAGATATCTTTTCCCAGAGCCACTAACTAGTTCTTTCGACAGAAAAGTCAGGAAGATGCAAGGCAGGCAATATTTGGGATCTACCACGGATTCCTTTACATACTCTCCACAGAATATATCCAGCTAATGCTAACAGTAAACTGGTAACAACAATGATGAGAATATGCTTGCAACTTTTAAACTTATGCAAGCATTCATTACAGACTTATGGAGAGTTAAAATGTGGAAGGGTCATGGGCCAGCTTTGTGTACCAGGCTGTTCTTCAAGACCTTCACGTAGAGATCTGAAAAGGGCCTGTACATCAGTTTGCTGGATATTCTTTCAAAGGATTCTATGATCTGAAATCCTGTTAAGGCAGGCTTCACAAACTCTGAGAAATGTTGTTATGCAAAGATTTTTAACAGTAGCAAATATAGGAAGGTAAGTCCTATCCTAGGTCTCACATGGCAGTCTAAGTCCAGTCCAGAGTTCTGCAAAAAAGTTCAGAGTAGTCAACATTCTGGAAGAGATCAAGAGTCTGGCTAAGGTTGGTTTCAAGGAACAGAGCAGGCTAAATCAGGCTATCTCAGATGTCTCAGTGTTTGAATGAGCTCAAGCAAAGGCTTACATCTCAAAAGCTCCTGCTCTCCACTCAAGCACAGTTAATGGTGTTTAGAATGAATTATGGTTACTGGGCTACTTGTAACTAACAGCCTACTTAACCACCAAATTCTGAATAGATTAATACTTCCAAGGCATACTTCCCAGCAATCTGGCTCTGCTCTGCTCTGTGGCACTTAACTTGGAAGCAGATGCGCTCTCATGGCTTTGTCCTTTCTCCAGAGCCTGAATCCAAGACTGTGGCTGTGAAAGCAATTCTGCTAAGACCAAGCCACCAAGAGCATGGCTCCTCAGGATTGGGCTTGCCATACTCTCTATCCTCATGCAGAAAACACCTCTACGACAGCCACAACTAGGTACAGTATTTGAGTTGCAGGTCCTCTGCAAGTTTAACCCTTTATGGGTTGCAGATACACGTCTGCATGACGCGCTAGCCTCTCACTAGTCAGATTCATCCCTAATTCAACATACCCTTTATGATCTTTATCTTGTGTGGGTGTTCTATGCACCTACTGATAAATAATTTGTCTAATGTGGAACATCATTGTGCCTTTTCACAGCTCCCATGCTTTTTCTTCATTTAAAAGGCAGGATCTCATTGGGTACATACATCTCCTTACCCCTCATCCCTGTAGGGCTAGCAGTGATTTTCCACTTCCTATTGTACTCTTTCTTATGCCCCTCCTAAATCTGAAGCATATCCTAATTTGCCATAAATTGCTTATTAGACAGTAACTTACAGGCTCTTGTTACTAGCATCTTGCTGTGCACAATAGCTGTTAAAGCTTATAACAATATCACTCTGTTTAGAAGAGGAAATTATTCCTTTGATGTGCTGCAATAAAGTACACAATCATCTTCAGTTTACACTGGACCTGATTCACATTAGTCTAGAATAAAGCACTGGGTCTGCTCTAGCATTATATCCTAGGGGGACTCTCAACCTAGTATCAATCTCATATACACAGCCAGCACACAGACTTTTTATACCAACATTATAATTGATAATTTATACAACTTATAATTTAGATTCATAAGGATGCCCAACTCAACACAGGCTCTGGGTGGTGTACAATTAGAAAACAAAGCCAATAAACATAAAAATGGAACTAAAGCTAACAGGAGGAACAACATACCATAGCCAAAACAAACACTGCAGACCAAAGAGACACACACCAATATATTAAAGAGCTTTAGGCAACAACAACCACAACAACAGGTTTTTAAAGATTGTCTAAAGGTATGCAGGGTCAGGGTGGTTTGAACCTCCAGCAGGGATGCTGTTCCAAAAGGCAGGTGTTGAGATACAGAAGGTACACTTCTTGGGTCCCAAGAGATGACAAAGTGCTCCCACTCTGTTGGATCATAGAGGATAGGCAGAAATACAGGTAGTCCTCATTTAGTGACCACAATTGGAACCGGCAACTCGATCATTAAGTGAAGCAGTCACTAAGTGAAACCGTGACTGTGCTTACAATCTTACTTCAGCTTTCCTTTGCTTTACAGACCTGCGAAGGTAGTAAATGTGAGGATTGGCCACAGTTACTTTTTCACATCACTGTTGTAACTGCAAATGGTTGCTAAATGAGGCAGTCGCTAAACAAGGACTACCTGTAATGGAAGACAGGCAGTCCCTCAGATAGCCAGGCACTATGCCATGAAGGGCTTTATAGGTGATAGCCAGCATCTTGAATTGCACTCGAAGCTTAATGGTAATCACTACAATTTATGTAGCAAAAGTGTTACATGAGCCTACCAAGGTGTGCCCCCCACATTGCTGCATTCTGTGCTAGCCATAGCTTTGAGTGGTCTTCAAGGGCAGCTCCATGTAGAACATGCTTTTGGGCCTTTTGGTGGTAAATAAATAAATAAAAATGTAGAACAAGTTGCAACAATCCATACCTGAGACTAGTGAGATATTGAAGTGGAAGGTATAATAAAGGAATCAGCAGATGCAACAGAGATCTGTTTCAATTTGATGTTTCCTTAGAAGGTGTCCATGTGCTTTAGTTTGCAGAGGATAATTTTGGGCTTGAGGACAATTCCCTAATCAAAAGACTACCCAACTCCAGTAAAGGAATGAAGAACAAAAAAAGAGACAGCGTGGAATATTTAAGCTGCCCATCAACTTTAGACAACAAACTGTGTAGACATGCATGTTTTATCTGTCTCAATCTTCCCACTGTGGTAAAATGTATTTAAATCTAATATTTTCTTCCTACAAACTAAGAAAGTGACAATCCAATACATCAGGAGGGAACTATGTTAGGCAAGGTTACTCTTGCTATTCTTCTCAAGATAGATTTCTGAAAATTGCAATAGTAGTTATGCAGATCCACTATGAAGATTGCATTTTCATTTAGTGTTTCAGAGAATAAAGCTATTACATAAATCAGGACAGTTATTTTTACTATTGATAGGTACAACGGCTTTCAGAATAATAAGTCCTATAAATTTTCACCACCACATAATACCCTATGCATTTTCTTATTTGAAAAGTAACTTTGGAAAAATACTAGTTATATTGTATGATATTCTAAAAAACAGAAAGCCAATGAAAAGCAGAATATAACCAAAATAATTACTATAACAAGGTAGTTCTCTGTCAAAGAGGCAGCATGCTAAAACTCTTAGATTTGGGAGAGCATCATTGCTGGAACTCATGAATTGACAAAGGTTTTGCTCAGATACTTATCTAGTCTGAGCATACAGTGCACTGGTCATCCAGAGAAGCTGATACTTTTTCTCTGTTATGGATTTTAAGTCAAGCAAAAGAATACTAATATTTTAAAATTTGCTTCTCTGCAGAGAGGTGTTTTCATCAGCTGTGAAATCTTTTCTGAGATTTAGCTCAGAAAACTTGATTATCTCCATCCTCAAAGGTCTTGCTCTGGTGTACTCAATCTCCTATTTTTTTTTTTTTGCATCCTAACTCTGGAATAGCTATTGTTGCTACTGACTCATATTTCTTTTCAGAACCAGATGATGATTTTGATTTTTAATTTTCACTTTTTGGTAGAATTGCTTGCACTGTTGCTTAATGGTACTACAATATATGAAACACAGGTCAGTGTGGAGCGCATACTTGGCTCACACAAGTGAACTACTGCCTGCCCTGTGGAAAAGCATCCCCCCCCCCCATCAAGATTCAGGTGGCCCTGACCCTGTTAGACTTTTGCAAGCAACTGAACACCTGTCTGTTTCCCCAAGCGTTTGGGTTGATGTGGGTTTTTTGTTTCTTTTTGTGAGTGCGGTTATTGTTTTATCCATCAGTGCTGGGGGTTGTATTTTGCGATTTCGTGCTTTAATCCTTTAATCCTTTTACACAACCTACAGTCACTGGTGTGAGGTTGGCAGCCATATAAATCTCTCTTTCCCTCTCTCTCACACACATACAGTATATATTTGCACATCAGTGAAATAAACGGGTTCCAACTGTATGAGATGCAAATCCTGTCAGTGTACTAAGTATGAAAAAAGGTATTTTTACAAAGTATCCTTAATTTATTGGGAAATATCTCATTTATAACTAAACAAACCATTTTGTAAACTGAACTGATTCTAGCAACAAGGAATGTTGCAACATCAAATATTTTAAGTCAAAAAAGAAAATGTACAGCATAGCAATGCAATGAAGGACTACAACCTGGGAAAAGGTACATACAGAAGGAACTGATGCATCACAAAAAGCAATTAATCTGTGCCTGGGCCTGGGGACCCGAGTGTGTTAAGGGCCCCGTTTCCTGGTTATATTGATATTTATGGTTATAATTTTTCTCGGCTGTTTATCTATCTATCTATCTATCTATCTATCTATCTATCTATCGGTTTTAACTGATTTTATGATTGTTCGCCACCCAGAGTCACTTGTCTGAGATGGGCAGCTATAGAAATTGAATTCAATAATATAAGATAAATAATCTCATATAACAAAGTGACTAATGTGATTCTTGATGCTTAAACTAAGGAGTCAGAAGAATAAAATTATTTTATACCTGAAAAAAACAGCTAGGCACCTTACTAATACAATATGAATCTCCTACTATTCAAAATTTCTAAACAGGCATGAAAACTTTGAGAAGGTCTAAAGAAAAGAGAGAGAGAAGAACAATTAAGGGCGAAAAAGCCCAAGAGATATTCCATGTCTCATCTTATAAGTATATCATATCACTTATCAGATTTTCTTTGTTCGCTCAATTGCAGAAGGAAAGAATGTAGATTCTCAAGCCCTGTTTCATCATAGTAGAAGAAATACATATTGAAAACAGCAGCATACATTTTCAAGTCAGAACATGCAATATTGGCAATGGTTGGCTCTGCTACAAGTTAAAGGGGGGCGGGTGGGGGGGCAAACAATACCTGATGAGGATTCACATGCTTTTGCATATAAAGTGAAGAAACAAATATCATTAAATCAAATCAGTCCCAATGCTTGCCTTTGAATGGACTAAATAGATGGGAAATGTTTGCTTTCAAACAAGTATGTCTTTATCCAAAAGATAATCCATTATGACTAGGATGGAATTATCACAAACCTTTTCTCTCTAGCAGAAATTTTAGTTATGAGTTCCATTGTGCCAAGGACAGACCAGTCTTTTCCAGACACTTACCCTCTGACAGCATGAATAAGTCTCAGTGATGGATAGGCAGTTCGCACTTTCAATTTATTCTTAAGGATTAATGCATTAACCCACTCCACATGCTTCTCTCCGCCTTTGACCATGAAAGCAGGGATCCAAAGGACACTGTCATTCAGCATAGATAGTCTATGCACAAATTTTTCTCTGTCACTCTCATTCCGAAAGCCTCCAAATGCTCTTTGTACAACTGATGGGTTCATGGTAATAAAATCTGATTTAGTTCCCACGTCTGCAGCGAACTCCACCACAGGAGCTAGATTGCACCTGAAGAGGAAGAGATTAATGGAAAAATAAAAAAAAAACATGAAACATTAACTCAGGTAAAAAGCATGCATGAAATAAAAGCTGAAAATGAAAATGCAAGGCTATTTCAGAGTGAGCAAAAATCCTGGGGCCATCTCACAGGTTTAAATTTATCCTGTGCTGAATAAAGTACTGTCCTAGTCATCTTAAAAATCTAGATGGAATCCAGAAGCAATTTCAATTCTGCTGCAATCAACAGGTACAATTTACTTAACTGTAGACTTAAATCTCATTAAATTCTACTTATTTACTCACTAAATGGACCACCGATCCAAAGGACATTTGTAAGTAATTCAAGTAAAAAATTCCAAACAAAGTTTTGTTGTGCATGAGATGTAGGCACCACACCAAAGGTTTACACTCTTTTCAGCTGGTATACAGTCATATGCCAGAAACCATATTCCAGCAAGAGGGCAAAAATGAGATAAATTTGGATGAATGAAAATGAACCTAATATAGTTCATGGGCTTATTTCTCTTCTGTAAAACTATAATTCAGTGGCAATTTTTGGAAGTGCATTGGGGACTGCACTCAAACTTTTCAGACTAACAGCCATAGGGCTTTGGGTTGTGCAGCTCTTGTACAAAACGGTGCTCTTGTACTAACACAGTATTCCTTTACAGAAATACACATGCATATGCAATGTGCAGTTAATTTCAGGATCAATATGAACTGCTGTATGAGAATCATCCAGATGAGCATTTTCTCACCCTAACCCTAATGAATTCAGTTTAGACTCAGCAGGTGGCGCGGTGGCTCAGCGGTTAAGACGCCAGGCTTGTCGATCGGAAGGTCGCAAGTTCGGAGGTTCGAATCCATAGTCCCGCGTGACGGAGTGAGCTCCCGCACTAGCCCCAGCTCTTGCCAACCTAGCAATTTGAAAGCATGCAAATGCAAGTAGATAAATAGGTACCACTTTGGTGGGAAGGGAACAGCGTTCCGCACACGTCATGCTGGCCACATGACCACAGAAGCATCTTCGGACAACGCTTGTTCTCCGGCTAACAAACGGAGATGAGCACCGGCCCCTAGAGTCAGACACGACTGTGCGGGGGAACCTTTACTTTACCTTTTACTGAACTATGAAAAAATATAGTTGCCCTCATAATTTGTCAACATTAACTACTTATTAACTGATCATGGTCCAATATCAAATATTCCATAAAGCCTAGAATGCAACTATGTACAATGTAGTTTCTTTTCTTCTCCTTTTTTTTAATATCATACTGCATTTGTTAGCAAGAGGAGGAACATGGATTAGTAGCCTTGCAGCAATCAGCAACAATCCTATCTTCATAGTAAAAGTTTTCATAATCTTCTAAATATTCAGGTTTCTCCATGCAGAAGAACTTAAACAAGAACACCACAGTTCTTAGTGGCCAAATATCTGCCTCAGACTCCATCCTGACTGCAAAGCTGTTATAGGTCTGTATGGTTTGTCTTCAAGGATTAGTCCATTCTGTGGTGGTGAATTCTTTTTACAAGGAAACAAACAAAGCATCCTCAACTCAATTGTTGAACACAATTTCCCCATATAAGTGCATTTTTTCTACCCACCTTTCCCAAGTATATATACATTCTTGAACTGAAAAATACTCTTGAGGCAGATGATAATGGACTCAGAGAATTGTGCCCATCTATTCCACAACAAATTCTGTTGTGGTGTATCACAGCATTTCACCTGAAAAGAAATTTCTTTTGCAACCCTACTCAGGAACCAGGGAGTAAAACCTCTCTATAGAATCTGGCTACTTTGTAAAGTTCCTGTGAAGAACTGGATTCTGCTGTTTTCACCTGCTGTTAAGAGCAACAGATGGCACTGGTTGAAGTGAAGGATATGAGATACTGGTGAAAATGAAATATTAAATTCTAGAGAGGCAAAGGGAGCTAAAATCTTTCATTTGGAATTATGTAAGAAAAGTGTGTGGGTTATTGGTGAGAGATACTAGCAAAATCTATACTTCTGAAAACATGATACTTGAGCACAGAATGAAGATGTACTTGTTGAATTCTTGTGGTGGATGGCCAGCTACGCAATACAAAATTACGCTATGCAAAATTATTAAAGACATTAGGAGACTGTCTAATGTTCCCTCATTACATTTATGAGCTCTCTGTTTATATATCTGACCACTCTTATACACACACACACACACACATTAATTATGTGCCATCAAGTCATTGTTGGTACTCTTAGCAACCATATAGATAGATTTTCTCCATGATGATCTGTGCCTAACCTGGTCTTTCAGGTCTTTCAATGGTGCAATCATTGCCACTAGAACTAAGTCCATCCACACATTAAATATGCATAAATTATATATGTGTATAAATGTGTACACACACATAATACACATAAAAGATAAAGGTTCCCCCCGCACATTTGTGCAGTCGTGTCCGACCCTAGGGGCCGGTGCTCATCTCCGTTTGTTCGCCGAAGAGCCAGCGTTGTCCGAAGACGCTTCCACAGTCATGTGGCAGGCATGACGCGCACAAAACGCTGTTACCTACCCACCGAAGTGGTACCTATTAATCTACTTGCATTTGCATGCTTTCAAATTGCTAGGTTGGCAAGAGCTGGGGCTAGTGCGGGAGCTCACTCTGTCACGCGGGACTAGGGATTCGAACCTCCGAACTTAACGATCTTCTGGTCGACAAGCCTGGCATCTTACCGGCTGAGCCACCATGCCCCTTTTAATACACATATATATCCTCAAAATAAATGTAGAAGAAATTATGCCACTTCTGACCAAATAAACCTAGTTTCACCATAGGTTCCTTGTTAACTTTTCCTGTATACAGCATGAGGTATTTTTAATGATTTACTGGGTTTCCTGTTTTTTTATTATGCCTGTTGATTATTTGTTTTAAAAATGGCTTTCAGCTGTATCTGATGCTTTTAAGAATAAATATGTCCATTGACTGTACTGCCAACTGCATTGTACTATTTAAAACAGTAAGGGGAAAAAATTAGCAACACTTTTGTTTTCTTCCATAATACATTTTAACACCTTAGACTGTTTTGCTAACATATATTAAGCAAATATGAATATAACTTTTAAATTATGTTCACAGCACTCCCCCATTCAGCTGTTGAAAATTCACTTTAACAGTACTCTAATGTTTGTTCAGTTTTCACTGCTAATATTTTCTGAAAACCAAGAAAATATACTCAATGTCATTTTTCTTGGCTAAAACCTAAAAATAAAACTAAACTAAACAAGAGGATATAGAGTAAGTCATATATCTTTAAAAGATGTGACTGAACACATAATTCAACTATTCTTGTTATCTCCTCAGTTTTTAGTATTACTGCCAGCAATTCTCCACATAGATTTAATACATCTTGTGAGGATACTTTTGTTTTATTCTATTTCTTTATTTTTCAGGCATGGGAGACTGTGGTTTAAATCTCCTAATAAAAACTGAGGAGTCATTAGCAAGATAAAAAACAGTGAGCTCTGAGCAGTCTGTAGGAAAACCAAGAGGCCCCTCCATCAAGTTAGTGAAAACAGAGCGGAGAAGCCAGGAAGACCCATGTGGTATAAGCATGGGGATTCCCTCAATCATTGGCGATGTTTCTCCAAAAAAGGCAGCCAGCTGCCACAAGGAAGCCATGTGCTACCAGTAGCCAGAGTCTACCACGGTAGAGATGGGTGGGGATAAATCCAAATAATGAATGAATGAATGAATGAATGAATGAATGTGCAGCCCTGCACATGAGTGTCCCAGCAAGATCCACGATGGGAGAAGAGGGGAGAAGTAATCATGGGAGGAAAATGACTATAGGCTCCAGAGCTTAACCTCCTAATTCTTATAGATTCAATATTTCACTATTGCCACTTAATCATCTGTGGATTTATGCTGAAATGGAACCTCCAGATAATGAGGGCAACCTGTAATGTCCTGTCAGGTGCCTTCCAAGGAAAGCTAGGAAGCTGTAGAGTTACCTGGGCTAACAGAGGAGAGAGGAGGGGAGGAGAGGGGAGATGTGGGAGCTGCTTGGAAGAGAGTGAAAAGACTAATCTGACAGAGTGCCATAAAGGTATGTGGAGTTACACTAAAAAATGGTAATTGGAATGACGAAGTGAAAATAGTGCTACAAAATGAGAATGAGAGAAAAATATTGTGTAATATGTATTTATAAAAAAAGATAGTTGCAAAGAGAACAAGGAATGGTCAAAATTAAAAGAGTAAACAGGGACCAACACCTAAACCAACACACCTCAACCAGAGTGTATAAAAAATATGAGTACTGCTATAAGCAGTTACTTTTTGTAAAATGCAGAGGAAATGGTGGAGTTCGGCCCCTGGCAATATTTTTCCCGCTCCATGAAATGTTGGGGCCAATATTATCTTAATCTGCTAGAGTTTTTGAAAACATTCTACCAATGGTCTAAAAAGGTAGTCGTCTTCAAATTAAGCTCAATTCTTTTATGGACACACCTTTAGCTACATACAGAAATTTATTTATTTTATTTATTTGTCATATTTCTCTACCGCCCATCTCGCATACGATGACTCTGGGCAGTAGAGAAATATGACAAATAAATAAAATAAATAAATAACTTTCTGTATGCTTCATCACTGTCTTCTCACATGGTGTTTTCAACTTCCCTGTTTAACCTCTAGCTCTAGGGTTTGTTTCCTAGTGGCTTCTATCCAAATACTAACTAGGTCCAACTTTACTTAGTTTTTAAGATCAACAAGGTGCTTCGGCCTTGCTAGGTATCTTTGGCCTACTCAGGCTCATTCCCCAAGACAAACTGCAATGGGATGAAGAAGACATCTATGCTCATAAACAGCTTTACCTCCTCCTGGGTGTGATAGATACCAGCATATCAACCTTGCCCTTTTTGAAGTAAGTACAAGTGTTTACCTATAAGCAGGGAAGTAAATGCTCATAATGGAATAAACCCCTGTCCAATAAACACTTGTAAAATATTATGAGAACTCTGTACTGAACAAATTGATTGATTGATAAAATATGCTCTAGTTGTCAATGAAATACCATACGCCCAGAGTCCCCCTTCTGGGGGGAGATGGGCGGTGGCAACATTTGAAAAACAAATAAATAAATAAATTTTTCCTCCACTTTTTCACACATCTGCCTTTTTTTACTACTCTCAAAAAGCCAAAAATTCCCCTAGGTTCCCCTGCCCTCCTGATTTTTTGCATGGCTTTCTATTTTACAGATAATTTTCTATTTCCTTTCCAGACTCTCATCCTGATCTTGCCTTTCTTATCAAGCCTGCAGCATACATGCATATCTTAAATGAGGGGATTAATTTCAAACAAATACAAAACCAACCAACGGCTGTTGTGGGTCTTCCGGACTGTGTGGCCGTGTTCTGGAAGTTGTGGTTCCTAACGTTTCGCCAGCATCTGTGGCTGGCATCTTCAGAGGGCAGGAGCACAGACAGAAGCGATCTCTCTGTGCCCAGGTAGAGTGGCAATGTTTGTTTTCTATTTATAGAGCTAAGTTATAGGAGATTAGGTGGGGTTTTTTTGTTGTGTTGAAATGTTAACGAGTGGCTGCTGAGCGTGATTAGCATGTTCTTTGTGAGAAGTATTCCCATGTCCTGGTGGTTGAGCTGAGTTCGTTGACCTTTTGCAGGCTGTGTTTTTCAAGACTGGTAGCCAGGTTTTGCTGATTTTTAGACTTTCTTCTTTTTTATTGTAACTGTGCTGGTGTTTGTGAATTTCAATGGCTTCCCTGTATAATCTGGTGTAGTGGCTTTTGGTGTTGTCCAATATTTCTGTGTTTTCAAATAGGATTTTGTGTCCCGTTTGCTTGAGAGCATGTTCAGCTACTGAAGACTTTTCTGGTTGCTGTAGTCTGCAGTGTCTTTCGTGTTCTTTTATCCTGGTGTGAATGCTTCGACAATACATAAAACCAACCAACATTTTATATTCCTTGACAATGGAAATGAATGGTACAATAGTGAAGAATTATTCCAAAAGATAAAGTGCCAAAGTACCTAAGCATCTAAGACTTTGGCTGCCTTGATATTTCTTGCCCTATTGCTGCCAAAAAGACAAATGAATTGTAATCTAAGATTTATATTCAATAAAAGTATAAGCTGATGTATCAACGAACATCTCAAATGGTTGCTAGCTTTGGTTATTGTTTATCTGAAAGACTAAGAAGAGCGAGCAAACAATAACTAGATCAGGATAATAGATATGGGGAATTCAAAATCTGAGAAATAATAATAATAATAATAATAATAATAATAATAATAATTCAATTTCATCCTATCTTTCTGCATAGAGAGCACATATTCATACCATAGTTAATTACAAATATTATAATGGCAGATCAAGACAATAATGGAGGTAGTGATACCTAGTAAAGTAAAGGTAAAGGTTCCCCCCACACATTTGTGCAGTCGTGTCCGACTCTAGGGGCCGGTGCTCATCTCCGTTTGTTAGCCGAAGAGCCAGCGTTGTCCGAAGACACTTCCACGGTCATGTGGCCGGCATGACACGCGTGGAACGCTGTTACCTACCCACCGAAGTGGTACCTATTCATCTACTTGCATTTGCATGCTTTCGAATTGCTAGGTTGGCAAGAGCTGGAGTTAGTGCGGGAGCTCACTCCGCACGCAGGGCTAGGGATTCGAACCTCTGAACTTGCGATCTTCCGATTGACAAGCCTGGCGTCTTACCCGCTGAGCCACCACGCCCCTTAGTGATACCTAAGAAGGTATTATAATCTTTTGTGGTGGTGGTGGTGATACAGATGGCTTCCTAGCCCTTTAAGGGGCAAGGCAGTGACGTTTTCGGAGTGTTTTTGTATTTGTTTTATTTTAAAATTATATAATATGTGTGATAATTTTCCTGTGATGCCATCAAATTTCGGCAGCACAATTTGAAGGTTGCATCATGTCCCTTGAAAATTGTTCCCTTGTGAAGGAAACCAAGAAAATGAATATTTTTTACAACCTAAACTTTTTGTGATAGTATGCTTAAACTGTTGGTGATCTCATTGCTAAGCCAAATAACTGGGGAAAGGTCCACTTTCCAAGCTGACACTGGGTCTCATAGTGCAAGCTCATGGCACAGATCCACAATAGTTACTCTTGTGGATGGCTAGTGCCTTAGAGTGCTCCTCACACCCATGGACTGATTTAGATCTTGCCACTTAGATTTTACCCTTATTTTATAATTATTTTATAATTGTATTATATTTCATATATTGTGCTTGTATTTTATGCTTGTGTTTTAATGGATCATTTTGTTTTAAACCGCCCAGAGGCCCTCCTGTGGAGGAAGATGGGTGGTGATAAAAATTTGATAAATAGATAAATTAAGTTGCTTCTTGCAATGCAGACAGGAAAAGCTGGAAAATCAGTGTGCCCAAATTTTAAGAAACATCAAATATACTCTTTCTGACCTAGGAATAAAGCCAATTCATCAGCAAATATTGTTCTGTGTTGATCTGTATCTTCAAAGTTTTTTTTAAAAAAAAATGAGTATCAGATTTTGGGGGCTGGTGTTATAAGAAATTTGGGGGCTCTCTGCTTTACATGATTTGGTTTACATGCTCTTTTATGGTTCTGTTTTGGTTTCAAGTCATGATAGATAGATAGATAGATAGATAGATAGATAGATAGATAGATAGATAGACAGACAGACAGACAGACAGACAGACAGACAGACAGACAGACAGACAGATTCATTCATTCATTCATTCATTCATTCATTCATTCATTCATTCATTCATTCATTCGATTTATCACTGCCCAACTCCCACAAAGGGATGATTAATACAATCCTGGTGAGAAATATAGCAGTTAAAAATGTGAATATGAATGCAAGGGGCACCTCAAGCACAAGCAGTGATACAGAAGTTGCTATTCTTTGAAAACTTCTAGGTCTACTGAGCCTGGAGTTCAGCAAAAAGAATTATTCTATGTAGGTGGAAAGAAAGCAACATTCCAGATGTTAAAGAGTAGATTCAAGTCATGTGTTCCCTTGATTTTTAAAATATCTTGTATTGTAAAAATGAGAACTTGGAGCAATATAGTTCTATACGAACTAATTTTAATAATATCAATGTATTGAGTTAATTCTATATTAATATTATATAGATATTTTCTTTTTGGAAGTTTTTTTTTCATTTTAATCAGTTATGTATAATGTTATCTGATTGTATCATCACTGTCATGTTGTTTTTGTCTTTGTTAAATTTCACTAATAAAAAAGATTCTTCTTCCACTAGGAAAGGTGAAACAGAATGATGCATTGCATGAACAGCAGAACATTTTCTACAGAATTTGAAAATGAAAGAAATTATTTCCATGTGAAGTATCGTTTCCTAACCACAAAACTTGTTTTTGATTTCAAAAATGAACTGGCTTGTGGGAAAATATCCACTTCCTCTTTCAAAGTTGTTACTGGAAACCAGAACTATGATTTTACAGAAGTTTTGATTTAATCTTTTTTACAGAACAGAAAAATTGTGGCCATCAAAGCAAGATTTTAAGCGCTGCTGTGCAGAACCTGGCAACGTTATATGTTGTAGCAGGGTTGGTGTCTGAAAGCAGCAGGGAGGTGTAGAATTGTCCTGTGCACCCTGGGTATTTATGCAGTAATGGTGAGATGAGGCTAGTGCGAATGTCTCTGTAATACAGGCACTGGAGAAGCACATGCTCTGTTGTTTCTGTGCGTCCAGAATCACAGGGGCATTGTCTCCCCAGGTAAGGAATCTTCCTGTATCTGCCTTCAAGGACAGCCGAGGGAGGGCATGACATCATGCCAGAGTAAAGGCCCTCCAGTTAGGTACTTCAAGTTTAATTAAGTATGTCATCAGGGAGGCAGAGTACCTGTTGGATTCACTGACCATAAATGTTGGGGACCTGGCTAGATCCAATTGGTGCTCTGTATCTGCTACAAGCTGTTTAATGAGTACTTTGGCCTGATTGTATCCCATGCTGAGTAGAAGACCTGGAGAGAAGCCCAAGGATGAGATTTTAATTGCCACTTCCTGTTTCCATGTGGACTGAAAATCATCCCTCATAGTTAACGGGGCAAGGCCAAGGGAAAAAGGGATAGTCTGAGCCAATAGTTGAGTACGGTCACCCATACTCTAGCCTCCACTTTCATGAGGCCTGTCTCTAGTCTCAGGGTGGCATTAGAGACACATTTTGGGACTTAAAGGGCTGATCTCAGAATTTTGGATTGTACAAGTTCTAATGGTGCAAAATTGGAGAAGGGGCCCAGCTGGGCACCATAAAGAAGTTGTGCTATTGGCTTGGCTTCCAATAATTTGAGTGCTGCAGGTATATAGTGGCCACCTCTTGTCTTGAGGAATTTAAGGATGGCAGATGAGCTGCTCTGTGCATTTTCAGCAACGTAGTCCCTATGGGCTTTCCTACTGCTGGCAGAATGAAGGACTACTCCCAGGTATTTGAAACAGGAGACCTGCTCAATCTTGGGGCCATATATGCTCCAGGACATCATTTTGATATATTTTGAAAACAGCTGTTGCACAAATAAATAAATCCAAATATCCTTTGCAGTTAACCTTCCATGTTCCATAAGTGCATGTAATTTGGAATAGTAATTCTGGTGTTCTTGTTGGCACACTAGACTTTGAAACTGAAGAAAAACATTTCAGTTCTGCTGACAACTGAATAATGATCAGTCTCTGCAAAGTTGATCTAATCTAAACAGATTATTAATGTTAATAATATAAATCAGCTGCTGAAATCCATACAAATCTAGCAAAATTTATATATTTACATCTGGAGGTTTATTAACAAGGAAGTGAAGAATACATTTTCCTAAGCATGAACTATATAAACCAGGGTTCATGATTTATGTGCAAAACACATTCGGGCTAACTCAAGAGCATGAATTTGAAATGAAATGACCCCAGAAAGGACTGCTTTGCTAGTTATATCAGCATTGGTTTGGCATGCTAGGAGGGGGTTTTTTGGACTGGAGAGATCAGAAATGAAAAAAACAACTCACATTCTCAGTTCCTAGTTGCATGACTGATGTTTAAACATAGCTTTCAGACTCCCTCCTTTGTTGAAGGTATACATCTAGCAGTAGTTGGAAATGACATGAAAGACTAAACAAAATGAATATATGCAAATTTCAGGGGGAAGAGAAGGGGCACCATGTTTTACCCTTGTATTAAAAGCTTATTTTAGCCTCCTGTCAGGGATAACTGGTGAAGAAGGAGGGGGCTCCCTCCAGGGGGATAAATGCATGCGCACTACTGAATCGCTTTGCTTTCCTCCCAAGAGGCTAAAGAAGGCCCCGCCCTAGTTTCTTGGGCCTTTTCTCTGAGCATCACTAATTCATTTCAGTTTAGCTGGATTCTGTCTAGCAGAGTAGAACAATAAAACACTAGAGTTTTTACACCAAGTCTCAGAGTGTTCCTTCACTCCAAGTCAGGACACCTCCTGAGAATAAAAACTCTCTATATCCTGATATCTTGGCAAAATTAAAATCTTGCCTGTAAGATTGTGCAGTATATATAGAGAAATAATTCAACATAACAATTTTTGTCACTCATTTAATTCTCTTTCAAGCAGTGGCATTATCAGGACAGGAGTTTGGGGACAAGCTCCAGTCCCATTCAACAGAACAAGAAGACTCCCAAATGCAGCAAAGTTAACTTATGACCTTTTGGAATAAGTGAAATACTTAAAAAATACTGTCTTTGTAATGGTATGTAGGAATGGTTTTGGAAGACAGGGGAAGAGTCGCAGCCAGGGCAATGGTCAGACAAGCGACAGCTTAGCCCGCAGAAGAAATATGGGCATGACAAAGGTCTCAGAAGGGACCCTCCATAGTTTCTTTAAAATTTTGATGTTATTATTCCTTCTTCCAGATCTAAACCACTTCCCAATGATATTGTCAATATTGATTTTATGGTTTTAAGTAGGTATCTCATGATTTCAGTTTGGTTTTCTTTTGCAGTTTGTATGTAAGCAATATAGATTCTCAAACCTACAAGTGCATTCACCTTCCAGAAGATACATTACAAAGAGATTAGTTGTATAAACAAAGAACATTATTAACATAATAGAAATGAAAACCTGGAGGGACTGTTAGCCCTGGAGGTCATAATAATGCTTATGTTGGTAAGCTACCCCCTACTGCAGATTGACTGAAGATGATCAGTAGCCACAAGGTTCTCACCCATTCAGAATCAATGAACGGGTGAGCAATCAATGGAAACGCTAGTTGCAGAATATCAGCATTCCTAGTGCTCTGGCTTCCATGATTTGGTGGAACATGGTGTAATTCTGAAATAATTTGAAGGCAACTCAAAAAAGGTGAAAAGAGGAAATATTAATTGCACATATATGGAATGTTTCAGTTACATTGTTGTTATTCAAAATGCAGCTGTAGGACTTCTGGTGGGGACATGGCAGACTGAACAGCTGTGCCCGCAGGCTCAGCAGGCAGAACTGACAACACGGAAGTTTTTCGGGCTCAGGCAGGTTTTTCCTGAAGCCCAGGAGTGTTTTTCTGGAAAAAGAAAAACACCTGGAATCACCCCATCTGTCCTCTGGACAGCTGCTTGCAGCCAGAAGATCGCAAACGATTCTTTTTAAGTTTTTGACTTCATTTTCCCTCCAAATATTAAGGAGGATTGAGAGTAAATAATTGTCTCCGTTATTATTTTTGTACTAAATTTGAAGATATTAGCATTTTCCTACACGTTGAATCAGCTGTTTTGAACTTTCAGTTTTCTGCAAATACACTCAAGAATCCTTTCATATCTTCGACTTTTGCTGGTTAAGCTCCTAGAGGACGCCATAATCTACTGCATGAGACATGGAGGATTTTAAACAGACTTTCTCTGACTTCCACCAAGATTTTAAACAGATTTTTTCTGATTCCTACCAAGTTTTTATGCAAGACATTCAGGACATTGTGGAAAATATGAGGTCTAAAATGTTTTATCTGGTTGGGGATGTCGTGGATGAAACTGAGGAATTTAACAATGATAGAACTGTTGTCCTAAGAGTGAGATCGGGATTTCTGTTGAAATGCTGAAGATCGGATAGTCGAAGTGAAGAAATTAAAGGGAGAGATTGAGTTGCAAGCCATAAGTGAAATTGATCTTCTGGTGGAACGCCATGGAAAAGAAGGGGTTATTATGTATGGGAGGTCTTCTGAAGAGAAGTCTGAGTTTTTGAGGGGGGCAGTTGGGCTGTTTGATTTTTTTAAAGAAAAAAGCTCTGTGCACATTGTGGGGATATGTAAATGCTCTGGTTTATTTTGAAGTAGAATAAGGGTTTAAGAATATTTATCTGGATTGCTTTTAGGGTGTGGTGGATTTAATTTATCTTTAATGATTTGGATTAAGATTATTAAGGTATAATAAAAAATAATAAATGTCTATTTGGATGGTTTTGGGTTTAATATGATTAAAATTATTAAAATTTTTGTATTATCAAGTACAATGGAAGACAATTTTATATGTTTTTGAGTTTGATCTTTATTATAGTAGAAATGTATACAATAGTAGTAGGAAGGAAATAATTAAATAAATATTATCTTGGGGGAGAAGTTGATTAGGAGATTTATATAATTTTTTTTTTCTTCTTTTCTTTCAATATAAGGGGAGGGAATAACTGTATTTCGTGATTTTCACAATGTGCCAATGGAACGATTTATAGAAATAATGTGATTTTGGTTTAATATACAGTAAGGGATTCATTATGGAAATTTTTGTATATCCTTGCTGTTAAAAGTCAGAAGTCACCTCTTTTTGTAACTTTGAAAAAAAGTTATCTTGTGTTTCCACACTTTTTTAGTTTTTTCTCTTTTTCTCTTTGTAGTTTTTTTTTCTGTAGCTTTTATCTTTGCTTGAAACTTAATAAAATCTTTATTTAAAAAATGCAGCTTTAGAAGTGGGCTTGTACCATTAATTAAGGGGCACGATGGCTCAGTGGTTAAGATGCCAGGCTTGTCGATCGGAAGGTCGCAAGTTCGGTGGTTCGAGACCCTAGCCCTGCATGACGGAGTGAGCTCCCGCACTCGCCCCAGCTCTTGCCAACCTAGCAATTTGAAAGCATGCAAATGCAAGTAGATAAATGCAGTAGGTACCACTTTGGTGGGATGGTAACAGCGTTCTGTGCTTGTAATGCCGGCCACATGACCTTGGAAGCGTCTTCGGACAATGCTGGCTCTTTGGCTAAGAAACGGAGATGAGTACTGCCCCCTAGAGTTGGACACGACTGTGCAGGGGAAACCTTTACCTTTTACCATGAATTAGCTGTCTCACTGAGTTGGCAGGGACAAGGAGAAGAGAAGATGGCTTTATTTCTTTTCCCCTCAACAGTTTTTTCTATTGAAAATCTTACCCTAGATACATTTTTCCTCACTACTGAAAGCCACAGCAGAAAATCATAGAACAGAATAATAAGAGTTGGCCAGAACCTGAGAATCATCTAGGCTGTCACTGGTATAATCAAAATGATGAAAGTAGCATCGCAGTGTTGCATTGCAAGCTCCACTCCTTTTTGGTGTGCATGCAAAGTTACAAAGCACACTGAAAAGGGGCAGGGCTTCCATCTGCCATCTACAATTGAAGACATTCTAGGTAGTTACAGCAATTAAAAATAGACAAAGCAAAGACATAAAAAATAAAACATCCATATAAGGTTAGTATTTCAATAAAACCATAAAACCAAAATAAAGAGCATCCTGTCATTCACTATAAGCCTTTGGAACAATATAGGTTTTAAAATTATTCCAAGTGGGACCTGACCAAGGCAGAGTAGAATGGAACAATGATTTCCTCCTATCTGGAATTTATGCTCCCAGTAATACATCCCACAATAGCATTTATGTTTTTAGCAACTGCAGCATACTGTTGGCTCATGTTCAGCTTCTGATCTACTAGAACATTCAGATCCTTTTCACATGTACTACTGCCAAACTGCACTTTCCCCTTCCTATTGTTGTGCCATTCACATTTTCTTAGGCTGACCATACGTATGGGTCAGTGGGTAGGGGGGTCACCTCCGCTTGTCGGCGCGTGGGGCAGGTGGGCCGGGCAGCGTGGTGGGCAGAGTGGCTGGTTGGGGGGGCAGGGGGAGTCACCTCCGCCTATCAGCGTGCGGGAGGTGCGGGCCGGGCATGGTGGGCAGGGGCAGAGAGGCTGATTGGTATAAACCCGTAAGGGGAATCGCCTCCACCCACCGCACCGCCCCCCATCCCCCCCACACACCGACAGGAGGAGGCAACCACCCCCGTCCCATTTTCGTCTCAAGGAAATATGGTCAGTCTATATTTTCTCCTCAGGTGCAGGACTTCTGAATTTCTCCATTAAATTTCACCTTATTTATTTTGGCCCACTTCTTAAGCCTGTCTAGATCTTTTTGAATCTTCTCTATTTGTTCTGAAGTTTTGTCTTCTCCGAACTCTTCCTAGCTTTGTGTCATTTTCAAATCTGATAATTATTTCCTCAGTCTCTTCATCCAGGTTATAGATAAAAATGTTGAACAGCACAGGAACCAGGGCAGAGCCCAGTGATGCTCCACTTGATATTACTCTCCATGCTGATGTGAAGTACTCTCTGAGTGTGGTCATTCAGCCAGTTATGAAATCATCCAATCATAGCCTCATCTAGCTCACATTTCACCACTTTATTAATGAGGATATTATGAGACAGTTCCTCTCAGGACCCCAGATCTTGCCTGAGCTTCCATTCTCAGATTTTGGAAGGAAAACTACAGCCACTTTAGTTTCACTATATAAAAAATAAGAACAACAAATGGAAATGATAGATAATAACGTGATGAGGTATCACCATGGGATGAGGTATTATCAGTATGCTGATGATACCCAATTATAGATCTCCATCCTGGGTGAAATAAGAGATGCGGTGACTGCCCTCTCTCGGTGCCTGGGGGCTGTGGGGGTCTGGATGGAAAACAATAGGCTATGGCTGAACCCTTGTAAGACAGAGTGGCTGTGGGTTAATGGCTTCTCTGTATCCAGGAAATTACCATCTTTAGTTCTAGATGGGGTTGCACTGCCCCAGAACGATCCGGTGCGGAATCTGGGGGTTCTTCTGGACTCATGACTCCTGCTCGAAGAGCAGGTGGCAGTCGTGGCCAGAAGGGCCTTTGCGCAACTTCGTGTTGTGTGCCAGTTACGCCCTTTCCTGGACTGAGAAGCCCTCCAGTCACTCACGCCCTGGTCATCTCCCATATAGACTATTGCAATGCGCTACATGGGGCTACCCTTGAAGAGTATCCAGAAGCTTCAGCTAGTCCAGAATGTGGCTGTGCGGGCAATTCTTGGTGCCCCAAGATCAGCACATGTGACACCATTGCTACACGAGCTGCATTGGGTGCCAGTTTGCTTCCGGGTCCAATTCAAGATGTTGGTTATCACCTTTAAAGCCCTACATGGCATGGGTCCAGGTTACCTGAGGGACCATCTCATCCCCATGACATTGACCCAGCCCACCCGATCATGCAGAGAGGGCATGTTAAAGACCCCGTCTGTAGGAGAATTTCGCTTGGTGGGGTCCAGGAAGCGGGCCTTCTCTGCAATGGATCCCGCCCTCTGGAACACTCTGCCCCCAGAGGTGAGACAGGCCCCGTCGCTCCTGACCTTCTGAAAGAACCTGAAGACTTGGCTCTGCCGTCTCGCCTGGGGCAGGAAGGGTAGTAGTTATTCTTGGGGGTGGCTGGCGCCTTAGAGCTCTCGTCACTGAATTAGATTTTTTATGGCCACTTGGATTTTACATTTATTTTTACTTTTATATTTATATTTGGTAATTTTGTATTTATATTTTAGATATTATTTATGCTTATCGTTTTAATGTGCTTGTTATTGTAAACCACCCAGAGTCCCTCTTTTTGGGGGAGATGGGCGGTGGCAAAATTTGAAATATAAATAAATAAATAAATAAATAAATAAAGGGCTCAGATGGTAGTCACATGCTTTTTGGATCCATTTCTGCCAGTGATCACACAGCAGGTCTGTTCAAAAGCTTCCAAGCTCTTAACATTTCGAGCTCAGAACAAAACACCCTGTGTTCTGTCCTGAGCTCAAGAAAAAAATGGAGCATTTAATTCCATGTTGTTTCAAGTGTTCTGCCATAGGGAACAATGAGACTTTGAAACTAGCCAATGCTCCCTCTTTTTTCAACTTAAGTCTCTAAATGTGCATAAATCAACATAAATCTCAGAAAGGAATAATTGAAGAGATAGCCAATCTTTATTTTCTCCAAAAAAATAAATAAAAACCTTTTAAAAAAACTGCATGAACTTACCCCACCTACTTTTGTGACTTCCAGGATAAAAATATAGGGGACAAAGGCTTGTTTTGAATTCCTTATAACAGAACACTCAAAACATTTCAAATTTTGTTCTGTTGGAATATAAGGTGTTTGAAACATAAAGTAACATTTTAATTGGGGCTGTTACGTTTCAAGCTCAGAATAAAATGTTTTGTGCACACCTCTACTGCTCAGACAGTAGACAAGTTTACCTCTAGAGCTAATTCTGGGTTTGCAGCCAGGAAGTGTTCACAAGATGTGATGTTTATGAAGTAACACCATGATACATGCATGTGGTTGGATAGTGTATATGAACAGAGTCTGAGTCCCCCCTTTTCCTTGATAAAAAGTAAGATTTTATATTATGTGGAAATATACCTACCTACCTACCTACCTACCTACCATCCATCCATCCATCCATCCATCCATCCATCCATCCATCCATCCATCTTAGGAAAAAACAGGAAGGGGCAAACAGCCTTGTGGACAGCAACATGGGTTTCATGTATTAAATGTATCAATTTAATTGTGTTACCTTATTCATGTTCATATATCTCATTTTTTCAATGTTCACCATGGATCCAGAAAAGCAGTCCAAAAATGGGTCAGATCTGGCTTGGGACTATAGAGAAAAATATTCCAGAAAAAAAAAATCCCCAATGCATTCCTATGGGAAAGACAGTTGTGCAGTGGCTTAACCCTTCTTCCCTCTTGGTTAAATGATCCAGAGCAGGGCATATGCATCTTATCCTGTGTTTCCCAGTGCAGACTAAACACCAACAAACACATACACAACACAAAGGGAAAGCAGAAGTACACAAACTGACAGAGACACAACATGATAAGTATACAGAAGAAAATACAGACTCCTCCTATGGCTCCTGCTGGTAAAAGGAATGGAAGGAACTCAAGAAGCCATGTTCTGCATGCTTTCCTAACTTGTTTTTAACAAGTAAGGCTGCCCTATGAGAAAAAAGAAATTATTTTCTAACTCTTCATAATACAGTTTGTTAGTAGGGAATCGACCTCAGGGCAGCTTCAGATATGAAAACCAGATTCACATAGTATGATATGCCAGCCTACCCAGTTTTAGCACTTCTGGATATGATGACTGGCTCCCATAAATCTCAGTAGTGGGCATGTTGGCTGAGGAATTCTGGGAATTGATATTTACATGTCTACAACTTATTCAGAAAGCGGAAGGCTGATATATCATCCATTACAGATCAAAAATGCATGGAATGCAGTAGGTTTGAATCTCCTAGATACAATTCAGTTGTGCTCTGGCAAATTCACTTCTGCATGAATTGTAATAATTCCTTGAGGATTCATACTAATCTGGGTTCTCACATACAGTACCAACTTCAGATAATGTGTCTAGTACACTGAGAAAAGACTCACATTCAGTGTGTGAAAAGTAACAAGAGTATCACATTTGATTCCAAAGGAAAAGTTGCTGAATTAAACTCTTTGACTATGAAATGATTCCATGAGTTTTACCTGTGCCTCCACTAATGCAAAAAGAGAAACAGTATACAAATAACTAGAATCTCATATCTGAATGACATGCATCAGTCTGTTCAGACTAGGGGGAAAGATGAATACATCACAAGACATTCCATTCTGAAACAGAGTAATAGGGTTTCTTCTAAATTATGACAATAGATGGTAGAACTAATAAAAAGTCCAATAAATTCTATTATATTATGTGGTGGTGCTACTAACACATCCCCAAGAATGCTATACTGTTTTTTATACGTTTCTGAAATGATCTGTCTCAAGATGATGGATTAAAAACACATGGATAGTGATTATTTACTCTTGTGTCACATAATAGATATATACATCCATATACAAATTTTGTTATTTTTTTCACTTGTATGTGTTACTCTTAAGATCAAAAAGCATTCTAGAAATGAGATGGATTATGTTACATAAATTGCAGGATTATAATTCATTTGTACTCCAGCAACAATTGACAATAAGCAGGGATCTACTATTTGTACTTCAGAAACATCTGCAAGACTGTACATCTCTCAGCTTAATGGTGACTATAGTGTCTATCAGGCCATCATCCATGCTACATCATCTCTGATTGGAACAGTGAAGAATCTCTCGACTTAAAAAAAGTTACTAAGACAGCAATAATTCTTTTTTTTAAAAAAGTGGATATAAATGAAGCAAAACAAGCAAACTGCAAAAGTTCTAGGTTTTTTAAATAGAACTTTCCACTTCCTACAATGAATAACAATGTTCACTTTGAAAAGATTACTGCCTGAACAGCAGTAATTTACACAGCTTTTAAACTGTACTTATTTATAGAACTCCAAGTATGTGTACAAAGGACGGAAGCTATGTTGCACCATTTTAAATATGTTAACCCAGAAGTAAACCTACTGAACAATGACATGTTTTGGTGTATATACTTAGGAAAGCTGACTTAGTTGCATAAATTTCAGTAACGGAGCAATTCCTACTGAAAAAAAAATCACAAGGAAACAAGGAACTCTCGCATCTGATAGCCACCCTTTATTCCCCACCCCCAATTCTTTCTAAGGACTGCAAGAAGCCAATGCGATGATGATGATGATGATGATGATGATGATGATGATGATGATGATGATGATGAAGAAGATGATGCTGTCTTTATTTTTATTTTGGAGTGAATTTATAAAATAAGTACAAGACTGGCAGAAACTTAACACAATTATTTTACCTTCTCCCCTCCAAAATACAAAGAATTGCACCATCAAAGATTATTAATCCATCAGTAAAATTAGTGATATAATTAGCAGGGGGGGCATAGGGTCTGCAAAGATTATGGATATATGAAGCTTAAAACTGCTTTATTTTGACTTTTGCTCCACTTCTCCACATCTAAAATTTGATATGTATAGGCCTAGGAAACTATTAGAAAAATACAGTGAGCATAAATTATATCTAATTGATTTTATTGGCTCCTTTAATTTGCAATGCCTTGTATTTTTTAATTAAATTTGTTTTACCTGCATTTTAATTTCTTGCTGACCTTTGATAATGTATATTATTTTATTTTGGAGAAACTAATTATTAAAACAAAATATATGAACATATTTGCACATGAAGTCAATTTGCATTTTCAGTGCAGTACAGAATATAAGCGTGATGTGTGATTTCCAATTCCCTTAATGGGAACTATCCGGCTAATCTCCAGTGCGTTTCATGTAAACTTAACCCCATACAGTGCATGTGTAATAAATAAATGTGGTAATTTTCTACTATGATGACTGGCAAGAGGGAGAAAATGAAAACATTTTCTTTTTGTTAAGCCAGTTCTCTATTGAAATAATTGTTTTGCCTGCATAAAGAGCAAAGGCAGATCCTACAAACAGCATTACCAATCTCTCTGCAGTCTCCAACAGTGCAATTTCTCATTCATAATATATAGACAGCCCTGTTCTTTTCATACTGAAATATATTTAACTTTGGGCATCATACAGTGAAAGATATCATCCAGAAATTCTGAGCCATCATTCCAAGTTAAAACATTTCTGTTCATTACTGCTGAAGCAATAGGCAATTTGTCAAGCAAAAGATAAATGCTCACCTTATAACAAACTCGTGGTTGTCAATCTCTTTTCCACACCCACTATCCAGGAGGATGCCAGAATTTCCTACAACAGAACATGTCTTAAACCGACGATTCTTCATTGGAGAAACTTCAGGAAGGAGGCTATGCAAATCCTGAGAAATATTTAGTGTACGGCGTCTGTCTAACACATAGTGGATTACATCTCCGGGCTTGAAACTGCTTTTGACGACTGAGATGTCTCTCTCAGCATCCAAGAATCGAAGAATATTCTTCCTGCATTACAAACAAGAAGGCAAATGTATTGTACCTCTTTAAGAATTTAAGAAGATTGTTGTTGGATGAGGCCTGGAGCACAAGAGAACCTGTTGCTCACGTATCACTTCTGAAAGATGTATTTCAGAAGTCTGATCTGTTTCTTTTTGGAAAAATCGCCTCTGAACTTGCACAGTCACTTCAAGATACTTCATACTTCAGTTGCCTAATTCAAATGTCAGACAAAATAAACTTGCTGCACACCAGGAGGAAATCATCATGTAGGACAGAGGGGGAAGGAGCACAAAAGACTGATTTTCATTGAAATGGTCCCAATCCATAGTTTGAATTTTGTATGGAACCCCCCTTTTCTGCAAATCCTCCATCTCTCTGATCAGATTCTGGTACCCAGCAAGTTAATACTCAAAGGGTGGAAACACTTTTCTTTTTTACAGCAAGATATGACATTTCCTCAAACAAAGAGTGAAAAATTATTATCTGTGGGCTTTGTAAATTGTAATGAAATTGCATTTGTAAACCTAAGATTTAAAGATTTAAAATTAAAATAATCTTAAAATTTCATGTCCAGCTCCCACACAACCATTTTATTGATTTTTAAAAAATCAATAGAGTAATCAATAGTCTTAGAAGAAAAATCAGATTCAATCATATCTGTAACAAAATAAATGTCACCCATACAAAAGCAGGTTTCTACACACAACACAATAAAGAACCTTTAAACATTCCCACTGATTTAACAGATCAGTGTTATATAATGTACTAAATTATAGCTGTATGTACTATATTAAGAAGTTATGTCAAGCTGGGGATGCAAGAACCTCTGTTTCTAATAGATGGCTATTTCTCATGTTTTCAGCTCCAGCTCCACATTAGTGTACATTTTTTAAAATAAAATTCCTCAATATATATATATTCTTCAAGGCAATCCTGTAAGATCTACTCAAAGATTAGTTGTAGAGTCAGACTTTATCCATGAAGAAATGACACCACTTTGGTTCTAGAATCCCTACCTCTCATCCTGCCCATTGCCCAAGTCTAGATGCCCACAAGGCCAGTGTTTGCAAAGAGAAAATAACGCTCCTGAATACCTGCTCCTGACAGAGGATTTTCTTTTCTCCTCTGCTTGGGAATGCACATACTGTGTGCTTCTCTTATTCCTTGAAGGGGGAATGTGTTGCTTAGGGCACTGTGTGGCTACTTCTTAGGGATTGGCTTTGGGATAGAGCAATAAAACTGAGATTAGTAGTGAGTAGAAAATACAAAGAATCTCTTGCAAGAGCTAAGAGACTTCTGCTGAAGTTGAGAGTCTCAAGGAGCATGTGGGCTTGCAGCCATAATGCCCTTTCCCTCATCCACACACATGCACAACATCCTCTCCTTCATCGCTCCAATACAGCCTTGTGTCGGCAACTTGACTGAAGGAGAGAGGGAGAAGGAAGCCAACTTGCACATTCTATGCAGAACTCCTTGATGCTTCACAGAGTGCAAAAAGTTCCTCCAAGGCTCCACATATAGACTGCACAGTGAGAATCCATTTAGACCATGTGGATGGTGAGGTCAAACCGGGGACTCTAGACGGCATATGGGGTGCATTTGGCTTGATCGGCAGATGAAATGCATGAGGGTGGGGCAGAGAACAGGCTGTGTTTTCTTTCAAATTGAATATTGAAATGTTTATTTTGCACATGTTTACATGATCAAGAATTGCATCACAACATCCAGAGAAATACCAAAACTGATAGCTAGCTAAGCATGGATTCACATATTAATTCAAGAGGGGAAGATAGTAATTTTCTATAAGACTGTGCCAAGAGTAATTGCAGAGTGAGGTTATTGTTGTGGAGTCCTTGGTGCTCTCTGAACCTTGTTGTTTTCTTGCAGAAGTTTCATTGCCAGACTAGGCAACATCTTCAGTGCAAAAACAGGTTACTGAAAACAGGTTATTGAGGTTATTGTTTCACATGGAAAAAAGTTCTGTAGCTTTTAAAGTACTTTCAGCACAAATGTGTCCCTAAAGTCACCAGGAGATAAATTCAACTCAGAGACTTAACCTTTAAGCATGTAAAATACCTCTGCATGAGATCAGTCTAAATCTCTGGCGAGAACTTGGGTGGAAAGGAGTCAAAAGAGGGAAACAAAAAAGGACTTGGCAGAAGGAGAAGGGGAAAAAATGGAGTACAGACCCTGCCATTTTGAATTCTAGCTCTACTCATTACTGCCTGCAGAAGGAACACCAGAAACTGCCTTATGTTGAATCAGATCATTGGTTAATCTAGTCCAGTGTTCTTACCCTGAAAGGCAGTGTTCCTCCAAGATTTCAGGCAAGTTGCTGCTCCCACTTCTACTATGGATCAAACTTGGTATCTTCTGCAGGAATCCATCCCATTATAAAGCTTTTCTTTTGAAAAGAGTTTGCTATAACTCAGCACTGAACACTGAAATACAGTGTTTTCCAATATGCTCTCCAGCATGTCTCTGATCCCTATAAGTGCATGCCCAGCCCAGCATGATAGCTAAGTGTGTGCAGGAGCTAATCTTTGCCAAGGACCTCTGAAGGGCAAAGCAACCTGAGTAACACTTCCTTGATTACTTTTTGATACCGTAGCTATCTAGGCACAAAAAACGGCCTGAGATTTCCAAGAGGACAGGCTGAGTCACCTTTCAGAAACAGCTATGTGCCCCAGGAGGCTGTCTAAGATGTGTTATCTCTTCAAGCACTGCACACGTCCTGCCTACCTGATTAATGCCCCATCTTTTAGAAAGATCTGTCTAACTTAACAGTTATTCCTTTCCTAGCCTGTAGCCTTTTAGTAATTAACCTTACACTTCGAACTCAGCTTCAAAGCTATCATCTCCAACAGCTTATTGTTTATCTTAAGCTAGGAGCGGGCAACCTTTTAGTACCAGAATGTATTTAATAGTTTTTCTGGGGAAGCAAATATTGCATTGGCAGATGATGCAAAAGGGATGGGGCTATGTCACGCGTGAAGATAGGAATGCTTCATGCATGTGTGCAGGTTTTGGGTCGGTGGAGTTTTCTTTTAAAAAAACTATATGAAGCCTAGTTTAGGTTTTATGCCAGCCTTCCCCAAACTGAGTATGCTCCAAATGTATGGACTCCCCAGACAACATGGCCGTTACCGAGAAAACAGGAAGTTAAAGTACATGCATCTGGAAGGTGCCAAGGATGGGTAAAAATGGGCTATATCCTGACTTAAAGTGGAAGGCAACTGTACTGATGATTTTTGGGCATTACGGTACTAAAATCTAATGGTAAGATTGAAGGAAGCTTCAAAGATGCAAAGATGCATGTAGCCTGGACTGCAGGTTGCTCATTCCTGTCTTCAGGATGTCCTAATTTCCTGATTTCCCAAAAAGTCCCTGAAGAGAATAAGTAGTAGCATTACTGGATACTGCAATAACAAGTAGCATTACTGGAGAAAAGTGGAAGCTGGGACTGATAGAAAAATTAATTTAGCTTTTCCCAATCTGGTACCTTCCAAATGTGCTTGGACTACAACTTTCAGTTTTCTGAGCCAGCATTATGGAGCTGTAGTTCTAAGACATCCAGAGGACATCACACTTTTACTCATTTATTTATTTATTTTTATTTAATTTATCCCTGCCCATCTCCCCGAATAGGGGACTCTGGGCAGTTTATAGAATAAACAAGGTTAAAATCGATACATAAAATTACAATAAAACAATAAATAGATAGAATAAGTAAAAATCCCAAAGATGGTAAAATAAAAAAAAATTAAAATCAATGGTAAAATAAAAAAAAAAATAAAAAAATTTAAGCTATGAATAATTGAAAGGAAATAAGAGCCTGGCTGGATGAGACCACTGTAGACCTGAATTCTCCTCCCATGTCCAGTCCTACCATTAGGAAGAGAGAGAAAGGGAGGCAGAAAGCAGTGTCAAGATCTGGAAAGACTATGTGACACATAGGTAGTTCTGTGTTGTCTAAGCAAGTCTGTTGCTTTCAGGAAAACTGGAAGCTGCTCCCCACTCTCAGTAAATTACCAGTATTTAGTCATGTCAACTGTTGTACATGGGGGGAGTGCTACTTTATTCTTTTCCTTAGAAGCAAAATAATTTGGGATGAACCAGAAACCTCTTGAGAAATCAGTGAGGCAAGCTATGACAGCAATAGCAGTTAATACTTAGAGCAGAGCTTTCCAAACTGTGTGTCGCGACACGTTAGTGTGTCGGCTGCAGTGCCTGGGTGTGTTGCGGCTGCTGCTGCCTCCGAGCCCTGCCAGGATTCCATGCAGGTCCTAGTGCCTGCCTTGTGCCTTGCTGCCTCCAAACCTGCTGTGATTCCACGCAGGTCTTAGTGCCTGCCTTGTGCCCTGCTGTAAGAGTGTGTCACGAAATGATGCCCTGCTGTAAGAGTGTGTCATGAAATGATGCCCTGCTGTAAGAGTGTGTCATGAAATGATGCACGTCTAAAAAATGTGTCACTAACATGAAATGTTTGGAAAGCTCTGACTTAGAGGCATAAAACTTGGGGTTCACCAAAGCTTCTGTGAATCTGTCCCAACCTGTTTTTAAGGTCATCTAACTTTATAACTCTATATTTTAAAACCCAGTAATATCTTGTGGCACCAAATTCTACATCAACAACATATTCCATGAAGAAATTACTCTTTCTGTCTGTTCTGAATCTGATGCTAATCAAAACATTTTGTTTTGATATTTAAGTAAAGGTGAACTGTGAAACATTTAGCAAAGACAATGGATAAACTACCATGTAGTGATGGCTAACAACTTAGAGGACTAAAACGAAATGAGTCAAATTAAAAGGATAATTAAAAACTATTAGTCATAATGACCTCATGCTACCTTCAGCTGCATCTACCAGCTGTTGAAGAACAGCAGCAGGCCAATGTTTCATATTCTGCTTAAAAGATTAATATGGGGATCTGATTGGCCATATGAGGAACAGGATATGAGACTAGATGGGTCTTTCATCCAATCTGGCAGAGCTCTTTGGTTTGTAAATGACAATCCCAGCACATCTACAGACTTTACAACAACATATACACTCTGGGAAAAAGAAAGGACCGCTATCCTTACAGAGAGGGAACATAAGAAATAATGCTGAAAAGTTGTTTTGAAGTGAGGTATACATACATATATGCATATATACTTGAAACTTAGATATTGCTAAAAGTGGGAAGAAAAATGTTTTTCTATCTCTTTCAGGCCTTCAATATAGAATTAAATCAGTTTCAGAACAAAAAAAGATATGTATGAGGGTCAGAGTAATGAAGCAATGGAGCAAAATGAGAAATATTAAAACCCAAAGTGCCTAGAGCTCCTGATAAATGATAATAAAGTAAGGCAAAGGTTTCATTTCCCTGTCGTTTCATTGATGCAACATAAAGACATTTTTATCCTTAATGCAATCTTGCACACAAATGGTTTTAAAAGCCTTTCAGGTCCAATATACCTAGATTGGCAAATTGTAAGAGTATTGGAAAAAATGCATTAAAGAGAAAAATAAGCAACTGATCTAACTGCACTAATAGCTGCAATAAGACAATGCAGTGAATAGCAACAGATATGTACAAGATTCCCAGTTTCTGACTCAAAACAGGAAGCTGCATTATGCTGAGTCAAACCACTGCTCTAACTCAGTAGTATCAGGGATGGAGATCCCTTTTTCTGTCAAGAGTTTTGCTCTCTGGAAAGTAAACCATTATGGACTGCATGCCTGTTGTCAGTGAGGGGCAATCAAGAGCAGATGAGGGGAAATCAAAAGCAGACAAAGCAACACCTTTTTCTTTGCTCATCTCCCTCTCTCCCACTTCCTCTCTGTTGAAAAAGATGTTAGGGAAGGAACAAAATGTTTCTGCCATCACGACAGACTGCTTAGAGCGAGCTTTTGAAATCAAATTAAGCCCTAAAGCAACCAGCTGACCATATTTAGCCTATACTGGCAACTGTTCTGCAAAGTCTGATAAAAGTCATTTCTACCCATAGCTTGTGATGCCAGCAATTGAACATGGGTTTTTCTGTAAGCAAGGCATTATTTTCCCCAAGAGCTCATGGTGGTATACAATACGGTCCCTTGTCTAATTTTCTCCACAGTAACAATACTGTGGGGTACATTGAGCTGATAGTTCAAAGTCACCCTGTAAGCTCCCATAACTGACGATGGTCTTGAACCTGGATCTCCCCCGTCTTAATCCAATACTCTAACCACTGGCTCTACCACACTGTTACATCTCATCCCTTCTATTGTCTTCCAAGGGAAAAACATGGTTTGGTTTCCTCCCTGTCCTGTTATTTACACAACAACCCTGTGTGGTAGGTTGAGGTAGGAGAATGACTGGTTCAAGGTCTTTTTATGAATTTCATTGCCAAGTGAAAATTTGAACTGAGACCTCCAATTTCTTTTCTTAAGTGCATTATACTGTGTGTACTAATAATTGTGCATTTTCAACTGTATTG